>CM024613.1:35268162-35868162 GCA_014182575.1 Eucalyptus decipiens
TCTATGAAATCATGTTTAGATAGGTGTATGTTATTACATGAGTCAAAAAGTCATTAACAGGCAACATAAACAGCATTACCATGGAACAGTTCATAAAGGAATCTTTAGAAAAAGGGTTCCCTGAAATCTAGGTTGCAATGCACTTGCGTATGCTCTGTCAGAGGACACTGTTGAGAGTTTTTGATATCTAAAGTCATATTCCTTGTTAGCAGATTCATTTAATCAAATGCACTCAACATACCATCATGCCACTCAGTTCACAAAAGACCTCTTCCAGTACTTTTTACACAAATATATGAAGTGTGGGTTCTGATACGCAATACTCTAACACCATCACCATTCCAAGCAATAACTTCAGAATATTAAAGGCATCGAACCATGTGCCGGTAATCCCAAGCTTCTAATGCACATCACAAATCATTAGTCAGCAAACAAGTATGGTAACCAAGACTTTGAAATAAAAACTACTTCCCCCAGAAATGTAGCTAGAAGATTTAGCTTGACCTTTTCTGCCCACTGATTCTTTCCCAACTCTAACTTCCCCAATGATTTAGTGACTCTTGCATATGATTTACCCTCCATGCAGGAAACTGACTAAATTAGCTCCTTTTGCCCAGGGGCCCTTATATAGCTATAGCTAAGTCTATTCCAAAAATGAGTGAAGGGTCCATAAGATGACTACTATCGCATCTCCAGCTGGAATTGGTTTCCACTCTCCTCGAAAAGCTAGTCCTTCTTAGTGTATCGCTTTCCCAACTGCTACCAATGTCAATGCTCTATCATGACCCACAAATAAACAAATAACCTCGTTCTACTTTCCTACACCACAAAAAGGTCTCAGCACAATCAAAATATAAATCCTAATTCACAAAATCCATGTTCTAAAGCATCTTTTGAAAGAACAACTGAGTGATTGAAGTTCTACAAGAGCAATAACGGCGATGATATAGAGAATTATCACAAGCATAAAGCAGAAAGCGGTTGACTTATCCTTAAAGCACAGCTCTTATCACTTTACCGCATTGATCAGGAGTCCTCCATCACGCGAGCTTTTTGAGACTCATATTGTCAGTGGCAGCCGCGATGTAGAATCTAGGTGTAAACCTATCTTTCTGCAACACAGACAAGAGATTCAACATCTCGGCAGTGTGACCACCTGCAAAAGTTGATGAATACACATATTATTACCACGAGAAGCTCGCAACTAATGAAAACTAGAAAGAAGCTAACAAATAAATTATTTACTAGCTAACCTGAGCCTAAACAATGAGGGTGCTATAGGTTCTCCGAGATTTCCCATGAAGCGGTTTTCCACTCCAACGTAGGATGTATAGAAAGCGGATCAATATCAGAAGAACAAGAGCAGTAAGAGCAGCTACAACAGACCCAACAGCCATAATTGGAGTGGCGTGTGCTTCCTTTTGCCACTTCAAGATTGAAACTATTTCCCATAAGTGCCCTTTAGCTGACCTGCAGGATCATATATTGTCAATTTAGTTGAATCATAAAACTGAAAAGGAGTAACAAAACATGCCCTGACGACATTAAAACTCAAGAACACACTTTGGAGTTTGTAGTACCACTACAACTGCATAGATCTTTATGCCCAAAAGCAGACTTCGCAATTGGGTTTTCATTTTACAAGCCAGTTCCTCAAGATACGAAAAAAATTGTCATAAATTACGACGAAACAGATGCCGCTCGAACTGCAGTGAACTTCTATCCGCAAAAGACAGAAACCAGAATCGGCCCACGAAGAAAGAAGAGTACCGTGTGGGGATCGTTCCTCGCTGTCACGACGGAGACACGAAAGAGGGATCGGTCAAATTCAGGGAAACCGAGAGCGCGAAATGACGCGAGCTGAACTGCCGATTCCAAGAAGAACGAGAGACAAGTCGTGAACCCTGTATTATCCCGTGAATTGAAATCTCTCGATGGAAAAAGGAAAGCACGAGCGCAGACCTGTTGGAGAACGGGCATCGGGTCCCTTCACATGCCGATCTGCAACGCCGTCGCCGCCGTCCGGTCCGACAGGGTAGCGGACGAGGTACGCATGGCCAAAAAGAGAAAAATGTAACGAAGAATATTCCTAAGGTCGAATACGTAATTTCACAAACAATTCATTCCAAATTCATTACTCCGAAACGCCTATTCCCGAAACTTAATCAAGGGAAAAGGGTAATTATTGTGGTATTGTGGAACTTCTTCCCCTTCCCAAATAGTTTTGTTAGGGTGAGCATCAGTTTTTGATCAATCCTAAACTGACCCACTAGTTTCCAAGAGAATTGGGTCAATCCTTTGTCTCGAAACCCTTAAACCCTGAATTGTATAGGTTGATCTTTAATCCTGAAAATTTAGGGTTAGTCCAAACCAATTATATATTTTACGTCTAATATATCATATACTTGTATCTACCCTAAACCCTAGTGCATCATCCTCTATTCTTTTCATAGTTCACTTTGTTGTGTAAATTGAAAATAGAAAGGAACACAACTCTAATTTTAACCCCCCAAAAAAAAACCTTCCACTTGCCTAAAAGCTAGCTTGCTCACCTTGGCCTCAATCGCCTTGTCACTCACCTCGTGTGTTTGTTTTTATGGTCTGTTACTTCTAGTAAGTATGAAACTTCTATTGTTATTTTATCTTATATTTATGTTTGATATGTATTGGTAATCATAATTTAGTTGCTTAATATTGCATTGTTAATGGATATATATTTAAAATAGTAATTTTCTCCTTTTAAGGAATACGAATAAAATAATGGAACAAAAAAACAAATTGATTGGTCCCAGGTCACCGAACTGGACCCATATGGTTAACTTGATCCTAGTCCCAAACTTAATAGAGTTGGTTCTAAATCTCATAAATTAGGGATTGATATTGTGCGAGTTGGTCTCCATATTAGGTGTATGACCAATCTAATCGACCATACCGCCCCTAATTTTGAACGGTAAAAGAGTACTATTTAGACCCAACCACCACGGCCAGAAATTAATACCGAGCCTCCAAATCCTTTTCCAAGCCTATTCATGCTTAAAAGATTAGTAAATTTTCCTACAAAATCGATAAGATTTGGACTGGTCTCGATTAGCCTAGGTGGGCAAGTCGGCTAAAAATAGAATTTCTTAGCTGTACTTTTCAATTTTGTCTTTCGAGCCGACTGAGGTTGTGTTTGGGCCGCCTTAATTCACAAACATCAATTAAAAATAAGCAGAAAGAAAAAGTTTAAGACACATATGTGAGTTGATATCGCTTCAGAATACTTCTTTTTTTCCAATGACAAAAAAACCCACTTTAGGTAAACCTCATGAATAATATCAAATCATTTAGTAATTCATAATCCATTTTTTCAGATTCTTAGAGCCATGACCCTCAGACGAATGTCTTCTTTTGTCACGGTATCATTGATGTGGAACTAGTAACGTAGGGCGGACAAGAATTCGACAATGTATTTTCTTATTCTCCTTCTAGTTATTAAGTCTCAATCATTTCACTTGTATATTATTTGGAGCTCTTACCCATTGAGCATAGAAAATACCAAGTAAAAACTTTTGTCAAATTGGACATGCAAAATGTGACATACAAGCATTAAACTTCCAATTTAGCTAAAATAAACGTATTAAAAATGAAAAAGTAGAATTTGTCTACAATCAGCTTCTTCCCAAATTCAAGTTTACATATATCTTAAAGAAGAAAATTGTCTAAAAGTTCTAAATCTATTGTATGGAGACCATTTAAATAATAAACATTTCAATTATGTCAATTTAGTTTTAACTTACATTTCGCTAATTTAGTTTCTAAACTTTTCAATTTTATCTCGAACTTTTGTTGATTTTGCCAATTTAATACTAAACATTTTGATAATTTACTGATACAATCATTCCAACTAAATATCCAAATAACATGTACAAATCATTAAAAAATTTAAAGACTAAATTGACAATGCTCATTGAAAGTTTAAGACCAAATTGATATAATGAAATGTTTAATATTGAATTTACAGGTCATACAATAAATTTACGATTTTTGGACAATTATATCTTTATTTCAGAGTATGTGAATTTCTTTTCATTGCACGTTCTCAATTAAAACTCAAGACCATCCCTTATTTAGATTCTATTTGAATTGTAAGATAAACAAACAAAAGCTGTGGAATAAAAAATTAGTGGGTGAAGCCCATGAACCTTCCCTTTTATTTTTCTTTCTAAATCATTTTCAAACTGGTGAATGGGTGGTTGATCTCTGGGGCCACATTGTTGTCACGGGGACAGGCCGGTCTACCTCGAACCTGCTTGTCGCGACTAGTATTGGATCGTTATGACACCAAACAAACAAATTCTGAGCGGGTGTGAGATTTCTCTGCCTTTGCTCGCCTTTTTGATTTATAAGAGAAGGTGAAACTTTTGGTCCGGTTTCTTCTTTCAGTTGGCTTTGTTGTTTTGGCAAATACCACTGACTGGTATTTACTACATAATTTAAAAGTAATAATTTGACATAATCATATAGAAGTAGAAAACCTAAAGAAGAAACCACCGAAATTTAGATGATTATAAAATACGGGTGATGTTCCTGTGTATCATCACATCCATGTTTCCCTTTTTCTCTTTTTGCTGTAATTAGAATGTTTTGGTCATGAGAATTTAACTCAGTTTCGTGTCATGTCTCAATTGATTTAATATCATCAAAATCCTTCTTTTTATAAATGAAAATTGATGAAAACCAATCGATTCATGACATTTTTGAGTCAAGCATATCGTGTTTGTCATATTTAGTTCAAGTTTGGATTCCAACTTCTCTTCATAAGTTCATATTGGGTTTGAATAATATTCTTCCATCTGTCGGATCATGTTTCATATTTCTCTTAACAAATTCATATCACATTTGCATAGCATTCTGGTGTTGTAATTCGCTTTTTGTTTTTTTCGTTTTAAAATTTATATGAAATTTAATAGAGATTAATGAACTTTTTAAACTGCAGAAAAGTCAAAAGTGTGCAAATCAAAATATTTTTTGGACGTTCCAGAGTTAATTTTCTTCTTTCTTGAATTCATATAAATATAATATATCAATTTGACCAAACTAAGCTATTCTCGGGTAGTAACAAAAAGTTTATACGTCCATTAGCCAGTGAGAAATATGGGCAAATTCCATATCAACGACAGTAGACCAGCAATGAAATTTAGGTAGAACCCAAAAGGGTCACGAAATTCTCAGCTCTCATTACGTAATTTTTGCATGAATTTACACGAGATAAGGAACCACCACAAGAATCGTCATAAAAAAAAGACCCTCTCGTCTACATAAGACCCCTCACTTTCCGGGGACGAAGTTGGTGGCGTAGGCCCAGGCGTTGTTGCTCACCGGGTCGGCAAGGTGGTCGGCCAGGTTCTCCAGCGGCCCCTTTCCGGTCACGATCGCCTGCACGAAGAACCCGAACATGGAGAACATGGCGAGCCGCCCGTTCTTGATCTCCTTCACCTTGAGCTCCGCGAAGGCCTCGGGGTCGTCCGCGAGGCCGAGAGGGTCGAAGCTGCCGCCGGGGTAGAGCGGGTCGGTGACCTCGCCGAGGGGCCCGCCGGCGACGCGGTAACCCTCGACGGCGCCCATCAGGATGACCTGGCAGGCCCAGATGGCGAGGATGCTCTGGGCGTGGATCAGGCTGGGGTTGCCGAGGTAGTCGAGGCCGCCCTCGCTGAAGATCTGGGCGCCGGCCTTGAACCACACGGCCTCGCCGAACTTGACGCCGTTGCGGGCCAGGAGCTCCGGGAAGACGCACCCGAGGGCCCCGAGCATGGCCCACCTGCAGTGGATCACCTCGAGCTCGCGGTTCTTGGCGAAGGTCTCGGGGTCGGCCGAGAGCCCGGCGGTGTCCCACCCGTAGTCACCGGGGAACTCGCCGGTCAAGTAGGACGGGGGCTCGCCGGAGAAGGGGCCGAGGTACTTGACGCGGTCGGGGCCGTACCACGGGCTGCCGGATGAGACCTGCTTGGTGACGGTCTTCCTCATGGTGACCCTCCCCTTGCCGAAGAGCTCGGGGGTCGACGGGGAGAGCTGCACGGCCTTGCCGGCGAGCGAAGGCGAGGAGAGGGCCATGGTGGAGGCTGCCATTTTCGCTTTGGATACAAAGGCTTGGTTCGGTGACTGAGAATTGATATGAATTTGGCTAAGTTTTGTGGAATATAAATACTGGGATTGGAGCGATATGAGGCTTATCTTGTGATATCTCTATCTCTCATTTCATTGGCTGCTCAAGATTCCGACTCGTCTTTGCTCTAGTGCCACGTGGCTCGCTCTACTCCACCAGCTCGTGCGGTCCATATCAGTCGTTCCTAGATTTTTTTTCGATTTCTTTGATGGCTGTTGACTGCATGTGATGCCGTGATTGATTGGTCCGCTTGTAAATTCAAGGATTTTAACACTATCGATCGGTCAGATATTTTATTTGAGCTTTTAGTAGCTACCGCATGATTTTTAATCTCCATCGAATTTATCAATTGACGGGTGGCAAATCGTGCCACATTTATCTTATTTGCATCCTTTATTCGCGTCCTTTTATATCATCATGGAAATAAATGGCCGTGATTACCGATTTAGATAAATTTCAAGTTAAGTTGTGTTGTGTTGTCTTTAAATCGTGTTTTCATTTGACGTTAGGAATTGTCGTGCAAAAATCCGCTAGCAGAAAAAGTCGGTGCATCTCTGGGTTATGCATTTCTGTGATTCATTTTCTTTTTATGTTTCTTCTTAGTGGAAATAAAAGGATTAGAGTTTAAGCAGACAACTGTTATGGAGACAAACAATCTAATCCAGCTGCCTTGTACTCATATCATATCCTTCTACTCTTCTGAAAGACAAACTGAGATTGAAAAAAATGGTGCTAAAAATGATAAGATTTCCCTATCCAGCTTAGGCTCAGTCATGGAGGTGGCTTCACTTATCAGTGAGATTAAGGCCACATAGTTGGGGAAAAATAATAAAAAAAGGACAAGCCGGTATATTTCATTAGCTTAATTAGATGGAGTTACTAATTTGACAAGTTTGAAAACTTAATTACGCATTTTAAAAGTTTTGAAAATTTAGTCGTACTTTGATTGATAAGTTTTAGAATTTTCGATGTGGTTATTCCGCCAATAATTAATGTAAAGGTTTAGGAAAAGACCGGGTCCTCGAACAGGACAATTAGATAGGGCCATCCAACCGCAAGTGGCGTGCTCCAATGACAGAATGAGTGGGAGATTCTTGGTGAGAAAATAGTGGATATGAGGTTGCCAAGTAGACCAAGAAAATGCAAACCTAAGGTTAAGACCTTTAAGATATAACAACCCTTTTTTTTTTCTTTTCTATATTATCATATTAAACCAGCAATATCTCTTATTTTTAAGAGATCAGGTTTTTTTTTCCCAAAATATCATCTATTAGTCATGTTATGAGCATTCTGTCAATGGTCAAGTGTGTAAATTCAATAATTATGTCTTATCTCTAATGTACTTCCATTTTAAACTTTGAATTTTCTCTATCTAACAATTTAACAAACAACCTTTCTAAGGAAATGTAAGTGTTAGAAATGTTTTTGTCTTTCTACTTACATGTGTAAATTATCCTCAAATTATGACAAAAATTTCTTCCTATCAATTGTAACAAGAATGATTCATCATGTTAACAAACTTTTTCATTTTAATTAGCATAATTATTTTCTATTTATCTTTTAGTTCCCTGCGCATCTGATTGGATATAGAGGTAGGTATTTTTTATTAACTCTAATATAAGGATTGAAATAAGAATTTCAAATGTATATTTTATTGAACACATATATTGGAGATTTTTTAGCTAACTATTTTTTTTTTCTGGTCAAAAGGTAACTTTCCAAGAATATTGGATTGTCACTAGTAAAATTAATTTTTTTTCATAAATCTTTAATATTGAGAAGAAATGATACTTTTGTTATTTAAAGGGGATACCAATTTTGAAAGTTGGCTTTATCCACAGTCCATGTTCAAATATTTCATGCTAAAGCTCCACGTGTTTCGTGAAATATGAATTATTTTGAAAATATTTCCCTAAAAATGCTTACTTGTATTGCTAGAAATAATTAGTTACTAAAAAGATTTTTATCATCAACGGTAATTAATATTTAAATCTTTTGTAGATGATGAAAATTGTTCATTTAATTTTGTAAGCGATGCAAGCAATAATCTTTAAAAATTATTTCAAATTTAATTATTTCTCGCTAAACAAATAGAGTCTTCAACGATTTTGCAAAGTCCTTTAAGTTTTTAACTTTTTGACACATGTTTAATGTGAATCACGGTGGTGCTACCACCAAGCAAGAGGGCTTTTGCCTTTGTTTGATCAAGGCAAGCTCCTATGGCCCTCACGCAACCATTTGTGAGAGCTAGCCACCCTGTTGAGACACCGATGAAGTTCACATGCCCTTGCCGGCAAAAGTGCGCAAAAAAGAAAAGGCTTCGATTCTCCTTTCCTTTTATGTTTTTCAATTTTTGCTAAGGTGCCCACACATGTGTATGGACAATCACATCTGCAAAGAAGAGATTAGGAGACCCACGACTTCACTTAGGCTATCCACGAGATGAAAATAGCATCACACCAACTTAACTCCGTTTTTTTGTCGAAGGTCATGATCACACAGCAATAGTTGGATATGGGTCAAAATATTTATATTAGGCATAAATGAGTCATAAATAGGTTAATAGATCAATTTAGGGTCGACTCATTAATGACCCGACCCAAACCCGACCTGACCCACCCGTTTAACACCTCTACATAGCATCCATCCTGTAAGTGTTGGACCTTACAAGTTCATGCGTGTGTTTACATGGTTTTTCATATCACTAGGTTCCTTTTGTTTCATACTGTTTGCCTTTCGCGCTTGAGTCCTTTCTCGTTTGAATTTGGCCAATGGATTCATCTCGCATTTAGTTTTAAGAAATTGCATCGGGACTTGTTATGAGACAAAAGGCCATTTTCAGGGAGGAAAAACCGTTTTTCGAGATTGCATGCGTCCAATTAATGAAGAATTACTAATTGGGCCTTCCATTCGAAAGTCTTAAAGCTGCCCGAGACAAGACCTCCATCATTACATCTAATTTGATGCAAGGCCCAATTTCTTAAAATTGTCGAGATCGCATCCCCAGCTTGGCCCAAGACAAGCGAATCGTGCTTTTCGAACTTGCATTGGGCCTTCATATTTTTGGTGTAGTTTTTTCTAAAGGCCTTTGGGCTCTAAAGTCCCTTAGACAAATGTAAGTACCGATTGAGAGTTTTTTTGAAGAGTTTTGAGAACATGTAATGTATTTCCAAAGCCCTCTAAAATCCCTTAACTAACGGCCAGTCTAGGGAATTTTGACTTTCGCATTTTGGGAATGCTAATACACTTTTTCTTCCAATTTCGACTTTAGCATTTTCTTTAATAGTTCCATATTCTTTGGAAAATTCTTATATACACTCGGACTATGTGAGCTCACTCCATCTTAACCTTTGAATAATGTGAGTCTCACGTGAGACCTATATGATCCGATTACACGCATCCAGCATATCCTAACCTTCAAAATAACTCGTTTTAATAGACAGATGTTTTCCGATGACAAAGAAAGATAGATGTTTATTTCATCGTCAATTAATAGACAAATCTGTTGGATCACTTAATAATTGTTTGTGAAGTGTTTAGTGGATTACCATGAAATGATTACATAAAAGATGTGATATAGCCTTGTGTAAAAGAAAAAAAGAAAGTTGTACAATATAGTGTAAAACCCTAGCTTCCCCGTTTAAAATATTGTTCACCTCGGCTCATTCTACGTCATGACTTATGTTTTTGTCTTTTAGTGTACATGTAAAGCACTTTTCTAAAAGATATTCCATTCTAATAGTGCGCTTACCTAAATATGCTTATAATTAGAATTCCAACTCTTAATGCTATTACATAAAAAGGTCCCTCTTTTGAGTTAATTTCAATTTCATATAAATAAGGGTTGATACTACAAAAACCCTAAACTATGCTTACTACATAAATACCCCAATTTTTTTTCTATATTACTAAAAACCATAAACTTCCCATAGCATAAATACTCAAAACTTTTTTTTTTTTCATATAAAACCCAAATTTCTACCAATATGACAAATATACCTAGATGAAATTGAAATAAGGAGTACATATTTCACACATATTTAAGTTTGGATTTTTTTATGACATAAAAAAAGTCAAGGGTATTAGTTTGAAATTTACTCAACTGATACAATGGGGACCTGAACTTAATAAATCGTCTATTAAACTTTTATGCAATTTTTTAGTAAGAGATCCACAATGCATCAAGTTAAATTTGTTGTAATCTATTGCGTTTTTAGTGTGGGAAATTTGCTTATTAAAAAGTACCGAGGCGGGTCGCAAGTACTCGACATTTCGTGCTTGCCGATCACTTTAATGAGGCGGGTTTGGAATTGTACATCAAATTAAATAACAAAGTTTGGGATGGGTCGAACTCTCATCTAACATTTGCATTTGAGTCTCTAATATTCGGGGATGATCAATTCGGGCCGATTCCACCCCAAAACAAAGAATTGGACCTATTCGATCCTTAGGTTGGCATGATTCTAGGATTGGAGCAGTCTGATTTAGGATTTCAATAATTTTCTTTTCTTTATTCTTGGAAAAACATGTGTCAGAAGAAAGGGGGATTGGTTCCTAGTTTGATTCCCAAAATTGAGAACTGACCAGACTGGCTCCCAAGGATCAAATTAGTTGGTCCTAGGATTAGGGATTGAATTATATCGGTGGTGTGGTTGCGTTTTGGTTTGATCCATTGAAATTTGATACTTTTTTATTTTTTTCATTATCAGATACCATCTTTTATGAGGAAATAAAAAAAATGAAGATAGCCAGTTTCATATTTTTCAAGAATTTATTTCTTTTAAAATGTAGTCAGTCCGATTTCCCCTTTTGGAGCAAAGAATCAGCTTGTCCGAATATTAGTTCCATTTTTAGGAATTGGAAATCAAATCGACGCTCAAATTGAACCCAATTTATTGGTTAGGCTTGATCCGGACGGTCAGTTTTGCACACTCTTTATATATCAGCCGGTCTAATATGATCTCGATGGCTTAGTTCCATACTTGAAATTAGGAGCAGACTAAGATTGATTGGTTCAAAATTACTAGATTTGTCCCGGTAACCATCCTTCTAACTTAGAAAGGGGATGTAGTGGTTCGAATTCCCATCTTTTTAGAAAGCTGTGGTGAAGACGATCTAGTAAAAAAAAATATCGGTTGGTTCGGTCCAATCGAATTCCCGGATCGGTTAGAATCCCGGGCACCCCCTGCTGCTGCGTTCCCCACAAAGCTCCCTCTTGCGTTGCTTGGAAGAATGAAAAGGAAAACTCCACTCTCCTTCTTTCCGACTTCGCCACTTCCCGGTGAGCGAGAGGGACCCGACGACCACCGCTCGCCGGCGATGAACAAGCCGAGAGCCCTCGGTCCGCCGCAACACCACCACCTCCGCAGCACTCCCTGCACCCGCACGCACCAGATCGGCGCCCTCCTCCTCGTCGTCGCCACCTTCTTCCTCACCAGGCTCTTCGACCACTCCTTCGCTCCCTGCTCCACCTCCACCACCGCCGCCACCGCCGCGATCGGCCGGGACGGCGCGCACGAATCCGCCGTCGCGCGGTTCGATGGCGGCGGAGCCTTCGCGTGGCCTCGCAGAGGCTACGGGGATCGCCTGTCGCTCAGGATCTACGTCTACGAAGAGGACGAGGTGGACGGGCTGAAGGCGTTGTTGTCCGGGAGAGACGGCCGGATCTCGCCGGAGAGCTGTGTTAAGGGTCAGTGGGGCTCCCAGGTACTTAAATTTCGGTTTTCAAATGTCATTCTAGTGCTTATCTGGCGATTCTGCTCCCTGATGGCCGCAACATGCTGTTACAATTGCGAAAATGATGATGCTCAGGATTGGTCATATAGATTTCTTTAGATGGAAGAAGCCTGGTCCTGTAGCAGCAAGCATGTTTTTGTTGCTTCCTGTTCTTAATTTCGGTTTCGCTGCGATATTTGTGTGTCTGAGTGATTCTTAAAGATCATTGTGGGAACTTTTATCTGAAAGAGGAAATGGGATTCGTTAATGAGGTGTTTCTGGACCATTTCTCCGAGAGCGTCGATCATGAAGGAAGGTAGCAGTCTTTACAGAGAAATTATGACGGCGATGCAGTATTTGGAGCTATTGTGTTCGGTGTTCCTGTAGTTTACGAATGTCTATCTATCAGTTATGGGGCTTTGTGGTTTCTTCATCATCAATGCTGGGGATACTAATTAGTAGAAGTTTCCAATAACAATGCAGGTGAAAATACATAAGCTCTTTCTAGAATCCAGATTTCGTACAAGAAAGAAAGAGGAAGCAGATCTTTTCTTTGTGCCAGCTTATGTTAAGTGTGTTCGGATGATGGGAGGCCTCAATGACAAAGAGATCAACCAGACATACGTGAAGGTGAAAACTCTGTCGGCGTTTGGAAGAGTTCTCTGTTGTTTATTCAGGAAAACATTTTTGAGAAGAAAAACAAAAATTAATTGCAGTCGTTTGTAGTGCTAAATGAGTATGAGATTTTGAGGATTTAAATTTTGTTATGTCTCCTTGTTTGACGAGATAATTGGTTCTGCATCAGATGTTTAATGTTTTTTAGTTATCCAGGTGAAAATAATTGAAAGCAGCAGTTGGAATTTATTGGCAAAGAACTAATTTCAAAGCAACTTTGATTTTCTTTTGCTGTTCTGAGGAAACTCATTTTTGGTAAAGAATTCAAAAAAGGGTCCTTTGTTGCTTTTCAGTGGCTTTAAGTTGATATGGTTGTGTGGATGCATATTACTCTTTTTGTTTAGTTGATCCTTGCCTCGTTCAGTGCAGGTTCTGAGTCAGATGCCTTATTTCAGGTTATCAGGAGGTCGCAACCACATATTTGTCTTTCCCAGGTACCCATAGTTCTTTGCATTCTGTGTGAGGCAGCTGGTTGAGTTTGTAGCTCAAAGTTGTATCATGAATTGAGAATCACTTGCAGTGTTTATCTTGCTTTCCTGATTCTTTACATTTAGCTTTAAAGTTTGTGTTCTCAATGTTCAATTTGGCAGTGGTTCATGAATTTGCTTTGAAACTTAAAAAGATCGAGAGCTACATTACCAATGATCCAGCCTTCTGTGAAATTTGATGATAGTATTCACTTATTCAGCTTTGTCAGCTTCCTCATGTGGTGATCAATTGTTGTTCTTTTTGTGCAACTGCAGCGGTGCTGGAGCTCACTTATTTCAATCTTGGGCGACATACATTAATAGGTCTATAATTCTCACCCCTGAGGTACATTACTTACTTTCCAGGACACGTTGCTCTGAAATGGTTTTTGTGATAGGATTCAGAGGCTACATGGTTGGCTTCTTGTACTTTCTTTATGTTTTAGACTTTACTAGCCTTGTGATGAAGTATGTTTTTCTCTTTCAAAATTTGTTTGGGTTAGAGACATGGATTTTGTTTCACGTGTCTAGTGAACTTAGCTTTTGTCAAATGACATCCTTTATTGTTGTAAAGCATTCTCCTTATGCTCCCTATTCTTGACCAATGGTGTAGTTTGGTTCTATTAGCGAGTTTAACTTTTTCTCCCTGCCGTATTATAAAGGCCCTAGAATGAGGGTACTTATTTGGTGATCTTGGAATCATACTAAGGCAAAAGATGTCAACCAATGTGTAAACATGGATAATTGACTTTCTGCTGGTTGTGTCTTGTGGTCAACATTTTCTCGTGAGCATAGTGGACATGTGGACACGTGGTTTTCTCTCTTTGTTGTTCTTAAGGTAACTGAAAGGGACATGAGAACAATTTTTGTTAAAGTTGAGCTCCACCTTTCAATTTTAATCTTTTGTGATTGCTTGGTACTGCCTTTGATGCTCTCCTTTGTAGTTTGTCGGATGAATTTTAGAATAAGCAATGCTGCATGTGCTTAGAAATCGTACTCTTTTACTAAGTGATATGGCATTTTAATTGGTTTAAGAAGCCAATGATTCAAAGCACGGGCCTCACTTATTTCAATACCTAGTCTAAATTTGCCACATATTTTAGTGAAATTATTCGCGCATCTAGTATTTTCTTTTGGAATAAGTGCACAGCCTTTTTCTGTTATCAATGTACAAGGAGGACACAGAGTTGATAATAGTAACCGGATGTTTCGTCCATTTATACTTCTACATTCATCAATGTTCTGGGAAATTATCAGATGTTGGTTTTTTTTTTTGACATGCCAGAACATGAACATCTTAATGCTTCTCTTTTTCGTAATTGTCCTTGTTCTACCAAATTGAGTAGGTGACGGAAGGAAAGAAAATACAACTGTGTCCTGTTTGCTTTTAAGATGAGAATGCTTGAAGAGATTTATCTTAGTTAAAGTTTTTGAGGGACTGTGTATTTAGAAATACTAGAATTTGTGGTCGAGTGATTTGCTATCACACTCATACATAGGTGATTTCCTTTAAAGGAATTGCACTTTGACGATTCTAGTGATTCTAAAGTAATGTTACTTGAGATGAACCAACCAAATATTTGGCAGACCTGAGTTTTGACAATGGCAATTTTGAATTTTATCTGTTAGTGCAGGGTGATCGGACTGATAAGCGGGACTCGAGTGCTTTTAATACTTGGAAAGATATCATCATTCCTGGCAATGTTGATGACAAGATGACCAGTGATGCTGTGGTCCAGCCATTGCCTTTACGGAAAAGGAAATACTTGGCGAACTATCTTGGTCGTGCACAGAATAAGGTTGGCCGTCTTCGGCTGATAGAACTTGCAAAGCAGTTTCCAGAGAAGGTAACTCTTCTGCAATATCCCAGTTGGTAATTAATAGAATCTGGGTTACGAAATCAATGTGATGGAATCCAAAA
This sequence comes from Eucalyptus decipiens, assembly GCA_014182575.1. Lineage (NCBI taxonomy): Eukaryota > Viridiplantae > Streptophyta > Magnoliopsida > Myrtales > Myrtaceae > Eucalyptus > Eucalyptus decipiens. The sequence continues at coordinate 35,283,086 of CM024613.1, forward strand.
TGGATTATTCTCTGGATTGTCTCATATCCTCTGTTTTCATCACTTCCATGTAGACTTCACAGTATAGTTTGAACCATGGGTGGTGGACTAAGATTATCCGTTAGGTAAAACATCATCATGATTGGGGAACTTGAAGCAGGACAGCCCCTCAGAAAATTGCTAAGGAGTTGACAATTTCAGTGGATAATTATATTGCTGTCATAACATTCTGAGGATATGTATTTTAATATAGATGGGAATAGCATGGATAATGTATAGTGTGAAAAACCAAAAGAACCATATGAAGTGGCTTGCAGTTTTCTGGCTTGCAGTTTTCAGCTATATTATTGAGAAACAACCGAAAACATCTTTTGCTGTGTTCCATGTGCATATGAAGTTGTGCAACACAGAGCAAAACTCCATATGCATAAAATGAATAGCAAAAAGAGCTTCAATAAAAATAGTATGATAACATAGAAATGCAAGTATATGTTGTATTATGACTATTAATTTCATAAACAGCTGGAATGTCCAGAGTTGAAGTTCAAAGGGCCAGATAAATTGGGCAGGCAAGAGTATTTTGAACACCTGCGGGATGCTAAGTTCTGCCTTGCTCCACGTGGGGAGTCATCCTGGACTCTTCGCTTTTACGAGGCTTTCTTTGTGGTAGGTGTTCTCTCTCTGTAAGCTCATATCCAGTCCAACTCCCTCACACTGGCACATGGAATAGATACTAGCATTTACTATGTGTAATGTAGAGAATCTCCATGATTTGGTTTATAGGAGTGCGTCCCTGTGCTCCTGTCAGATCATGCAGAACTGCCTTTTCAAAATGTTATTGACTACAAGAAGATATCGATCAAGTGGCCATCTTCTCGAATAGGGCCCGAGTTGTTGGAGTATTTGGAATCCATACCAGGTTGGCGTCTCACACCTTTTTTCAGGTCTCTCCCCTCTTAATTGATCATCAGTTAAAATGTTGATTCTATTTCGTGTCAGATCAATCCATAGAAGAGATGATAGCCAATGGGAGGCAGGTAAGGTGCTTGTGGGTCTATGCTCCTGAATCGAACCCATGCTCAGCAACTAATGCAATTTTGTGGGAACTTCAAAGAAAAGTGAGATATTTCCACCAGTCTACCGGGACATTTTGGCTGCACAACGAATCATTTGTTAACAGAGACTTGGTTGAGTTCTCTAGGTGGAGACCTCCTATGCCTTTACCCTGAATTTTGTCATCCAAAGTTTTTCCATTTCTCACGAGCCATATGTAGTGTTAGCCTACGTGAATACTAGCGGTGATTATTCATGAACCAAGAATTCTTTGTGCTCTAAAATCAAATAGCCATTGCTCTATTTTTGCTCTCTTGGCATTCTGGTTATTTTCCTCAATGTTCGTGTGCACTTGCCAATGCCCTATTTGATGAAGTTAATGTTTGCTGAAGTTGTGGTCCGTCTTCCTAATCTACTTGCTGGTCTTTGTTTATCATGGTCACACAACATCGGTGGATATGACGACTTGAATTTGATGCTGTCAATAGATGACTCCTTCATGCTCTCACTTGGATACAGAAGAACTTGGTGTCTGACATGAGTGTTGTCCAAAATAAATGGCAGCTAATGTAAGTTTATATGCAAACTCTTCTACAGTAAATAATCTGTCATGCAAAACAAATAATATTGTGGAAATACTAAAGAGTAGTGATGCAAAAGTCTGCTCAAGTGACTTGTGTGGTTTGAACTAGCCTACTGCATTCTCCAAATTTGCTCGACAGGATCCTTAAAATCCACTAAGAGCAAATTGCTCAAGTACATTCAAGTCACTTGATGACCACAAGAGCAAATTTGAGTATACGAGGATTCAACAATTTGTAGATGCAAACTTCTTCGTAGTTCAAACCCCCTAAGGACACCAAGGCATGCTTTTGACAAGAATATAGCCAAAACTCGAAGTTACCTCAAATGGTCAAAATTCGGACGGTCATACAGATTCCGGTGCATGAATAGAGGTCAGAGCCTTACTATTCATCAATAGGGCACGCAATTCACCGAAGCACTATATTTCGTTCTGGGCAAGGACCGAACACTACATCCAATCGAATCGAGTTTGTGGTTCTAAATTTCTCGGCGCTTTTGAACAGTTGCTTAAGCCAAAGTCAATGCCGGTAAAACCACTTTTTGCAATATCTCCACAAGTGCCGCTAAAACCACTTTCTGGTTCATTATCTGTCATTATTTCATGCCCAATTAAATTTCAACTCAATCTGGGTTGAACGCCTAAACCGAAATCATTAGCAGGTCATGATTTTTGTACTCATCAAAGCCCGCAAGATTAGTAGTCAGTACATATTTGCATCTCAATTAAGCATGGTAATTTGAATGCAGCTCCTGAAGCGACCTGGCCGAGAGCGTTAAGGAATAGGATATGCTGATGTTATACAATGCACATGCATCCATTTCATGTTATACACAAACTGCGAATCATGTTTGAAACCACACTTGCATCGTACCATCTAGTATACCTAGCATTACTCGGAAAAAAAGAAAGAACTGCCTGTATAAATAAGCTTCTACGAAGAATGAATCAAACAAAACCTATACAGATAGAAAACGTACCCATTCGTCACCTATCTTACCAAAACTACTCCATAATACAAGTAAAAGCAAAACTTTTGTCGGACCTACTCCATTCCTCAAACCCTACTCAGCAATATGATATACCAGTGTTATAAGAGCAACGAGCCCCCATAAACTTCAATGAGGGCGAAGCCAAACTGGTAACGTGTCAATAAGCATATGAACTGGGAACTCAAGCAGTATGATTGCAGCACCATCTTCTGTGACTTGATTAGGCCCCAAATATCGACTTCCATGGATTTGGAATTCAAGATTTCTCTTGCCGTGTGTCTTGTCTTGTTCGATCAGCTGGTCAACTAGGAACAGCACGTCAATGGTGACTTTCCATGAGATCAGCAAGACTGATCTTCCCACAATTGCCAGTGTCCAGCCTGTCAAACTTGTTGCAGATCTGCAGAATGTCTTTCTCTGATACCTTCCCCATTTCCTTAAGCTTGTATATGACATATTCAGATTTACTGCAAAACACAACAAAGACAAACTCACATTAACGGCAGCTCCATACAGGATCCAAAACAAATACAGCGGAAAGGCACCCAGAAGATGTAAGAGGATTATGATGAAGACAAGGACTTGATCATTCAACAGTAAAGTGAAATTGGGTACTAGTACTTGGGTGATGGACACAAAACATACTCACTACCCGAGAAGGAATTGCTAGAGCTGGGGAGCAGGGAATGCTGGATCAGGTGCATCTGAACCATTTGATCATATGGGTTCCACGTAGGGCCCACATGACCAACGGCTCAAATGGACCTGGTCCAATGGAGCCGGGTGCAGGCAAGGTTTTTTGCACGTTACTTGGATAGAATGAAATAGCGGCAATGTGGAAGCTGCCTCAAAAGCGGCCGGTGCAAATCTCAATCGATGAAAGTGAGAAACATCTGAATGAATGGAGTTAGCAAAGTCCAAAGATTCTCCTGCGCTAATATACACTTTCTAGAGAGCCATTCATGCTGAAAATCAGCTTTTCCTCTTACCATCAAAGATAAAGTGACGCACTTTTAGTAAAGAACCTATGATCTCTCTCTATGATCAAATTCAACACGTTCATGAAACACTAATACTTTCTGTGGGGGAAATACTACTTCTATTGAATAATATCATCGATGACTTCCTCACCTATGAAGACAAAAAGCCACAAAAGGAAAGTCTACAAATAGACACACGTAACTGCACCTGTTTAAAAGTAGTAATGGAAGTTCAATTTTCATAACCACAAACAAATGAAGACATGATAGCCAAAAACCAGAATAGCTGAAATTCTAAAAGCATCAATGTATTACCACAGAGAACAGACGTAACAAAAGACAAAGTGAGAACTTTGAAGTTATTCAACAATTCAAACAATCATGGACAAATTAATTGTACCAATTAAAGGTTAGTCAGCTGGCATTAAACACGCTATGAGCATCTTATTTTGACCATCTTCAGTCAGTATGTTATTTACCAGAAAAAAAAAATTGCTAAAACTGCAAATTGTTTCAGATAAACAGTAGGCAGTTGTCAGAAAGAAAAGTGCAGACATATTGTTCAGTCATTTGAGATACTGTTCATTTTGATGTCGTATTAAATCTGCTCATGGTGAACTCATCTCAGATAACTCAACCAATCCAAGAGAAGGGAAGTTGAGATGGAGTGAGGAGTGAGATTAAAAAAAGTCAGCAGCACTCTGTTGAAAAAGATGCCAAAGAGTAAACTTGACTGGAAAAAAATTCTTAAACTGGATAATAGAAGAACTGAGGAACTTCTCCTCATGTTGGACGTTGCATAACTCCCATGAATATAGCGCAACAATCTGCACCTTTCTTAAAAGATGAAAATAATGGAATTGGTGATGTGAAATTCTAAATATTGATCGTGATATTAACAAAGATATACAATCTTCTAATAGAAATTCAATCTTTGTAAAGCATGAAAAAAAGGGGGAGATTTAAGGTAGCTAGGGCGACCAATTATCAAATAACTTTTCCCAGAAGATATATAGTGCCCACCCAGATGAAACTCAACTCAGAATGTGCATGAACTTGCAGAGCACTAAACCTTTTCATGCGTTACACATGCACACATAAACACAGTGTCAAGAATAATTTCCACAATCTAAACCAAGGTGAGCAGGACACAAATCTGTCAGCACTAATAAGCTATTCTCCATTGCCTTCTAAGAATGACCCTCGACGCTAGATAATGCGCAAAAGTGAAAGCAGACTTATGGACACGTTGTGTTGCTATTTAGTAAAGGAAATCATAATGTGCCATAAGGATTTATCATGGTAAAGGGAACAAAGCATACCTAACAAAGCCATTGTTGTCAATGTCAGCTGCCAGGAACTCGGCTACGGTCATATCATGACCAAGCACCCACTTTGCAATCCTCCTTTGTCGCTTATCAACTCTTGCCTCAGCCAAATAGAGAAAAGCACGCGCAACCGCCAGTGTCGATACTAATAACCAGATGGAAGCGAAAATACGACCAGGCATTGATGTGAATGCACGGTCCCCATACCCAACTGTGGTGACAGACATTACCGAGAAGTAAAAGGAATCCAACCAGCCAAGCCTCTCAACAAAATGCACCGCAGCCACACCAATTCCAATACAAAGAACCACAACACCTAAGGCCAATGCCACCTTCATCCTTATCCTCATCCTCCCCTTTTTCAAATCGACTAAATAGGATCCTCCGGAATGCTTCTTTTCCTTCCTATCCTGTGCCGCCCTCAACAAGTAACTCTCTTGCAAATCAAGAACATAACTAACCATCCCAGACAACAATATATCGATAAAGCCAAACCCCACCAATACAAACATTATAGAAAACATCTTGGTTGCATTGCTATTCGGCGTAATATCACCATACCCAATCGTGCACATAGTGACAATGCAAAAGTACAGAGCATCCACAACAGGGTGAGTCTCAATAGCTGTAAAGTTATCACGGTTGTACCAGTATATAGCCACACCGAACAACAAATAAGCAACTAAAAGTACCACTGCCTGACGGACAATCGATTGCGAATTGGACTGAGGCTTTGGCGGAGCAGGTTGGCAAGTAGCCTCATCCAAAACCACCATTGCTGGCGCCGTCTTGGCGCGGTGCAAATGGGATTTCTGGCCCACCACATTATAATCAGCCAAGCGAGACTCCTGCGCAGAAAAAGGCAATGATGCGAACAGGTCTTGAGAAGAGGATGGTCTGGACGAACTCCCGGACAGAGTCAACGCATCGACGATCTGCGAAGCATCCTCTGGAGACGGAGACGGCCCGAAAATGAGGCGGTCCTTCAGGTCCGACGGCGTGAGGGGAACAGGGATAGAGATCTCGCCATCCTCAGGGAGCGACGAGAGGGACGGCGGCCTCCTCCTGGGGCTCGAGTACGGAAGCAGAGGCTCCTTCTCCATGCTAACACACTATTATTATCACCACCCAAAATCACATCCGCAATGCTTACCGATCGAATTACGCCAAACCCATCAACCTAAAAGGATCGAGCTCGTCACACGGAGTGTAGAATCAGGGAAGAAGAATAGGAAACAGAGTTCCAAGCAGAGGCTCCTTCTCCGTACTGATGTGTTATTACCAACGCCCAAAATCACGTCCACACCACTAACTATGCCGATCGAATTACGCCAAACCCATCAAACTAAAAGGATCGAGCTCATCCAGGGAGTGCGGAAACAGGGGAAGCAGACCAGGAAACAGAGTTCCCTTCCAAAAATAACGCCGAAAACGAAGCGAGGAGCCGAAAGGACGACTTGGGTCGATCGATATTCTCACTCTGTCACGAGAGATCCGATGTCGAGAGGGACTTTGGATTCATTGACGTTCTTCGACAAGAAGAGCGCGTGCACTCACAGGCGCTGACATGTGAGAGAGAGAGAGAGAGAGAGAGAGAGAGAGAGAAAGAGATGGGGGGAGAAGACAGAGTGGTTCGGTTGTGTAAACGTGCTGTTCGGGAGGAGAAATTCCAAGTGCGGTGATTGAGGGCGGTGATAGTCAAGCGCCGAATGATCCGCGGATTCAATACGAGTTGACGAGAGAGAGAGAGGGAGTGCGATGATAGAGGGTGATGATCAATCAAGCGCCGAATGGTCGCATTTAATAAGAGCGGAGAGAAAGTGAGAGAGATCGGGCTTTTTGTCTGTTTGCTCGAGATGATGATTGATGAGAGGGAGATTCGGGCCTTCTGTCGGTTCGTGGGTTTCGGGGATTCATGTGACACTTTTAGGAATGATGAGCATTGGTCCAGGTAGAATTGGGCACCGGGCCGGAACGACCCTAGATGTATTGGTCTGTTCAACCGGTATAATGCGATTATATTTTGGTATTTGTGCGAGAATCGTATCTAATTGGATCGAGAATAAGAGAAAAGTAAGGTAACTCTAAAACTAGTAGTGTTTATGGATTTTTTTCACCAAATTTCATGTTAGTAGTATTAAACTTTCGGAATTTGAAACATTGTTATTATCAATATTACTCAATATGTTCTTTTATTATTAGGATTAGTTTTAAACTTATTTTGGTGTAGGTCGATATGTATCCATTGGAATGCACCCGCAATATGTATATGTAGGGAAAATTCAGTATACTATGCACTTTGAAAGCCTCAAATTAATGAGTTACCGCCTTTTTATGCTTGTTTGTAGTTTGCTCTCGAATCAACCCTTTTCACTTACCCTACATGATGAGATAATCCGACCTCTTTTGTTAGGTTCGACATATTTCTTCATAAATAAATGATTTTGTTTGGCATGGGTCATGTTGGACTCTATCTATTAGAAGGGAATTTTTATTTTTGCTCTAATTGGAAAAAGAACAAAAAGCGAAACAAACAAAAAATAAAAATAATTGACCGATTCCCAGAACTCATAGGGTAGCTTCATGTTTTGGGTGGAGTTTAGACATACTTCAGAACCGCTCGCCTCTACTTTGTGATCCGGATTTGGGTGGAAGGCACGTGCTTGTTGTAGCGTGTGTACTGACCATCGCTTGCAGGGCTCAGACTGGTTGATTCTCTCTCAGTGCCTCGGACTTCAGCCCAGCTATCCTGTCCGGTCAACGCATGCAAACTGGATTGGACAGAAAAGGAAGCTTTGAGAAAGCTGATCATATCTTCGGAGAAACGGATGTTTAAACACAAGATTGATTGGACAATTTTATCTGTGAGGGATTGCGATGCGGTTGGATAATGTTGGGTACAATTTATTTGCCACAAATTGCATATTGTTTGGCTTTGTAAATTGGAGAAAAGGACACTCCGTTGTGGTCGAATTTTCATTTGGTTATAACTTTTAAAGAAATGTTCGTTTAAGTGACATTGACAATTTCTTTTATCTAGAAAATTTGGCATTTCATTAAAAGTTATACTACTCCTAATGAACGTTTTTTTTTTTAACAATTATCAAAACCTAAAGTTAATGCTGTGTACAAGTTATGTCATTTATTATATTCTTTCTCTCATTAATTAGATTGAAAATAGAGGAGAAAGAAAATAAAGAAAATGGAACGGAAATTGTAATCACTCGCTTCACCCCAATCTTGCATGGGTATCTATTTAATGATACTGATTGGGAAGGAAATAAAGTGAGAAAATTAATAAAATTATCCTCATCTTCTTCTTTCGTTTTTGGGTCGTCTCTTTAGATGGAGAAAAGCGAGGAATAGTTATTCCAAAACAAAAGGTTGTGAAAAATCCATTTCCTCCATTTCCTTTCGGTTTTGGAAGGAAATAACAGTTCCCTCGTATTCAAATTCATTTACTTCCACTTCCATTCTTTTTCTCAATGCAACGAAGAAAAGCACTTCCCTAAAGTTTTTATTTCACTTCACTTCCCTTCCAAACTTGTAAAGAGGAAATTATATATGAAAGTGATAAGATATTTACTGATAGTTTTGTTGAAAATAGCCCCATACAACAAAATACCTTTCATTGAAGGTTGAACTTCGATTTTTTTTTTTAATAGGATTCCGTGGTAATTTGGACAGTAAATAAAATATGTAACGAAGAACTAAAATCAATTACTCAAAATGAAAGTAAATGTAGGAACTGGAAAAATAAAGTGATAAACTAAAAGATACTTAGGATGCCTTTGGGAAAAATTTTGGAAATTTTTTTTAGGGAAATGCAAAGGCCTTTAATTTAAAAGGTTTTTGAAGAAATGCAAAGTCTGTTTAGTAAACCGTAATTTCTTTTTTTTTTTTGTCGATTAAACCATAATTGAAAAGTGCATTGGAAAGCAATTTTGGGGAAACGCCATTTGGTAAACACATATTTGGAAAGTCTTTTGGTGCAACCAATTTAAATTTTTTAAAGTTGAAGTAAAACAATGACCGTTTTTTTATAATTTCACATTGAGGTGTAATGTAAAAGAGATATATTAACAAATTCATAAGTAAAAACTCACATCAAAGCCAACTTTTTCTCAATTAAAAAAGAGTAATTTCATTATAATAAATATGGTTACATATACATTGAAGAAAGAAATAAGTTATTATTGAAAATTATGAGCATCCTCGAGTATTTACTAAACTCATTGCTATTAGATCACGTAAACGTGTCATATTAGAAAATAAATTATCATTAGAAGTACTAGCCCTGTTGTTTGTATTATCAATGTCAACTATATATTTATAATTGTGATTCAAATCTGCTCTTGCAAAATGTCTATCATTGACGGCATTTCATCATATATAATTATGTAAAATCATTGCTGTTATAATAATTTTTATTTATTTTTCAAACAAAAAACTTAACATATGCTTTAGAATCTTCCACTTCTTCTTCAATACATCAAAGGCTCGCTCAATTTCAAATCGTAGTAAGGAATGAGCACAATTGAATATCTTCTGATAATTTACAGGTATAGGACCTTGTTGAAATTCTCGCAAATAATATCTAACTTTTTTGTATAGTCCCAAATAACCTATTGAATTTGGATATCCAACATCTACTAAATAATATTTACCTACACAAATATAATATAAATTTAATTAACATAGATCATATTAATACATATTAATGTACAAAAACTACTAATTAATGAACTTGGAGGAGGATAAGGAAATTACACATCACATCTTCCTAGGGTTTCATAGAAAATATAAGTATCATTGGTTTGTCCCTCCTAACCAGCCCAAAAGTAAATGAATTCTATGTTAAAATTACACACCATTAAGGCATTTTGAGTCAGTGCACCTTTTCGACCAATAAAATGAATATGATCTTTTGTAGATATTATCGCTGGGATATGTGTGCCATCAATAGTTTCAATGCAATCTTAAAACAAAATGCAAATATCATTGTCTAATCAAAATTTATATTTAGTTCTTTCTTTCTATTGTATAATCGAAAGGTACCTTTAAAATTTTTAATTTTTTTTTGACTGTTTTTGATCTTCTCTGGAAAATCCCTAAATTGCCAATTAGTTGGTTGGATCAAATTTTTTCCTATTTCACATACTTTATTGAATACTAAGTTAAATTACCTATTTATGGTTTTTCTAGAATGTTAAAAGCGATCTTATGTTAACTTATTACCTATACAATATCCTAAACTATAAAGAAATATTCCAAGCATTTCTATAACATTAATATTCCCAGTTCTTTCAAGACAAAAGCTTGTTACTAAATTACGCATTAAATTATTAAATTCAATCTTATCCATTCTAAACATTTGATAACACCTTGTCAGATTAGTTTTTTGGCTCTTGAACTCTCCTAACCATGCATTTCTATTTATGATGATGTTATATAAGATTTTTTGTGATTATACATTGCCTAATAAGCGATTGCGGATTGAGTAATTTCAGGAAGCTACCAATATTCTTTGTCATCTTTTTCATGTATTTCTCTTTCAGAGAATCATCCATATTTATTTAAAGTAACAAAACAATAAGAAAAGTGATGAATAATCATCCATCAATGGAACGATTATTATCAATTATATATATGTAAACTTCACCCAATCAAAAGAATACAAACTAAGAACATAGGTCTCACATTAGAACATAATTAAACGTAGAGTTCACAAGTAGTGCAAATCACTAATCGAAAATAATTCTCACATTACAATATAGATGAATATGAAAGAGCTCAAACAAGTAACTAACATCCTAGTGACGACTATTATACTCTTCCAACTTAAACTTTAGCCACTTGACCTCTTTTCCATCTCTATCCAAGTTCATAAAAATTTACCTATTGTCTTTATTTTCAACAAAATATGAGAGTGCAAAGAAGAACAATTTTCTGTCTTAATTAATTTTAGATATGACTTTCAATGTTTGCATAATTTCTTTCTAAGGATCAAACTCCCTTGCAATTGATATTGCATTGCTCCTACTTTCAACAACTAAACAAATCCTGTCAATTTAAGATGCTAACTTAGTAGGTCCGGTTAATTTTTTTCTCTCTTTCCTTGAGCTTGCTTCATTGAACGTTGTACCACTTTTTTTATGGCTCTTACTTTGGTTTAGTTGGACATTCATTTCACCTATATCACACTCTAAAGTATCATTAGTAGATCCTGCACGACTACTAATATTAGCTTATGTGACCTCAAGATTCTCATTATTGCGTAGACCTTGTGTAGGATTCCAGTTAACACTTATAGTAGCAACCGTACCTTGGAACATCTTATCCAACAAAACTTCAATATCCGGATGTATGCCTTTTGTTAAAAAGACTATAAAATATATTCATGAATTGTATTATAAAAGATGAATTTACAGAAAAAGTGACAAAGGAAGAGATAAATACTTGAATTTTTCTCTTCCACCATTGATCACTCGCATCAAAGGTTTTCTTCCTTATATACCATCCTTGTCTTGTTTCCTTTTTGAACCAATTGCTTCTATCTTTTCTATTCTTTCTTTAGATTATCCAACTTACTATTCATTTGATTTTTTAATATATGTTTTGCCTATCAGCTCCTCAAACTTGTTGATTTTAACCGTCCATCCATCCCTTTTATTGCTTGCAAGACGATTGCCTTTTTCAATTTATTTAATGCACAATTGACAAAAAGTTTCTACATCTTCTAAGTTTCAATTTACCTTTTGATGAGCTCACTATTTTTCAATAAAATGAACACAAAAACATCTGAAAAATGAATACAAATGCGGTTAACCATGACCCAATTTTGTAAACATGAATGAATACATACACATGTAGATTTTGACATAACATTAAGACAAACCTCAACTGCAAAACAAAACATGCTCAAACTAAGATTAAAAGAAACATCTCTCTATATGACTAGTCAATAAGTAAAAGCACACGAACCACTCGCAAACACAACTCTACAGGCACATGTATACTATGATTATTTAATCAAAGATTAATTTTCCCTATTGTTCCAATCAAGTTCTAACTAAGCAAGAATTGCAAAAGGAGGAATCGCAACCAAGGGCTTATCGTGCTATGCCGGGATGACCTATTCTAACACAAGGCAAAGAAAATGAATGATCAAAGTAGCCAACAATACATAGCCAAAGATGCAAGAAGAGCACTCAAGAATTGACCAAAGCTAGCTAATGAGATTGCTCTATGAATGGCACTTGCATTGTGACATCCTCAATCTGATCCTAATTTTTAGAATGGGATTATAGCAGCGGCCAATTTTCGGAGCCGGATTACAAAAAGGATTGGTAGATCACGAAAATGCTGAGAAGGCTACTTTGGGGGGAAACTCGAAATTTCATTGAAGGATCGCAAAAATTCAGAAAGGTAGAAACGGGCCACAGATGAGGACCAACGTTGGCCCAAGCCCACAAGTGGGCCCAATGGGCCCTAACCTAAGAATGGGTGACCCAATGGGCCTCATGCCCAAGGAGCCCATGGACCCTCCAAGCCATTTTGACCATTTTTGCAAGATTCTACATTAAATGCTCCATGTGCTTGAATAGTGCCATATATTGGTATATTGACCCTTTTAACCTTTCTTTAAGTTTTGGACAAAAGGGCAAGAGTGGATATGCACTAGGGAGGGGGCGGCCACATGGCCTGAGGAGAGAAGATGAGGTCACACCTAAACCCAACCTATGCCCTATTTTTTCATATGCATATCTAAGGCGTTAATGGCATTGGATTTGTTGTCTTCATGAAGCCTTCTCCTCCAAGTAAATGCTAGGTTGAGAGGATCTTAGAGGATTGGAGGTACATTCCATTAATGGCAAAGATCTCTCATTCTCTTTCTCCTCTTCTTCTTTCCCTTTTGAATCACACGCCCACACTCTCTCTCTATCTTCTCACTTTGCTCTCATTCCCTCTCCTTCCTTGAGCTAGTCGAAACCCCCCACCTCCATTTCCTCCCTCTTTGCAAGCCTATCATTTTTCATATTCTCCATATATCTTACTCCATTGCCCACTGTCCATCGTCCACCATTGAGCCTGTCGTTTCCGCACTGCTATCCTCGCTGTCGTATCGAGTCTTGGCTATGAAGTGGTGATTGCCCAGCCTCTCATCGCCGCCTCTCTTCGTCTTTTCCTCTCAGTTTGGATTGTCGCAAGCTCGGAGACTGTTCACCAATCCTTGTCATTGCCGCCGTTCTTCGGCCGTGATGCCACCTACAGTTAGGGGTGTGCAAAATACCCGGGAACCGCCCGGAACCGGACCGGAATCGGACCGGAACCGCCCGGAACCGGCGGTTCTTGAGGGAACGTGTCGGGTTCCCGGTTCCAATTGTTGAGAACCGGTGGGAATCGGTCCGGTTCCCGGTTTCGTGGGCGGAACCGCCCGCCCGCCCACCCGCAGGACCGATACCTATTTATAATATATAAAAAAATACTAAATGAAAGTTACGAAGCCCTAATTCACGAAGCCCTAATTTGCGTCTCATATCTTCCAATTTCTTCCTCGTCTTCGATTCTCTCTTTGTTTCTTCCTTAATCTCTTCTCTTTGTCTTCAATTCCTTGCCGAGCATCCACGCCGCCGCCGCCGCCGCTCCTCCTCCTCTTCCTCATTCACGTGTAGTTGATTGTTATTTAATATTGAGCATTCGTCTATTAATTATTGTTTTAGATTTTGGAGATTGAACTTGGAATTTTAGAGCTCAAAACTTGGGAACCGGACCGGACCGGTGGTCCGGGAAAACCAAAATTGTTTCGCGACCGTTTTATGTTAAAAACTAAAAATTTTCGCGTCACGATCGGTTCCATGGATCCACCCGGAACCGGATGGACCGGCGGTCCGGTTCCCGGGTGGATCCATGCAACAAACGGGTGGATCCCGGTTCCAATTTTGAACCGGTCCTTAGCGGCGGTTCCGGGTTCTAGGTCGGGAACCGCCCGCCCGGACCATGCACACCCCTACCTACAATTGCGCCTGAGCTACTTAAGGGGCGACCAGCCTCCACTGAGCACCACCACCATTGTCCGGCCCTTGCCACTCCTTCGCCGTCGCTTATCGAGCTTAGAACTGGGAATGAGTGGCTTTCTAACCCTTGTTTAGGGTTGTGATTGCACTTTGGACTAGGATTAGTATTAGATCAAGGCTAAGTGGTAATTTGGTTATGTAATGAGTAAGTTTAAGTGATAGGTCATCATAGGATTTGGTTATGTAATAAGTAAGTTTAAGTGATAGGTTATCGTAGGTTTCCAATAAGTTATCGTGATAGGTTATCGTAAGTTTTCAATAAGTTATCGTGATAGGTTATTGTAGTTTTCGATAAGTTATTGTGATTCTTGGTAGGTTATTGTGATAAGCCATTTTATTATTTGATAAGTTATTGTGATATGATATGTTGATATGAGTTAAGTTATCGAATATGTTATATTGACACGTGATAGGTTATCGTAATAGTTATACTTAATGCATTACCTTTAATAAACATTCTCTATACTATGAATTCTAGTGGATTGGTGCATTGTTGGATGCTAAATTTAGATATGGTGAATGCTCATGTAACTCTTAGAATTGAAAATGGTAAATATTTATGGCATTCAATGATTGTAGCCAATTAATATATATGTAAGGACATGTAGAAAAATAATCATTGGGATTCGCCCTAGTGGCCACCCTTCCAACATAGAAGGGGGATGTGAGGGGTTCAAATCCCCACCTTCTCAGGGGGGGATGGGGTGGAGACACGTAAGTTTCAAGAGTGGGTTTTGACTTCCACGCCCTGCAAGAGGCAGGGCAAAAGTCTGAGAGTGAGTGTTGAGTAGGAATAGAGTAGGACTGACAAAAAAGAAAAGGACATGTGGAAAGAGAATATGTTGAAGTGTTTAAGTGATGTTATGATGTGATATGATAGGAGATATAAGTATGAAAATGAGCATTACACATTCCTACATCAACTAATGAAAATGATACGAAATGAGCTTGAGTGATAGTATGCTCGTGTGATCACTTAAATACCTTGATGCATATGATTATGTGGGGTGATGGAAATGTCATAATGCATATGATTATGCGGGATGATACCCAATTAAGGGTGCATTTGGGAACCACTTCCTAAAGCCCTTTGGGGGTCCAAAGCCCCTTGGACAAATGCAAGTGTGTTTGACATTTGTTTTTGGGTTTGCATTCCCCAAATGCCAGCTTTACAAGGCTGAAAGCCCAAGGCAGGTTGGGGGTTGCCTTGGGCTTTTCCTGCCTTGGGCTTTCAGTTTACTGAAAATGCTGAGCTTGAGGGGTTAATTTTTTTTTCTTCCCAAATTATCCTCATTGATTTTTTGTTTGTCCGGTTTTGCCCTCACTATTCATTGTCTTCTTCTTCTTCTTCTGCGAGCGGTCGCCGGTGAAGGGTAGGCAGTTGTCGGCGACCGTCGCCTAGACGATCGACGTCGGGGGGAGGCGCGACCGCCGTGCCATTTGGGTCGCGGCGAGGTCTGGGTTGCCGCAACCCAGATCTGGGGCGGCAGGGTTGCGGGAGGACCTTGCCGCCCTCGATCTAGGTCGCGCGACCTT
This sequence comes from Eucalyptus decipiens, assembly GCA_014182575.1. NCBI lineage: Eukaryota > Viridiplantae > Streptophyta > Magnoliopsida > Myrtales > Myrtaceae > Eucalyptus > Eucalyptus decipiens. The sequence continues at coordinate 35,298,614 of CM024613.1, forward strand.
GCCGCCCTCGGATCTGGGTCGCGGCGGCGTCGCGCGACCCCGCCGCAACCTAGATCCAAGGCGACGAGGTCCTCTTGCAACCTTGATGCCTCGAACCTAGGTCGCTGGAGGTCGAGGCGGGGTTGCACGACCTTGTTGCCCCAGATCCGGGTCGCCGGAGGTCGAGGCGGCATCGCGTGACCTCGCCACCCTAGATCCGGGGTCACCGGAGGTCGCGATGGCGTCGGCGCGACCTCACCGCCCTAGATTCCGGGGTGCTGGGCCTCGCCACCCCAGATCCGGGGTCGCCGGAGGTCGTGATGGCGTCGCGCGACCTCGCCGCCTTAGATCCGGGTCGTCGGAGGTCGCCGAGGTCGCCCAGCCGCTACCCTTGCCGGTCAATTTTTTTTAATTTTTCTTTTGATAATTTTTTTTTACCATAAAGATCCTTTGTAAATGTAATTTCCCAAATACTATTTTGCTCAAAGTACTTGATAAAGAGCTTTCAAAGTACAATTTATCAAACACAGTTGCATTTTGGAAAACACCTTTAACTCAAAGGTTTTTACATTTTCCTAAAGACTTTCCCCAAAAGTCTTCCCAAACGCATTCAAATGCCCTCATGTTAATGGGGTGATGTTTGCGGATGGATTTTAGAAGGAGCTCCTCAATTGGAAGGCCATCCTAAGGCGTATGCATATGCAGGATGATGCCGTGTCCGACTAAGTAGCACCGACACAGACACGCGACACGCGACATGACACGACATGACACGCCAAAACGTAAATAAATAATTTAAAAAAATCTCAAATGAATTTATGAGCCCTTCGTCCCACCAAAGCGGTCGCACCTTTTTAGCAATTTATTCAAACACAGGCCTTTACTTCCCCATGGCCCCCGAGTCAAATCGCTCCCTTCCCACTGCTTCCAATTAAATTCCGCCGTTTCCCCAGACATCTCATCATCACCACCGCCCATTTCTAATAATTCAAAAAAAAAAAAAAGTAACACTACAAATTTGATGATCCAACGGCCAAGATCAAATTTGGCTTGGGCCCCATGGCCAATCATGTGCTCCCAAAAACGTGTTCCTCCCCCAAAAATCAAAATAATTTAAGAATGACAAAAAAAAGAAGAAAAAGTTAGAAAGAAAAGAGGAGTGAGGACAGGAGTGCGTGATGATTTGTCTTCTCTGCAATTGCGATGTCAACACGCATCGCTTCAAACCTCCCCCACCTTTTTTGACGTGAATAATCTCCACCATCTCCATCTCCACCACCACCATATACTCCTTCGATTCATTGCTTTTCCGGCCCGAGATCTCTCCCAAGCTCCCAACTTTCGTCCCATTCTGACATACCCATTTGCTCCTTTCACCGGAATTCCAGCGCTGCCACCACTGCACAATGGGGTAGGTCCCATCTTCCACCTCCACCTCTGCCTCCATCTCCACCTCCCCCGAGCCTTGTAGACTACTCTATCTTGATTCTTCAAATTTTGTTTGAACAAGAGCGTCTTAGTTTTATTTCACCAATGAAGTCTAGAAAACAGCTTTGGCCTTCCTACTCCTCTTCATAGTCCTTTACTGATACTTCTTTTAAGCAAAGGGAGGGAGTAATTTAGGTGAGGAACTGCTATCATAGACAAGCTACGTATGCCATAGATATAAATGGACAATGATTCACCAATACATTGTACTTGGTTAAGTCCCAAGTGTTAAATGATGTAGAAGAACAATGAGAACAAGGACCCAAAAAGAAGACAAGGACTCAAGCTTGAGGATCACATGCTTCAAACAAATTTCCCATGGCAACATATCTATAATAGGTGTTTCGAATAACAACCTGAAGCTGATATAGTAAAAGCATGAAAAAATGAGGCTATCCTTTCTGGAAAGTTGTAGACTCAAGTACAAACTTTGCATATCTGGAAGACACTAAGAGGGAAAAGAGGGAAGTAGGTGCTTACCACGAAACTTCTGATAAGGAAGCAAGTGAAGCATATAACTGTGACAGATCCAACCTGTCAAAAAGGTGCACACCCCATTTTTGGTAGTGAGGAAAATCAATCCAAAAGCTACATTTGGTTTGGCTTTTCGCATACACATCCAATACAATAGCATTTGGCAGGGTGGATGATCCTTGAAAACTTTCATAAGTCATATCATAAACCTAGCAATGAATCATCATAGGTCTCTCATTATACAGTTGAGATACCAAGCCAAAAATAAAGTTCAGCCATATGCAGACTTCGGACAAAAAAAAAAAAAAAAAAAAGAAAAAAACCATCTAGCTTCACAAGATAGAAAGAAACTCAATATAACTAGTCACCTCTGTTCTTAATCTTTTTTTTCCCTTTCCTTTGCCGAGCTCTGGACAACAACTAGCTCACCCCCAACGTCTCGCTGGCGGTTCCTTCTTAGAATTCCAAGGAAAACCCGAACTCAAGATCCAAACTTGGGTCAAGTACAAGAAAAACCTAGAACTCAACATCCAAACTTGGGGTGTGTTTGTTTCACTAAAAGTATTTTATCGAAAAGTTTTTTCCAGATTTTCAATCGTTTGGTTCGCTAAAAAAGATTTGGTCAACGGAAAAGACTTTCTGGTCAACACAAATATTATGTTTTATTTTAGGAAAACGAATTCCTCTCCCTCAAAAGGTGAAAACACTTTCCCTTTTCATTTTTTCCTCTGACCTTTCACTTTTCCTCTCCGTACGCCGCTCTCTCCCTTTGCTTCTTTCGTTTGTCTTTCTTCTTTAGCTCTTCTTCAACAACGCGCATCTTCTTCGCCATTGAAGGTCCAGATCTTCTTCTTCATCATTGAAGGTCTGGCTCTTCTTCAATGACGCTCAACACGGTTCTAGGTTCTCTCTCCTCTCTGATTTGAGAATAATCTCAGAATTTTTTTGATCGATGCTTTACATCGTTGAGTTGATGTTGATTCTCTGCGTTTCAGTTGTTTGATTCACGTTTCCGTTCATCTTCTTCAAGCAATTGAAGTAAAACGCCCCTCAAAGCCTCTCTCTCAATCCTCTACGTATTCTAGAAGCTTCTGCCCGCTGATCGGCGCTGGAATCCGCTGCTCACCTTGCCACATCCAGTGCTCTTCGGATCGCGATGTTCTCACGTGCTTGAGCTTCGAATCCGTGTGCTCCATCAATGGACTCAAGTTTATTGAACCAATAGATTCTTCAAACCTTCGACAACTTGGAGCCTTGGAGCTTTCAGTTTTCATTGAACGTGTAAGTTCAGTACATTCTTCCATTACGCATGTGGAAGAGAAACCGAGAGCTTTGTTGTTGTTAGCATGAACATCGGTCACGCCTGAGATTATATTAGTAACTTTCGATTCAGTCTTGATGATCTCGTATTGATTGGGTTGTGGTTCTCACTATCTTGTTGTTTCCTTGTGCTGTTTAATCGAATGCATGTAAAGTGTTTGGTGAAATGCCCAAGCAGATTAGTTCATCTATGTTATTTGTACCCTTAATGGAGGAGCAAGCCATTTTTTCCCGTGAGCATGAGAATACTGCATTGCATTTGTAGTGGATGGGCCTGTGTGTTGGACGATGCTTGCTCTTGTTGTTCTCCCTGAATGTATCTATCAATGTTTCGAGATTGAGAATGACTGATTTGATCATCCCTCAAGTTTCTGATAATTTGCCCGTCAATTGATGGTTATCTTCCATGTTCTTATGTTGGATTCATGGATGAGACTGCTGACACTTGCAGTGTATAATCAATAAATAAGTTAGCTATCGAAGTTGAGCTATTTTGGAGTCTGTTAGACATTTGTTGGTTCTATTGTAACCTCCTTCCATGGAATAAGAGTGCAAAGCATGAGTTTTATTTTCTTTGTTGTCAACTAATATTAGAAACATTTGTCTCTTTTTTCCAATATGATCTTTTAGCAAGTCTATTAGGTACAAGAACAAGAGAATGCTTGGTTTTCCAGATGAGTTCAGGCATTTTGGCTGAGAAAGTTGTCCAACTCTGCAGGGTTACATGTACATACTCACTCATCAATCAAATATTTTTAGCAATCAGCTACAAACGAATAGGTTTCTGTAAATGGGTTTTCCTTTTGTTCTAATGCTGATAAATCTCTCTTATGAGATACTATCCATTTATTTTGAATGATCCGTTTTTCATGCTTGATAATGCCACTCTAGGAGTCCGTAGCTTCCTTTTGTGATTGTCCCTTCTTCCAGCTTTAATTTTTTTCTCATGTTATCTTTTCTGCTGTGTATCTTCTTCAGGTTTTGATCTTAAGAAGGAGCAATTAGAGCAACTAGTGATACAATTGATATTGGATCGAATGTTGGTAAGAAGAGCTTCCTTGATATATACACCTGTTAGTCAAATGTTCAAACTCTCTTGGTGAGTTCTAAGTCTTGTTTTGATTGTGTAGAAAGAAGAATATCAGCATACAGCTTATGCTACAAATGCCTATGTGACACTTGGACCATTGACAAAGCAAGTTTTGCAAGGTACAAAGATTCTTTCTTCACAGCATGTGTCATTCGTTAGTTTTAGTGTATGTCATTAACATCTTATTCCCTTGTGTTCTAAATACTAGTAAGTGATGATTGCAATGGTCATGATGCTCTTGTTTCTGGAATATTTGCATATGGCATGCCTGATTTTATTAATGAAGTTCCCTTAGAGGCATACCCTTGAGGTTTATCTTTCAGGGATTTTTCACTTACTGATTTTTCAATCTGTTTAATAGATTATGAATATCTTAGCATATTTCTTGTGAAATCAAAACTAGTATCTTGTGCATCATGCACACATGTTTCAAAACTTGTAATATGAAGAATTCTTCTTCTAGTTGATTCTGTTATTGCTAATGTTGCTGCACTAGCCTTCCTAATCCTTTTAACAATTTATTTATTTATTTAATGTTTGCTATTGTGTTTACCCTTAAGATAAAACATCTATCATAACAGGCTCAGAAAATTCTTATTATTGCTTGTAGATGGAAAATAATGATGTTAATGGAGCAATAATGGGTGCAGCTACGTCAATAATGGTAGTTGGTATGTTAGTAATGGAGGATGAAGCTTTTAGTAGTTAGATACCTAGAGCACCACGGGGGGAAAGAGATTTTGAGAGAGAGTTATTCATTAATCGCATTTTACATTCGGGAGATACTAATTGTGTCAATCAAATACGTATGAGATCACAAGTTTTCTTTGAATTGTGTAGAGTCCTTAGGTCAAATAATTTTTTACACAAAACAGGAAATGTGTCAATTAAAGAGTAATTGCTGGTATTTTGCCATATTTTAGGGCATAATGTGAGGTTGAGAGTAATAGGGTCAATGTTCAATAGGTCCATTGAGACCATTCATCGATACTTTAGAATTGTCTTACAAGCAATTCTAAAATTATACAAACATGTTATAAGACCACCGGATGGCATTACACCCCCGACAATATCCAATAATCGAAGATTTTATCCTTACTTTAAGGTATGTAATATGACAAGGGTCACGAATTTCATTTTGATAGTATGTTGTTACATTTACTTACTTATTGAGTACATTAGGATTGCATTGGAGCTCTTGATGATACCCATGTCCATGCATCGGTTCCCCTAGAAATTCAAGGAAAATTTTGTGGTCGAAAAGAGAAAACAACACAAAATGTTCTTGCAGCTGTTACTTATGATTTAAAATTTGTTTATGTGTTGGCCGGTTGGGAAGGGACGGCCCATGACTCTCGTATTCTTACAAATGCACTTTCAAGGCCTCAAGGAATGAAAATCCCTGAAGGTATAGACTATTCCATTATTTCTATAAAATTTATATCCTATTTTCTTGAAACATGTTGTTGAAACTTTACATAAAATTGATAGGTAAATACTATCTTGCTGATGCCGGATATGGCATCCAACCGGGAATAATTTCTCCATACCGTGGAGTTCGATATCACAGTAGGAAGTTTAATGACCCTCACCCGAGAACGAGAAATAGTTGTTTAATCATCGCCATTCATCTTTATGGTCTGCAGTAGAAAGGGCATTCGGGGTTCTAAAAAGGCGTTTTCGTATATTAGATACTGAACCCTTTTGGTCTTTTGATACTCAAGTTGATGTGGTCTTAGCATGTTGTATTTTACATAACTTCATTATGGGAGTTGACCCTTATGATCCCTTTATGCAAGAACTAAATGTAGAGGTCGAATCTCAGAGTCAAGAAATAAGACATCAACAAACACAAAGAGAGGAGAGGGAGGAAAACAAAGAGTGGGCAGCAAAAAGAGATAGTATTGCACGTTTAATGTGGGATGACTATAATAGGTATAGAATGAATGTTTAGTATTTGTATCTTCTTAGAAAATGTCTGATATTTTTTGATGTGACATAAATACTTTGTGATTGACGTTCTTGTAAATGTGAACTTGATTTACTACTCTATATCGCTATGATGTTTCTTTGTCTCAGTAGTCAAATGATGTCTGTTATTGTGTTATTCTTTGTTTATCACAATTTCTTGTGTGGAATATATCTGATAATGTAACAATGGGCAAGACTAGAGAAGGGAAGTCCAAACATTTCAGATGGTCAGAACCTATGGAGCATATGTTTTTAGAGATACTAGCTGATGAGGCTTCCAAAGGAAACAAACCTTCAGCCACCTTTAAACCATCTTCCTTTGTTCGAGTTGTTATGAGAAATTTGTGACTGAATGTGAGTCTGATCATGTGGACAATCATCTTAGAACTATTAAAAACAATTGGGCTACCATCCAAAAATTGTGGGTTAAGAGTGGATTTCAGTGGGACCATAACTTGAAGATGATCACAGTTGTTCGGAAGGAAGTTTATGATGAAGAAATAACAGTAATGTGCTTTTCAGATTTCTATATTACTTAATACTCTTAGCATTTGATATCCAAAAATTGTGGGTTAAGTTTATGTACCTTGGTATGCTACAGTTATATTCAGGCTGCAATGATTTGTTTGCTTATGCGTCATATGCTCTTTACGTATAAAAAAACAAAAAAATTTAGAGAGATAGATGATGAGCAGATTGTAACTGTAATCATAAATGGCAAATCTACCTACTTATATACTTGTGTTTTTGTGATTTTTCGTAGGCACATCCTACCCATGAGAAGTACTTGAACAAGAAAATCGAGATGTATGATGAACTCGCTTTGGTGGCTGGAAAATACATGGCCACAGGATGCTTTGCAAAACAATTTGGAGACATCGACTTACCTTCTTTTGGTGATTTAGACTTCTCAATTGAACTAGATGATGGTAATGACAATACTATGAAAGGAATAGAAGATTCTTCAAGACTTAATAGAAAGCGAAGTCGTGCCACTAACAAGGATGATAGGTTTGCAATGCTCTTGGAGCAAATTGGAGAGGTTGCTAATGTAATGAAAAAGATGAGTCAAAATCAATTGGATGTTGCTGAGCTCTACAAAGAAGTGATGGAGGTTGAAGGTTTTGATGAAGCTACCCTTGCACATGCCTTTGATAATCTAGTGGATAAGGAGAGAGTTGCAAAAGCATTCATTGTCAATAGTGTTAAGCTGAAGAAGTTATGGCTCGAAGATTTCTTAAATAGAAGAGAAAGTGGATATTGACAAGCATCTGACTTTTAATGTTTGTTCTTGATACTTTCTGAACATTAGACTTGTTCTTTAGTTACTTGTAGTAGCTATTCATGTAGCTAAACATCAGACTTTGAATGTTTGTTCTTGATATTGTTTGAATATTGGACCTTTGGTAACTTGTAGTAGCTATCCAAGTCGCTTTTTGTGGCACAATGTTCTTTGATTACTTGTTGTAGTAGCTATCGAAGTAGCTTTTTGTGGCACAATTTATCCTAATGTGTCATGGGAAGATAAAGACATTAGTACTAAACTATGAAATGTTTTGCTAATGTACTGCATGGGACATCTTTATCATTCAAACAGGTTGTCTTCAAAGAGTATGAAATATTTGAAGTTCCAGGTCCTTTCAAGTTGTGGGCGACGCAAGAAAGATCGTCTAGTGCATTCTGAACTTTGTGTTTGACAATATCAGTGCTTCTTATTGCTGTTGCAAGTTACGGATTGTCGCTGCACAACTCTCACCTCTTTAGAGCTGAGCTTCTCTTACCATAAGCTTAAGCTCGTCATGGAACTCTCTGCTTCAAGCTCTGATATCAAAGTATCCTGTGGGAGAATAGAAAAACTCATGAGGACCCTCCGTGGGGATGTTGCGGAGCAATAGTTATGTGTGTCCATGGAGAATTGATCAATTTCCTTATCTACAGGACATAAATTCTGGGTATGGTCCTTCGTGGTGTCCATGCGCAATTTAGGATAACTTGCAAAGAGCCGCACGAGAGGCGTATCCATATGAAGAGAGCCAAATGTATTGAAGCGATTAATGAGATCGTTTTGACTTGCTCTTGTAACCGGAAATCATGTCCATTTTCAGGAAAAAAAAAACGTGTATGAATTTAGGTTTCCTTTTCATTTTGCAGGTTCAAATTCTAAATTTACTAAATTGATAAAAAAAAATTCGTTTATAAAGTAACATGGACTCAACAAATTAATTTGGAAGTAAGAGGCACACTATTGTCAATTGTTAGATCATTTTTCAAATGCGATCCAAACACTAGAAGATACTTTCAGTCACGTATCACCAAATAAAGGAAAAGAAACCATTTTCCTAGAAAATGGTTTCCCGGAAAACATTTTTAAAAAACGTTACGTTTTCCGTGAAACAAACACACTCTTGGTTCGAGTTCAAGAAACACCCAGAAGTTCAAAACCTAAAAGAGAGGAAGGTAACCGACAATTTTTAAAAACTCTAGGGTATCATAGGATGCGACGAGTGAGCCATGATCGAGGGGGCATGTCAACACAAGGTAGGTGGGATGTAGCTCACCAACCCGGGAGCCGAAATGTACACTACCGAATTCGACCCCCCATTTCAACGCAAGCACGTTCAGCTCATAGAGAGAGAGAGAGAGAGAGAGAGAGAGAACCTCGGTGAAGAGCGCCTAGGCAGTGTTCTTGTACGTCGGGAGGCACACGACTCTACCGTCGTTCGCTACGTGAGCGCATGAATGAATCCGTATCAACCCAAAGCAAATTCCAAAAACTCAACACAAGCCGGAAGCACCCAAGAGAGAGAGAGACCTTGGAACCGGGTGCGGATGACGTCGAGGGTGTGCGTGGCGGCGATGATGGCGAACCCGGCGATGGCAGCGAACCCGGCGACGGCTCCAGCGATGGTGTTCTCCCACTGATGGATCATCCGTATCAGCCCAAAGCAAACTCCAAAAACTCGACACAAGTCGGAAGCACCCGAGAGAGAGAGAGAGAGAGAGAGAGAGAGAGAGAGAGAGAGAGAGAGAGAGAGAGAGACCTTGGAATCGGGTGCGAACGACGTCGAGGGGGTGCGCAGTGGCGATAGTGGCAAACCCGGCGACAGCTTCGGTGGTGGCGTTCTCCCATTGACGGATTTGGTGATGCGAGTGTGAGTTGTGTAAATGTGTGAGAGGTAAAGATAGAAACGAACTAGGGTTTTGGATTTTGGGCTGCCTTAAAAACCGGTTCTCAAACCGGTTCCCAAACCGGTCCAGTCAATCCGGTTCTCGGGTGGGTAATCCCTCGGAACCGGTTCCTGGACCGGTTCAAACAGGGTTTGAATTTTGGGAATCGGTTCCTGGACCGGTTTCAACCGGAACCGGTTCCCAACCCTGTTTTTTGGGTGGGCCGGAACAGGAACTGGGTAAACCCGGTCTGGTTGCACACCCCTACTTGCAAGGGCAATCCAAAAATTACTCTCATTAGATTAAGACAAGTCAAGCAATTCTTATACTCTTGATAAGTGCGATAAGAGTTTCCAAAGTTGAGGAACTCACTTTATCTTTCTTCTTATAGAGGATTTTATTTTTCTATATATGAAGGCCATAACTCATGAAAGTTATTGCATTATAAATTTTCTACCAAGTGTTTTTCTATAAACCATTAGCAACCTTGTACTTTAAATAGACATAAGAAATAAAGTAAAGTGTATATTTTCCAATTCTTCATGGTATTAGAGCTTCTACTTCAAACTCAATCACGCCTCTCATTGCTCTTGCCAAAACAACACACGAGGCTTGGAATGAACTTTAACAAAACATGTTCACGTGTCATGAGTCTCAAGCGACATTTGATCAGTTTCTCAGTATTTATAAGTTGTCAAAGGAATTGTCGATGAACTTGCCAAGTCTCCCATTAGTGATATTGATTTTAATAATACTAGTTCTAAATGGGCTTGGCCCCCAATTCAAGGAAATTTCTATCACCATTAGAGCACATGAATCACTGATTTCTTTTGAGGAACTCCATGATACACTTGTTGACTTCAAGCAATACCTAAAAGAGGAAGAGAATTAGGGTGAATCAGCTCTAGCCACCACAAATCTTACCAAGAGAGTTTCTCATATGAACACCAACTAGAGCTTCATTTCGAATTGAGGCTCGAACTCATTCCAGTCAACTCGACAATCTCATTGGTGAAGGAACAACAATTATAATCGTATTCAGCCCATTCAAAAAGCACTAGTCCGAAGCCAACTATGACGGATAAGCCACTCAACCAAGCAATGCTATCAAGCCAAACATACTTCTTCTCTCCTACTGCAAATAGCATGGTGTTATCTTGCCAAGGAGAGCAAGGATGACTTAAGGACTCTGAAGCATTTCATTATGTCACTTCAAGTCTAGAAAATCTGTAATATAATAACTTTCCTAAACTACGGCCTTTATACAGGGAAAGATAAAATCCTCTATACAAAGAAAGATAAAATGAGTTTGTCAACTTTGGAACTCTCGTTGCACTTGCCAAGAGTATAGTACTTGATTGACTGGCCTTGATCTAATTGAGAGCAATTTTTGGATTTGCTGTGCTGTCAAGAGATGTTTTCTCCAGTGGTAATCCCTCTCTATGGCTAGATCTAAAGTAGTAGACTTTGTCCTTTGTCTCATGCACCTTCCTATCACAAGCAAGCACGACTTCATCCACTGAACATTTGTCTGCTAGGCCTCAACCTCGATGTCAGCCGCTTGGGTAGGGGTGAAAATCGAATTGGTGGCTGCTAAAGATTGTAGGTTGGCGATGAAAATGGAGGAGGGTTAGGTGGTTGCTGAAGATTTTGCACAATGGTGATGCTTAGGCAATTTGATGTCCACAAGGGCTTTTTGAATGGCTCACATATCTGGCATGGTTAGAGAAGGAGGTCGATGACGGCGAGAAGAGTGAGGTGGGATTTGCCGGTGGCGAGCTATTGCATTGACATTTAATCCATTTGACGGTTGACATTCATTTTAACTTGGATATCCGTATACTTATCAAATATAGAAGATAATATCAAACTATCTTTATCCAATCCTACTCATATTCTATCTAATTATATTTATCCAATAAAATAGTTTAGATGACCAAATACAGACTAAATGTATAAAGATGTACACAATGGCTAAACATGAGATTTGAACCTAAGAACTACAAAGTTCACATTACAAACGTTAGTGGAAACTCAAAAGAAAATGCAATCTAACGCATTATCTTGATCATGCCAGTAGCTCCCCCAGATATTTAAAGTCTAACCTATTATTCTATTATTTCCATTCTAGCCCCATAATTGCTCCCGACTCCTATTTTTCTACATCAATTAATTACCAGCATTTATCATGCTCTTGACCGAGTAGGTCGAGGGGAACACTTAAGCAAACGGACAAGTTCATTAGTAATTATTTTTGCTTGGCCATAGCTATTTCATTGTAACACTCACTTGTTGAGAACTACTTATATTAGGGATCTTTCAATGAATGCCCGCACTAATCACATCAAATTATAATTAACTAGCAAAAGAGCATAGAACAATATTTTGGAATGTGTAAAGAAAGAGATGTGATTGAAGGTTGAATGAGATCACAAATGTTTTTAAACAGTTTTCACTTAAAAGATTCAATTGCGTGAAAAAATCACTTTAATTTGCTAAGCAAGACGCGGTTAATCAATTAAGCGGTTAGAAATGCATCTACCTAGGAATAAAAGTCTTGGTCATTGCATTAGTCAAATCCTAGAAATCTACTTCACAGTTCCATATTAAAAGAAAGAAGGTAATATCATCAATACTCTATATTCAGCCGTTATCGAATAATAATTTCTTTTCTTTTTAAGCAATAAAAATGATAAACCCTTCAAATTCAGCAGTAGAATCTTTTAGCTGTTATCGAATAATATTTTCTTTTCCTTTTCAGCAATAAAATTGTTAGACCCTTAAATTCAGCGATTGAGTTTGAGCCGTGCTTTTTCCGCTCTTTTTTTTGGTTTAGATACTCCATTTTTTGGTGTTTTGACCATACTATCTCTTGTGGAACCCAGCACTTAATTTTTTTTAAAATATTATTTGGTCAGTGCTTTTTATTTGATTTCTTCTTTGTTTTTATGTGGGTCCCACTTTTCTCCTTCTTCTTTCTTTCCACACCTTAGACCTCTTAGTTTTCCATTCTTGCAAATTGTTTCTCTGTTTTTTTTTTTTTTTTTGATGGCCCAGAAACCCGAAAGCCGACAGCTAATGGGAAGAACCTGGGACTGATGCAAGCTGGTCACCACACTCACGCCAGCGGTTAAGTCACCAAGTAACGCCGCTGGAATTCGAACTTGGCACCTTTCGTGGGAGGCACAAAGCTCAAGCCAACAAAGCCACCGTAATGGGTGGTAAGTATTCTCTGTTTTCTCTCTTACAAGCCATTTTTTTTTCCTTTCTACGTCTATCACTCCTTCTACAACAAATCACTCTCATAGTTGCAATCTCCATAAGAACTACTTACTTTAATACACCTTTTCTTTCTCTAGATACTCACATGTGCAAAAAGTTGAGAGAAATATATAAAAAAGAGAAGAGAGAGAAGCAATGATTCTCAATATTACCTTTCATGGTACAAAAAGATTACCTTTCATGGTACAAAAAGAGCCTAAGTCCAGTGGATGTAGAGGATGTTTGAGAAATATATAAAAAAGGGAACATAACAAGGGCTTGTTGGGGCGGTCACTAGTGAGCCCAATGTCGGTGCCAATGAGAGTGTGGAGGACGATGAGATTGACATCAAATAGAGGATGGCTTGGTTTGTGGAAGAAGGAGTGGGAGGCGTAAGAAAAGAATGACATGCTAGAGAGAAAATAGAGAGACGATTTGCAAAAGGGAAGGAGGCATCAAACGCATGGAAAAAAAAAAAAAAGAAAAAGGAAAATGGGACCTGCAAGGAAAAAGAAGAAGAAACAAAATAAAAACATTCACCAAATAATAAAAAAAAAAGATCACTTTTATAGAGTCCTACTAGAAGTAGTGGGCCCCATAAGGAATGGTATGATCAAAATACCAAAAAAAGGGATAAGTGCATCGATAGTCCTAAAATTTGTCATAAAAATGCAATTAAATCTTAAAACTTTTAAAAAGTGCAATTAAGTCATAAAACTTGTCACAAAGTACAATTAAGTCCTAAAATTTTCAAAAAGTGCAATCAAGTCTTAAAATTTATTAAAATGGTTCAATCTAAGTCCTTCCATTGATTGCATTTTTTGAAAGTTTTAGGACTTAGTTTCACTTTCGAGACAAGTTTTAGGACTTTATTAAACATTTTGAAAGTTTTAGGATTTAATTGAACTTTTGTGACAAGTTTTAGGACTTAATTGCACTTTTTGAAAGTTTCAGGACTCAATTGTATTTTTATGATACGTTTTAAGACTTCTAATACACTTATCCTTACCAAAAAAGGGAGTGTCTAAATTAAAGGAGGAGTGAAAAAAGTGTGACCCTTTTTTCATGCACCTTTCTTTCAAATATATTAAGATGGCCCTTTGTGATTATCTGATTAGCCTGACTATCCAAAAGGGGAGTGGATAATCTTTGAAGAATTACTTCCTTATGTGTCGCCCTCAAAAGATTATAGCATACCTTTTCTTACCATATACTACTTAGTACGGTTTCCATTTGAACAAATTTTTTTCTTTTCACCATATATTTATATCTCAAATTCGAACACTTGACCTCTTCCCTCCCAAAAAAAGGGAGATATTGAGAGAATTGCATAAATGAATGTTTAATGCACAACGCTTAATATGCTAGGTTAATTAAAGTTCTCTCATTTTGTGGTATATTACATATGATATCTATGCACTGTGTGCATATAACTTTATGTAGATCAACTTGCTTTTTATTTTGTTTGAAAGTAATCAACCTCTTTATATGAGTAGACATTAAGGGTAAATAGTACAAATCTTAGAACCTTTAATTCTAGTAATGACTTCAAGAAATACCAGATATTTTGGTACTATATCCTACCTACCCTTAATAATGAAAGGACACCACATATCTCACATTCAATCCTCTAAATTTAGGTAATCATATAATGATATCGATTATTTGCATCTTTTTCTTTTGTCAATTCCATAATTAAATGAACCTAAAATAGTAATGAATCAGGAAAACCTCCATCAAAATGGTAGCTAATTCTTTTCGAGAGAACTTCGTTGTAGTGATTGTCATAAATGACGTCTACATACCAAAGGAGGCGCCTCTAAATTCTATATAAATCGATCGCATTTCCTCTTGCTAACACGTTAAAAATTTCGTCTATACTTCTTTTCATCCTAGAGCAGATCAAGTCCAATGCAATTTGAGCATGGCGATTGAGGTTCGAGGCCTAATTTTTATCTAACATTTTTATGCAGTGAAACTTTATTGGTCGCTGATTTTATTTCAGTTGCTTTCTCTTTTGAATTTTATTGTATAGCGATCAAATAGCTTTGTCTTTTTGTTGGATCTGAGAAGATTGGAGCGAGCCATCGTCAGAGCAAAGTGGTGATCGTATTGACTCATCATTATTTTGTTCATGTTTTTGTATTATATTATGCTTTGCTAAATAACAAATCCATTCAAAATATATACTATATAAAAGAATCTGCCACTTTTTTCTTCCTTTAAAAATTTATTTGAACCAACGTTCATGAAATTATTAATGCCATTTATTGCAAATTTCTGGCGGAGTTTCTCTAATGACGCCTTCAGATAATGTCCTTACATTTTTTTTTTTGGTCAGTCCTACTCTATTCCTACTCTATACTCACTCGCAGACTTGTGCCCGCCTCTTGCCTCTTGCATTGCAGGGTGTGGGAGTCGCAACCCACTCTAAAAAACTTACACGTCCATTTCCTTGAGAAGGTGGGGATTTGAACCTCTCACCTCCCCCTTCCATGTTGGAAGGGTTACAGTTAAATACACAATAATATTCTTCCTCCATTTATTGCATCTTTTTAAATCATTTTCTGCCTCACTTTTCTCGTTAAATTATGCTTCAAGCCCACGGAGAAATCATTTCTTCGTTATATCGCTCAGTATGTGGAAAAATGAATACTTATCCTAACGCATAAACAATTAAATGATGAGTAATTTTGATTTTCAAGTGTATTTCAAACTGTTATTGATATAATTGATAATAGTTTACTACTCTAACATCCTGTATTGCTACTTTTAACTTTCACATAATGTTTTTTATTTTCTAAGTATAGAATGTATATGTTAGCTTTGAAAATATTATCAATCTATCATCTTTATTTCTTACTCCTCTCATCTCGATTCTTTGGCGACCCATTATACGGCCATTTTCAAAGTATACATAACATAATAAAATTTTAATAAGCTATAGTAATTGGACGAGAGTAGTGTGAATTCATTTATCAATTTAAATAATCATCATGGTAATATTATTAATTAAAGGTGTTTCTTATATTTTGTGTTACCTTTGGTCATGACACAAAAATTATAATAAGGGTTGCCAGAAAGTTGGGATGAAAAGAGTTGAAAATGAAGGTGGGAGACTTATAATTAAATTCTCAAAGCAAATACATAAATGTCTGCTCTACACAAATGATTTATAATTTCTTTTTTGATGTTTCAACTATAATTTGTGCACGCAAAATAGTCATGTTCAACCATATATTGCTCTTCTCTTTAAATTATTCACGATATGATCTTTATACATTTTGATATAATGATTGTGCTTCAAGCTCGCTTAGTTATCATTTCTTGTTATTGAGCTTATCACGTAAAATCGAACTTATATCAAAATGTATAAAAACATATCGTGAATAATTGTTTTTTTGGAAGTGTATTGCAGTAATGTACTTGCTAATTCCATCCATACACATAAAGCGTGGATCCACTCTGCTTTTCGTTGTGCTTTTTGGCTTTTTTTCTTGGATCAATTTCAGCAGATTTAAATATGGAGCTCATTCATTGGAAAGTTCACCACCGGCAGTTTGAGATTAAGGATCTGATTCTGAGGATGGGACTGCTGATTAACCTAGATCAGATGCACGTTGTCAATTCGCTGGTAACTGTGGCTAGCCCTATGTCATAAATAAGGTATTTCCTGATGGTGCCTTGATCTTAAGGGAAGAGTTCTCGAATCTTATAAATGTTGATGCTGTAAAAAATACTACATGTGAATTAAATTATTAGCTCGAAAATGGCAATATATATGCACACCAAGTCTCGATTTTTTGTCATGGCATTATGCATCACATGCATATATGTGCACAATTTTTCTTATTTAATAGTAGAAAGGGAGGCGTTTAAGGTTGTAGAGAATTCATTCTAAAAGTTAATTTTCGAGCATTTTTCCAATATGAGAAAAGAAAATTTAACGTTGTGAATTTATTTTCGAGCATATTTACTCTGTTGACCTTGCCTTCTTGCATCCTTTGCGGTCATTTGCTAAAGCGGAGCAGTCTTAGCATTTTTTTTCTTCGAATGCATCTCTGAAATAATAGCAAATCGCGTCGACTTGTCAGTTCATATATATTTATCCCCTACAAAACTCATCTAACTAGTTGTCCATATCGATTTGAGAGGGACGCCAATCATGCCAAATGAGAACCGTAGGGATCGAGAAAGGAGCCCTTGTCCCCTGCAGTTCCTTGCCCACCTTGGAGAGGTTGGAGATACACGAAAAATTCCTGCTCGTTTAAGGTAAATAAATTTCCTCCAGGTAACCGTTGTCAAACCCATTGAGCCTGGTTTTTTTTTTTTTTTTTGATCGGTCCTACTATATGCCTACTCTACAGACTTTTGTCCTCTCTCTTGCAGGGCGTGAGAGTCGAAACCTACTCCACTCCCGGAACTTACGCTCCCACCCCATCCGCTCCCCACCCCATCCCCGACCTTCCCCTTCCATGTTGGAAGGATGGCCATTGGGGCGAATCCCAGTGATTTTGAGCCTGGTTAATAGAAAGGATTTTTTTTTTTTTCAAATGGCTTTTTCAAGAACCATCATCTTACATTGGGGCAATGGCGGAGGTAAAGGAAAAAGTACCATGGAGAGCACGGTGAACCAAATATTTGCATCCACTGCGCATTAATCTCTTATAACTAAAAGGGCAGACCCTCTTGTTGAGGTTGGAACGGCTGATTTCTAATGATTCGTTAAAATCATCGGGGATCGAGACAGCATTTGAAATCCTTCAAGGAAAAGATGACAGGAAACCAAATAGAAAAGAATTAGGATTTAGGGGTACGAAAAAGCAGATGCCGCTTAAGAGCAATGGCAAAATTATCTGAAGTGAGGAATAAAAGCAGGACGTGTTGAGCCAATATGGGGCGAGAATATTCTGTTCACCTTAAAGGTTCTTCATTTTTCAGTCCGGCGATCCACGAAATCATCTATTTTCATAAAGCATTAGATACATCCCTCGATTATCTGTTGGCCGAACGGACGTTCCAGTCCCATTAAAAAGCCTTTGGACCTGTTTAAGCGTACCTCTTGCATGAAGACTCAATCCTTTGCAATGTGGCTTGTGAGAATTCCACGAAACTGAGCCGTCCCAATGGATGGGATAAAATCCTCCTTTTTATACGAAGTGAATGGAAGTCTTTTCTGGAAAAAAAAAAAAAAAAAAAAACAATGCATCTGCCTTGATGGATGAGGGTTGATCATTTTTCGCATCTTCGTCATGGCTATTTGTGTCTGCATTCGTAGGTTATGGGAAAGTGAATGTGTTCCGTAAAATTGAGTACTGACCCAGTGAAAATCATTAGTCAAAATGCTGATTTTTGGTTTTTTGTGCGACGGCGTCAGTGGTGATTTTGAGTAAAAATGCAATCCGCATTGCAACAAAAGTGAACAACGAATTTATAGGTAAAAGACCGGGAAAAAGACATTGAAAGTGCCGTAATTACGATATTCATTTGAATATTATAATTTACATATGATGATCACTTAAATATCATAACTTTTTTTCTAATTGCTTGAGTGATATAACTTTTTTAAATTTTTTTATCACGGGTGCCATGTCACGTCGAATTTTAGCATCCGAGTGAACATTTTTAAATAGTTGTGGCACTCAGGTGATCAGTTGAAGGTTATGACACTCAAGTGTACTTTTTTTTAAAGAAATAATAACATTCAAGTGGTAGGAAAAATGTTATGGCACTCTAGTAGGCATTGCATATAGGTCATGGCACTTTTAGTGTATCCCGTAAAAGATTGTAAATGATGCAAATTGAAAGGACAATAATATTAATAAAATGAGAAAATCACAACAGCAATGTGTTTTTATTTTGATTGTCCTCCCAACATAATGATACGCCGCATGTGTATATGTGCATAATAATCCACTAAGGGCGCGTTTGTTTGTGTTTGTTTAAAAATTGTTCCGGGAACGTAAATAGAAAAAAGTGTTTTGTTCCGGGGAACAATTTTTGAACAAAAAAACGCGTTTGGTAAACTTGTTCCGGGAATAAAAAAAAAACAGAAACATGTTTGGTAAATTTGGATAATTTTTTTATTTCTTTTATTTTTTCTATTTTTTTCTTATTTTTCCTTTTTTTTTTTTTTTCTTTTGGCCGGTCGCCGGCGAGGCCGAGCTCGCCCGGGGCGGGCGAGGCGCGGCCTTGCGGGCCACCGCCGAGCGAGGCCGAGGCTCGCCGCCGCTAGGCGAGCTTGGCTCGCCGGATCCGGGCGAGATTGAGCTCGCCCGGGTTGACGCGAGGTCGGCCTCGCCTTGATCCGGGGCCGAGGCCGAGCTCGCCTGGGGCCGGCGGGCGAGGCGCGGCCGCCGGGCCACCGCCGGCGAGGCCGAGGCTCGCCGGCCGCCGGGCGAGCTCGGCCTCGCCGGATGGCGAGATCGAGCTCGCCTGGCCGGCGTGAGGTCGGCCTCGCCGGATCTCGGGCGAGATCGAGCTCGCCTGGCCGGCACGAGGTCGGCTCGCCATGGGGCAAGCTCGAGCTCGCCCGGATCCGGCGAGGCCGACCTCGCCGGCCGGCAGCGAGCCGTCGCCGGGCGGTGGGCTGGGCGAGGCCGAGGCTCGCCGCCGGCCGGGCGAGGTCGGCCTCGCCGGATCCGGGCGAGCTCAAGCTCGCCAGCCCATGGCGAGGCCGCCAGCCCTCGTCGGCCGGTCGCCGGCCATGGCCGAGGCCGGCGACCGGCCAAAAGAAAAAGAACAAGAAAATAAGAAAAAAAGTGTTTTTCAAAAGTGTTTCAGAAACAAGAAACACAAAGTTTGTGTTTTTTTTTTTCTTTTTTGTTTCGGGAACAAAGAACAAAAAGGCAAATGTAAACGCACCTAAACGCGTTGCTTCATTTTTTGTTCCCAGTGAACAAAAACAAAAATTTCTGTTCCTGGGAACAGAAATAGGGTGCAGCCAAACGCACCCTAATTACAATAGTTATAGCCGCACTCCCTAGATTCAAGCCTCTTTATTCGCGTGCCGATTTCATCCACAAACAATTGCCACTTCCAAGGTCATTAGGTAATTCAACTGTCACTTGGTATCCCCGTCTTCGATCAATAATCTCGTCTTCATGTTCTCCCCTTGCTTCCAATGCCTAGTCAAATTTTAGAATGCCCAAGTCTTTGCTTGCTTTGTTGATGAACTTTGTTGGACACCCCTCAGTTATTTGTCGTTGGGAATTCCATATATCCATCGACATAAATGTCGATATCGCGCCATATAGGTGTCGATCGTCTAATGGCTTGAAGCACTTCCATCAATCAATCTTCCTCAATCGACTGCACTTCGTTGCTCATTGATATATGTATTATATGGTTGTCGAGAGCTGCATTGTCATCAATAGATCAGTTAATAATTATATCGTGCAGTTATCAATAACTATGCTGATCACATCATTTACCCAATTAACTTACTAAACCCATTACTTGTCAATTTAAAAGAGTTGGCTATTTTTTGGTGTAAACAGAGTGTTAAACAAATGCCGACTTCATCGACCTTGATTTCCCACACCATCAATATAGGAATTTCGATTTTATGACATGGACAGTGAATTCGAGGCGATGGTGAATCTTGTCCTCTATTTTCAAAGGTTGTGTAAGAAACGCGGCATGCTTTGATGTCGCCCATTTTCATCTTACAGTGAAGATCTGCTGTGTTGAGTTTGTGTTGCACATCTTGCTTGTACCTCGACTTCGTAGTGCATGTTTAAAATCGCACCAAATTGACAACTGATCAAAATTATTGATTTTGTGTGAATTATGATAATTTATTTGGTATGGATTTAGAATGAGATTTTTTGAAATGGATAGATTGGTCTTGGGTTGAATTACATCTGAATCCAACCAATTCGAATCATGTAAAATCTTTTGGTAAAAACAAAACATCAAAATTAGGTTTTATTTATTTGATGAATGATTTGAAAAATATTTTTAGAAAATAATCGTTTATATCGCTTAAAATAATTGATTAATGAAAAAATCCATTATTGATATCAGTTTATTTATAGATATTCTTATGAACGATAATTTTTTTTTTTGTTTATTTATTTTTATAAGTAATATAAATAATTATTTTAAAAAATATGTTCAAATTATTTATTTATTATTTGCGAAACAAACGGGCGTTTGCGGAAGAACTTGAGTCATGGGAGTTCGACTTCAACTTCCACTCAAAAACCGAAGGGCACAATCGTAAATTCGACTCGGCAGCCCTTCCTCTTCTTATGCTTCGGCACAGATCGTCGGGACGGTCGGCATATTTTCCCCCACGAGAACCACCAAATCGCGTCGGGTCGACGCGAGACTGGAATCGGAGCTCCGACCACCGATCGCCGCCGCCCGAACCCGCTCGAGTCGATCCCGCTCGAGCGCCTCGCCGGAATCGCAATGGTACGTCGCTTCAGCGATCTCTTCGTTCGTTCGCGGACGATTCGCGCGCTCTGTTGTCTTCGCATCGTCTCTGATCGAACCCAAAACGGGGTTCAAAGCGTGTTTGAGGGTCAGTTCGAGTTGATGTCGTGTTCTTTTCCTTTGGCGAAACCCTGACCACTCTTGGCTGTGGTTGCTTGGGAATGTCGATGCGTATGGTTTCTGCGAATTTTTATGGAATCCCTGGTTTGGGTTAGAACTTCGTTGTGGTGGGCTCCGCTTCATTTCCGGAATGGGTGTTGAATTATAAAAGTTTGTAGTCTCTGCGTCTTGCTGATGATGCCCGTCTGGGATTCTTGTGAATCGTGCTCATGCTGTCTCGGGAGGAAGTTCTGGTTTGTGCGTTAGGCCTTGGTTTTCGGTTGATGAATGACTTGCGATAGTGCAGTGAGGATTGGGCATAACTTGGTTTCACCTGCAGTACTCCTTCTGCTGATGTTGTGGGAAGCTGACAGGGGTACTTTTGGTATTTGAAAATATCTTTGCATTATTGGATGGTGGCATTTTGAGTATGCTTCGGTCGAAGATGATCTTGTTTCACTCGTGTGAAGTTGCTGAGGAAGAGAATAATTCTGGGTGACAATTTTTGGTTGATCGGCTCGACAATTGGGTTTGTGCTGATGGATGTCCCGCTAGTATGAGCTGAAAGTGATCATCCTTGTCTTATGCTTTTGAAATTGTGCTATTACAGAGTTAATAGCAGGGATTGCTAATTTGTTAATATTTCCATCATCTACAAAGGAGGCATTTTGCTGCTGAATAGTTCTAAATAATTCTTGTAACTAATGTTTAGCCTACCTCTCCAACACTTCTTGATGATAACTCAGCAGTGTGTTTTCCTTTTCTCAAGAAATAAAAGCTTGCTAGTGGCTCGTGGAGAACTCAGAAGATGCGATTTCCCTTGGAAAAGTCGGAAACCCTAAAATTATCAGCTGAATGTTTTAATTCTCATATCGATGAGAATTTAGATTCAGTTGTAGTGTTTTGCTTTTACATTCAGCTTCATGTAATGCCACTTATGTTTGTTTGACAAGACAAATCTTCTATCTGACAAATAGCTGGCATTATGTTTCAGGCTGATCCTGAGCTAGAAGCAATCAGACAGAGAAGAATGCAGGAGCTTATGGCTCAACGTGGGATGGTAATGGCCATGATTAGAACTATATCACAATTGCATTTTACTAGTTGATTATTCTTCTTCATTTGTTATTAATGCCCGTTCACATGACAGGGAGATTCACAAAACTCTGAACAGCAGAAAGCCCAGGATGAAGCAAAGAGGTTACTATAGTGAATTATTGGCTTATTTATTTCTTCAAATTCAGCATTGAGCATTTTTTGGACTGAGACTTTCAACAAAATATTTTAGGGAGGCGGATGAAAGAAGGCAAATGATGCTAAGTCAAATTTTGTCATCTGAAGCACGAGAGAGACGTAAGTTCAAAAAACATTTTCATTAAACACTATGCTTGGCATGGAAGAGTTCTGGTGTCTTTGTTGATTAGTTTCTTCTCCTCTTGACTATTATCTGGTAGTGGCTTGAGTTTTACTTTGTATTGGAAGCTGTAGGTGGCTGGATAAGCCCCACCTGGTCCAAGTGTTTTCTTAAACCGGTCATCCATATCCATGTTATGCTACTGTTAAATTTAGGGTCCATTCCCCTTTTTCCTCTAGATATTTTCGTGGCACAGATACTTAGGGTTCATAGACAACAATTCCTCGTCGTTAGCTCTCTCTCTAACCACCACCCCCCAAAATGTTTATGTGTGGGTGTGCGTGTGTGAGATCCGGCTGTCATCGGAAAGATCCATCACATTTTAGGTGGCTTGAGATGCAGAATCTATTTGCTATTTGAGAACCATGGAAAAAGCATTTTCATTATGTGTAGCTAAGAATACAGAGGTATGAGCGAAATAGGGAAGAGGATATGGGTAGAGATCATATCAGGCAAAGAGGAAGGGAGTGGAGGAGATGAGAACTGTGAGAGATAACTAAGCACTGAAGTTTTATCTTCAATTCCACTGCAACTTCTGCATCTGTACCTGTCTCTGCCAAATAGAAGAGCTAACTATCTTCCAAGTAAGTAACACCTAACTAAACTAATATAAATTTACTTTCACCCAACTACTTTTTATACATCAGACCCCTCCCTTTAAGAAACCCCATCCTCAAGGGTTAGCTTTCATTTCTTCGTCAATTTGCCTAAGGTTAGTGAAGAATCTGTTGTTCCACTCTTAATCTACTTATCAAAGCAACTTTAAGATTTGACCACTTCGGCTTGGGGTCGCTCTTGAATTTTTTTGAGAGTTGCACCACTAACTCAGGATCACTGTTTTGATTAAACAAAATGAAAAACTGGGAATCACTGTTAATTTTCTTCATGAGTTTCCATGGCTCTTCAGGCATTGTTGCCATTCTTCCATGCAAACAGCAATTCCTTCCAACTCAAAACTCCCATATGGCAAGTCTTTGGGAACACCAAAATGGAGGATAGGTAGTCATTACATGAGAATTGGTTGTCTCTTTGGACACCTTCAAGCCTAAATTTACAAAATTTGTACGAACTCTGTGATGATAGCTGTGAGATAGAGAACTAAAATCCAACTATTGTGATAACTTTTATTTGGGTCAAGCTAGCTTTCTAACGTATGACGTACCAGAGGCATAGCGCCACATTTTATTGTCGGCTATTTGCATGAAAGAACATATTCACATCAAAGTTTTTAGCTTATAATTAATAGAGAAGAGATCTAGTTAATATATTTCATTTATCTTCTGGGGTTAACGAAAAGACCTCCAACAAGGGTAGTAAACAGTGATTTTTCGGAAAAGTGATGATCTTTGCAACTATCTCAGTATGTGAATACTTGAAATGCATATCGATAAAGATATGCACTTCATGAGAAATCATATCCCAAGAATTAATAAACTTTTGTATTTTGATGTAGAGTGTGGATGGTTAAGTTACGTGTGTCAACCTCGTCTTTAAATTTAGCATTTAATTTAATGGAAATTGGTATATATTAGACAAAATAATAGCACTAGGAACCAATAAAAGTTTTGGTGTATGGTCGTTTCTCACCACCAAGAGCTTGTTTTCATGTAATTTAAAGATGTCGGATGATGGTCGGTGGCTACTTCCTTTAAAACAAATATACCATACCTCATTTGTTTGATTGGGATGTGATGTGATCTGAGAATCTTTAATTGTTCCTACTCCTTGAAAATCTTCTTAACCTAAGATGTATACTTTAAAAGTAGTTGCTTCTGGTCAATGACTTAAGTCAACTACTGTTCGATGACTTAAGATAGTATGAGTTCTTGTTTTATGTATTAAGCCTAGCAGGTATGGGAAAATCTCTCTTACCGGGAAGAGAAATACTTCCGTCAGCCGGGAGGAAAATTTTGGAAGAATGCTTGGAAATGGCTATCTAGTCTCTAATGCATTCAGTAATTGCAGATCTACTCACTAATTTAGTTAGACATCTGAACTTGCTCTGAGGTTCTTTAATATTCACTTGTCTGATTTTGGACCCTATTTTGCATGATGATAAGTACAACTTTGTCACTTGTCTTTTGCGGATCAGGTGACTGGATCTCACACTGCTTAAAGATATCACTTTGTTACATCACAGATAATATTTCTTCATGTCTCGACCTGCCTTAGATTTTCTCTTTTTGAAAGTTATTTTGATCTCTAAAGTAACTGTCTGAAGATGAAGGGACATATGAAATTATTATCTGGGAGTCATGTGGAGGATTTTGGGTGAGATGTAAGAATGTTACTGAGTAAGTGGGATTATAACTGATGCGAACTAATTTATAATAGACTGCTTGCTTGGTGGCTGCTATGAGTGAATGTGAGATATATGACCGAGCTTTCTCATTCTCATTTCCTTTTAACTGCTGTCATTTGGACAGTTGCTAGAATTGCATTGGTGAAGCCTGAGAAGGCCAGAGGTGTTGAAGATGTTGTACTGCGTGCTGCTCAAATGGGTCAGATAGTTGAGAAGGTATGGCCAAGACTTCTTGGTCATATGACTTTTTTTCCATTATATTATCAAATTCTGTGTGAATTACAGAAAGCTTGTCTGATAGGTTTCTGAAGAGAGACTCATATCGCTGCTAGAACAGATTAACACCCAGACAACTAAGCAGACAAAAGTCACTGTAAGTTCCTTTCTTATTCTTTTCCCCTCATGTTTGTGTCCCAAAATTCATAGGATTAGCTCAGATGCAACCAAAGAGAATTGCCAAGTTGACGTTACTTCGGTTGATAATTTTGTCCCAGATCCAGAGGCGTCGGAATGTTCTTGAGGACGATGATTAGCTGAAATCTAAAGAACTGGAGTAGTTCCTGCCTGTACCATGTGATTAATTTGATGTCGAGACTTTTGCTTTACATGTAACGACGTAGGCAGTTATATTTTAAAGACGTCACCTCCTGCAGTTTGAATGGGGACTCCCATAGAATGAGTATCTATAGATGAGTGTTGGTATTCTCCTATTATTCTTCTTCCGTGAATGTTTAAGGCAGGAATCAATATAGGATTCTATGATGGTCTTCAAAGTAAGGAAAGCTGTTTTACCAGGATGATGCGATGAGCACCGTGGAATTTCAGGAAACATCTTAGGTGGTCATGTTGGCCACTTAGCAATTAACTGGATGGTTAAGGCTAGACGATTTCTTTTGCATGTTTATTGTTGAAGTGGTTGTTGAAAGGTGGCAAAATGGGTCATTTTTTCAAAATTTTTAACCTCAAATTTTGTAAAGTGCACAACTTTTGTAAAGTCCAGGTCAAGATAGGTGCCCATAGGGTTTGGGCCATGATGGATTTTGATTAAACCTACTTTAAGTTGACAAAAGTTAATTTAAGGAAGAAAAAAAAAAGAAAAAGAAGTCAAATCTAGAAATTGATCTGCATTATTGTTCACGAAAACCGTAATCTACAGAGGTTGAGGCGGCAATGGTGGCAACGATGACCACTCTGTAGGTTGCCGTTGCTTGCAGATCGCGATGACGGCCAGCACCTAGAGCCCGCAGCGATTTGTACGGCCTTTATCTACCATTGGCCTCTCGTGCGCTAGCTATCTCTCTCTCTCTCAAGGAGAGAAAATCGAGACAGAAATGAGTCAAGATCAGGGATCGTCCGGGTGTAGCAGCTGCTTAACGATGGTGAAGGCGTGCTGCTTGGTGGTAGTGGCGACCCGCCAATGACTGCTTAATGAATTGGGTTTTTCAGATTCTAATTCAGAGCATTTTTAGAAAATTCAGTAGAGAATCTCATTTAAATAGAAAAATGTCTTAGAAATTTCAAACTCTTACTTTCCACGTAAAGCAATCAAATTAATAAGATATTGCCGGCGTGAACAGTAATGTACTTGCTTTGGGTAATCAACCGAGAAGAAGAAACCTCCACTTGTGGGAATATTTAGAGTTAATTACCGAGCGAAAACTAAGTTATGGTTTTGCAAACGATTACTGGAAAAGTTTTGCCTATAGTGCAAAAAGTGGGGTATACCATTGTGGTTCCATAAAGGGTGCGCGTGCATGTGCCTGGCAACATAAACGTCAAAATCAAAATTTAACTATTATTAATATATACTAAAAAAAAAAAAAAACTATCATCATTGTATTACTTGTTTGATGTATTATGTTCTTCGATAAAAAAAGAAAAGAAAAAGATGTATCATGTTAATGTATTGTTTCTATGCTGTCAGCTAGTGAAGTCCTCAAATGTAATATTTGGGGGTGAGCATTTTAAGTTCCACTTAGAACCTGAAATCTACCCATTGGAATTGGTTCCCTAAATTTTGTAATCTAAAATCTGCTCTACATATTTTTCCTACCTTATGAGAGGTTCTAAGGTTTGTTTAGATTTCATCTATACTTTTAATTGAACGATTGCAGTTATCACTATAGTTGTACAGTTCATATTATGGCAGATTTTAGCAGTATTGTAGTAGAAGCGAAAAATTATCACATCTAATAATCATCATTTACTACAATTTATTGATCACAACTCATTTATTTATATTGAGATTATAAAATAATAACAAAGTGAAAGTCTTAGTTATGGATATCGCCAATTTGGAAGTTTTTTTTTTTTTTGGTCAGTCCTACTCTATTCCTACTCTACACTCATTTGTAGACTTGTGCCCTGCCTCTTGCAGGGCGTGGGAGTCGCAACCCACTCTCGAAACTTACGCGTCCCTACCCCCATCCTTCCCTGAGAAGGTGGGGATTTGAACCCCTCACCTTCCCCTTTCCATGTTGGAAGGGTGGCCACTGGGGCGAACCCCCAATGGTTCAATTTGGAAGTTCAAACTAGTAATTTTATATTACACACTTATTATTGGACGTCACAGGATGTCACAGAATCATGTGAAGATATAGAACAAAGAAAACACAAAGGCTTATTCTAGGTTTGCGGTTTCACTTATAACTTGAAACCTATCCGTCAGAATAGATTTCCTAACTTTTGGAACCCAAAACCTACTCCGTATATTCTACAACCTTAAACCGAAGCAGTGCTCTTATGGCGTTTGTTGATGGGCACGGCTACATTTGCAGCGGCCATGTCTGTTAGCCTGTTGCTGCTTCCATGGCTTCTCTGAGTGACGGGACCCCATCACCGAGACTCGAAAGGAGAAGCGAAGGTGCAGAATCGCATTAATATCAACGTTGATGGGGTAACTAACGAGTAACGAGTAACGACACCATGGACAACGTCGACGATAAGATCCAACGCAAGGGAGGAGGTCCTCCATTTTCATTCACCGCCGCTTTGACGGCGAATTAAAATGGCTTGTTATCAATTGAGAGACAATGCTGAAATTTTAAAAAGCAAGATAAATCTCTAATGTTTTCCAGCGTAGTTCTTTTTAATTCTCTTTAACACTTTTCAGCTTCAAATGTAAATAATTCATCATCTTTGTTATATAGATTAATATCAAGAAAAATCTCAAACTAGTACACTTGAAACAATTTACTCTTAGTTAGTTTTTGTTAAATTTTATTGTTAAATTGCTGAGTTGGATGAGATGTGACAGTTGGTGGGTGTATCGGTTTGGAGTTTTATCCTTCCTTTGTTACATATATACTGTTTTATGATCTTTTGTGGTATAACTCTAATTTAACAAATGGTAAATTTATCATAAATTTATCAGTTTGGGTTTTGGTGGTCAAAAAATAGAATTAGGGTGAATTTGTCACAGATGTTCTAATTTAGGATTTTTCGTGATATTAATTCTCATTATATTAAGCATGCTTATTTACCGAAATGTCGATTCACGCACGCATGAATTATAAAGCGTGTTCTCTTTTGCTAGCTACTTTAGAACGACAACGCGCCCACGCAAAGCATTACTTGAAGAGCCATGTCAGCTCCACTATCTGATTGTTCAAACGCTTGTCACTTTTTCAAATGACATTCAATCGCATTTTTCCATTTGGCCGCGCCAGATGGAAGTTGATTGGAACTTGACCTAACGTCTACATGTTATTTGGATTTTCCCTACTCGATCTAGTACAATTCAGCTCTTTTTCCATGTCGAGATCTCTTAGAATAGGCTGATGTATAGCAATATTTCGCAGTTCATACTTCAAGGAGTCACGACCATTCAATGAGATAAAATAGTGGATGCCCTAACAAAAGATCACGACTCAAACGAATTTGTTGCGTGAAAATTCCTTAGTAATGAATGCATTTGCACGTCACGTAAGATTGCTAGAACAATAATGGAGATATTAAGACTGATTGACCACTAAATTGGCTTACTCCACACAATTTATTCTTTCATGTAATCATTTAAATTTGTGGATCCATTTAAAGGCCAAACACAAAATTTTCGCATTATTACTTGGTCATAGTTTAATAAACGAGTTTTAATACATTTAATAATATTCATTTCCGTATTATATATGCATAACTGAAAGAGAAGAAGCGGCGCGAGCGATTATGATCAAAAGGGTCAAAATGAGGAAAATTATCAAAAAGTCATAAACATATTATAATTGTACTAATTCAATCTTAAATTTTGTATGATTCTGTTAATTTAGTCCATCTGATCAATTTTGCTTGGTTAGTACTGACGTGGTCACCGGCTGCCACTGGTTGTTTGTCCGATCGACGTTAATATGGACAATTTTTAATAATATTTTTATGTTTTCAAATTTATTTATTTATTTTTTCTCTTCTTCCTTTTTTTCCATTTTTCCCAGAGTCCGGCCACTGTAGGAAGGAAGAAAAAGAATGAAGAAGAGAAAAAAGAAAAGGAGCAATTAAAAAAATAAAAAAATTTGAAAAAATAAAATACCATTAAAAATTATTCTGCGGCCAAAATTGCTGCAAGTCTGTCCTTTTCTTTGCAGGTATCTCAAGCACCCAGACGCATTCTTCAATTCTTGAACGTACAGGTGCGCGTTACAGAAGAGACGTCAGAAAGAACCAAGTTCTCAGGTCTCCTACAATTGCTTGTGGTCCTCCGCCATTGCCGTGTTCGCACTTGCGCTTGCCTCCGCCGCCGTGTCTTATCCATCACTGCGCCTGTTGCACCATCATGGATACACTACCCAGCCGGGTTCGTTGAGTTTCCGACACTTTAGGGACGCTCTCGTTGCTGCTCCTTGGCTGGACATGCCCCGCCGTGAATACCCTTGCCGTTTTTAGGTAATTTTTTAGTTGACTTGTTCAATGATATATTATATTGCCTAGTTTGAATTATTTGATTATAACCTTTGGTGATTTGTTAGGCATTATCTGAGCAAGAAAGTTGTTGCATTGAAAGTCAAAATAATCAAGAATATTGAGCTGCGAGAGGATTAGATTTTTGATTAGTTTGACTTTCCGTTACGGACTGTGGCAAATTATATGGTTTATTTGGTTTATTGCTTGTGTTGATTTTTAGTAAACTTCCCTCTCTTAAAAAATTATACAATTTTTTTTTTTTGGCATTGCATGAATATTAGATTGCATTCATATTTATTTGTTATCTCATAATTGCATATTTAGGATCATATAGTATAATTTACTAATTTAGAATAGGATTTTATCTAAATTATTTCCTAAATTAAATTACAAGATTTTTTGTTTAGATAGTTCTCCATTTTAAGAGAAAAATCATGAAAAAACAATAATATCATGCACATCATGTAGAAAAAAGTTGCATTATTATCATGTCATTTATGCCTCATGATTGCCACATCATGTCGCTATGTCATCACCGCATCATTTTCACATCATCATTACTGCCATGTCATTGCAATGTCATATGCCATGTCTAATTTCCATGTTATTTAGTAATTGCATATTTAGGGTCATATAAATCAAGATTCATGCCACTTAAATTAGTGCATTAATTTTAATTGTCATTAGAATTAGGTCTACATATTACATATTACATGTCGTGTTAAATTAGCTCGACACATAATTTAAAATGAAGATTGCATCCCATGCATTGATTATAGTTTAATTTCTTATTATAAAAGAAAAACCCAAAAATAATTAGTTAGAATTGCATAAATATTTAGAAGTCATGTTTAGGTTGTGCATTACTTTAATTAAGATTTTGCAGATATTTGAAAAATTAATCATAATAAGGTTGTGGTTTGCTTTGCATTGAGATGTTTAAGTCTTTGTCCTATTCTAATTATTTATCTATAACGTTGGTTTATCGGATATTGCTTTATTGAATGCACATCCACATAATTACTCTTGAATCTTAGTGACTTAGGCTTAAAATCAATCAAGATTGCTCGCAAAGTATTTTTGAAAATAGAAAGAAAATGTATCGAAGGAGGTTAGACTAATCTAAAATAATCAGTCCCTGAATCCATCAAATTGCTAGTTTGCAAAATAATTCTACGATACTTTGGGTTACTAAATTTGGGTTACTAATTTTTTAATGATTAGTGGTGACTCTTGAATAAATTGATTTGCATATTAAATTGATTGAATTGAGTACATAGTTGCAGTTGGTAGGGTTTGGAAGAGTCAACACTAAGGCTGCGTATGACAACGCTTTTGTTTAGGGAAGATTTTTTTTTTTTTTTTTAGAAATAGTTCTTTTCTATTTCTGTTCCGGGGAACAATTTCTAAGTAAAAGAACCCGTTTGGTAACGACACAAAATTTCTACTCTTGTAATAGAAAAAGAATAAAAATGTGTTTGGTAACGCAATAATTTCTTTTTGTATTTATTCATTTTTTATTCTTGTCGACGGATCGCCGCCGCCGGCGTAACGGCGGCGGTTAGCGATGACGGCGGGCGATCGGCAACCGCGACGATGGCCGGCCCGGAGATCGGCGGCCGGCGGCGGCGGCGGCCGCGGTGGCGGCGGCGGGTGGTGGCTCCGGGCGGTTGACGGTGGTCGCGGCAAGAAAAGGAAATAAAAAGAAAATTAAAAAAATCAGCTTATTTCTAGAAATTGTTCAGGAACAAGAATCAACTTTTTTTTGCTTCTCAAAACTGTTTAGAGGAACAAAAAATTAGAGAAATTGTTCGGGGACAAATGTTTTACCAAAAAAGGTTTTACTTTTTTTTTTTTTTTTTTTTTAACAAAAGAACGAGAAATTAGGAGAAACATGAGCGTTACCATGCGTTATTACCTAAGTGGGCCGGAGGCTGAGTTTTTTAATAAAATGTTCGTGGGCCAGTTTGCTTTGATCCGAGTGGCCCTTAAGGTTGGCCCTGTTACTAAATTACATTCCTCTTCCCGCAGTTCTCTAACTTATATTCCTCTTCTTTTCCCCTATTGTTTCTCTCCGATATCGTCTTCCCCTCGCTCCGCCCTCTTCTTCCCCTAGTTTCTCATAATGAACCTCAAAATAGAACGACCCAAATGTACCGTTTTTAGTCTTGGCTTCGATAATTTTTTTTGTTCGATTTTTTTTTTCTTTACAATATGGCATTTTGCTTATGTGGTGATGGACTGGTCTATAAACCTCCCTTCCTCTGTGAGATTGATCGACCTTTTCTGTTTTGCAGGAGTTGGGTGATGGAAGTGCACTTCTTCGTCTTGCACATCTTTATGAGGTGAGAAAATAACTTCATTTACCCTTTTAGCCCAAAAAGAAAGAGCTTTGTCAATCCATTTCATTTGAATGCGATGTCGTTGGGCCTGAGATGAAACTCTATCCACCAATTGCATCGCAGGGCCACAAAATCCATAGCAAATGTTTTTTTAAAATGTTTTGCTTTGATACATTTGTCCAACAAGACAGATATGGAGCAACCTTTTTAGTGTCGTCTGGTCCCCACCCTCAAAAGCTGTGGAAGCAGCAGCAACTAATAGCGCCTCCAACACTCCCTCATCTTCTGAAATATTCCTTTATTTGGCGCATGATCATAAAATTTTTGTTGGTTCATGGTTCCCAAAGGTGCGCTGGCTATTTTTGCTTGAGATCGGTGCATTAACCTTTTGGTGAATTCCAGTACGAGTTTGACCTTTTCTTGAATTTTAGAATTAAACAAAACACATATAGGTTACTATCATATAGATATACTTAGGGTCTGTTCATTTCGCGGAAAATGACTTATAGGAAAACGTTTTTCGGATTTTCCAGGGTTCATTTAATGGAAAATGAACTAGTTAAGAAAAATGTTTTCTATCATTAGAAAAAACAACTTTTAAAAGTGAGGAAAATGTTTTCCACTTCTCAAAAGTGGAAACATTTTCTATAACTTCTTTCATCTTGCTTCTTTTTACCAATACATTTTTGTTTTATTTTTATGCTTTCTTTTTCTTTTTTAAAAAAAATCGAGTTTTTAATTTTTTTTCCTTTTCTTTCTTTCATTTTCATCTTCTTCTTTGGCTTTGGCCGGTCGCGGGCCACGGCGGCAGTCGGCGACCGGCCGCAAGCCAGCTCGAGCCTAGCCCTAGGCTGGCGAGGCTTCGCTTAGCCTGATTTGGCGAAGCCGAGCTCGGGCCTCACCAGATCGAGCAAGGCGGAGCTCTCGCCAGCTTGGGGTGGAGCTCGGGTCTCACCAGATCCAGTGAGCTAGGCGGTGTTGGGGCCTTGCCCGAGCTCGCCGAGGTTCATAGGGCTTTAGCGAGTCGCGAGCTCGCCGAGGTTTGCCGGGCTTTGGCGAGCTGCGAGCTCGCTAGATCCGGTGGCGAGCTCGAGCTCCGATCCAAGCGAGCCCAAGCTCCGCCGCTAGATTTGGCAAGCTCGAGCAAGATCGGCCGAGCCTCGAGCTCGCCGAATCGGCGGTGGGTCTTGGTCGGCTGCCGAGCGGCCTGGTTATCGTCAGGCATGCGGTGGTGGAGGAAGGAGGAGGAAGGAAAAGAAAAAGAAAAAGAAAAAGAAAAAGAAAAAAAGAAAGAAAAAAGAAAAAATAATAAAAATTTCGATTTTTTAAAAATACAAATAATTAAAAAATCATTTTTTTCAAAAAAATAAAATAAAAAATAAAGCTAATTTTTTGGTCAATTAAAAATATTAAAATTCAATTTTTGATAATTTTTCCCAAACAATTAAATTAGTTAATGAATGGTGGAAAATATTTTTCATTCGAAGTTTAGGAAAATATTTTGAAAACTTGTGATATTTTTAAATGAAATGAATGGACTCTTCGAGGAAAACATGTGATTTGGAATCCATGCACTACACAAAAAGACCTAGAGTATGTGGGGTTTTAATATGCCTTACACTCGATTGTTTTATTTCCCTGATTTTTCTCACCAAAATGTGTGAAACTAGACTCTCCAGCATATCCACTTTTAAAGTCATCGCATCCCTTTTCAATTAATTTACTATTTTTTGCCATTTCATGCATTTTTTTGAATATTTTATGCATGAAATTAAATTTTCAGTGATTCATATATTTTAATTAATTAGAGAGCAACCATAATATCTTTAATTAGTTAAATTATATATTAAGACCTTTCGGATCACATTCGAAATAGAAATTATTGTAATTAATCACATTAATATAATTAATTTTATCCCAAAAGAATTTTCATTATATTAATATGGTTAATTAAGATAAGATATCATATTATTTTTCTTAATTGGATATAATATGATAGTTTCTTTATAAAGTAATTATGAATATATTTAAATTTAAAAACTTAGCGCACATGTAATTTTTAGGTTATGTTATCCATATTTTATTACATGTTTTTTATTGGTAAAATACTATATATGTAAATTTGGTTATTATGTAAATTTGCCACCCGTGAATATTTCTGATTTGAATATTTTCGAGTTAAATGGTGACAACCATATAGTACGGAATTAATTAATTCTTCAATAAAACCAATAACCCTCAAGCCTGAATTTCAATCTCTAAAGCTCAATCCATTACGTCCGAAACGTGAGGAAGAGCAGAGCACGCAGACGCGGCCAAGGGATAGGGCAGAAGGTGGAGGAGGAGACGGTGATCAATTCCTCTGTCCATAACCACTAAAAAATCGTTCGGGAGAGCGACCAGCACAGAGAGGAGGAATCGGTTTTTAGAGGAGAGAGAGCATTTTTCGGGGTGAGAACCGATCTTTGTTGGGAAAGAAAGATCTATGAAATATAGGCCGGAGAGTTTCGGTACTGACTTTTACGTTTGGATCTATGAGTACGAGTTTCTACAAGTGTTTCGAACTTATTGAGCAGTTGGTTCATCTAGATCATTCGGTTGAGACGCCCATCACCTATTCGATGAAATGTTTATAAGAATTTAGTGCGAGTTAACCGCGTTTTTCGTGTAATCTGATAGTAAAGCAATTTAGATTGAATGATCTTAATTAGTCTTCAAGTCATTGATGTCCGAGTCCTAGTGATTTCTCAATATCTGAATCTGTTTCTGAACTCTGGGTTCATTGTTTTTGTGTTTTATGTTCCAACACCCGTAAATGACGGCTAATGGTGAGAGCTTGGCTGGAGTTGATGTCACACTTACTGATCGTTCATAAATCATTCTAGTTTATCTCCACATGGTGGTCTTACTTCGTATCCTCAGTTTCCGTCTGTTTCAGTAATTCGTAGTAAAGGGGGTAACATCAGGTGAACGGCCATGGTCGAAGTGATAGCCAATGGCATGGGTCTTGTGATGAATATAGGAGATCAATTGTTAAGTATATACGTTCAATATTTCGGTGTTCTGGTTTGATAAGCTCTGATTGTTGATGTGCTAGTATGGTGAACTTTGATTTTGATTTTGTGTATTCTCGGTTAGTACCGAGGGAGGCGACAATAAGAAGACAATGGAAGAGAGAGAGAAGAAATAATTAGCAAACGGAAAATGAAGGAAAGAAAATAATAAAAATGGCTTCAATTAGGGTTGATGAACTTGACTTTAATTAGTTCATGGATTTGTGCTTAGCCTGGTTTGATGAATATGAGTCTAGTTTGTCTGCTGTTTCTAGACTTTGCTCCGCTCGGGTGTCATTTTGCCTGTTTATAATTAAGCCCTAATGTGTCCATGGTTTCCAATCACTTTTAGCATGTTTAGGTTTCGTCTCTATAATTAAATTGTGGACTGCGCTCGATGAATGCTTGCCGACCATTCCTCATGGAGCGTGATTTGAGTGAATCTCAAGGTCATTTGATGATCATTCTGATTGCTCTTGATGGCATGTTAATATGTGGTTATTTTTTTTGTCGTTTTGGTTGCTTAGGCGCTTTTTGTCATGTGAAACTCAGGGTTGTTGCTTCTGCCTTGGTACTGAGCGTTGCGGGTCACTTCTGCTTTTTTGGGCGTGTATTTTAATTGAGTCGAGCCCCGTTCAGGTGTTGCTTTGATTGCTCATGTTGAAACATTAGCCTGTCGATTTCCTAGCAATGTTGGCATGTTTTTATGTCGATTGTTTAGATGAGTTGTAGGCTCTGCGCTTTCAATGTTGCTGATTAAAGACGCCTGGGCTTGTTATGCGAAACTTTTGGTGCCATTTGAGTATAATTTAGATTTCTACGAAGGCATGCAAGCATTTGGCATGGTTGAATATCATTTGCATGAGTAGCATTATTTGCATACAGAACGTTTACCTGGGCTGTGGATTGGGTGTACTGTTGTGATTGGTGGCTTAATTTCGTAGTTCATGTAGCCACATAGGCATAGGATTCATGTCATAGCATTCTAGTTTAGTTTAGATTTGGGTAGATTAGTCTCTTATAAATAATTGGATTCGATTTGAACATAGCTCATGGGCGTTGCTGCTGTCCTGGGATTTAGTAACAAGGGCGCGTATTTGTTTGACACTTCACTGAATTAACTTCCGTATACTTTATTCTATTGTACTGGTTGTGATTATCTACTTCCTTCTAATTGCACACTCGCGCATGGATATCGTTTAGTGATATAGGGTAAGAATGGTGTGACTCAAGTCCCCAATTTTAGAACTTTGATTGCGTAAAAGTAAGATACCTCCCATGCTCACTTGGCTCCTAGCCAGCCTCAATAGTCTAGTGGCGACCCCTAGTTAGGTTGGATTTCATTGATACATCTATTTGAATTGTAATTTTCTGATGTCGTGAGAGGTAAGGATTTGAGAGAACCTGATTCCTCATCGATTGAGGACCGCTAGTTTTCAACTTGACATTACCTTTGGGAGGGTCACTACTGGTACACTCTCGTCACATCTACTCTAATTTAATTTTTATGTCACAAAAAGTTCCAAACTAATAAATCGGTGCCATATTTAACTAAAATTAATTTTCGTGTTACAAAAATCGCCAGACTAGTACATTAGTACCACACTAACTCATAATTAATTTGCGTAACAAAACATCCCAAATCACCAAAATCTTAGATTGAGAAATTTGTTAAAATCCTAAAAGTGGTCTTCTTCTTTATTTTATTTTATTTTATTTTTATAATGACTCGAAAGTTGGTTTAGGGTAAATGTGAGACAAGTGTATTGGTTTGAGATTTTTTGCAACATGAAAATTAATATGAGGTAAATGTGGCACGAGTGTAACGGTTTGTGATTTTTTGTGACACGAAAATTAGTTTGGTTAAATCTAGCACGACCGTATTAGTTTGGGATTTTTAGTAATACTAACCCTAGAATCAAGAAGAAGTTACTTACTAATTGACTATGAACTTGATAAATTTATTATGATGTTGGTAACTTATTGACAAGTTAACTTATAAGCAAGTTACCGTGTGTTTCTTTTTGCGAACAGTATTTGAGAATTACCAGCAACTTTAAAAATCCACGAACATGAAAACATTTCACTTTTTTGGCCTAGGGTACCCTCTAATTTTGCAATAAGATTACTTTGAATCTAAATTCAAAGATGCAAGGTTTGAACCTGAAGTACCCCGGTTCACTATTGCAGACAATAATGATATGGGTAAGACCGCAAGTCAACGATCTAACAGCGGCCTGCAACTTCAACAGAAATGTGTAGTGGGACGATGACAAATTTATAAATCCTTGAGGACATATTTCAATGGTACAATCAATCATATAACCCCAGGATAAGGATAAGTGGGCTTCGACGCCTGTTCATCTTTCTTTCTTTCTCACATGGAAATAAGAATGGCGCCAACTAAACAAGAAATTGACATATGGGGTGTTAATGATGCAAAGCGAGTTTTTTGAAAGATCTCTTGCCATGTTTATTTATACAATCGATCCGATTCAGAAATCACACATTAAAAAGAAATGACAACATAATAAAAACGAGGATCCATATGCCAAATTGCATTTCAAGCTGACAAAAATTGTGTCCCTTGATCTCTTTCCCACGTAGCTCAAACGGACCACTTCCCAACAATTTCATCGGCCTCCATGAAATTTGATGATCTTCTGCTTTGGCTTCTTCATCAATTTGGCTCTTCTCTCCATGCTTCTCACTTTTCCCACAAACCATTTGGGTCTTCCAATTTCATATGAAATGTATGCTATGGAGATTCCAATCACGATTCCAGATGCATACCCTATCCCGACTGCTTTCCTTTCAAACCCAC
Organism: Eucalyptus decipiens; assembly: GCA_014182575.1. Classification (NCBI taxonomy): domain Eukaryota; kingdom Viridiplantae; phylum Streptophyta; class Magnoliopsida; order Myrtales; family Myrtaceae; genus Eucalyptus; species Eucalyptus decipiens. The sequence goes on from CM024613.1 coordinate 35,336,734, forward strand.
TACCATGCTCTCTAGTACTATCCCCTTGGAACAATGACCGTGGTGGTGGTGGTGGAGGAAGTTGAATATCACCAGGGCATGTGGTTTGTAATGGAGTTCCACATAAGCCTAGGTTTCCACGAAATGAGTCGCTCATGAATGTGCTCAGTTGCTTATCTTGAGGTATGGGGCCTGTGAGTTGGTTCTCTGAGAGGTTCAAACACCCAAGGAAGGACAAATCTCCCAGTTCTCTAGGAACCCTCCCACTAAGCTTGTTTGAAGATAAATCTAGCCATTCAAGATTAGTCAAATTTCCAAAGGTTGAAGGAATGGAACCCATGAGGTGGTTGTGGGAAAGGTTGAGCCCTATGAGAAAATGAAGATTTCCTATAATACTAGGGATGTTCCCTTGAAAAGAGTTGAGCGATAAGTCAATGGTTGCTAAGATAGTCAAGATCCTCTCTAGCTGAATCTCATTTCCTTTCATGATCAAATTCACGGAATCTGCGTAGAACATTCTTCCGTTTACAATAATCTGCGACATGTACAATGATTGGCCTTGCGCCTCTTGCCCTTTTTGTCTAATCATCATCCCTTGAAGTTTCGCAATCAAATTGGCCGGTAACGGACCAGTGAAGTCGTTGTTCGAGAGGTCCAAAATGTTCAACTTGGGAAAGAGATGAGCTACCTTTGGAAAATCTAAAACACCCTTAAAATTGTTGGACCTCAAAATAAGAACTTTTAGCTCAGTTAGTGTTCCCAGCCATGTTGGGAACTTATCCTCTATCTTATTGTTACTAATATCAAGAACTTCCAGGTATTTACAATCGGCAAGGGTTTGGAGCAATGTCCCTTCGAATTGATTTCGATTCAAGTAAAGACTTCCCACCCTACATTGCCATAAAGATGTTTGAGGGATTGTGCCTGAAAGACTATTCATTCGCAAGTTCAAAATAGATACAAAGTCTAGCAAGCACTCGGGTAAGCCACCAGATATGCCATTATTAGACAAGACAAGGACCATGAGACCGGTGAAATTGCATATTGATAAAGGGATCTTCCCCACTATTTTATTATTTGCAATCGAATAGAGCTCTGTGAAGGGTGATGGAAGTGGAAGTAGACCATCAAATTTGTTGTTGGACAAATCAATAAAGAACAATGAGGTATTTGAGAAGCATTCTCTTGGCCACCGTCCCGAAAGTTGATTGTCGTTGAGGAATAAAACTCGTAGGTTAGTCAAATCACCCAAAGAAAAAGATATTGGGCCTGTAAGACTATTGTTGTATAGGTTGAGTATCCTAAGGAGTTTCAAGTTCCCGAGTTCTCTTGGAATCTCACCAACTAAACCATTGGAAAAAAGATCGAGTACTTGCAGTTGACTCGCGTTTCCAACCTCAGGAGGCAAGTTACCAGTGATGTTATTTCCAGCAATCGTCAGAGCAATTAAACACGTGCAATTTCCCCAATTCGTTGAGATTTCTCCATAGAACTTGTTGAAACTCATATCGATAGACGCCAAGTAGGGGTAGACACCAAAGATTTCAGATATGTTTCCAGTTAACTGGTTATTCTGGAGTTGTAATCTGACTAAGCTTGTGCAATTTCTCCAGCTTCTAGGGATCGAACCAGTTAAGTTGTTGCCAGACATCATGAGGTTTTGGAGCAATCCACCTTGGCACAAATTCTCTGGTAAGGAACCAGTTAACTGGTTGGCACTTAAATATAGCCTTGTAAGCTCCGTCAAATTGCCTAATATCGGCGGGATGGAACCGGTAAGACAATTATTGGAAAGTAGCAATGAGCTAAGATGGTCCAAATTCCCTAGCTCCGATGGAATGGAACCAGTAAGCTCATTATTAGATAGTCTCAGATATGTCAATTTGGTCAAGTTCCCCAAAGTGGAAGGAATAGAACCGGAGAGGTGGTTGTGGTAGACATCCAATTGAGCTAATTTGCTCAAATTACCGATCTGTGGTGGTACTTTCCCCACGAACCAATTGTTAGAGAGGTCGAGATAGGCGAGATTGCTCAAGAGACCAATTTGAGGCGGAATATGACCGGAGAGATTATTTAAACTCAAGTTCATGCATATGAGATGAGACAAAGATGAGAAAGGGAATTCATCAAGCGTACCTTTGATATTGGCTCTAGTGAGATCTATGTAGATGACGCTCCCCGCATCATTGTAGGAGACTCCATACCAAAAACATAGACTCACAGTCCAATTGGAAGGGGTGGCATCACAACGAGTGGTCATCCAGGAAGAGAGGGAAGAAACCGAAGGGTTGCCAAGACTGGACTTCCAATTGAGCAGGGCTTGTGCTTCTGTAGTGGAAGCATGAACAGGAAAAGGGATGAGAAAGATAGTGAAAAGGGTGAGGGCAGCCACAAGGCTCATGACCCTCTTGAATTCTGATGAAGAATCCATAGGTTCTTCTTCCCTTCTTCTCGTTTGGTTCTGCTAAGTTGGTTTTTCTTTTCCTGAGGCAATAAGCGATGCTTAAAAAGCTTGTGAAAACTCACCTTCCTATCATCTTCCATTACAACGACAACTGACTAGCGAAGACTAAGAAAAGGTACGTTCATATGGATTCCATCACAACGACATCCGAGAGTTGACTGGACAAATTTTTGGTTCCTTGAAGACTGGATTTTTTTTGTTTTTTTTGTTTTTTAGGGTTTTGGAGAGTCAGCCGGCCACCCTCACCGGCCCTCTCTCCAAAACTCTAAAAAAAAACAAAGAATAGTACAAAAAAAGAAGAAGAAAAAAATCAGAAAAGTTCACAATGTCATTAAAATATTATTAAAAAAGTGTCATGTCAACAATTTTCAGCCAAAAGATGAAAATATTTATAACTCAATTGGTAAAATTAAAAATTTATGACTAAAGTGACAAAAATACAATAAATTTAGGACTTTTAAAACAATTTTCCTCACGATGTGTGTGAGCACCCAACTTTCTACAGGATTGAATCTTAATTTATGCCGCACATTTTGCAATTCTAAGCGCGCAAAAGGGAAGTCTTCTGACTCGGCATTCGTGAAGCCAATTTGAAGCAATTGACCCCAAATGACAGCTGATGATCTAGCCAAATGGCCCGAAAGCACTGTTAAAAAAAAAAAAAAATCTTGGCTGCCAAAAAGTATGATATGTAACCATAGTCTTTTAAATTTTACAAGTATTGTTAGTTAATACTAACATTATGATGAATTTACGACATCCGGATAAGGGATATGTTCGGTAGAAGTCCTAAAACTTGTTTAGAAAGTGCAATTGAGTCCTAAAACTTACAAAAGTTCAATCAAGTCCTAAAACTTGTCAAGTTAGTTCAATTGAGTCCTAAAGTTAACATCATTAGCTTTTTCCATTAAAAATCCTGACATGTCATTTTAAATTATTTTTTTATTTTCCACGTGGATTTTTTTAATGATTTTTTTATTCATTTTTAAAAAAAAAGATTTAAAAACTAAAAAATTAGATTTATTCATTTTATCTTATTTTCACCAAAAATTAAAAAGAAAATTTATAAAAGTTATTTTTAAAAAAATCGGGCTCTTCTCCCAGCCCCGCCGCCGCCGCCACCGCCCATCGCCGGAGGGGCGAGCGACGGTCGTCGGCCCTGGGCGGGGGTGGCCGGCCCTCGCCGGCCCCAGGCGAGGGCTGGCGACCGTCACCCGCCTTGGGCGAGGCTCGCCCAGATCTGGTGAGCCTCGCCGGCCCGAGCGAGGGCCGACGAGGCCTCGCCCGGGCGGGCGACGGTCGCGGCCCCATGAGGGTCGGCGAGGCCTCGCCGGCGAGGGCCGGCCACCCCGCCCGGGCGGCGACCGTCGCCGGCCCCTCCAGCGATGGGCGGCGGCGGAAGTCCACCGGAACCCTTTTTTTTTCAACAGTTTTGTTTTTTTAAAATAAAGTTAGATTTTCCTTTTTTAAAATAAATTTAGATTTTCCTTTTTAGTTTTTAATCTAATTTTTAAAGATTTTGAATAAAAAATAATTTTAAAAAGCCATTTGAAAAATAAAAAAATCATTTAAAATATGACGTCGAGTGCCACGTCGGCAATTTTCGTTAACTTTCTTGACAGTGTTAATTTTAGGACTCAATTGAACCAACTTGACAAGTTTTAGGACTTGATTGAACTTTTTGTAAGTTTTAGGACTCAATTGCACTTTCTGGATAAGTTTTAGGACTTCTGCTGAACATATCCCTCCGATAATTAGTAAGTTACCAACTAATTCTAAATTTTATTTGTATAGGTAATAAACAACTAACACTATACTGATTTTATCAACATCTAAATAAATTTGTAAATTACCAATTTCTTGTGCGTTTTACAAGTGCGGTTAGTAAACTAATAACATTACAATGAATCTATGAACATTCCAATAAATTTTTAATGATCAACTTCTTTCAAGTTTTATGAAAGTGTTAGAAGAGTATAGACCCTATAAAAATATTTACCAACACCCCAATAAATTATAAACTTACTAATTTTTTTTCAAATTTTATATTGTACTTAGTAAACTACCGCTAATATAACAAATTCACTGATATCTCAATAAAGAAAATAAGTGACTAATTACTTTCAATTAATAACATTATATAAAGTAATATATATTTTAAGTTCCTTTCGATATGTATTCTTAATATATCTATCTCCAAAAATGTTGAATTTCCCAAAAAAGTCTTAAACTTATTGTAATTGTGCTAATTTAATCCTAAACTTTTTTTAATCAATTTAGTTCTAAACCTTTTACAATTGTGTCAATAGTCAATTTAGATAATTTTGATCGAAACCACTAACGTAAGTGCTGACTATTTTACGGAACACGGTTGTTTGGCTAAGTCTCCACTTACATTGCCAATGGTTGGCCCACAATGATATCTTAAGATTAGTATCTACACCCACAAGCCCCTCAATGAGCTTACAGAGACACTAATCATTAGCACCAACCCACAAGAGCATCTTCCAAAATCCACAAAGCCAATCTAGAATTAATATCATAAATTAATGCACAAAACAAAACACATAATCTTTGTCTATTCCGTGTCATCAAATAAAACATATTTCACGAGAAATTTCTTATATCATTTCAGAATACATTTCATAAGCCAATAACCCATAAAGCGTTCCTCAAACCATTCACAAATAACTAAAAAGTAGTAAATGTTAGATCTAGACTTTTATGCAATAAAAAAGCCATTTCATAATTCATACTATATATAATCTATATTACTTTGGAAATATGATTTTACTAAGTCAAAGAAGAGATAGCACCATTCACTTCAAAATGCCCAAAACCAAATAGCGTAGCTAAATGAGCAAACAATCCCATAATCCTATTAATTAAATGAGAATTGACATCAAAATCAAGTAAAACGCTACCTCAACTACAAATTCACTCAAATAAGCTTAATTGCTAACAAAATGAATCCGATGGGTCAACAAATCGTTCGTCCAAATCTATTATTCAAAGTTATTCGCAACACGAAGCTTGAGTGCAAAACTCTAATATTTTGCTTCGACTAAATCATTACTTGATATTGACTCCTGTCAAATCTCACAGCTCCACACCATAATCCATAATTTACATGAAATTTCATAGCTAAACAAGTCCAGAATTGGATTTTACCATTCAAATTTCACACAATTTTGAATTTGCACCATAAACCCGAAAGCTATAGCTTGAATCCTTACTTAGTGTTGTGAAACGGTATTAATCCGACTTGGGACATGTACGCACAAACATGACCAGTAAAAGTCCATAAAGACCATGACTTTCATGAAACATTGTAACGCGTATTGATCCAAAATCAACACACGTGAAACCCCAAGAGACCTTGACTTCTTGAGTAGGCACATGTCTATTCTATCGCCCGAAGACCTTGACTTCTCAAGAGATATTTACAAGATCGATCCACACATGCATGTCGGTTTAAATTCTTTCTTTTTCTTTGGGTCGGTAAGCTGGTTTTTATTCTAATTGTATCATAAAACTGAGAAATTTAGAAAATTTGGCATTAGCGGAATATTTCTTAATGGATATCGTAATAAGGTTTCAAAGGTGCTCACTATAAGGGACCATACACAGAAGGTGACAAAAGGAGCACAATCCTATTGTCAACTTACACTGCAGTGTAAGAGAAGTTCAGAATGTTAAAATGGTTTTTCTTGTAACTTTCTTCTCACATTAATGTGAAACTATTGCCATTTTTACATGGCTAATTCTCTTTTTGAACATTTTTATGGATTTCTAGCCATTGCTCTGTCCTTTATGAGGAATGAGGATGTTGCTCTGTAGCTACTAGCTGAAAATAATTTCATAGTTTAATCATTTTGTTATCTTTTTTTTACTATGTAATTGTTAACTAGAAATACTCTTTTAAAAAAGAGCAGGAGAAAATGCACTTGTATGAACCTTTAATTGTACTTTGTTCAATGAAGTAATAAATTTTAGCATCCATTTTAGAGTTTGAATGCTTCTGATTGTGATGTTTCAGGTATTGACAACTGTTACAAAAGAGTAATGTTTTCTTCATACAGAGTCTTATATATTTGGAAGCAAACGACTTGACTCAACCTTACTAAACTGAGATTTTTCCAATGTCAGCTTTGTTTTGCTTGCTAAATTACTGATATTCGACAAAAGGATCACAGACATTAATTACTGAAAAAGTGTTGTTCTCTCTTCTTTTCGACTTTGAGATGTAGCACCAATACTTTGACCAAGAACATAGGTTTCTTCATGACCTAGGAATTCCTCTCATCCTCCTTGATGAATTTCTTAACACCATTATGAAGCTACATTAGATGTTATAAATGGCAGAGTGCTTCGTTTCTAGAAGAAAGCTAGACTAAAGATCTTCCTAGCATATGATAGCAGAGGTGGAACGGTTCAATGCCTTTTATGCATGTGTGTGAACACCTTCTAGCTTTTTACACGTATCTTCTCCAGGACGTGCTTCAAAGATTGGGATAGGATGCATTAGTATTCATAGGCCAATCTAGTCAGCTGAGCAAGCAATTATGAAATTAATGATTTTCCTAATGTGGTTAGTATAGTTTAAAACTTGTTGGTCATACACATTAGTGATAATTTACCAACAATATTAGTAACTTAAGGACGTCCAATGCAATAGCAGAATATCAACTTTTCGATATATACAACATTCAAAATAAAAATTGAGCGGTGCACATAGTATTTTACCAATAACTTACCAACAGAGCTCCACATTCATGGTAGTATGTGATTACTTGAGTAAGGAATTTTACAACTTCGAGTGGAGTGTAAGTTACTTACTCATGTACAATTTCACTACTCACAACAAAAATATAGTGGTGAATTTAGTGAATTATTGACGTAGGTTGTGAATCCATGGCTTTTTTTCTCTTTTGATCTGGATGTTGATTTTTCTCAAGCCCCGAAAGATGCGTAAAACTTTCACTCGACTTATTTTCTCGTGGTTTTCCTGTTTGACAATGGAAATGCATCATCAAGCATTAACTCGTGGAACACATGTATGTGGATGCTATTTGGGATAATGAAAAAAGTTGACTGTTGTGACCAGATGGTTATTTCTTTGATGGTGCATATTGCCTGTTGCCTTTCTTCCAAGACATGCAGCACATTAAACAATTGAGATTGAATTAACCCAACCACGTGACGAGGTTGGGAAAACAAAATTCATCGTCTTGCTACTTCTCGATTGGAATAGTTGGTACTTCATCTTCCCCCCTGTACTATTCGTTCACAAAGTTATCTAAAATTTTGATTTTACATTGTTGGTTTTTACTTGGGATTGATCAAGGCCAGTGTCAAGTGCAGGTCTATTGTGGTTTCCTATTTCAAATTCACAAAACTTCCGAGCTCTCAAAGACTATATTTGCTATTTTTTTAGCTAAAGTACTAGAGAGAAAATTATTCTGAGACGTTTTGCGCAAGGCAACACAAGTTCATTGTATTAAAAAGAGAAAAGATGGTTTATGGTGAGCTAAGCCATAAATTTGTTGCAGAATCTTTTCTCGAGATAAATTGATTACTAGTGATATTCCTAATTTTAGCACTTTTGAGTTCTAAGCTTAATCGCAAATAAAATGAATCGCGCCAACAACTCACTTGTCCAAAGCGATTATTCAAAGTTATACACAATGCGAAACTTGAGCGCAAAACTCTAATATTTCGTTTCAATTAAACCATTACTTCAAAACAAGTCCCATGAAATCTTACAGCTTCACTATATCATAATCCATAATTTACATGAAATTTCACAACTAAACAACTCCAAAATTGGATTTTACAATTCAAATTTCACACAATTTTGAATTTGCTCTATAATCCCGAAAGCTAGTCCGATTCAAAGAACGAAGAGCTTGAATCCTTACTTGACATGGTGAAACGATGTTAATCCGACTTCGGGCATGTACACACAAAGAAAAATGATTAGATGACAGTTTTCAATCTGCTGTGAGAATAATAATTTATCATAGAGAAAAGCCAAATAACAAATAATTGTAAATTATTGTAGGACCATTCCTTCAAGAGTTTGTGACTCACAACAATTTATAATATTCACAATAGTCTAAAAACTATTATGCTAGCAAAGTTCATACATAAAAGCCTTTTCTTTTTCCTTTTTTTTTTTTCTTTTTCTTTCCCTTTCTTTGTTCTCTTCTTCTTTTCCTCTTTGTTTGCGACCATCCTCACTTTTTCTCCTTGCCCTTTTTCTCTCTGTCATGTCTCTCCGCTTTAAGTAAAGTGGTCTTCTTTTTCTTTTTTCTTTTTATAATTAGCCACTTCATTTGATCAAGTCAACAAACCCAAATATTACAATATGCCTTCAAAGCACTTGACAGGGAGAGGTTATGGATGAAGAGTGTGACGTAAAAAAAGAAGCCTTATGTTGTGTTTGTGTATGAACACTCTCTAACTTTTCACACTTCACCTCCTTAAAGTTTGGCAACATTTTCCTTTTTCATTTGCCATTTCTTGCACTGCATCAAAAGAAAAACCATTCTTTCACGGCATTATAAATTGAAGACTTGTTAGTCAAAAAAGGAAAAGGCTGGAAAATTGCTCCATGACTTTATCCATACGATAAGTTGGAAATTTTAGATCAAACATCATTAGTAAAAGTCCATAAAGACCGTGACTTCCCAAGAACCATTGCAACGCGTGCTAATCCAAAAATCGCCACACATGAAATTTAAAAATACCTTGATTTCTTGAGGAGGCACATGTCTATTCTATCTCGCAAAGACCTTGACTTTTTCACACTTGAATGCGTACTTGACAAAGACCATGACTTCTTGAGAGATATTTACAAGATCAATCCACACATGCATGCCGATTTGAATTCTTTCTTTTTCTTTTGGGCCAGTATGCTGGTTTATATTTTAATTGTATCATAAAATCGCGAAATTTAGAGATTTGCGTTAGTAGGATATTCTTCTTGGTGGATATGGTAATAAGGTTTCAAAGGTGCTCCCTGTAGGGGTCCATGGACAGAGGGTGAAAAAAGGGGCACGACCCTATTGCCAACTTATAATGCAGTGTAAAAGAGAGATTCAAAATGTTAAAATGGTTTTTCTTTTAACTTTCTTGTTATGTTAACATGAAACTATTGCTTTTCTTACATGGCTAACTTTCTTTTTGAACATTTTTATGGATTTCTAGCCATTGCTCTGTCCTTTTTGAGGAGTGAGGATGTTGCTTTGTAGCTACTAGCTGAAAATAATGTAATATATTAATAGTTTGTTTACCCTTTTTTTACTACGTATTGTTGACTGGAAATACTCTTTTAGAAATGAGCAGGAGAAAATGTACTTGTATGCACCTTTAATTGTACTTTGGTTATTTCGTTTCAGGTATTGACGACTTTTACGAAATGGTGATATATTATTTTTACAGTCACACATTTGGAAGCAAATGGTTGACTTGACTCAACCTTACTAAACCGAGTTTTTCCAATGTCAGCATTGTTTTGCTTGCTAATTTACTGATATTTGAGAATAAGATTCCATGCATCACAGACATTAATTAGTGAAGAAAGTAGCATTCTCTCTTCTTTTCGATTGTGAGATTGTAGCATCGATACTTTAACCGACGACATAGGTGTCTTCATGACCTGGGAAATTCTCTCATCCTCCTTGATAAATTTCTTAACACCATTATGAAGCTACTTTAGATGTTGTAAATGGCACAGTGCTTCGTTTCTAGAACTAGGCTAGACTTAAGACCTTACTAGCATTTGATAGCATAGGTCGAACAGTTCAATGCCTTCTATGCATCGGTGTGAACGCCTTCTAGCTTTTTACATGTATCTTCTCCAGGACGTGCTTAAAAGATTGGGAATAGGATGGATTAGTATTCATAGTCTAATCTAGGGCTGAGTTGCAGTTAGTCAGCTCAGCAAGCAATTATAAAATTATTGATTTTCCTAATGTGTCTAGTACAGTTTAAATCCTGTTGGTCAGGCACGTTGATGATAATTTACCAATAACGCTAGTAACTTATGGACGTCCAATGCAATAGCAGATTATTGACAACATTCAAAACAAAAGTTAAGCGTTGAACATAGTATTTTACCAATAACTTCCCAATAGAGCTCCACTTTCATGGTAGTATGTGATAACCTGAGTAAGGAATTTTCCAACTTCGAGTGGAATGTAAGTTACTCATTTACAATTTCATTACTGACAACAAAAACTTAACAGTGAAATTAGTAAACTACTGACGTAGGTTTGGAATCCATGGCCTTTTTTTTCTCTTTTGGTCAAGAGGTTGATTTTTCTCAATCCCGAAAGATGCCTAAAACTTTCACTCGAACTTATTTTCCAATGGTTTTCCTATTTGACAATGGAAATGCATCCTCAAGCATTTGTTTGTGGAACACATGTATGTGGATGCTATCTGGCATAATGGAAAGGTTGACCGTTGCCACCAGATGGTTTTTTCTTTGACATTGCATATTACCTGTTGCTTTTCTTCCAAGACATCAACACATTCAAGAATTGAGATTGGATTAACACATCCACGTGATGAGGTTGGGAAAATATGACTCATTGTCTTGTAACTTCTCGATTGGAATGGTCGCTAACTTCATCTTTTCCTCCTATTCTATTCATTCACAAAGTTATCTGAAACTTTGATTTTATAGGGTCGGGTTTTACTTGGGATTGATTGAGGATAAGGTTAAACGTTGGTCTACTATGGTTTCTTATTTCAAATTCAGAAAACTCTGAGCTCTCAAGGACTATGTTCACTATTTTCCAGATAAAGTACTCACGGGAAAATTGTTCTGACAAGTTTTGCTCAAGGCAACATAAGTTCAGTGTACTGAAAAACAGAAAAGATGGTTTATGGTGAGCTAGAGTTTTACTTGTACTTGACAATTTGAGCTCGGCCAAGTGAAAACAGACCTTCATGATTTAAATGCCTCAAGATTTTGGAGGACAGCTGTCTGTCTTCCGACTCTTGAAATATAAGGTAGCAATAGAACAGAACTTGCATTCTTTCTGAGACAAAAGCATTAGATTGCAGTATCCCCTCTCAAGACAAAATGATGACCGATGATCTTACTAATATAAGCACTTTTTAGTTCAAAGCTTGAATGGAAGCGAAGTCTGGATTTCCTCTACAGCCATACTCTTTGGAGCAATCAAAAGCTACTGAACTTCCAGTAAAGACTCTTGCCTTAGCAACAAGCAGTAGCACTTGGGATAGGAACTGACTGAATGCGCTCTGAGTTATGTTACGCAGTGGGTAGTAAGTTACACAAAACGGAAAGTTATGGTGGATGGCCACAATTAGAAGTAATTAGTTTCTGATTGAATGCACTCTAAAAAGACGCATTTTTTGAAACTCTTCGGCATGTAAGGGATTTTGCATCTACATAAATTTGAAATAAAAGTTATAAGAGGACCAACAATGAACAAGATTTTGGACTTCTTAAAAATGTTGAATTTCAACTTCACATGAACCCTTCGCTTTTTAGATGATAAACATTATACACATTGACTTTACATTGATATAATAGTTATATTTTCTAGCTCGACATGGGTAATTAGATTTTACTACAATGACCTAGTCTGATTAAGACTAGATGCAGAAACAGGTCGAAATATCAGTTTGAGTTCAACTGTCTTCTCTCTACAAATGAATCCAAATGCCAAAGTTCAGCTTTTACTTATTCCAAAACAAAAGGCAGTTCTATATTTATTTGGGCGAGAACAAAATGAAGTCCTCAATGTCATGCCTAGGGGTGTCAATGGGCCGAGCCAGGTCGGGTTTTGATGTTACCCGACCCTACCCAAAATGCATAAGACCGAAACCAAAAAAGGGTAGGGCTGGGTCGGGTCAAGTTAGGCCTTTTGGGTTTTTGGTTTTTTTTTTTTTTTTTGGGGGGGGCGCTCCCACTCAACTTGGTTGTGGATCACATTGCATAACTACGTTATGGACTTTTTTTTTTTCAATATCACGATAAATTTCAAATCGATACATTTATGATATGCATTTATTTTTCATGAATTTTAATTAGATTTCATAGTCAAAATAGAATGATAAGTAGCAATTAATAGGTGTACCGATTAAAGATTTTTACATATGTTATTAGTAAAAAGGGCATTTATCACAGATATACTAATTTAGAGTTTTGTATTATAAAAATAATAATCTTTCATAAATTTGCACAGGTATAGCAGTTTTAGATTTTTTGCTGCCAAAAAATTAATTCAAGTTAAATCTATTATTGGTGTACCAATACAGATTTTTCGTTATATTAAAAAAAATGCCATAAAAAATCTAAAATCATGTGCACAATGATATTAGTATTCCATTCAAAATCCCGAGCTTAAGCCTATGTGGCAAAAATACTCACTGCCTATCACAAATCGTAATATCAATACCCAAATTTTTTTGGAGTATATGTGTTGCGGTTGACATAATTTAAAAATTTTATTGACACAACAGAAAAAATTTGGGATATTATGCTTCACAGCATGAATAGTTTAGGAACTTTTGGTTATATAAACCTCAAAAACAGACTTGAACTCATGCAAATGAAATAATTTTGGTACAAATTTTCAAAATGTCTCAAGCAAAGGCACATCCTTATACCACTGCCTCTACTTTCGCCTATGTTACTAAGAAATATCCACAAATACTCGTCAAACGTGTGAATAAATACTCCGTGATGCCTCCATATCAAACTCTATTCTTGCATTGCAAGGTCTCAACAGCATCAAAAGTTACCACCCTCCTTCCGCCCCTGCAAAATCCATCTTGATCGACTTCCACTCTCACCAAATGGACTCGAAATTTATCGGGCGCAAGTCGTCTGGCCGAGCGATCACAATGAGAGAGACCTGCCAGTGGCTCGCTTGTGTACAAAACTTGCCAAATCATGTGACCGAAATCAATTATATTGAGGATGACAGCACTTCAGCATTGAGAAGAGTAGAGAACTCAGGCTGTCAATACTTATTGTAGAGTACAATCCAGAGTTGAAAATCACGCTTAGCAAATGAAAGTAGATATGCAACGACGTATCATCCTAGATTTATGAACAACGGTCAAAGTAATCATCTAGGCCTTCCTAATAGTAGTAAAAGACATAAATGTGCATCTAATGCAGACTTCTTACGAATAGATGGCGGCAACTTATGCTGCAACTCGAGATAAACAGGTAAGCAAACAGAGACCCTCGAAAGTGTGCAATGGAAATGAAAGAAGCGAACAAATGAAACAGCAATCTCCCAATAAACACAAATTTAGGATCAAGGAGATAACTTGAATGACTTATCGGAAGTACCAATAGCAATCTCCAACTTCATCAATCATTTAGAGAAATAGATATTGAGTTTGGCTCCATAGTTATCGTTGGCAACTCTGTAATAAATTCACAATGAAAATGAATATTATTGAAATATAGAAGAGTACTAATATTCTACAATCATATTTTCTCACTTGACTCAAAGATTTCGACTTCTTCTAAGTCCTCAATCGAACGAGAAAGTGGTGCGAATCGTAACCAATCTTGAGCACATATAAGAGCCTCCACCATGGTTGGGGTCAAGGAGCTACGAAACACATCAAGTACACGACCTCTTGTGCTAAATACGGTCTCTAATGTTACAGTTAAGACGTGCACTACTAAAATATCTCGAGCAATAGAAGAGAGGATAGGATATCTAGAAGAATTTACTTTCCACCAGCTTACGATATCAAACTCAGCATTATAACGTTCACATCCTTCCTCCAAATACTTGTCCAACTCAGATTTTTCTTCCAAATATTGTTGTCCAGTTCGGCTAAGATACATTTCAGTCATAATATTAGCACCAATCATAGGAGACTTTACCATCCTTGTGCTCTTTAGCCTTAAGTTGCTCTAAAGGCATACACCAGTATTGCTCAAACAATGATGTGAGAGATGTCATCAATTTATCTCGTAAAGGTTCAGCCTGCTTCCTTCCATAAACACAATTAATCATTCACTTCACATAATCCCACTTATGCCGAGGGTTAAGTATGCAAGCAAAAAACAATGTAAGATTGATATTATTTACATTGCCAAAATACTTATTAAATTTGGTCTTTATTCTTTCAGCCATTTCCTGTAAACTTTGATCTTTATTCACACAATATCTATCAATCATTATATAAATCCCATATACATCTTTCTTCAAATCATTACTAGTGACATAAGAAGAACCCGAAACTTTTAAAGTTGTGTCAAAAAACAACTTCAAGAAAGGAAGAAAGTGACAAGCATACTCTCAATCTTCACTAGTGGGCACCTCTTTTGCCTTGGAAAGCTCTTCGGCGAATTTGCTATTTTCAAATTCCAAGGAGTTAAAAGCCCTTTTAAACTTCAAAGCTACTTTTAACATCATGTATGTCAAGTTCCAACAAGTCTCAACATCTAAACATACAAGACTCTTGTACTTAATATTCTCTAGCTTAATACAATCCTTGAACCTTTAGAAGACCTGACATATCGCATAGCCGAATGTATTCTAATAATGGAATAATTAATGTCCTTCAGCCCTTCTCTAACAATCAACAACACCTCATAACTCATCTTTTAATACCAAAAAGTTCTTAGAGTTAAGTGTCTTTTTTAAATTTTGAATTCCTAAGTCAATGAAACTCACATTATCTGTTGTGATAGTAAAAATGCTTTGAATCCCCCAATCAATCAAGCATTTCTCCACTACTTTTCCTATTATTTCCATAGAATGACCCAAGATTTGACAAAAATTTAATAATTTCTTCTGTAGTTTCTAATCAGCATCAATAAAATGTGCAGTGAGACACATATAACCAAACTTTTGACACGAGATCCACGTGTCGGTTGTAAGACATAGTCTAGGAGATGTCTTAGACAAATATTTCTTCAATTTACTTCTTTCTTTTGTATATAAATCATAACAATTACACCTCAAAATGTTACGTGACGGGATTATGAAGTTTGGATTTTTTAACAAATCGTTGAAATCCCTCATGCTCTACCAACTTGAAAGGCAATTTATCAAGAATAAACATAATCGCTAATTCTTTTCCCTCATGCTGGTATGGGTTAAACACTCAAATTCTATTGCGGTCAATAGTCTCCTAAAATCAAACAAAGCTAACACATCAGTGAGCGAAGCAATGGAATGAAAAAAGTTTGAGACTTAATCAAATAGTTGCAAGGACTCTAATTTTCATTAAAGAAATAGCATTTGGTTGACAGAGCAACACCATTTACCAGACAAAATCTTCTACAAATTGATCCAATAAATGGCTTGAAGCTTTTGCATCTCTTCTAGGATCAATGGCTGTCTGTGAATTTTGAACATCATGGAAAATGACTGAACGAAATCATTTCCATTGACGGCCTGAGATGGGGATCAGCAGATACACAAGGGACTGCAAGCTTTAAGATGGTTGGAAGTTCATCCTCGATGCCGGTGATGTTATTTCCAGCAATTCTTAGATCACTTAAACGCATGCAACTTCCCCATTTTATTAAAATTTCTCCATAGAACTTGTTGAGACTCCTGTCCATAAAGTCCGAGTTGGGGTAGACACCAAAGGTCCCAGATATGATCCAGCGAATTGATTTAAATGCTGGTGCAATCAGCTGCATGTAAAGCCAAGAAATGGAACCCATTTTCAAGCAAACTTGTCAAGACCCAAAAAATTGCCAAAAGAAGGGATGCCAAATTGGCACACCCACTGCTGTGAGAGTATAAAAACCATACTAAATTCAGGAGCATGATCTCATGAAGAATGAAAAAACCATATGGTACTCATAGCGGACCACCTTTGGAGATGGCTAGTGGATTATGACCAAAAAATGGCAAACGAAAGTGCAGGATCACATCACCACGATTCTCTCATTGTCCATGTGCAATACATCTGATTAAACTGGCACACCCCATCGACAATAGTTAAAAGTGTAGCCAGAGACCTATAAAAAAGTGCATCACAAGAAAGGCTTTAAATGGACTTCATGAATGCACATTATAGCAAAAGAATAAGATCAGAGTATCACGATAACCACCAAAGTCAGAATAAACAGACTAGCTGTCTTCAAAGAAGGAAACATCATGGCCAACGAAACCTAGGATTAATATCTAAATCACCGCATGCACTTGATCAATTGTTTTCATTATGTGCAGACAACTAACAAGGGATGGTAAGGATTATGATCAAAGTTTGCAATTTGATTTTCATAAGGCCAGCAGGGAATCTATAAAACAAATTGGCAGTGACATTGTTAACCCAAAGGGACAGGTGTTCTGTCATATAGAGGTAAACTAAGGAGAAATTCCCTCCAGTTCCTCTTCAAACATCTTCACAAGTCATTGAAAAGAAATTAGATGGCTTAATCTGTCACGCCCCGATTCTCAGACACGCGCACATCCCTAACCTTTGGTCTATTTTAAAATGCGATATCCCAGGACTATGTATCGCCGACCCTTTCATTTATATATACACATGCAGAAGCAGTTATAAATCCCCAGACAATAAAACAATGGGATAGATAAGTAAGACTAGAAAATTGAACCTGAAAGTCAACACTCTTATGTACATCTATAATGACTCAGTCATACATGTACATATACAAACCATGCTAAAAAGGTTGGTTTCTACTCAATTAGATTTTACAGAAACAGTTATCAGGATCCTACTCTGGATCATCCTCGGGGTTCTCCTTCCGATACTCCTCTTCGAGTTCTTTCTCCTCAGGTTCTTCATCAGGGTCCTGAAATGTTTTCCCCAAATCGGGATGAGACTACGTCTCAGCAAGTTTTTACCCCTAAGACCCGATTAATAAACTAATACACCTTAGGACTGCCTATGCACAACGTGAGTCAAATAACTTACCTCGACCTCAGATTCCACCTGCATATTAGCACATATCAAATAGGCACCCAAGCAATCACATCACAGATCGAAGTATCGATCAAATCGATCTAGTCGATCACACGCCAACAAGACCACTCACGGTTATTCCCATTCAATCAACCAATTCACAATATCAGATCAAAACAATGATCAATCGACCTAGTCGATTACATGTCATTCGGACCACCTCTCGATCACATTGATATAGCTAGAACGAGTACCTAGAGGGGGGTGAATAGGTATAAAACAATTTTTACTTAAATCACACAATACTAGACAATCGATGGATATAAATAGCAATCGAAAGACTGAGAGAAGGGAAAAGAGAATTGAACACAATGATTATAGTGGTTCGGCTTTTGTTTAAACCTACGTCCACTCTTCTGCACTGACAGCCTATTGGCTAGATTCCACTATGAACAAATAAGTGTTACAGCGTTGTTCTTCCTTGATTCAGTGGTGTAGATGATCTACCACACTTGCTCAAGATACCACTAAGTATAAACACTCTTTTGTGTATACAATTTTGCTCATAATGAATCAACTGAATATCAAGGAACTTCGGACTGGAATTCGTCTATCGAGCATGCACCGAAATAACTTGAATGTCTTCCTTTATACTCCTTCATGCCATCATACCGTTGGCACTTACCAAAGGAATTCCTCCAATCTACCCGTTGGACGGAATCAATTAAGGAGATCATTCGAGCTATTAAAGGAACTTGACGATAGCCCATCAATCCCGTTCGCCCATACAACCAGGATCTTGGTTTCCAAGAATAGAACTTTCCAAGATTACTTCGTCAATCATCGGATCTTGAATAGAAAGAACCAGTTAGCTTAACCCACCCATGATATCTTCTCCAGGAGAATAGGACCATCTCCTTAACCAAACACTTAGGATCCTGGATAGCCTTTCGACATCGGATTAGAAAACCGTCGTGAGAATATCTTTAAGTCTTGAGTCTTGAGTCTTGAGTCTTGATGTCCAACCTGTCTTCAGACTCTAAACAAAAAGACCGTAATGGTCCGACTAGATCGATAGAAACGTTTTGTCAGCTTCAAAATATTATGGCAAGATTTCTCCAACAATCTCCCCATTTTTGATGGTGACAAAACTTTCTTGTAGATTTGAACAACTTTGACTTGCAAAATATTACTCAAGTAATATGACTATCTCATAAAAATTAATAAAGAACAACCATACTCTGCATCCACAGGAAGATTGGTTAGTCCTTCACAAGTAAAACCATATAACAATACTTGACGTAACTGCAAGCATTCAGATATCAAAATCCACACTTAAATCAAACCAAGTTCAAGTTCAAGCTTACAATAAACACATAAAAGAAATAGAATTTAAAGTTCGGAGTTCAAAAGGTTCAGAGTTCAAAAGTTTCAAAGTTCGAGTTCAAAGCCTGGCAATTTCTCCCCCTTTTTGTCATCATTAAAAAGGTGAGAAAGTAGTCAATTCCGCTTGGGAATGCGAACGATCCGGAAATCTCCCATGGATTGAACTAATCCTTCCCCTCTTCAAGTCTTCCCTTAGATGAGCTACCTCTTCTCCTTTGGCATTGGCTTGAATTTGAAGAGAGAGATCTTTGATCCGATCCTGCAGGAAACAAGATGCTTTCCTAGCATTCTTCGGGACTTGAATTTCACGAGTCCAAAGCATAGATTTGACCACGCATTTCCGAAGGATATCAAGTATGTGACGAAAATCTGCCGAATTATCCGTCTGTGTACTGACATTTGCTCAGTCTGATGGAGTAAATGCAGACGAAGGATCTTCTGTGTAATCGCGCAGTTTCGATGTTGATGTATCATGACCTTCTCCTGCATTTGAACATCTTCGGATTTGCTTCGTGAGCGACTCACATCTTCACGAGGAACATATGTGGTCTTTCGTGCTCAACTCCTCCCCCGTTTCTAATGCTTCTCCCCCGTTTCGAAAGCCTCGGATGGGAAAGAATGAGGGTCAATCTCCGCAGCATCTTGAAAAACTTCATCTTCATCTGCAGACTTTTCTTTGGCTGCCTCCTCTTCTTCTTCGCCTTCTTTCTCCGCTTCTTCTTTCTCTCGTCGCTTCTCTCTCTTTCTCTTCTTGCTCGCTCTTTCTTTTTCTTCTTCTCCGGCCTTTTCTTGTCTCTCTTCTTCTCTCTGTTTTTCCTCTGCTTCTTTTTCCTTCTCCTGACGTTCCGTTGATTCAGATACAGAACGTCTTCTCCTTATCAATGCAGAAATAGTGCAATCCTCCTCTTCTTCTTCTTCTTCTTCTTCTTCATCCACCAAGAGTCTCCTCTTTTGCTTTTTGGATGGTGGATTGATTTCCTCTTTTCCTTTCCTTTTGGATGCGGAAGGTGCTGGAGATTTCATTTGGAACTGCTCCATTTCCTTTTCAAGTTCTTTCAGACGCATTTTCGTCACCATTCGCAGACCCACCACCATTTTATCGCATGGTCGAACACACAGAGATTGTGGGGGCTCAATGTTTAAGTGTCTGAAGATCTTGGTCACAAGACTTGCATAAGGCAGTTGTCCCTTGTCCTTCACCATTGCTCTATACATATGAAAGAGAATGATGTGAGGAAGAGAGAATTTCTTCCCTTTGATGATCAATTTTGCCTCCGAATTTGACACATCTGTCTTTGATGTCGATTTTGGCCTAAGACAGTTGATGACAATTTTGTGCAGCAAAATGTTGATAGCACGCATTCTCGTGTAGACAATTTTCCCTTATGTACTGTTGCCTTTCACAAGATCCAGCATAAGGCGAGCACTGGAAACTTTAATCGGTTGATATGCTCCTCTCTCTACTCCAATGATACCAGCCAACATGTCCACATCTACTATGAAGTCTTGATCTAGGACACTATAGGACATTCTATTCGCATCCAAAAAGCTAAGATTCGAATAGAAATATGCGCCGCTGAGCATATCCTTCAAGAGTGTCGAGCAAAATTGCTCAAGTTGCGTAGATCGAACTTCTCCCTTAAGTTCACATGAATAGTATCCAGAAAATCAAAATCAACGCTTCTAGGGTTTATCACCCCTCTCTTCAACAGCCTGAAAAACAAATTTTCCTGTTCTTTTGATTTAAACAAATCCATCCTCTTTCCTTTCACCTTTGCAGCAACACCCAATTTCGGTTGAAAATCATAGAACATTTTATCATCGTTATTCCCATCGTAGGAGTCTGTCCGGACACACGAGGATCACTAGGAATACTAGCAAGTGCTTCCTCTCGCCCTTCCTCTAGGAGCAATTCCCAACTCCTCCATTTGTCGCAGAAAAAGATACTCATTCTCATAGTTCTTACTTTTGAGAAACTCATTCACGTGGTTCAACTTAGTTCCTATGCTTTTCAAAGCACGATAGAGTTTATAGATAAAAGAAGGTTTTTGTATTCTTACAGGCTCTGCATCTTCGATTATCTCATCCTCTCGATGGTGACCCGCACTTTGTGGGGTAGATGGAGAAGAATCATGTGCTGGAGAGCGAATCGGGCTCTGTTGCTGACTTGATAAGTCATCTTCTTCGGTGAGATCAACATGGGTAGGACCCTCTCTTGCTCTTTGTGGTCCCCCGCTTGCTATTCTTGAGGACTTCCTTGAAGAAGACATCTTTCTTTGACACTGAGAGATTTCTTTAATCGTTTTCCCAAGAAAAGTTGACAACTTTCTCGAGATTGAACACGAAATGGAAGCGAGATTGAGAGAAAAGATGCTTTTTGAGGGTTTAGAAGATAGAGAAGAAAAAACTGTATATATAGCTCTGTTTTTAAAAAGGAAAAACCAATCGGTACGAAGGAAGATGAACCGATGAATTCTTTTAAAATCTATTACTGCCATTTTTAATGGAAGTTATATTTTTGAAAAGACACGATTCCCTTTTCTTGGTAATTATTAATTAGTAAAATAATCATACCTTTTCGAGACATAATAAAATAACAACTTACAGTTTATAGCCATGAGTCTGAGTCTGAGTCTGAAAGTCTGAGAGTCTCTAGACTTTAACTTCCTCAAGCTTCAAAATGTTGAGTCTGGAGCGGATAAAATCGAATTGATTTTTCTCCAAAGGCTTTGTGAATATATCCGCCGTTGACTCTTTGAATCAACAAATTGAATCGAGATTTCTCCATTTTGAACATGATCTCGATGAAGTGATGTCGAATCTCTATATGCTTTGCTCTTGAGTGAAGAATTGGATTTTTAGTGAGATTTATTGCACCGTGCTGTCGCATCTGATTTCGTGCATGAGTCTTCAATTCCGAAGTCTTGTAGCTGTTGCTTAATCCACGTAATTTGCGAACAGAGCCAAGAGCTACATACTCGCTTCGTCCCTGAAAACCAAGATACCGTCCCCGTTTCCAAGCAACCGGCATGTACCCGAAGTACTCTTTCTATCAACTCGCAACTCGCTAGATTCGCGTCTCGAATATCCTAGAAGATTAAAGTCTCCCTTCTTAGGATACCAGAGACCAATGCTTGAAGATGAAGCAACGTATTTAATAATACGTTTCGCAGCACTGAGATGAGATTCTCTAGGGTTTGACACAGATGCAAACACTTAACAAAATGTCAGGTCTAGAAGCAGTAAGATAAAGAAGTGAACCGATGATACCCCGTATAATTTTTGATCAACTTTCTTCCCTTCTTCATCTTTGTCTATCTTCAAGGAACAAGACATTGGTATGTCTGTCTTTTTGCACTTTTCAAGCCCAAATCTTTTGACAAGATCATTAGCATATTTTTCTTGATAAATGAAAGTTCCTTCCTTCAATTGTTTTATTTGAAGTCCAAGAAAGAATGTTAGCTCTCCTATCATACTCATTTCAAACTCATCCCGCATAGACTTAGAAAATTTCTTGCACACACTTTCATTAGATAATCCAAAAATAATGTCATCCACATATATTTGAACAAGTAAAAAGCTTTTGTTTTCCTTTTTGATAAATAAAGTAGTATCAACTTTACCTTTAACAAATCCATTTTGTATTAAAAACTTACTGAGTCTGTCGTACTACGCTCGAGGTGCTTGCTTTAAACCATACAAGGCCTTTTTAGTCTCAAGACCGAGTCCGGGTTTCTTTGGGTCTTCAAACCAGGTGGTTGTTCCACATAGACTTCCTCATGGATAAATCCATTTAGGAAGGCACTTTTGACGTCCATTTGGAATAACCTGAAATCTTTATAACAAGCAAAAGCAAGCAATAATCAAATAGCTTCTAACCTTGCTACCGGTGCGTAAGTCTCATCATAGTCTATCCCTTCTTCTTGCGTATATCCTTTGGCTACGAGTCCGGCCTTGTTTCGTATGACTTTTCCTTTCTCATTCATCTTGTTTCGAACACCCATTTGGCTCCAATAATAACAGTTTTACCTTTTGGTTTAGATGTCAATTCCGAGACATCATTAATGTTAAACTGTCGAGCTCATCTTGCATAGCTTCAATCCAGCTTTCATCGACAAAGCTTCTTCTATGCTTTTTGGTTCAATTTCAGAAATGAGAGCTACGGCACTAGACTCTTCACGCCTTTTGGATCTGGTGCGAATTCCTTTATTAAGTTCGCTAATAATTAGATCTTTGGGATGACTAGACTTATGCTTCCAGTTGCTGGTTGATTTATCTGGCTGATGATCTCTTTCTTTGCCCGAGTCTTCAAAAATGGTTTGATGCTGGTCTTCCTGAATTTGTGACGCCTCTTGAGTTGAAGACTTTGGAGAGGATGGAGCAAGATCAGACTCTTCATGATGAGTCTCGATTGGATTCATCTTACCGAGTCTTGAAATTTGACATTCATTGACTCCTCCAGTCGACTCTTCTTGTTATAGACTCGTAGGCTTTGCTTGATGAAGAATATCCAAGGAAGATGCCTTCATCCGATCTTTCTTCAAACTTACCAACATAATCTTTTGCATTTTTCAATATAAAGCATTTGCAACCAAACACATGAAAATATGAAACAATAGGCTTCTTACCTTTGAATAATTCATAGGGGGTTTTCTTTAAAATAGGTCTTAAAAAGACTCTATTAATAATATAGCAAGCTGTTGAAAAACAGCTTCAGCCCAAAATCGAGAAGAAATTTTGCTTTCAATTAAAAAAGAGTTCTTGCCATTTCTTGAAGAGATCTATTCTTCCTTTCCACAACTCCATTTTTTGAGGAGTATATGGAGAAGAGAACATATGCTTAAAGCCGATTCATCACAGAATTTTGTAAAATTTTGATTTTCAAATTCACCACCATGATCTATTCTTATGCTAGAAATAACACATCCTTTTTCATTTTGAACCTTTTTAGCAAATTTTTCAAAATACGAAAATGTTTCGGATTTACTTGCTAGAAAAAATACCCAAGTAAAGCGAGAGTAATCATCCACAATTACTAGGCAGTATTTTTACCTCCAATACTGGGTTCGGTTGGTCCGAAGAGATCCATATGTAGTAAGCTGCAAAGTACATGATTAGTTGAGACATGATTTATAGACTTGTATGAATTTCTTACCTCGCTTTCCCGAGAATACATGGAGTACACAGATTAGTCTTTTGATAAGGCAATTTGGGTAGACCACGAACAAGCTGCTTTGATGAGATTTTGGCTAATTGTTTCATATTAATATGCCCAAGCTTTCTGTGCCACATACTTGCTTCGTCTTGTATTGAAATCAAGCATTGCGATTCTTCTGGTTTCACGTCCAGGAGATAGATATTTCCATGCCTTCTACCCAAGAAAGATCGAGTAGAGTCTTTACCGGTTCCGGAACATATTCCTTCTTGAAAGAAGATCTTAAAACCAGTATCACATAGTTGGTGATGTTGAGAAGATTGTAATTGAGTCATTCCACTAGAGAAACATTGCTTATTGTGAGATTTCCAATTTTCACAGTTCCAAAACCCACAATTCTTCCTTTGCTATTTCCTCCAAATGAGACTTTTCCACCATTTACTTGAACAAGCTTTATAAAACATTTTGAGTCTCTGTCATATGTCTTGAACATCCCCTTTGTCTAGATACCACTTTACCTTTCTCTTGATAGATACCTGCATTTAAAAAAATATCTCAAGCTTTCTTAGGTACCCACATTTTCTTGGGTCCTTTTGTGTTAGTAAGATAAACAGTGCTAGCCCAAGTTTTCTTAACAGGTTTCCAAACCATAGGACATTCTTTTTCAAAATGATCTGGACTTTTGCACTTAGAACACCTGAGAGCATCTTGACCTACTGGCTTTACAAAAACCTTTTTGAAATGATTTTTATAAGCTTCTTTTGAAGGTCTTTGCTTAATTCTTTCTTTTACTTTAGGAAAATCAATTAAGGGAATAGTTTCTTCTGTCATACCTAAACCAGACTTATTGAAATAAGGTCTTTGTACTGAAAGAATTTTTTCAAGTTTCTCAGACCCTATTGAAAATTTCTTTGAAATATTCGATGAGTCAATTTTTAAACGAGAATTTTCTTTCAAAAGATTTTCTTCATTTTCTTTAAGAGTAGAAACATTCATGTCTAAACATTTAACTTTTCTTTCAAAATATTTTCCTGCTGTTTTAAAACAGAGTTTTCCCTTTTAAGTTCAGAAATCTTTTAAGAGAAGTCTTAAGACTTAAACACAGCTCATCAATATACTTAGAAACCTTGACAGAATTTTGAAATTACTTACTTCACATTCGCTATCCGAGTCCGATTCGAGTTTGAGTCTCGAGTCCGATTACGCCATCGACACAAGTTGGCATATTCATCATCACTTTATTCACACTCGTATCACCTCCGGGTTTCAGCTTTGAGAGCCTTTCGAGACTTTTCAGTCTTTCCTTTCTTCTTCTTTAGAAGAGGACAGGTTGGTCCGATGTGTCCCTTTTTCTTACATTCAAAGCAAACTACATCTTTGTTTGCTTCATCATCATCACAGAGTCTTGGTCTGTTGTCTTTGAAAGCCTTGTCTCCTAGAGTTGAATCTTCTTCCTTTTCTATTCAACTTTCTAAATCTTCTAATCATTAGGGTAAACTCCTCATCGTTCATATCGTCTTCAGAATATGTAACATCAGAATCATCATTTGATTTTAATGCAATGGATTTCTTACCTTTTGGATCTTCGTCTTCGTTTATTCGTTCCACTTCATAAGATCGAAGAGTTCCAACCAGCTCATCGAGAGATAGTGGCATGATTCTTTGTGTCTCTCTTATTGAAGTCTTTATGTGATTCCAATCCTTGGAGAGTCCACGCAGAAGCTTGTTAACCTTCATAGAATCAAAAATTGGTTGACCTTGATTTTGAAGACCATTCACAATTTCTGTAAAACGGCTGAACATGTCAGTTATTGATTCTCCAGATCTCATTTTGAAGGCTTCATATTGACCGAGAAGAATATTGATTCTGGTCTCTTTCACTCGATCAGTTCCTTAATAGGTGATATGTAACCTATCCCAGACTTCTTTTGCTGTATCACAAGAAGATATTCTGTTATATTCGTAGGTGACAAAGCACAATACAAAGAATATATTGCTTTTGCATCAAGAGTTTGTCTCTTGATTATTTCTTCCGAGACATTCCGCTAGCTTCCATGACTTCTTTTCCTCTTTCGAGACAGCTGCAACTTTAGGAATGATTCCTTTTCTACAACGTCCTATTCCGAGGATCCTTTGATCGTAGAAAAGCTTTCATCTTGTTCTTCCGGATGTTGTAATCTTTTCCATCAAAGTAAGGTGGTCTGGTATTGCTTTGCCCTTCCACCAGCCCCCGGTGCTAACATACTAGCCATGGATCTTTTACTCAAGTAAAACACTTCAAATAAAGTGAGTACAGTGCTCGATACCAATTGATATAGCTAGAACGAGTACCTAGAGGGGGATGAATAGGTATAAAACAATTTTTACTTAAATCACACAATACTAGACAATCGATGGATATAAACAAAGAATCGAAAGACTCGAGAGAAGGGAAAAGAGAATTGAACACAATGATTATAGTGGTTCGGCTTTTGTTTAAGCCTACGTCCACTCTTCGCACCGACAGCCCTATTGGCTGGATTCCACTATGAACAAAGAAGTGTTACAACGTTATTCTTCCTTGATTCAGTGGTGTAGATGATCTACCACACTTGCTCAAGATACCACTAAGTATAAACACTCTTTTGTGTATACAATTTTGCTCATAATGAATCGACTGAATATCAAGGAACTTCAGACTCTGGAATTCGTCTATCGAGCATGCACTGAAATAACTTGAACGTCTTCCTTTATACTCCTTCATGCCATCATACCCGTTGGCACTTACCAAAGGAATTCCTCCAATCTACCCGTTGGATGGAATCAATTAAGGAGATCATTCGAGCTATTAAAGGAACTTAACGATAGCCCATCAATCCTGTTCACCCATACAACCAGGATCTTGGTTTCCAAGAATAGAACTTTCCAAGATTACTTCGTCAATCATCGGATCTTGAATAGAAAGAACGTTAGCTTAACCAAACAGGATATCTTCTCTAGAGAATAGGACCATCTCCTTAACCAAACACTTAGGATCTGGATAGCCTTTCGACACTAGATTAGAAAACTGTCAGTGAGAATATCTTTAAGTCTTGAGTCTTGAGTCTTGAGTCTTGATGTTCAATTGTCTTCAGACTCTAAACAAAAAGATTGTAATGGTCAAGACTAGACTGATAGAAACGTTTTGTCAGCTTCAAAATATTTTGGCAAAATTTCTCCAACACACATCAACACCATACTTTATAATCTCCATTTGGGTACTCAGTCACAGAGCTAGATGAATGCTCTCGCGCGTCTTTTTCGCCAAGGTGACGTACCGATTACCGATTACGATAACCTCCAGCAGTACTTAGTCATAGAGCCTCATTAATGCTCTCAGGCATTGCTTCCGCCAAGGTGACGTGTATAATGGACAGCACTCGTGCGTTCTTTAAGGCGTCGTTTTCACCAGTAATATCCTCAATCACCGAACCACGTATGTCCATACTGCTGTATGTAATAGACAGCACTCGTGCGTTCTTTAAGACGCTGTTTTCACCAGTGATATCCTTTAATCATCAAACCACGTATATCTCATTACATCATTCCTAATTGGTTTCAGCCGAGAATTTCCCCAATTCACTTTCACAGTTCCCTCTGCTTTATAGTTCATTACAGCATTATTGATGCTAAATAATAACACCCAGCCATCAACTAGTCAATCATTTAATTTTATTCAATTTGGGATAAATCACTAAAATTGCACAATCAAATCAATTCCACGCAATGTAGAGCTCAAATAAATAAAGGACTGCATCACGACAATCAACACGAAATTTCGGTCACCGGCCATCCTGGTTGAATTTCCGAAAAATAAATAATTAGATAATTAATTTCGAAAATTAAATAAATAAATACAATAAATTCAATTTAGCACAATATAAAACTCAATTAAATAAACAGTCTGCACCATGATCATCAACATAAAATCCTGGTCATTGACCATCCTAGTTGAATTTCTGGGAAATAAATAATTAAATAATTAATTTCGAAAATTAAATAAATAAATACAATAAATTCAATTTAGCACAATATAAAGCTCAATTAAATAAACGGACTGCGCCACGATCATTAGCATAAAATCCCGATCACTGGCCATCCCAGTTGAATTTCCGGGAAATAAATAATTAAATAATTAATTTCGAAAATTAATATTTAATTCCTAAGAATTTCACCTAGGCCCACTTCGCTTAATTAACACCCGATAAGGGAAGGGAAAAATCCCAAGAAGCATCCAATAAACACTATAGGCAATTCTCTATCTAATTACACTAATCACACAACTAATATGCAAAGCAATTAACTAATAATCACTAATCAATTCTAATCTAACCACCTAATTACACTTAATTAACACTAATCCACCTTTAAGTATAATTAATACACTAAGAAGGCATTAGTGAGTAAAACTCACTCAAAACAACGGGCTAGACGCGAGAATCGACTTTCCTCAAAGCGGGCCGAGCATCCGGGCTCGGGAAGGCGGCCAAAACGGGCCAAAACCCCACTGCGATATCCATTTTCTGCCTTCTCTGATCGCTGCTGGAAGGGGTGGTTCCGGGGCTGATTCGAGCCGGACAAGGCCGGTGGTGGTTCGGCGAAACTTCAGCGGTCCAAGTGATGGTGTATGGCAGCGAAGGGAGCTTCGGCGGTGGCTCACAGTGCCGGACAGTAGCTCTGGACGTCGGCCAAGCTAGAGACGACGCGGCTGGAGGCGGAGACGAGCGGGGCAGCGCGCGCGAGGAGAGGCGGCCAACGGTGGTTCGGAGCGACGGCGAGGGACTGCGACGGCGTGAGGGGCTGATCCGGCTTCTCCTCTGTGGTTTCTGGGTTTGAAAGACACAAACAAGAAGAAGAAAGTGGCTGGTCGATTGGCGGCAGGAGGGAAAGAGGGAGGCGGAGGTGCGGTTGCTCCGACGGCGTGCAGCGGCGAATGGTGGCGACTCCGGCTTCGGTGAGCGACGACGGTGGCGAGAGGACCTACTGCTTTGGTTGGTTTGGTCTTCGCACAGCCATGGCACGAGCGGCCGAAGAAGAAGATGGGGGGGTTCGGTCGACGGGGGGAAAACAAAAGAGAAGAAGAAGAAAAATCTATTTTCCCCTCTTCCTCTCACACTCTCTCTCTCTTAGGTCATCACAAACTTGGCCCACCATGACAT
The DNA here is from genome assembly GCA_014182575.1 of Eucalyptus decipiens. Taxonomy (NCBI): domain Eukaryota; kingdom Viridiplantae; phylum Streptophyta; class Magnoliopsida; order Myrtales; family Myrtaceae; genus Eucalyptus; species Eucalyptus decipiens. The sequence goes on from CM024613.1 coordinate 35,365,796, forward strand.
CATGTGAAGTCACCTTCCACTCACCATTTCTTGACAATTATATCCCTTCTAGAAGCATTTAGAGGTGGCATCCGAATTTTACTAAGTTTTCTTCCCAATTGGACCTTAATCCCTCTCGATTCAATTTAAATTGACTCCCATAATTTCATTCAACACCTCATCATTCCCATTGGTATTTTTCCTTACCAATGTAGTCCACTTGCATCCCAATTTCACAATCTCTGACTTCAACTGAATGAAAACGGCCCTATTTATCCAGTCGAAATTAGAAGTCGAAAATCTAGATGTCATATAATCCTTCGTACATCAAAGAGCTCTAGTCATGGGTCCTCTATCCACTGTAGCATCATGATTTCAATGGTAAATTGACCTTGTCTATTTTCTCATTCAATCAGGATCCCAATCAAAGTTACAGCAACCTTTATTAATTCTCGATATGTAGAGATAAATGAATTGCGAAGCTAGTAAACAGGCTTATGTAAGTATTGGAGGACAAAGTATCCTAACCATTCCATAAAAATGATTTTGAAATTTCACCTCCAACACATATCAACAACTATAGCAATAGATAGTTACAGACAGTTGTCAACACATTAAACCCGAATTTATAATCAAGTGTAGAATTTTTCTCATTTTACTATACATAGACACAATTTGCATAACTTTACTAACTTAACAAACTTAAACCAATTTGCATACACAGTTTGTGTAACTTTACTAACTTAACAAACTTAAACCGTACCTTGGACGGGGACTGCGACTTCTCGACCGCCTTCTTCTCTTTGAAAACGGTTCAGGAATCCTCCCCTTATCGCTGTTGCAAAATAGAGGCCAAGCTCATCAGAAGAATTGATAATAAGAAAATGACAGCTAAGTTATTTAAGAAATCTACTTTTTTCCCTTTTCTTTAGGCCATCTTTTGCAGGTTATTTTGCAAAACATATCCTCCACTGACAGAATCATGCTAACAAGGTCATAGCAACTTGCAGCATTTGAAGGTTTATTCCAAGAAAACCAAATTCCCTCCAGTGAGCTCGTACCAGATTAGCATTGCACTGTATTTTGACCCGAAAGAAGCACAATCTATTTGCACAATTCGAAAACGAAAAGGTGAGATAATCAAACAGCTTACATTCTCTTGGCATTGGGACCGTACTTGGCAAACTGAACCCCAATCTCTCTCCCGGCCATGAATCTCCCTTTCAACAAGAAAACCGAACAAGAAATCGAACGGCAATCCAAGCGTTTCCCGCACAGCGCGAACAGAAACCCTCGTGACCGAAGGAACTGAAAATCAGAGACAAGAGCGACACCATCGAGCTTGTCCACCGCCTTCTGCGCCTCGTCCGCATACTTGTACCTCACGAACGCGCTCCCTCTCGACTCCTCAGTCCTGCGCGGCCACATCAGAATACGGCAACAAAAGCGCCAACCCTCAACACGCGAGATATAAAGAAAAGGCAACGGAGCAAAGGAAATACACGTACCTCCGGTCCCTGGGAATGAACACGTCGACGACCTTGCCGTACTTGTCGAAGAGGGGGAAGAGGTCGTCGGCGGCGGTGGTCCCTGCGAAATAAGTGCGTGAGGCATTGATACAGAGAGTGACGGAGGCGAAGGGAGTCGGAGCAGGGGGAAGGAGAGAGCTACGGAAGGAGATGTTAAAAATGAGGAGCGAGTAAGTGTCGAATGTCCGGCGGGCCTGATCTTCCAAAATGCGACATCTGCAAGATGCTGCTTCTTCTTCTTCTTCTCCGGCGAGAGAGACAGAGATGCTTGGCTGGGGCTTCAGCTGGTCCGGCGTCCAAGGGGGTTCGACTTCGAGAGTACATAAGAGAAAACGTTACAAAGAAAGAGAATCACCAACAAAACCATACTAAAGTCATTGTCCAGCTTGATTGAAAGGAAAAATCTATCGCAACCCCAGTGCTTCAATAAAGCTGTTTTGCAAGCTAAAGATGTTATAGTATCAAGAATGTGATCCTACATTTAGTTAATTATTCCCACCTTCGGTTAATTTCATTAATGTTTTATTATCCACATTAAGTCGTGATAACTAGTACATCATCCAAAAGGTACAATAACGTCTTGATGAAAAACGTTCTATGAAAGAGTGCGAATGGGGATACAAACAAGGTCTAAGTCGTACCCTCTCATTATCAGAAAAACACACCATCAAGTTTGAGAGGACCAACTGCCTAGCAACACTCATTCATCGATCAATTCAACGCTATACGATTCGGGTTATCAATTAAACTATATCAATCGATGGAGGTTAGTAAAATTTTCACATTCCTGCATTTAATTTTGATTATGTATGAATTTTGTCCATCGATGTATAATCAGGACAGAGCCAAAACGTATCTCTGCCTTGTTTCTAATTATGTTGATTGAGCAACAGAAGTCGTGGTAGTTAGCGTTTGCGTTTGGGGAATTTTTGCTAGATTTGGGCCAAATTTCTTGGCTGTTTTTGCCGAAACTTGGATCTATGTGTTCGTTCCGGCGTGGTCTCTGAAACCCATGAATTATTCTAGTCTGAGATGGGCTGCTAGAGAAGACCAATTTGGTGGAAAGTGCGGCGGAGATGATGAAAATCGTGTCCATTTGCGCAAAAGAGGAAGAAGACCAGTGCGGGACATGCACCACGCGCTCTCACGCGCGCAACAACCTCTGGCGCGTGCAGGCCACTCGCACGCAACTAGTGGGACGCATGGAGGCCACTCGTTCTATATCACCAAACCAACCACCATGCTAATCTTTCTTCGTCAAATTTCTCAACAAGCTTGGAGTAGAATTGTGGACAACCCAATTCTTGTTGTGCAACTAAGGAGATTCAAGATAGGACTTTAGGACAGGTTTGGTGAACATTAAAGGTTAAATTTGCCATGTTGTTTACTTGCTTTTAAGATTATCTTTTCATTTTGCCACACTATCAAGACTGAATCTGAGAATGATTAAGTGGATTGAAACTTGAAGCCTGAATATTAAGAAGCAAGATATGAAATGGGTGCTTGGGCGATTTTTGCCATCTATTTTGTATTCATAGTTTCTTCAACGTCGGAAAATTTTAAAATTTTAATATGTTTTAGCAAATTGGGAAGCAAACGGAGATTCGCCAATTAAGGAATGAGAAAGAAAACCAAAACACCGAACATAGAAATTAGCTAAGAAGCACCGACACTCTCATGAGCTTTTATGTCATGTTCGACACTTTGACATATTCTGACACGTGAGCCCAAAATTCCGACACCAGATTCTGATACTCACGGTGTCACGTCCCCATCCTTCGAGCTCGTGCCCATCTCGGTTTGGTTGATATAATAGTGACGTTTTAGGATGTATCGCCGACCCATTCATTTTAATACGCATGCGGAAGCGAATAATTAAATCCCCAGACAACAATAAGATGGGATAGAAAAATAGGGCTAATTTTTCACAAAATACCTTTTTATAAATATACACAGAAGCTTACAAAAAGGGATCGGCTTTTGACCAAAAGAGAATTGTCCTATGACTAACTAGTTGAACATGATTGCCGATTCTTCGGGTTTTACCTCCTAAACTCCCGAATTCAGGTCCTCCACCGTTGTTAACTAGGGACCTGAAAATGTTATCCCACAACGAGGTGAGACGACGTCTTAGCAAGTTCAACCCTCTAAGACCTAACTAGGAAGAATATATGCCCAAAGGGCTGCTTAAACATAATCGCGAGTCAGAGGATTTACCTTGGTCTTAGTTCCTTCATGTAAGTCAATATAATTCAAATAACCATCCAATTATTTCAATCAATCGACTCAGTCGATCACATGTTATCGAGACCATTCCCGGTCTTCTCAATCAATACTATCTATAAAGTCTGATCATAATCCAAAACTGCTCACTCTAAGTTGATAATAGATAGTATAGCTCATTAGAAGCTGCTAGATATACTAATATAGTATATTGATTATGCTCACCAAAAGCTGCTAGATATATTGTTATAGTATACTGATAATGCTCACCACAAGTTGCTAGATACACTGCTAAAGCATACTAATTATGCTCAGTGCTAGATATATTGCTAAAGTATACTAATTATGCTCACCAAAAGCTAAAAGTATACTGATTATGTTCACCACAAGCTGCCAAATATATTGCTAAAATATACTGATTATGCTCACCGAAAGCTGCCAAATATACTACTAAAGTATACTGATTATGCTCACCACAAGCTGCCAGGTATACTATCCTGATCATCAAACCATTTCACCATTTTTATTATACCCGATAAAAATAATCGTGTGTGCGTATATAGTCGGGCCTACCCAAAATACAATTTTCTGCCACTTGAAAATCCCACCAATTTTAACAGTCCACAAATTCATTTTTGGCGTTGTAAACCGACGCTCGGTGATTTTCTAATTAATTACTGAAATTAAATAAATTTAGGAATAAATTCTCAAAATCACAATTCACATACAATTAGCACAAATTAGAACTCAATTAAATAAATAAATCACATCATTGCAATCGGCATAAAATTTCGGTTACCGGTAATTTCAGTCTAATTTCCAGAAAATAAATAAATAAATAAATAATTACGGAAATTAATTATTAAATGCCAAAAATGCAAACTTAAGCCCATAAAACCTAATTAAAAACCGAGCTGGGCTCGGAAAATTTCCAAACCACTCTAGATAAATACTAGAGCTTGTCTAAACTCTAATTATATTACTTTAACCACCAATATGCAATAACGGTTAATTAAATTGCTAATTTATTCTAATTATCCACCTAATCCATACTTAGTCTAAACTAAACAACCTCTAAACGTCATTAACTTACTAAGCATGGATTAGTGAGTTAAACTCATTAGATTAATGATCCGCTTGGATCAAAACGACATGGACGTGGCGAGGGACATGAAACTCCAAAGCGGGCTCACCAAACGGGGTCGAGAACGGCCTGAAAATGAGTTGAATAGAGGCTAGAATACCCACCACCTTCGGTTTTGTTCGGTGGTTGAAAAGGGTGGCTGGTGGTTGTAGGTTGGCTCGGAATGGTGAGGGAAGGTTGGCGGTGGCAGCAGCAGACAAGGTGGGGGCAGGCGGAGCTTGGACAGCGGCAGGTGGTGGCTCATAGTAGCTCAGGCAACCTCGGCAGCTTGCTGGGCACGAACATGAGGCAGAACTGGTGTGCAGTGTAGGTTGATGGCGTGAAGACGTGTGTGTGGGCGAGCAGCGCGAGAGGTGGCGTTCGGTGGCTCCAGTGGGTGGCGTGCAGTGTCAACGGGGGAAGGGGGCTAAATCGGTCAGTTTATAAGTTTGCTGGGAAGCTTCAACTGCTGGGAGTGGGGCTTGGTCGACCAAAATGGAGGGGAAAGGAGGATGGGGAACCGACTGGGCTTGAAGGGGGCCACCAATGGCCTCTTCCTCATCCCTTTATCCCCTAGAGTTGGTCCCACTCCACAACTGGTGTCCACAGCAATTTTTCAGACTAAAACACCCCTTCTAGAAGGCTTAAGGTAGTCCAAAGGTTGGGTCCATGGGGGCACACGAATTTTGCAAATGTTTTCACTCAAATTGGACTTCCATCATTCTTGAATCAACATCAATTAGCTCTAAAAAATTCAACCATCATAGAAACAATCAACTTGGCATTTTTCCTTGCCAATTGAACATACTTGCATCCCAATTGCGTGATAAAAAACGGTCCTCTGAAATTTCTGGACAAAAATGATTCTACCTCAACTTTTTTTCAAAAAGTCTCGTTTTTTAGAAAAATTTATGGAGACTGAGTCGATATTCTTAAAATGACTTGTGAAATGACAGAATTTTTAATTTTTGAAATCATATTCAAATTCGCGGTTAATTTCAATCTAGCGCTATTTAGCGTGACCTAAGCAACCGTATAGTTTTTAGAAATTTTTAGTGCAAATGACTCGTAGTTGATTTTCTTCGAGCCACAACGAATCTCTTCGACACATTGGCGATTCTCAGTGGTCGTGAAAATCTCGAGGTTTCAAATACGGATACAGGGCACCAAAACGATAGAAAAATTAATCTAGTGTCAATCGATGAGGATTTTACAATATAGTGGAATCACCCATGTTTAACCACATATCTCAGTTGAACAACCTATCTCTGATTTCTAATCGATATTTCTGTGCCGAAATGATCTCTGCAAATGAGCACGGTTGAGTAGTCGATTCCTAGTCGAATCCTTAAGTCTATTGCATTAAAATCATTTAATGACTTCTCTAGATAGTCTAGTTATCTCATGAGTGATCAACTTTGAGAATAGCACTTTAGGTGCGTCGATGAAAGGCCCGATTTATTCAATTGAAAACAGGATTGAAAATCCAAGATGTCACAACTCTTTTCCTCTTATAAAAATTTCGTCCTTGAAATTTGAAACATTACAATACTTTAAACAAAAATGTGGGTGTACAAACGTTTCATCAACTCTTCGCTCTCCTAGGTTGCTCATTCAGTGCCGTGGTGTTGCCAAACCACTTTGACCAACGGGATGGTTTTTTTATGCATAATTTGTTCCTTTTGATCCACGATTTGAACCGGGCTTTCAACGTACGACACTCGGTCGTCCACATCCAATTCCTCAAAGTTAAGTATGTGGGTCGGGTTAGGCTCATATTTCCTCAACATTGACACATGAAAGACGTCATGCACTTGCGCCAATCTCAGCAGTAATGCAAGACGATATGCCAGAGTCCCGATTCTCTCAAGAATCTCAAATGGACCTACGTACCTCGTACTCAGTTTTCTTTTATTGCCAAAGTGCGAAATTCCCCTCATTGGTGACACTTTCAAAAAAACGTGATCACCAACTTGAAATTCCAAAAGCCTTTGACGCTTATCTATGTAACTTTTCTGGCGGCTTTGAGTGGTCTTTAATCTATTTTTGATAACTGCGACGGTATCTACTAACTGCTGAATCAACTTTGGGCCTGTGATTTTTCTTTCCCGGACTTCATCCCAACACATTGGTGTTATGCACGCTCTGCCATACAACGCTTCGAAAGGAGCCATCTGGATGCTCTGCTGATAACTGTTGTTGTAAGCAAATTCCACAAGATGAAGCTGTTCCTTCTAACTTCCCTTAAATCCAGTATGCAAGCTCGCAGCATGTCTTCAAGGGTTCGAATCGTCATCTCAGACTGGCCACCCGTCTGAGGATGATATGCTGTACTGTACTGCAACTTCGTACCTAAAGTACTTGCAAGCTCTTCCAAAAAGCAATTGTGAATCTCGGGTCTCGGTCTAAGGTAATCATAATCGACACTCCATGCAGTCGAACTATCTGGCGCACGTACAACTCAGCGTGCCTATCGAAGTCAAGATCCTTTCGCACTACAATAAAGTGAGCCGACTTTGTCAATCTGTCGACTACTACCCAAATAGAATCGTTACCTCTCTGACTCCTCAGTAATCCAATCACGAAATCCATCGTGATGTGCTCCCACTTCCACTCTAGGATCTTGATTGCAAAAGTCCACCCGGCTTACAATGTTGAGTTTTGACCTGCTGACATGTCAAACACTTGGCGACATGCTTGTTGATGTTTGCCTTCATACCAGACCATCAATAGTGTTGACGCAGATTCTGATACATCTTAGTACTGCTAGGATGAATGCTGTAATTGCTACGATGAGCTTCTGATAAAATATCCTCTCTAAGCTTCGCATCGTCAGGTACACACAATTGTCCTCGGAACTTCAACGTTCCATCATCAGAAATCTGAAAGTCAGCTTTCCTTTTATTAGTATCCTCTTGCAAAATCTTCTGAATATCGGGGTTTGTCGGCTGAAGTAATTTAATCCTGATTTGCACATTTGGCTCAATTCTAAGGGTGGTCATAAGATGAGAAAGGTGGCTTACCTCAAATTTAAAAACTGAATCTTGAGTTCTCTCAAGTAGATTCCACTCCTTAACCAACATGTGAGCGACTGAAGACTCTCGGCTCAAAGCGTCAGCAACCTTATTTGCCTTTCCCGGGTGATATAGAATATCACAATCGTAGTCCTTCAAAAGTTCCATCCATCGGTGCTGTCTCATATTCAACTCATTTTTGGGAGAATAGATACTTGAGACTTTGATGGTCCGTGAAGATTTGGAATCTTTCCCCCACACAAGTAATGTTTCCAAATCTTCAACGCGAAAATGATTGTTGCAAGTTTTAAGTCATGCGTCGGGTAGTTCAGTTCATGAGTTCTCAACTGGCGGGAGGTGTATGCAACAACTTTACCATATTGCATCAGCATGCAACCCAGTCCTCTGAACGACGCATCACTATAGTTCTCGTACCCTCCAGAACTAGATAGAATCGTCAACACAGGTGCGGTAATAAGTTTTTGCTTCAGCTCTTGGACTACACTCGCACTTGTCTGTCCATACAAATTTCTTTTCTTTCTTCAGGAGTCTAGTCAATAGTGACGCTAAGGCTGAAAATCCTTCCACGAACAGTTTGTAGTAACCTGCTAAACTCAGAAAACTTCTGATCTCTATCACGGTAGTCGGTCTCAGCTATCACTGCTTCAATCTTGGACAGGTCCACGGAGATTCCTTCACTTGAAATCTCGTGGCTTAGGAACGCAACATGAGTAAGCCAAAACTCGCATTTGCTAAACTTAGCATACAACTGATGAATCCTTAAGTTTGAAGCACTAATCTCAAGTGACTCGTGCTCCTCATCACTCCTTGAATACACCAGAATATCATCGATGAACACGATCACAAATTAATCCAGATACTTCTTGAATACACGGTTCATCAGATCCATGAAAGCAAATGGAACATTCGTCAACCCGAACAGCATCATAGTGAACTTGTAATGGCCATATCAAGTACGAAATGCTGACTTTGGAATGTTTTTATTTCTAATTCTCAACTGATGATATCCTGTCCTCAAGTCGATTTTCGATAATATCGATGCTCCTCGTAACTGATCAAACAAGTCGTTGATCTTTGGGAGTGGATACTTGTTTTTGATCGTCACTTGATTGAGTTGTCGATAGTCGATGCACAAACGCAACGAACCATCATTCTTCTTTACGAAAAGAACTGGTGCTCCCCAGGATGATGCATTGGGACACATGAATCCCTTATCCAATAACTCTTGCATCTGCACCTTCAGTTCCTTCAACTTTGATAACGCCATCCGGTAAAGAGCCTTAGAAATTGGCTCTGTCCTGGGTACTAACTCAATCACAAACTCGATTTCTCTCGCTGGTGGCAATCCTAGCAATTCCTTCGGGAATACATCTGGAAATTCTTGTACAACCGAAATGTCTTTGATCTTCAGTTCCTCAACTGTCGTATCCACGAGAGTTGTCAAGCAATCTTAATAGCTCCCGTCTAACAAATGGGTTGCCTCTTGCGATGAGATTAGGGAAATCGAGGGTCTTTCTCGATTCCCGACAAACTCAAAGTTCTCACCCTCTAGCAGGTTAAACTGAATTGCTTTGCAATAACAGTTTATTTTAGCTCGTTACTTGGTGAGCCAGTCCATACCAATTATCAAATCAAAGTCATACATGGCTAGGACTAACAAATCTATCTACCCCTCTCGCTCACCAATCGCTAACTTGCAACCAGAATAGCCCAAAGCAGCTAACACTTTATCCTTCAATGGTGTATATATGCTAACCATTGACTCTAATAATACAGGATTTATTCCTATCAGCTTAACATATTGCTTGGCAATAAAAGAATGAGTTGCTCCCGGGTCGAATAAAGCATAAGCAGGATGGTCGTTCAACGAAACCAAACTTGTGAACATGTCAAGCGCGTCCTTAGCCTGACCTCTAGTGAGTGCATACACTATTCCTTGAGCTAGGGGTTTGAGCTGTCCTCCCTGCAGTGCATTTTAAGGCGCGTAACCTCTGATTTGACCCATCTGTGGCGGCGGCAGCAACTGCGGTTGTCCTCTTGGTCGTCTAGAACAATCTCTAGTTATGTGACCCTGTTGACCACATTCATAACAAGCACCCATCCTTTGAGGGCATGGGGTTGTGCCGTGTCGCCTTCCACAAAAGCAACATGACCCAACTTGACTCGGTCTAGACTTCCTAACTCCACCCTTCTTATTGGGCGGAACTTGAAATCTTCCTCCAATCATGGGATTCTTCCCATATTGGATTCCTTCCCTACTTGATCTGAAACGCGATCCAGATGCGGCGGCTCTTTCATTCTGGTATCTCTCGATCATCTGGACCCGCTCATACAGGTCATTGTAATTTCTTAAATTGAGCAGAATCAATGGGCTTCTCAATTCTAGCCTAAGTCCATCCCGGAATCTCCTAACTCAGTTCACTAGATTCTCCACCAGTTCAGGAGCGTACTGCGATAGTTCAACGAACTTTGCCTCATACTGATCTACAGTCATGGAGCCTTGGCGAAGGCCCTGGAATCTGCCATCTTCATCTCTCTGGCAGTCTTAGAAAAATATTTGCCATTGAAGGCCTCAACAAAGGCGCTCCACTCTGGGGCTACACCTTCAGGAAATATCGCTCCTTGGGTGGTTCTCCACTAAGTACTCGCAACTCCTTCCAGCTGGTAGGCTGCGAGGATGACCTTTTCGATCTTATTGCACATCAATATTGCAAAGGTCTTCTCCAGTTCTTGGATCCATAGAGCAGCAGTTTTGGGGTCTCCTACCACCAGTAAATTTCGGTGGATTCAAATTCAAAAACTGTTCTACCAGTTTATGAATTGGTTTTTTGGTGACCACGTTCCCTAGCGGAACCTTAGTAGGTGTGGCGACAAGTGCGGCGGCAGCAACAGCATTGGCAGCGATAGTAGCGGCAGCTGCAACGGCGGCAGTAAAGGCGGCGGCTTGGTTCTAGGCCTGCTGCCCCATCATCTCTCTCATAGCATCCAAAACCTGCATGATCCCAATAGTTCTTGGATCACTCGGGGCTGCTATAGCTGTACTAACTGGATTTAGTGCTACTCCACTCGCGCTAGCCTTAGCTTGTGCTCTACCTCGGCCTCATTGGGTACCAATCCTCGTCGGTGTCCTACCCTGAGTTGTAGGCCTAACGATACTCTTCCTAGGAGTCCTTTGCTCTTGATTGCTTATCTTGCGGGCTTTCTACAAAAACTTGCCTTCCAATTCCACCTCGAATTGGAAGTCGAGCGATAACAATAAACAATTCTACCAATCAGCTATCACAGACATGCACCAGCATAATTTAAAGGTCAATCCTACTAACTATCCCATAGACCATCGCACCTTATCACTCCAATCTCTAACGACCATACTCTGATACCACTAAATGGGGATGTCACGTTATGATTCTCCAAGCTCGTGCCCATCCCGATTTGGTCGATATAATAGCAACATCCTAGGACGCATCGCCAACCCATTCATTTTAATACGCATGCAGAAGCGAATAATTAAATCCCAAGACAACAACAAGATGGGATAGAAAAGTAGGGCCGATTTTTCACAAAATACCTTTTATAAACATACAAGTTTATACACAAAAGCCTACAAAAAGGGATCGGCTTTCAACCAAAAGAGAATTGTCCTATGACTAACTAGTCGGACATGATTGTCGATTCTTCAAGCTTCACCTCCTAAACTCCCGGCTTCAGGTCCTCCACCACTGTCAACTAGGGACTTGAAAATGTTATCCCACAACAGGGTGAGATGACGTCTCAACAAGTTCAACACTCTAAGACTTGATTAGGAAGAAAATACGCCTAAATGGCTGCTTAAGCATAATTACGAGTCAAAGGACTTACCTTGGCCTCAGTTCCTTCCTAAAAGTCAATATAATTCAAATTACTATCCATTCATTTCAATCAATCGGATCGAACCATCGATCAATTGAATCAATCGATTACATGTCATCGAGACCATTTCTCGGTCATCTCAATCAATACTATTCATAAAGTCCGATCATAATCCAAGACTACTCACTCTAAGTTGATAACAGATAATATAGCTCACAAGAAGCTGCTAGATATACTGATATAGTATACTGATTATGCTCACCAAAAGCTGCCATATATAATGCTATAGTATAATGCTCACCACAAGTTGCCAGATATACTGCTAAAGTATACTGATTGTTTACCACAAGCTGCCAGATATACTACTAAAGCATACTGATTATGTTCACCACAAGCTACCAAGTATACTATCTTGATCATCAAACCATTTTACCATTTTTATTATACCCGATAAAAATAACCATGTGTGGATACGCGATCAACCCTAGCCAAAATACAAGTCCCACCAATTTTAACAGTCCACAAATCCATTTTTGGCGCTGTAAACCGACACCCAGTAATTTTCCAATTAAGTACTGAAATTAAATAAATTTAGGAAAAAATTCCTAAAATTACAATTCACACACAATCAGCACAAATTAGAACTCAATTAAATAAATATATCACACTATTGCAATCAGCATAAAATTTCGGTTCCGGCTATTTCGGTCTAATTTTCGGAAAATAATTAATTAATTGAATAATTATGAAAATTAATTATTAAATGCCAAAAAAATTTCTGAACCACTCTAAATAAATACTAGAGCTTGTCTAGGCTCTAATTACACTACTCTAATCACCTAACATGCAATAACGGTTAATTAAATTACTAATCTATTCTAACTATCTAGCTAATCCATACTTAGTCTAAACTAAACAACCCATAAACATCATTAAATTACTAAGTAGGGATTAGGGAGTTAAACTCACTAGATTAATGATTCGCTCGGATCAAAACGACGGGAACATGAGGGACAAGAAACTCCAAAGCGAGCTCATCAAACAAGGTCGAGAACGGCTTGAAAACGGGCTGAACAGAGGTTGGAATACCCACTGCCCCTGGTTTTGTTCGGTGGTTGAAAAGGCTGGCCGGTGGCTGCGGGTTGGCTTGGGACGGTGAGGGAAGGTCAGCGGTGGCAACAACAAACTAGGCGGGGGTAGGCGGAGCTTGAACGGCGGCAAGTGGTGGCTCACGGCAGCTCAGGCGACCTCGGTAGCTTGCTGGGCATGAATAGGAGGCGGAACTAGCGTGCGGTGTAGGTAGACGGTGTGAGGACGCAAGTGTGGGTGAGCAGCGTGAGTGGCGGCATTCAGTTGCTTCGGTGGGTGACGTACGGTGTCGACCGGGGAAGGGGGCTAAATCGATTGGTTTCTGAGTTTGTTGGGAAGCTTCAACTGCTGGGAGTGGGGCTTGGTTGACCGAAATGGAGGGGAAAGGAGGAGGGGGAACCGATTGGGCTTGGAGAGGGCCACCAATGGCCTCTTCCTCATCCCTTTGTCCCCTAGAGCTAGTCCCACTCCACAATTGGTATCCACAACAATTTTTTAGACCAAAACACCCCTTCTAGAAGGCTTGAGGTAGTCCAAAGGTTGGGTCCATGAGGGCACACGAATTTTGCAAATGTTTTCCCTCAAATTGGACTTCCATCATTCTTGAATCAACATCAATTAGCTCTAAAAAATTCAACCATCATAACAACAATTAGCTTGGCATTTTTCCTTGCCAATTGAACCCACTTGCATTCCAATTGCGCGATAAAAAACGGTCCTTTAAAATTTCTGGACAAAAATGACCATATATCGACTTTTTCCCCAAAAGTATCGGTTTGCAAAACAATCTTTGGAGACTGAGTCAACTTTCCTAAAATGACTTGTGACATGATAGAACTTTCAATTTCTGAAATCAGATTCAAATTCGCGGTTAATTTCAATTTGGCGCGATTTTAGCGTGACCTAGACAATTAGGTAGCTTTCAGAAATTTTTAGTGCAATCCGTTGTCAATTTTCTTCGAGCCATAGTGAACCTCTTTGACACATTGGCGACTTTCGGTGTTCGTGAAAATCTCGAGGTTTCAAATATAGACACAGGTTACCAAAACGATAGAAAAATCAATTTAGTGCTAATTAATGAGAATCACCTACGTTTAACCACATATCTCAGTCGAATCGACTTATCTATGATTTCTAATCGATCTTTTTGTGTTGAAATGATCTCTACAGATGAGCACGGTCGAGTAATCGATTCCTAGTCGAATCCTCAAGTTTATCGCATTAAAATCTCTTAATGACTTCCCCAGATAGTCTAGCTATCTCACGAGTGATCAGCTTTGAGAATAGCACTTTAGGCGTGTCGATAAAAGGCCAAATTTATTCAACTGAAAACAGGACTGAAAATCCAAGATGTCACACACGGGGTTGATTTTAAAAATTTTCAATACTTAAGGGGCCAAAATGTAAATATATGAAAAAAAAATGGTAGGGATCACAGCTGGGGGCTATTGCCGTTGTTGCCATCGGAGGGGCGTTGGCAAGACGAGGTCCCAAGTGGAGGAGGGCAGGGGGCCTGATATAGCTAGTGCTAGTACCTAGAGGGGGGGTGAATAGGTATATAAACGATTTTTCGCACAATACTTAGACAATTAATGAATTGCAACAAATAACATTCAGTTGTAAGACTCAGTGAATGAAAGAGAGAATTAAACACGCGGTTTATAGTGGTTCGGCTTGATTCAAGCCTACGTCCACTCTTCGCACCGACACCAATCGGCTGGATTCCACTATGAACAAAGAGATGTTACAGCGTTGATCTTCCTTGATTTTGGGTGTAGATGAACTACCACACTCACTCAAGGTATCACCAAGTATAGACACTCTCCGTATACAATTTCGCTCGATCATGTATCGACTAATAATCAAGGTGCTTCGACACTGGAATTTCTCTATCTATCACACTCATTGAACAACTGGAATGTCTTCCTTTTATATTCCTTTATGCCATCATAACCGTTGGCACTTACCAAAGGAATTCCTCCAATCTACCCGTTGGACGGAATCAATCAAGAAGATCATCCGAGCTATTAAAGGAATCGACGATAGCCCATCAATCTGTTCGCCCATACAATTAGGATCTTGGTTTCCATGAATAGAACCTTCCAAGAATACTTCGTCGATAATCGGATCTTCAATTGATCTAGATACGAATCAAAGAATCCGTTGTATTTGTCCAGCCAAAAGATCTTCTCCGAGAGATCAAGATGAAATCCTTAATCATAATCCTCGATTTGGATTTCCTTCGACACTTTGGATCGATAGATTTGTCAATGAGAATAATTTTGAGTCTTAAGTCTTGAGTCTTGAATCTTAAGTCTTGAGTTATGAGTCTGGAGTTATGAGTCCGGTGGTCGAAAGTCTTCGAGGACGCAAATAACCGAAGACTAGACCGATGGAAACGTTTTGTCGGCTTCAAAATCTTCTAGAGCGATTTCTCCAACGGGGCCTCGCCTGCTCGGGAAAGGCCATCACCAGCTAGGTAAGGGCCGTTGAGGTTCACCTAGATTTGGGCGATGCCTCGGCTGAGGCTCGCCCAAATCTGGGTGATGCCAACCCTTGCTCGGGGCGGTCCGTGCCTTGACTAAGGCTTGAGTGAGGCTCACCCAAAACTAGGTGATGCCACACCCTTGCTCGGGCCTAGCGAGGGTTGCCAGCTCTCACTTGGGGCTAATGAGGTCCCTCTTAGGGCTGGGGAGGCTCATTGGCCACAGGCGAGGTCTGGCATCGCCTAGATCTGGGCGAGCCTCGCTTAGGCAGCCTCACCTGGGCCGACAAGGGTTTCCCCCCTACCACCTAGGGCCAGTGACCTCACCAGCCCATTCCAACGATGGCGGTGGTAGCAGTGTGCCCAGACATGGCTACCACCCTTTATTTATTTATTTTTCCATTATTTTTAAGAATTATTTTAGCTTTTTTCCAATTTTGTTTCTTTAAATCTTATTTAAAGAAAAAAGTAATAAAAATGCCATGTAGGATAAATGAATTAATTTAAAAATATCATAGGACTTTAATGCACATGTCCCTAAATTTAGTAGTAAAATGTGGATTGTTTATTTTTTTTTCTCCAAGTTTTATGGATTATTGCAATGGAATATAGTTGGATTTGTCAAATTACTATTGGATTAATGTTTTTAGTGTAAAATAATTTTAGGCTCTTTTATTTATTTATGTGTTATCAAAAATATATTTAATATATAATGCGTCGAATTCTCTACTTTTTGAGAAATGACGTGTTGATGTATCGTGTCGCGTGTTGGTGCTACATAGAAAATTAGCAGCCATGTCCAGCTTCTTTCCTTGCGCCCGGAAATCTTTGCTTCGGATTCTTGAGAAAATCACGCAGGCCCGAGAAAAACTAGAATTTTGTTTGTGGAAAGCCGAAGAAGAAACATCGATGCAAAATCGAAACAAGGGAAATTACCGGAACCCGTGCCTGACGATGCACCAGCCATGCAGTCAAGGGCTTCTTTGCTCGTGGATGGCATCAAGCGCATCGAGGGCAGGTCTTGGCCTGCCCCAATCCGAGGTTCGGTTTGGGGATTCTCTTTCGTACTTCTAATTTCGCGCCGAAGTTCCAACTTTTTTGGTTTTTTTTTCCTGTCACATAGTCTAGAACGAGAAGGGGTGAGTTTGTTCATGAAGCCATTTGATCTACCGATTTGATCTGTTCATGGTGTTTTCCTATCTCGGTTCTTGAAGTTTTCAGCGGTTCTTTAGTTTTCTTTTACCGAGTTCTGTTGTGGATTCTGGACTTCAAAGGATGAAGTGAATAATGAGAGAACCTGCAGAGACTGGAAGGGAGAGAAGGTTAACTGCTGAAATTGGACATTGTTTACTCGTAACACTTGAGAAAGAGAAGGGCCTTTTGTTCGGTGCAAAATCTGCGTTTGATTTTCGCTGACCATTTTGTGCGGCACCGATGTTTTCATGCTTCGCAGGTTTATAGAAAACTGCCTGATTGTATTGCAGAGAAATAACAGCAAGAACAAATTGAAAACCAATATGTGGACTGATACGATCGAGGTTGTGCATTTTTTTTGAAAATGTTGGTACATAAGAGTTCTTATCGCAAGCAAGTGCACATCAACTGTGTTAGAAGTTCGTAAGGGATGACTTACTGTTGCTGAAGGGTTGTGTCACTGAGAATGGAATCATGTGGCACAACTTTGATACCAAGCACATACTGTCTGGGGCAGTGAAATATACGAAGTACAAATGTCCTGCGCATGCATTAAGATAGCCTTGAGAAAGTTATAGTGTTACTCTCAACTCATATAATCAATTCTTTGTTGACAAATATTGTGTACAACTTTTGAGTATGGAAGTTCAGAAAGTCCATGCACAAAGCTCGTGCCTGTGAAGGATTTATAAGGGTACTGGGTGTTATGCCTCGAACCCCGAGCTTGCGAACATCCCACGACAGTCGATTAAATTTGCGATGTCCTGGGACACATCACTGATTCATTCTTTTTTTCTTTCAATTAAACACATGCAGAAGCAATTTATATAAACACCCAATCAACCAGCAAAGCATAGAAATAGTAAAGCACAACAAACAATTTCCAAAAACAGCACATTTATTTATCCACTTTTTAATCTAGGAAGTTTAACATTTACAACCCATTACAAAAACCAGCAAGGGTTTAAGTTTAACTTAAACTTCTCTAATGCCAACTCCTCGTCTCCAAAGGGACCTAAACCGAACATGAATATTCTCCAAACTACGGTCCTGAACAGAAAAATAAACAAAACGATGGGGTGAGATATAAATCCTAATGAGTTAACAGTTTAAGTCTCGACTAGGACGCAAATTCGTCTTAGAGACTGGCTAAACATGTAATGGTATACCATCTTACTTTGCCATGTAGATTAGTAAATCACATATAACAATATCAATGCAATAAATTCCATATACATTGCCAACACACGTGTTCCAATTATTACGACCTATCAGGGCACGACCAACACAATAATCAATGGTCTTCTGGCATGACTGGACATTGTCCCGCCCCATCGGGCATGGCATTGTCTAATCCCCGCCGAGATGGCAATTCAGCATCTGGACCCCTGCCAGGCATCTGGTAAAAATCGGGTATTGTCTCCAAACTCATGTTGGGTGACAGGTTCAATTAAATGACTACTCAAGCACATCAATAGTCAAGCCAATTTTATTTTCCATTAATTAGCCTAGTACAAAAGAGTTTGCATTCAAAAAACCAACTTTGGCAAATTTTCACACTTAAAATTATAGTAAAATATTCATACGTGGTCACGTATTTAAAATCAATCCGTCAAACTTTACACACTTTCATTTTAAAATCCTATTACCCCATTTAACATGTAAAATCCAACATCCAAACCCGACACATCAAAATTCGCTATTTTCTTGTCCATAAAACCTTATTTGGAAATAGTAAATAGGGCACATATGTTGGACATGTCAATAACATGACATAACAAGTTCAATCAATCGGAATTATGCATACATCCATTTGATAAAACAAGCAAAAAATTTTGCTCAATGGCTAATCTATCATTAATTACACTAATCACGATTTTTTTTTTGTCAGTCCTACTCTATTCCTACTCTACATTCACTCTCAAACTTTTGCCCTGTCTCTTGCAAGGCGTGGGAGTCGAAATCCACTCTTGAAACTTACGCGTCCCCAGCCCATCCCCCCTTGAGAATGTGGGGATTGGAACCCCTCACCTTCCCCTTCCATGTTATTAGGCTGAACTCGATTAATTAATCTAACTATGATTAATTAAAAATTAATTATTGTTAATTAAACTAATCAAATATCAATCAAACAAATCACGATTAATCAAACTAAACACGATTAATTAAGACTAACCATACTTACTTAAACTCATTGCACTTAACTTTGATCTAGACTGTCCTTAAACATAATTAAGGGTAAACCATACTTATTTAGCACTAATCACCATTAGTTTAAATTAAACCTACCCTTAATTACCTAATCAAGGATTATGAGTTAATCGACAGGTTTTTTAGCGGCGACAAGCTCGCGGCAACAGTGGCGCAATGTTGTTGAGGACGATGGAGACCTAATGGTGACGGCAAAGCCTCTTAAGGCTTTAGGCCACCAAGGGAGAGAGTGGTGCTTGGTGGTGGAGATGGAGGTGGTGGCTCAGTATTGCAATGGCGACGGTGAACGTCGAGAGGGATGGGCAGTACAACGGGCAATGAAGTGGTAGTATGGTGGTGATGGAGATGGCGGATGACGATGGTGCTAAGAATGGTGAGTGAGGGGGTGGCCAAAAGGGACAAAGTAAGGAAGAAGAAGAAGAAGAAGAAGAAGAAGAAGAAGAAGAAGAAGAAGAAGAAGAAGAATGGAGGGGACTGTTTTGCTGGGGGAATAGCATGAGGGGGAGGGAGGGAGGGAGGGAGAGAGGGAGATATATTTTCCCAAGATTTTCCCCAAAATTTTCATGATTTGCCCTTCATACACTCTCCATAAATTTCTCTCAACCTAGCAATTTGTTCCGTCAATTTCTTTTTATTTCCAATTTCTTAAAAACAAGCTTTTTGGCCCAAAAATTACAACTTTGCCATTGGGCCCTTAGTTCCTTTCTTGGTCTCTAATTTCCGTCCAATAATTCATTTTCCAAAATTTTAAACTTGTCGATAATTCATAGATAATTGAGGCAACGTCCAATAAATTAGTCTTGAAACCCTCGAAAGTTCAATATTTGAAATCGAATTAAATTCCGTGGTTAAAATCAATCAAATATGACTTTGGTATATGACCTAAATCATCGAGTGGCTTTTAGGGGTTCTTGCGTGGTTAATTCATGGTTGATAATTTTCGATCCACGTTTGCACTTTTTCAAATCGTTGATGACCCTCGATTGTCATGTAATCACTATGGTTCAATTACGTACTCTGAGTACGAAATTAATAGAAAATCGGTTTATTGTCGTTCAACATAAGTATCGTAAGCGGAATCACCCATGAATCGACTATGTATTTACATCAAATTGATTTAATATTTGTTCACTAATTTACTCATGATAGCGTAGTATTGATCATTGTCGATCCTTATGGTCGAGCAATCGATCTCTGATTGAATTATCTGATCTTTCACGTTTTAACTCTTTACGGCATCACCCATTAGATTAGTTAACTCGCGAGTGATCAGTTTAGAATAAAATAATCATAAGTACATCGATGAAATAACAATTTCATGTATTTCGAAATATGACCTAAATTTCGGGATATCACACATCATTTTTTATTACATTCGGAAAAACTGGATCGTCATTAAAATTGCATTTAGGCAAGAGTTGCTGCCTAAGTAACATTAAAGTATCCATCAGAGAGAACCTTTTCGTGTGCATATCGGGTTTTCTGCCCCGTAAAAATACATATCACCCCGCTGCAATAATTGATGGGGCCAATATATTGTTAACGTCTTGTTGTAGAAGATTTCAATATGCTTTTCCTTTTCCTTTTCCATTTTGAGAATCAGTGCCTTCGTGCCAATGATGGATGGTTATTGAAGGAACTAAAGAAATTGTAGTCTCCTTCACTTGGAGTTAAAGCTGATAAAGAATTTGTCCTGCTTGTCGTGTGGTTTTATTCATTTGCGGAATCCAAGGCAAAACAATGGACAGACCACATGGTATCAAAGAGTTTCTGACTTATGATGATTATCGACAAAAGAACGCTTTAAGTGCCATAACTTGGTACAAAAGAACACTTAAGTACCATAACTTACGAAAGGTACATTTAAGTGCCACATTTTAAGAAAAGTGAGACACCTGAGTGCCATCTTCGGTGAAGTTGACCGGAAATCATACGTGGCATTAAAATATTAATATTTCTCACTGATGTGTCTCGCCGAGGAGAGCCGAGTCAGCTTGAATTCACCCAAAACGACGTTATTTTGGGTGTTGGCCAAAATAGAACTCTTAAATCGGCCAAAACGACGTTGTTTTAGAATAATTTGAATTTTAGTATAATATAAAAAGTTATTTAAATTAAATTTAAAACATTTTTAAAAATTTAAAAATAAATTTAAAAAATTTTTAAAAATTTAAAAACTTTAAAAATTAAAAAATTTTAAAAAATTACAGAAAATTTTAAAAATTACAAAAAATTTTAAAAATTACAAGATATTTAAAAAATTTACAAAAAATTTCAGCCCTCAGCCACCTCCTTTTTCTAAATTTTATTTTAAAATTATTAAATTTTTTAAAATAAATTTAGTTTTAAATTAAATTAAATTAATATTTATATTAATTTTTTTACCACGTCAGCACCAAAACGACGTTGTTTTGGCATAATTTGAATTTTAATATAACATAAAAATTAATTAAATTAAATTTAAAACAAAATAATAATATAATTTATATTTATTAAAAAAAAATAGAGGAGGAGGAGGAGGAGGAGGAAGAAGGTAGCCGACAGTTGAGGGTAGAGCCCTCGCTGCCGCCGCCTCCCCACCGTCACCGGAAGGTGGGGGAGGGTCGGTCGGGGCCGCCTCTTTTTTAAAATTTTTTTTTTAAAATTTTTAAATTTTTGTAATTTTTTAAATTTTTAAATAAATTTAGTTTTAAATTAATTTTTATATTAAATTTTTACCGCATTAGCACCAAAACGACGCTGTTTTGGACTCGCTTCGCCAGAAATTGACACGTCAGCGTTTTGGCCGGATTTTGGCCGAATTGGCACTCAAATGATCCATTTTACTCCGATTTTGGCACTTAAGTGTATCTTTCATAAGTTATGGCACTTAAGTGTCCAATTCTGCCAAATTATGGCACTTCAGGGGTCAACGTGTTGATGATTATCCCTGTTTATTCTACCCTGACAAAATGGAGTCTTGTTAAACGTTACATAGTGCAAAAGGGAAAGATTGCTTCCCAATAAAGACTGAAGCAATTCATAAGTTTAGATTGTTAGAGAATGATGCGATGTTTATCTTATATCTTATCAAGCTAATCGATGGAAATAATGACTATATTCTGACATCGGGCATAGACAGACGTGAGGGGATAGATCGCGGAGCAAATAGACTCTACTCAATGATCACAAAATTGTGGAAGGGGGAAAATTTGCTACTTAGGATGCAATCTTGAAGTCTGAATTTATTAAATTCTTGGCTTGCATCTGAATTATTTGCAATAAACAAACAAATTTAGAAGTCAATTTTGCTGCTCTATCCTTATAGTTGTCTTATATAAAAGAAAATAGTACAACAGAGATAGGGGGTGCATGTAGCATTTGCCTGGCTCTATTTTTCCATAAAAGAAAGCTAATTGTGTCCTCCATTCACTTTTTTTGTAGAACAACATATATTCATACCGCAAAATGGCAAAATCTCTAGAAAGAAAGAAAGAAAGAAAATTCCAAATCTTCTAGCCACATTAAGCTATTGCAAAATATGATCTTTGTTAAAATATTTAAATATTAAACTAAGCTTTCATCTAACAACTTAACCTCATGGTATGAGAGCATGAGGTTCCGGGTTTAAATTTTTCCAAATTACGTCCCTTATTGTGTATTTTCATGTTTAGCCTCAGGTCACAATTCAATCCATGTGTGAGAGGGAATGTTAGAATATTTGAATATTAAACAACGACCTCGTTATCCAACATCTTAAGTTTTTATAGCAGTTGCGTGTGGTCCAACAAAATCTTTTAGTCTCGTCTCTCTTTTTTTAAAAAAATTTCTTTTTATAAAGTTCATGCCAAATCTAGTTAGATGCAATGGTGCTCACGAATCCAGAGTTCCTTTCCAGTGGGCCCAACATAGTCTTAAATATATGTTGTATGGAATAGAGCATGAATTAAAAGAATACGCAATGAATCCCTAACAATAGAAGACCTTTACAATGCACAAGATTAAAATATTACTCTTCATTACCAAGATACTAATGAATTCACACTATTCCCTTCATTTGAATATCTGCGACTTTGCTAATCTGAAATTTCAGGTTTGCCTAATCTAAGGATTTTTGTTAATGTGTCATTTATCAATTCTTCGCATATCTGTATTTTGCAAGTCCATTGATATGTTTCATAAAATTATCTTGTACTTGTGCACCAAACTTTAGGGAACAAATTATCTGGATTAGTGAAAATTAATCTGCAAAATGTGGCATATTGAGTTTATCCAAGTATTAGAAAGATTAAAAGGTAATGTGCATAAGTTTAGGAGAAATTACATGAAACCCTGCACGTTTACTAGTGAACCTTTTTTTGTTTGTCAAAGCCATGCTAAACTTTCATTTGATTACATATGTCAGTCCTCCGTTTATTTTTTCGTTTGCACATGCCTAACAAGGCCGAGCATGGTTTTGGGATATGTAGGATAGATTGCAAGTTCAAACGATTAGGAAACTTGTTTTAACAGATAGGTTCTAAGTTTTAGCCAGGTGGAACCTAAAACCTATAACAAGTTATTTTATTTTTCTTGGACTATGTTTTCGCGTGATCTTATAGTATTGCATGATGTCCGATGATGAGTGTATAATCTTGAACCACTAATCTAAACTTCAATTTTATGACTGAGACTTTTACTTTAGTAATGTTACATATTTTTTGTATATCTAGATATAAGTTGTGGTTAGTGGATTGTAACAGTAAATGATAGTCATTAAAGGTGATGATTCACCGCAGTTGTTCAATTAATAATATAGGTTAACCCATGACAAGATAGGTTCCACGATATGCAAGGTAAGTTCCATGCTCCAAAAAATGAGGAATTTGTTTCAACATGTAGGTTTCAAGTTCCAAGGAGAACCTAAACGGAAGCTAGAACCACTCACCCATAATTCCTAACAAGTAATTTTTCAAGAGGAAAATTGTAATTTTTCTAGTTTCTTTATTCAAATCACTCTTTTGCCTCCATATAAGCTAAATAAATCAAAATTCATACTATAAATGCAGAAAAAAGAGAAATACATGTAATGATCACAAAAAGATGACAACGACGACAACGACAACAAGAACAAGAAGATAGCACTAGGGAACCTGAGGGTAGTAAATTCAAAGACAAGAATATTGAAAGGTCTAGATAAAAATATTGATAATGGAAGAAATCATAAAAGAAGCGGAGGATATTCTTTTTTGTGATGATGTTCCCTAAGGATAAATGACGGACCAAGGGGATTGGCATGGGCCGATATATCACTATGATCTACAAAACTTCAGGAATAACCTCAATGTGGCTCATCATTCTACCCTTGATGACATTATAAGAATCAAGGTTAAGATCATGTCGCTCCCAATACTCTAGTAGAAGTAAACTTCTGGGTTACGTTTCATCACCTCCTCATAATACTC
Organism: Eucalyptus decipiens; assembly: GCA_014182575.1. Classification (NCBI taxonomy): domain Eukaryota; kingdom Viridiplantae; phylum Streptophyta; class Magnoliopsida; order Myrtales; family Myrtaceae; genus Eucalyptus; species Eucalyptus decipiens. The sequence goes on from CM024613.1 coordinate 35,389,936, forward strand.
TTGCAATATCTATTCTGCTATTGCTGTACGGATAGAACGCAAGAGCAAATTCTTCTGGCATGTCATAGAATTTGAGAAGCTTGAGGAGGGTGAGGCCATGGATGACAACAAGTAATGATTGCCAGTCCAAGTGCCTGCATCCACGAATGAAGAGACTCTGAAGGCAAGGCATTGCTTGACCATTCATCAACATAAATCTCAGATTTTCCAGATTGGCGAGGAATAATTTCTTGAGCGTTGGGAACTCTCTATCTCCAAAAATCAATGTTTCCCCATCAAAAGCATTCATCAAATCAAGCTCTACGAGATTGGGCAAATTTTGGAAAGCAATTAGGGGTTTAGATTTCAATCTAGTCCATACTAGGTGCACTCTAGCTAGATTGTTCAACAAAGGAAGCCAATGAGGCAGCTTCCTTAGACATCCTTCAATATTTAGAGTCCTAAGGAGCGAGGGATATGAAGATAGAAAATCCAAATCAATCACTTCAGACTCACTTTCTGTAGTCACACATAGTGATCGCAGGTTGATCATCTTCTCGAGGGAATGGCACAATTCCTTTGCATCATCTTTCCTTATGTTTGATACACCTAACCTCCTTAGCTGACTTAGCTCTCCTAGCTCTTGCATTGTATTCTTGCGCCGACCACCCCCAGCTTTTACACTGGACGATTTCTGCAGTGATGCCAGCACTCCAATGCCCTGGGGAGCTGAAAATCCCTTTCTAAGGCCAAAGGTTTGAGGAGTTGTGATTGGTGCATAACTATACACCAAGAGATGGTGTAGTTTCTTGAGCTTGGTTATCTCCATGGGTACCTCAGAGACCAATGTGTGTTTAAGATTTAGAGTCTCCAGATTTTGGAGTTTCCCAATTGATTTAGGAATGATACACACTTTAGTCCTTCTCAAACTTAAATACTTCAAGTGGAACAGAACTAGTATTTGTTGGGGGAACTTGGGAAGGGATGAATCTCCCAAGTCTAACACCCTCAATAGCCGACAACCACCTGGGACAAATTTTTCATCTAAGCTTGTCAGTTTTTCTAACTCAAAAATGAGGAGAGAGCGTAAGCTGGGGAGATTTAGCCACTTCAATGCCTCATTGCAGGTGTATTGGACTGATAGACGCCGAACTCTTTCATGCAATTGTGCTTTGTTCTTAGATGCAAAGGAAACAAAGTTTTCATCCCTTAGCTTAGAAAGGATACTTTCACGCATTAGGTCATGTACCCTACAACTTTTTAGTCATCCATCTAAAGTTGTTTCTGCAATTTGCACCAAACTTCTGTTAATAAGCTCCTTCAGGTATCTTTGACCAACCTCCTCCTGTGTCATCCCTTCTCTTTCCTCAGCAAATCCTTCTGCAATCCATAGACGGATGAGTCTCATACACTCAATCACATGATCCTCTAGAAATACTCCCAAGTACAAAAAGCAGCTTTTCAAGTTATAATGCAAATCATTGTAGCTCAAGCTGAGAATTTTCCTAAAAATTTGCATCCTATCGTTGGTTTCTATTTCTGCACCAAGGCTACAAGTAATCATCTCCCATTCCTGAACATCTTTTGCAAAGAGAAGTCCACCAATTGCCACTATGGCAAGTGGCAAACCCTCACATTTTTTCAAAATCTGTTGAGAAAGATGTTCTAGGTGAGGAGGACAAGGATTTCCCCGGAAGGCTTTCTTGTAGAACAAGGACCATGATTCTTCTTGAGACAAGGGCTGACGGTTATAAACCTTTGATTGGTTGGATGAGACATTAGCAATGTCAACTATGCAAGTAGTGATTATTATTCGACTACAGGAACTACCATTAGGCATTACATTTTTTATTCCTTCCAGTGCTTCCAAGTTCCATACATCATCTAGAACGATAACGTACCTTTTTTGCTGCAGAAATTCTTTCACGATATGCTTGAGCCGCATGCTATTCATGGATTCTATTTCTTTAGGGACCTGTTGATCAATTTCTCCATGTAGTTGTTCAATCATATCCCTCAAAATATCCTGGATCGTGTAAGACTGTGAGATACTGATCCATGCATGGCTTTGGAAGTAGGCTTTTACTTGGTGATTGTCGTAGACTCCTTTTGCTAGAGTGGTCTTTCCTGAACCCCCCATCCCTAATATTGACACAACTTCAAGTCTAGGCTCTCCATCAACAAGCCACTTAATAAGCTCTTCTTTGGGCTGGTCAATGCCCACTAGTTCACCTTCCCCGATTGGAAAAGCGTCCTCCTTGAGATCGTGCCATGAGGTGCCTTTGGTGGATGCGATCGCACTTTGCTCTGTGCAATATGACTGGAAATGGTATCGCCGATGCCCTTCGCCAATGCTGATGACTCTTGTCCTAATATCTGTTATTTTGGAGGAGAGTTGATGGCGTTCTTTCAAGTTGTTTATGGAAAGCTTGATCTTGTGAAGGTACTTCATGACCCCATCTCCGTGATCTCTTCCCAAGTTAAGCATGAATTCATCCAGAATATCCTCCACATCGTATGCAACATCCCTGAATTGTTTTACCCATACCTTTAAATCAGGGTGATCGTCTTTCAATGACTCAGCACGTTCTAAGAAGGCCTTCATGCGCTCAAATTCATCTCTGATGAGTTCAATTTCTCCACATACCCCTTTCCATAGATTCATCTCTTTCTCAACGAACATAGCAAGCTTCTCAAGCAAAGAGGACACTGCGGATTCTGTCATATCCTAGGCTCACTGATCTGACGAGATCAAAACTCAGGCAAGAAGAAACTAGGGAATACTAGTTTGCTAGTACCGTCTGAGACCAAAAGAAAGAATCATTTGAATGAAAATCCAAGTGGGCTTTGAGCTCAATTATTCTGGGTCCATCTGACGCATTCGCTATGGTTATTTATTTCGTTGCGCATGCTAAAGAAACTGCCAAGTAAAGCCAGGTGCATTTCGTTCGGCCCCAGTGGTAGATTTTTATATTGATTATTGCATTGATTATTCGTGCCGACAACAGCATTTCATTCATGGACTTGGCAATTTGCTACTCGTCAATGGGGACCTCACAGCTCAATCAACAATGCGCGCGGGAGTTGGTGGAAGGGGGTGAGACAAACTGAGAGGGGGCAACGCAAAAAGGTGAAAACTATGCTTAAATAATCTCGTACTAATTAAATGCACACAAAGAACCTCTCAAGGTCAATTTTAAAGCATTTGGTCGTGGCTGTGATCCCTTACAAATTGGTAATTCTCCTGACCATCGTAATAAACTTTTATTAGTTTTAACGGACATAAGGAAAGACGACAAAATCAAGGAGAATTGCTACTCACAAGGAAAGTTAACGACCACGGCCAGCTTCCGTCGAAACTGATGAGGAAGTGTCAGGACTTGGATTTTCCATTGATCAATCCATCAAGCCAATTTATTAATCCTGAAATATTTGATAAATTTCGTCCGCCGCCTAACCCCACAGAACCAAGACTCGAGATAAAGCTTCTGCAGCTTGAAAGGTCTCTATTGATAGTTGGTGGCAGATTCGCAAGGTTAAAAAGTCAATAAGGATGTTCCATTGTTTTCTTGTGTCGCCATCTTCCCAGGGGTGAACCACCAAAAGAAAAGTTAATGGATAATCAAGCTTCAACTTAGTGTGAACTATCCCAAACCTTGCCAATTATAACTTCGAGGTTTTAATTTTATCAATTAACATGCAATTTAATCCATTCAGAGTCGCCACTAATAAGCTATTGGTAGGAAAAGCACTTTACCATTGCAAATAAAAATTCATGAATAAGTGGACTTGGTTACGCTAAATTAGTCTAGCGCATTTTTGGTATCTTTTTTTTTTTTTTTAGTTCAGAAATATTTTGCAAGTGGTCTTGATTAATTTTAACTTAAGCCACTTGCATGTAAGAGGTGATCATGTGAGTGGGCAAATAAAATTTTAACCACAAATAATCAAAGCAGTAAATAAATTACTAGAGGTAGGGCAAGAACATAAATACCTCAAGAAAGCAAAAGCCAATCAATTGCAACGCATCGAATGGTATGCAAGATATGAACTAGAAAATGCATGCATGTCTTGAACATGATTTCCAATGTAACGAAAATGATTTTTTTTGGATTTTTCATAAAAGATTAAGCTGTATACAGTGCATGAAATGCGACTAAATTCTAAAGTAGGTTGAAACCAAAAGAAAAGAGGGCATAGTAGTTTTATCTAATACCGTTCGAAACCAAAAAGAAAGGACCCTTTGGATGAACATTCGGATGGGCTTGAGCTCATATATTCAGTTTTCCTGATGACTTCTCTGATGGTGGAATGATTGCGACAACTAAGCAAACTGCCAAGTCAGCTGCTTATTTTTATATTGCACCACTGCATTGATAATTTCTGGCCGACAACGGCACTGGTCTTATACGGGCTTGGCAGTTTGCCACTCTCTGTGACTGGAATCTACTCAGAAATGGATGCGGGATTTGGGTGGAAAAGAACGAGACAAACTGAGAGGGAGCAATACATAATAAAATAAAAACTATGCTAAAATATGTCTTATACCAACAAAATTCACACAAGAAAGTCTCACTAGGTAAAGTCTCACCAGGTAAATTTTAGCATATGGCCGTGGTAGAAACCTCTTATAAATTGGTAATTCTCCATATCATCGGAGTAACTTACTTCAATTTCCACGAAAATAAGGAGAACCACAAAAAACAAGGATAATTGCTACTCACAAATGAATTTACTGACCACGGACAACTTCACCTAAAAACACTATAGAATTTTTCTCTGTTAAATTTATTGCTTCTAGAAGTTAGGGGCAAAGTTTGAGACTGAGAATGAAAATAGTAGCAGAGTAGGACTGACCAAAAAAAAAAAAACTCTGTTACTTCTTGCAACTACAGAAAATGCCTTGGGGACGAAGATTGATTTTGAATTGAGGGCCTCATGTGCAATCTCTATTTTTTTTAAGTAAAATATAGACATTTTCGTTGCGAATTAAGAACTGATTTAGTCCTCTAACTTTCGCTTTTTGTGTAATTAAGTCACCGAATCAATGGAATTCCTGAAATGCAAAGTAAGCGACCCACCGTGCTCCACCTACGTACCCCAATCAGCGTAATCTCGGTTCCTAGAGGCGTGCAAGAAGGCGAATCTTGTATGAGAAATGAATAAAATACAAGTCCTAATCGTCTAACTCATTTTCATGTGACTTGTTGGGTTGTCCGGTTTGAAGAAGTCTTTGAACCGATTTATGTGCCGGATCTGCATTGTCGTCAGGTCTCCTCATAAATAATTAAAATAAGCTATCAACTATCATATTTTTAACCGATATGGTTAAAGGTAATCAATATGCCCAATTGACCAAGTCACCCCCAACCTTGAGAAATTCACATATATTGCAGTGCAGAGGTGTTCCTGTGAGGTATTATCGCATGAGCTCGGTGCTTGTACTCTCAATTCGTCTGCACCACTAAAACATGTTCATCACAACGAATTTCAGACCAGACCCATCAAATTTAATAGCTACGATGAACACAAGGCTTATAGACCCGTTTGATACAAAAATTTCTGCATCATACTGTGACATACGCTTGGGACTGATATATCCGAAGTACCTAAAATGGATGATTACTTAAACTTGACCTTATTGAGCCACATGATTATTTAGGACAATCATCCTTTCTGAAAAGTCGCTGAGATAACGAACTGTTGCGAGATGATAAGCTAATATTTCCTCATTAAGCACAAGATCGATGGTCTTCGTGCTTGAAATTTATTATCCTGGAGTATGTTTGGTTTTCTTACCTCTACTTCCCATTTTGCTGCTAACTTGACCAATGCAATTTCTGTTACGTAAGGAACTAACTGCAGCAATATGCTGCGAATCCTCACCGGTTAATTCTGCCCTTTCTCAATGCAAATCCGTGTCCATCGATTAAGATGCATAACTCGAACTTGTCCCCCTCGTTTCTCTCTCCTTATGCTTTATAAGATTCGCCGTATCAACCTGTCTTGGTCTCACTAGGTGATTATTATTTGAAGATAAGTATTGACTTATGAATCACTCCACATAGCCTCTTTCATCCGATGTGAGACTATGAGATGTTGAACTTAATTCTTTTATGAGCAACAACTGAATGATTCCAAAATGATTAGAAAAAGGAAAACATAATTTGTTTCAAGTCCAAGGGTGGGTTAGTATTTGTTCAAATATAGCCAAGTTTCGTGTTTAAATTACAGCATATCTTATTCAGAGTAATTTAAAGAGTCACGGTTGCTTGCCACTTATGATGAAAGATCAATTGATACAAATGGACGAGGCGGTTAATTTATGTCATTTTCAGGTAGTAACTTCAGATACTTCATGTTATGAAGAAGAATGAGTCAAAAAAAAAAAAAAAAAAAAGATTCTGAAGTTCTCTCATTTGTGGAAACTCCCTAGCTCGTCATGACGGGGAGAGACATGAGGCAGGCTTTTTTTAGATCCATTATATGGTTCCAATTTACATCAATGGCACATCAAATTTTTTCCTTTAAAAGAAGTAATTGATTGATACTCATTTCCACCGTCAAATAAGTCGGGCTAGTAGTAAAAGGGTCACCCATCTTTCACAAAATCACAAGTTTATGAAGAGACATTTTTATTCACATCTTGATAGGATTGTGATAACTAGCTTGCCAACCTGGAATAGGGATAACTGGTATTGGTCATCCCATTTCACCTTTTTTCCATAGCACGCATCCACTATTATAAAAGGACAAGAATCGTGTTAAATTAAAATTAGAACAACAATAACATATCCATAAAGATTGATTACAAATATAATTGGAAAGGTAATATAACAGACTTTCCGGTTCGTGTTTAATATGATTCGTCCATTAAAATTTTCTCTAACAAAATTTATCACCTCTTTTTCGTAAACCTTTTATTAAGTATTACATAAATCATTTTGCTAGGGGAATGAGTTCCATAACTATCTTGTAATTGTAATTAAAAACCATTTATCTCAACTCGAGTCCATGTCTTCTGTCGTGGATATTATCACATCTTTTTCGTAAACCTTTTATTAAGTATTACATAAATCATTTTGCTAGGGGAATGAGTTATATAACTAACTTTTAATTGTAATTAAAAACCAATTATCTCAACTCGAGACAATCTCTCCATGTCTTCCGTCGCGGAGTGAATATCCCCGGCCTAATCCGAATAGAGGAAACATATTGCCTCCTATTACCAACTCGTAGAAAACCAAATTTAGAGAGAGACGGAGAAGAAACAGTTAGAGAAAAATGCCCATAATGAGCAAAACACTTGAGCACATACCAGTGCCAGACGTAATGGGCCGCAGCCGTTTCGGCACCATATTCCACTGCTTCTCCCCTACCGACAACTCCTTCGCCGCCTGCAAGGTCATCGACAAGAGCCGTCCCTCCGACGCCACTTACCCGCAATGCCTCGTTAACGATCCCAAGCTCATGACCCTCCTTTCCCCTCACCCTCACATCCTCCGGATCCTCGACGCCTACGAGACCGACGACCGCCTCTCCCTCATGCTCGAGCTCTGCGAACCTGACTCTCTGCGACTGCATATTGTCCCATAAGGCCCTCCCGACCCTGAGGCCGCTGCGTGCATGGGGCAACTCCTCTGCGCCCTCGCGCATTGCCACCCTTGAGCGTGGTTCACTGGGATGTGAAGCCCGAGAACATGCTCTTCGATTCAAGGGACGCCCTGAAGCTGGCAGGCTTCGGCTCGGTGGCCTGGCTGCATGAGGGCGGGTCCGTGGAGGGTGCCATGGGAACGCCGTACTACGATGCACCGGAGGTGCTGATGGAAAGAGAGTACAGCAAGGAGGTGGACGTGTGGATTTAAATTATGTATTGAGTTTGAGACCCAATCTTAATCGGATGAGTTGGACCGGAACTCTTTATTAGTAAACTTATTGGGGTGCTCCCGTTGAAGTTCAACCAGGAGAAGGGATGTAACTTTAACTGTTTTTCTTTAGAGAGGTGGCGGATAAGTAAATATACAAGATTGATCAATCAAGATGTTGACTACTCTGAAGGCCGTACAAGTGACGTTACTGTTGATTGGGCATATAACGAGGAGGGTTTATTTTTCTTTATTTTTTAGCTGCATAAAAAAATAGAAAAAGGACAAACTTCGGTGGTTTTACTTTGACGCCGCAACAGAGGGCTCTGAAAGGTACTTTGAGCGCGGACTCAACAACGCACCACGGTGGAGCCTTGGAGACGAGCCGAGAGCACACGGTGATATTTTGCTCTGTACGGTTTACCTTTAATTGAGATGTTTTATGTGTAAACACTCTGGATTTAGGTATAATCTAGATGCGAAAAACACTCAAGTATCTAATCATAAAATTCATATTATTTACTGCTCGCATTTCCAAAGGAGTAGATATTGATAAACGGACTAAATGACCTAAATCTCTAGTGTTATGATGCAAGATCCATTTAGCTCACGTGTTATTTTACAACAGTTGGAGTGGTGTTATGCATGATGATCATGGGGTCGCCGCCGTCCTGAGACAGTGTCGAGCGGGAACCCGAGGTTCCTAGCGAGGGCCTTTACGAAGATACTAATGAATTCCCAACGATGGTCTTTTGGGCCGTCTGCATTCCCTTCATTTGAAAAACTGCAACTCTTGTGAGACCGGCGACCACCTCTCCCTCGTGCTGAAGCTCTGCGAACATGACGCTCTCTACGACCGAATATTGTCCCGTAAGGCCCTCCCTGAGCCTGATGCCACTGCTTGCATGGTGCAACCCCTCCGTGCCCCCCGTGCATTGCTACCACCTGAGCATTGTTCACCGGAATGTGAGGCCCGAGAACGTGCTCTTTGATTCAAGAGACGTCCCGAAGCTGGCAAGATTTGGCTCAGCGACCTGGTTGCATGATGGCGGGGCTGTGGAGGGTGTTGTGGGAATGCCGTACTCCGTTCTCCGGAGGTGCTGATGGGGTGGGAGTATGGCGAGGAGGTGGACATGTGGAGGCTTGGGGTGGTGTTGTACATGATGATCGTGGGGTTGCTGCCGTTCCGGGGCAAGTCAGCCTTGGAGTTTTTTGAGGCAGTGCTGAGGGGAAACCAGAGGTTCCCGGTGAGGGCCTTTACAACGTCTCAGCAGCGGCAAAGGAATTTTTGAGTAAGATGATAAGCAGGGATGTTTCCAGGAGGATATCTGCAGAGCAGGCCTTGAGCGAGCGCTTCAAATGGTGTTGAAAGGTCCATACAGCTAGTAGCTTGTAATCGATATTGCTAGACAAAAAGCAATGGAGAAAAGTTCTTTTTCTGAATGAACCAAAAGTATACTCGCTAGCTTCCTTTTCAACATTCCACAGATCTGAAAATGTCGTGTTGCATTGGAAGTACCTCTATTATGGTATTCCTCTTGCCCTGTTTTTGCCCTGTTTTTGCCCTGTTTCATTGAGCAGGACATCCTTGAATCCTCCGCGGAGGAGAGACTGTAGAAAGGCCTGATCTCACCTTAAGAAAAGGTTCATGTATCTCTCAGAAGCGCAAAGACAGTCACTATCAAAAGTTGCGTATAAATGTTGCCTATCAATTATGCCAAAGATATGAATAATTTTCTTTATAGAGAGAGAGAGAGAGATGACCAAGTTTGCATTGCATTCGTCTTACGCAACAAATTAAAGATTCCTCATATGGATATGACTCCAAAAATCCACCAAGCATTATTTTTGGTACGACTCTGCATCGTTAAGTGGTCACATGAGTCTGCCCCAACTAGTGACAGCAGCCTCTTCTTCCCCCAGAATGTCAGCAACTCTGTTGTTAATTCTATCGTCTGTGCTCATTGTATAAACTTTGGGTTATTGGAGAATCTGAGACAGTAGATGGATACTAGTGGCCAAAGAACTCTTTTGGTCCTTTTCTTCTCAAATTTTTTTCTTGATATTTGGAGAGAATGAAGGATGTGAATAGACAAGGGAAAGAAATTACTTCTACTGTTTTTACGAAAAGATGGTTTGCCTTCATTTGAGAATGTAAATTAATTGCAGAAGAATTGGATTTGGCTACCTTCTTTTGTGGAGAATCAGTGCCTTTGTGCTAATGATGCATGGTTATTGAATGAACTCAAGAAATTTTTGCTGTCTCTTTCACTTGGATTTAAAGCTGATAAAGAAGAATTTGCCTTGCTTATCTTGTGGTTTCATTCATTTGCAGAATCTAAGGCAATAGACCGACCAGATGCTCTCAAGGGGTTTCTGCCCGTGATGAATATCCCCAATTGACAACGTATAGTCTTGCTACGTAGGGCAAAAGGGAAAATTTGCTTCCCAATAAATGATTGAATTGTTAACCAAGCAATTCAAAAATTTAAGTTATTAGATAATTGACGTTACATTTATCTCATCTCTTAGCAAGATAGCAGCCGATGGAGAAATGATGTGACTACATTTCTACATCGGACATGGGCAAGGTACGAGAGGGTAGATTGCAAAGTGAATAAATTCTACTCAAATGATCTCAAAATTGTGGAGAGGGGGAAAACTTAGCTACTAGTGATGCAATCCTAAGGTCCGAGTTTATTAAATTCTCGAGATGCATATGAATTATTTTCAGTAAACAGAAGGTTTTAGAAGCCAATTTCGCTGCTCTATCCCTACAGCTCTCCATTTCAATTGTCGATCTAGTATTGAGCAAAAGGTTACACCTACGGGTTAATACTAATATAAAAGAAAAATACTACAACTGAAACAGGGGGATGCATGTAGCATTTTTCTCATAAAAGAAGTTAATGGTGTACTCTATTCAATTTTGTAGAAGAACATCCATTCATACTGAAATATGGCAAAAACAATAGAACAAAAAAAGAAATCCCAATCTCGCAGCCACAATACATGCTACTGCAAAATATGGTCTTTAATAAACTATACTTTTATCTATTAAACACGTTGTATTAAAAGGGGACATCTCAAGTCTATTATTTGCCTTCCTTATTATATATTTCACTATTTTTTTTTTAAATTACAGTTCAGCCTATACGTGAGGGGGAGTATTAAATTATTTGAATACTTCATCATCCAACAATTTATGCTTTTCGAGTAGTTAGCTCTTTTTTTTTTTTTTGGTCAGATTCGAGTAGTTAGCTTGGGTGCAACAAAATCTTTTAGTCTAGTCTCTTTTATTTTCTATTTTCTTTTGACAAAATTCAGGCCAAATCTAGTTGGATGCAATGGTGCTCACAAATCCATAGCAATAGAAGAACTTTGCAATGAACAAGAATAAAACATCCTTGTTACTCTTCAAGAGAGGGAAAATTGTCCAAAAATCCTAAATCTATTGAGTTTTTGTTAATCCAGTCATAAACCATTCAATTTTACCAATTCAATCATAAATCTTTTTTCTTTTTGTCAATTAAGTTCATCCGACCAATTTTGGCCATAAACTTTTGATGTGGAGGGCCAAAGCTGAAGTGGCACTTTTTAAATAATATTTTGAATTTGTTTATGGTTTTTTTAAAATTTTTAACTTTTTTGTTTTTTTGGATCTAGCTGGCAACTCGCCGTGGCCGACAAGGGTTGGTTGGCAACCCAGCCAGCCAGATCTGAAACCCCCAAAAAAAAGGCCAAATTTTAAAAAAAAAAAAACCATAAAAATAAATAATAATAATAATATTTAAAAGTGCCACGTCAACGCCGACCATCCACGTCACCATTTCGGCCAAAATTAGCTAGATGGACTCAATTGACAAAAAGTGAAAAAAAGTTTATGACTAAATTGGTAAAATGTGAAAATGTTTATGACTCAATTGGCAAAATTAAAAAATTTATAATTGAATTGATAAAAGTGTAATATGTTTAAGACTATTTGGACAATCTTTCTAAAAGTAGCTATGACATAGATGCCCAATGATAAATTAACACAGTATTTTCTTTCGCCAAAGGGGCGCTGCCTTCAGCACTTTTCCCTCACAAAGTCAGTAAACTTGATTTGTTTGTGTGAAGTCAGTAAACTTATTGATTGTTTGGTAATGCAATTTCAATTTTCTATTTCCGAAACAAATTTTTACTTTAGAAATAGATTTGAAACAAAAATCAGAAGTACATTTTTTTTTTAACTTTTTATTTCCTGAGCAAAAAATGAAAAATAAAAACTCTTCATATTGCTCACCCTTGCTACTTGTTAGCCGGCCACCGGTCACCCATCATTAGTTGCCTACTATTGTCCGTCATCGTCCGCCCGTTGTTTGCCGATCGCTTTCTACCGGCCGTCTGCCAACTGTCGGCCACCTCCCACCGCTGATCACTCGAGAGTGAGAAATTTTATATCATTATCAAATGAACTTCTATTCCAATAATAGAAATTTTGTATCGTTATTAAACGCGTATTTTTGCTCAAAAACTTGTCCAGAAAACAAAAGTAGAAAAATCAATTTCTAACCAAAAATTGATTTCTGAAATAGAATAATTATCATTTGCGCCTTTACTATGCAAAAAATGTAATTGTCATTGGTTTCTGCTCTTGGCCTGGTGTTTTCAAAGCTAATTTTGTTGAACCAGCTCCCGACAAGCAAGGGTTTGAGCGAACAGCAGTGCTCGCAAGACTCGAGGCACGACTAATTTAAATGCAGAAGAACTATCGGTACTTGTTTCTCCATTGCCATCGTCATGTCTTCTCCTCATTAGAATCACCTGTTAACAATTCCCTTTGCCGATTTTCTAGGAGGGAAAATTCTCATCGAATCGGCTATGCTTCTTTAGGCAACAAGAAACTCCCTAGTGAGTCTGCAGGAGGAGTTAGATATCGCATTCATGTCATTTTCCTTGTCTTGTCTTCCTTTCAGCTACGGGTTTCATTTACAATAATTTTCTCTTAAACATATTCATGATTCAAGATTAGGATTATCCTTTTGACAAGAATGTTCATCCTGGAAGGCATACCGCATCGAGCAATAACCCGACCGCCCTACGAAGTTCAGGCGAATTCTCTTTGTGCCCAAATGATGGAAGGCGTACCTCTTTCGGAAGAAAAACGGGGATGACCACATGTTGTGAATCAGGAAAGACTTCAAATTCGCGAGAATCGTCTTGGATGGTAATCACAAATTTTCTGTAATGGATGGCGCCCAGATCATTTTATCGCTTGCATGCTTGGGTGAGGACTCCAACCTTAATTATGATTTAGGTGGAAAAATTAATGGGTTGAGCACGGCAGCTCCTCTGTAGCTAATTTGGTAATTTGCACTTCTTCGCTTGGATGATGGTCCTGTGTATGTCAATCTAGATGGCTCAAGGTGTAATCTATGATTATTAATGCAAGAGGGCTTTTAAACTTCTTTGGTGTTAGAACATTTAAATGATAAATTATGCATTCATCTAACAACTTAAGCTTTTAAATTAGTTGGCAGTCACAATAGTCTCACAAAATCTCACATAATATTAAAGCTAGAGATCTTGAGTTCTGAATATTTCCAGGCCCCTGTAGAAGTCAACTGACAATTAGCATATAATGATTCTATAGAAGATAGATCGGTGGGGGAATAGTGGCATGCGGCATTCTATCCAACGTCAATTTCCCTACATGGGTTGTCCCATGGTATCATCCCGCCTATTAATTACCCTCACCCTTTCAGTTTAAATATCAAGCCACTAGTTCATTTGGAGGGTTCTGATCATTTGCACTTCCATTTCATCTATACTTAGGCACTGCTAAACTTCGGCATTTTCGATTCTGGGATTTCCGCCATTGACCCATAAAAAGAACTCTCCACACAATTCACTTCTCCTAGCGGCTCGACAATCTCACCTGCCGGCTGCCACCTGAAATTCGAACCAATTAAAATTACCTTTTCCTCCTCTTGCTGCATCGCAACTTCATCACGTTTTCGGTGCTACTGTTGTGCAGCCCTGACCTTCATAAGTAAGGTGTCATGAGAGCAAACCTTTCTAAACACACTCTACCAGATAAAAAGTGGGGTTTGGTTCTCATTTCTGGCTTCTTTGGTTTAGTTAAAGAGCACTACTGGCATTCATCCGTAAGGCAATAAAAGGGGAATCTTTCCAGGATAAAAAATTATAGAAGCCCTCAATCTTGGGCTTGAATCAAAAACAGGCTGGCTCCCAAAAGAAATGGTCCAGTTTCAACTAGTGATTTAGGCTCTGTTTATTAACATTCTTTATTTCTGTTTATGAACAAAATTTCTGTTTTTTAGTTCCAGGGAACAAAAAAAGAACAAAAACGCGTTTGTTTGCGTTTTTGTTGAACACATTGGAACAAAAACAAAAAACAAGAAAAACGTGTTTTTTGTTTCTGGAACAATTTTTAAGAACAAAATTTCTCTCTCCCTCTTTTTCTTCTCTTTTTTTTCTTCTTTTCTTTTTCTTTTTTCTTTGGCCGGTTGCCGGCCTCAGCCATGGCCGGCAACCTGCTGTCAAGGGTCGGCGACCTCGCTAAAGCGTCGCCAGCCCCCGGCGAGGCTAAGCATTGCCGGCCCCTAGCGAGGCTCGGCCTCGCCTTGGCTGGACGAGGGGCAAGGCTGGGCGAGCTTGGGCTCGCCGGATCTAGGCGAGCCCAAGCTCGCCCAGCCAAGGCGAGGCCACCGGCCCTCGTCGGCCGGTTGCCGCCCATGGCCGAGACCGACGACCGGCCAAAAGAAAAAAAAAGAAATTAAAAGAAACAAAAAAAAAAGAACACAAATTTACCAAACGTGTTTGTTCATTTTTTATTCCCGGAACAAGTTTACCAAACGCGTTTTTTTTATTCAAAAATTGTTCCTTGGAACATAAACACTTTTTTTTTTTTTCTGTTCCCTATAACAATTTTTAAACGAAATGTTACCAAATGCACCCTTAGGGTTCTTTTTTCCGGGGCTAAGTTTGTTTTTAGAAATAAATTTTTTTATTTCTATTCTCTAGAATAATTTATGAATAAAAAAAACGCATTTGGAATGTGAATGATAATCATTCGGGCTTGAAATTGATTTCTAGAACGTAAAAGGATTTTTTTGATATTTCTATTATGAGTTTCTAAACAAAAATATGCGTTTGATAAAGATCAAAATTTTTATTCCTAAAATAGAAGTTCGTTTGATAATGACACAAAATCTCTTCCTCTTAGGTGGCAATGGATGGTAGGGAGCGATCGGTGGTGATCGGTGGCAAGCAGCATGTGGCAAACGGCGATGACGACCAGTGGAGGGTGGTGGATGGCGAGCAGTGAGCGCCCGATAACAAGTGGCAACAATGAAGAAAAGCGATAATAAGAGTTTTTATTTCTCATTTTATATTCCAGAAATAGAGAAGCATAATATTTTCACTTATCATTTATATTCTAAACCTATTTTTAGACAAAACCCTTGTTCTAAAAATAGAAAACTAAATTTACATTGCCAAACAAATTTCTGTTTTAGAAACAAATTTGGAACAGAAAAATAACTTTTAAACAAAAAATAGAATGATTATTATGCGCACCATTAGAAACTACACAAAATTTTTATTCATGGAATATAAATTCATGAAATAGAAAAAGAATAAGAATTCATTTGGTATGACTTACAAATTTTTTTTGTCACATAAAATTTCTTTTAATTTTTTAATAATTTTTTGAGATTTTTCTCTTTTTTTTTTTGTTCTTTTTTTTTTGTTATCTCTTCTTCTTCCTCCTCTAGTCGGTCCCTAGGTGACAAAGGTGGGGTCTAGGGATGACGACTGGTCACAACTGGTGGCTGGGCTAGCGGATACCGACGGCAAGCGATGGATTGGTTAGGAGAGGGAAGGAGAAAAAGAAAGAAAGAAAATGATTTATTTCAAAAATTATTTTCAGGAATAAGAAGTAACTTTTTTCTACTTGTTTTTATTTAAAATATATTCTTTGATCACTATTCTATTTCGGGAATAGAAAAATTAACCGATGTTATTAAACGGATTTTTTTATAAATAATTTCAGGGAATTAAAAAACATAAAAATAGAAACATGGAAATGTTACTAAATAGAGCCTTAGATTTCTTTTAAAATTCTGGATTAATTTAAAGGTGACAAGACAACTAGCAAATTGGCATCACAGTCCTTTTCTTAATTTTTTTTTTTTTATTCTCCCTTTGGATTCAATTTAATATTATAATGTCTTGCTGGTTGCCCACAAAGTGCCATGATATTTGGGCCAAACCAGCGATTTAACCGAGTTCAATTTGCGTTGTTGTCTTAGAAATAAGAAGAAAATGAGAAGATAACACTTCCTTAAAATGAATAGAAATTTATGTTCATGATGACCTTAAGTAAGTCTATAAACGAGACTCAAATTTTTAGTTGTTGGTCAATTGAGAATTGAATATTTTATTTTGATCAATAAAAAAAATACCTTTTCCACCAAATTTTAAAATGTTATTGAATAAATTTATGGAAAAGTTGTATAGGGTGGCGGAAGATAAGAGTTTTGAAGTGTTTTAGATGAAAAAAAAAATGTCAAAATGCATGAACCACACAAACCAAATAAAATGTTAAGAAATCAATCCGAAATACATAAAACTATAGATTCTTGGGTTGTCAATTTTCTCCCTCTCTATGCTGTATTTTTTAAGGACTTTAACTTCTTGAATTATAAATAATTAATTGTTGACTTGAAGGGTCTTGACTTGTAATCACTCGGAAAAAAACGAAGCATCCCATCAATAAGTGAAGTTTCCTAACACGGTTTTGAAGTTTCCTAACACGGTTTAGAAGAATCCAGGCAACAGTACAGCTCATCATTCTTCCTTTGCTCGCTCTCTCTCTCTCTCTCTCTCTCTCTCTCTCTCCGATCAACAACCCTTTACTTGGACAAAAGCCAACCTTTGTTTAGTATTTTGTGATTTAAAATGTGGGGCCAGATTGTTAATGCCCACCATTCACGGGGTCATGATCCATGATTGGCTTTCTTGTGAATGAATGTAATGTCGCCGTGTGTTTCTAATGGAAAATACGAGAATATAAGTTAAGATAGATAAGAAAATTTTCATAAGAACGACGTGAAATTTAGGGAAAAATTATGTAAAAATCATATATTTATTGTACATTCATTGATTCAATTCTAAATATTTTGATTGTAACAAGTTAGACCTAAAATTTTTTAGACTTATTAATTTAATAATAAATATTTTAATTGTGCCGATTTAGTCATAAATCTTTTGATAATTTGGCAATTTAGTCTTAATTCTTTTAACAATTTGCCAATTTAATTCTTTTGGCCAATTTTGATAATAAATCGTTAGTGATTTAGTTAGTATATACTATTTTACATGACACGATTGGCATTAACTTAGACAATTTTCATGATTCAAATGCAAAATTAGTTAAAAATTAGATCAACTTAGACATTGTTATTAGATCAATATATCGTGATGACAGTACAAATAAATCTCCTAGATCAAAGGATGACTATTTGGTACGTTGAGGATTTGCTTGTTGGATTCACTCGCATGTGGATAGGAGATAAAGATCTTTTTAAAGGAAGTTTTGCCACAATCTTGGAATTTCATCCGTAAGATCCATTGAGAAGGAAAAACAATATTAATTTGAGTGAATGTAAAAGATAAAGCAAGATGAGAAAAATTGTGACTCCAATGGATTAGCTTTTGTTAGGTGAATTATAGTGTAACATTTGGACTTTATCCCTTTCAATATGAAAAAAAAAAATGTTCAATCCTTTTTTAAGTTCCCCAACTACCAGCAGAAGTAAATATCATCGCGAGCACATCATCGATTTGGCCAAAAAATAAGAAAAACCAACAACAACAACAAAACCGCCGACGAGAGTAGCTTCAAATATGTAATATTCACTTCTCCTGCTGATTTTATTTGAAATAGTTCATTTTTTTATTATATTCATTCCATATAACATTACAGCAATGAATCATTGGAAAATGTAGAGGATATTTTAGTAGATTGCTTAACAAAAACCTTGATAACAAACGGCAACACATTGCTTTTAAAAAAATGCTTTTGCGGCACTTTGAATAGCTGTTAATTCTGACAAAAAAAGAAAAAAGAAAAAAAAATAGCTGTGAATTAAGGGGTTAAGCGCTTTTATAATCAACATTTCATCCATTCAATTATATAATTTCAACTCAAAGTAATTGGAGAGCACACCCACAGCTAGGTGTGTGCATGGTCCGGGCGGACGGTTTCCGACCTAGAATCGAGAACTACCTATTAAAGATCGGTTCTGAAAAATTAGAACTGGGATCCATCTGTTAGTTGTATGGATCCACCCGGGAATCAGACTGCTGGTCCGGTTCGCTTCCCGGGTAGATCCATGGAACTGGTCTACATAAAAAGATGTCTTCACAACATCTAACAAGCAACTGCACAACACAAGTGCTCAAGGGTATCCAACGATAAGCATTGCAGGACCCTAGCTGCAAAAAAAATTAAACAAACAAACCACTTCCTACGACCTGAATCTCTCATCCAACAACACAGCCCGGCTCCACAAGGTGACAAAAATCAAATTGCGATCAATTTGTTCACGCTCTATCATCTTCCTCACATCAAAAACCCCCCTGAATAGAGAAAGGGATGGATGGACCTGCTGTGATCGAGGGTTTCCTCGCGAACCCTAGCCCAAGGGGTTCCTAGGTTTCTCGAAAGCTCCGATTTTGATGCGTAAACAACTTTGGTTTTCGACCGAAATTGCTGGTTCTTCGCTCGCTTCTCCTCCTCTTGCAGCCCTGCTTCTTCGCGTGCTTGCTTTTTGCTCAGCATTTTGTCAAGGACTCAAGGTGTGCTTTGGACTTTTTAGCTTCTGGACCTCTCCATTTGGTTTGAATGGAGATTACCCAGCTGGGCTGGCTAGCCCTGCTTTGGACGGCTTTGGACTTTTTAGCTTATGGGTCAGCCTTGCTTCTTCGCGATCTTGACTTAATTTTTTAGTTATTTGATTTGGGTTTATTAATTAGTAATTTCATTTTTTTAATATTAAAAATTAATATATTATTTTAATGTAATTGGTCCGGTTCGGGTGGGCGGGTGGATAGATCCACTCATGGAACCAGGAACCAGACGAGTTCCCTCAACAACCACTAGTTTCGAGCGGGTCTCTGTTCTTTTGCACACCCCTACCCACAGCCCTATTTTTAAGAGTTGTATCCGATACACGTGAGTGGTGGGACCATTCGCATACACTCATGAGGGAAAATTGTCCAATTACTATGGCCAATTTAATTTTAAAATTTTAGATTACACCCATTTAATTCTGAACCTTTCAATTACACTAATTTATTCATAAACATATTGATGATTTGTCAATTCAATTTTAAACCTTTAAATAATTTGCCAATATAGTCTTTGAGTGATCTCCAGCCAAAATTACCCGAAAGTACTTTATTGACAACTCGTTCAAAAATTTAGGACTAAAGTGGCAAATAATCATAATGTTTATAACTAAATTGACACGATTGAAAAGTTTATAACCAAATTGATTGCTGTACAATAGGTTCAAAATTATATATGACGTAATTGAAATTTTTGAGATTTAAATTAGCTACTATACAGTAAATTTATGATTTTTTGAACAATTATCCTCACTTATTAAGATTAATCGGACTCGCAAAATTTCAAGATGCCCATCAATGAGAACGGGGAGAAATAAAGCAATAAGCTTCCGAAAACAACAATGATGCAGCCAAACCGCGTCCAACCGCGTTGCGTCCCCAGATCCCGCCGCCCACTATTCACTTCCCCACACGAAACTGCTATCTCACTCCACGACACCGCGTGCCATATACAAAATTCCCATCCATATATAAACACCTTCCAAGCTCTGCTCATTCTCACAGATCATCCTAAAACATAGACAGCTTTCTGATCATTTTTGTACACATCCAGCTCAGCCAAATCTGAAAAAGGCCCCATACAAAGCTAACCCACATTTCATCAGTCATCTCACACCCTGCACACGCTCTTTTCATCTTCTCTCATTTGTCCTTTTGCAGCTGCAAGGCTTTCTCAAAGCAAACACTTCTCAGCTAGAGAGTGAGAAAAGATGCCGAGGAAGACGTCCGGGGTTTCTCGCCGCGCGTGGAACCTGCTGCGCCTGGCGCTGCTCTGGGCGAGGAAAGGCGGGGCGTTCAAGTTGCAGCTCCGCCTTGTGCCCAAGTTCCTCAAGACCATCGGCCAGGCGACGCCGCGCAGCCAGATCTGGTACATGGAGCGCGAGCTCTCCTTTGAGAAGACCCCGGTTGTCCACGTGAAGATGCATCGCCCGGCGTCGATGTTTCCCTTGCCGCACCTACCGTGCATAAACCCCCACGTCGATTTTGACCCAGAGTTTGACGAGGACGACCGATTGTGCTATGGGTATGAAGCCGTGGTGAGGCAGAGCTTCCTGGAAAACGGAGGCGAAGAGGGAACTCATTTTGATGAGGGGCAGGAGGAGGATGGAAGAGTGGAAATTGAAGAGGGAACTCATTTCGATGATGGGCAGGAGGAGGATGGAAGAGTGGAATTTGAGGAAGATCGAGGGATCGACACAAGAGCAGAGGAGTTCATAGCTAAATTCTATAAACAAATGAAGTTGCAAAGGCAAATTTCATACCTTCAGTACAATGAGATGCTAAACCAAAGCACGAGCTAATCCTCATTCAGGATTTATGATTTTCGCACCACATTCCATTTTTGTCAATGTATTTTTGTAAAAGAGTCGCGGCACTTTGTAAATAGTGCAAAGTTCTTGAGAGTTTCATTAATTTTTTCCACAGCTTTTGTGACTGATTTCTTTTGTAAGAGACGAGCAGAACACCTAAAATGTCATAGCATATGATGCAAATAGAGATGAGAAGAACTTTAGAACAAAAATCTTTCTGCATCCGCTAAGCAACTCTTTGCAGGTTCGGTACATGCTCTTTGGGTTCAAGCCCCAAGGCTGCAAATTCACCTCTAGCGCATGACGAAGGATCACGAAAAGCAGATCAAAATTCTGCTCGAGAATTAAAATTACTTTGAAAAGATTTAGCAATGCCAGAATTCCCATCCGACCCCAAAAAAACTAGAATTTCCTTAATCTTTTCACAAGTCAATCATGCACATCTTATAGGGAAAAAAAGGGCCTTACATCGTTGGATTAGTCATTCAATATATTACAACGATGAAAAAATACGACATATCTTAGAAGGGTACGTAATTGTTCTTAGCAATACCTCATTGACTTGGCGAGACTCGAGCTCGCTGGCGTCGAGTGAGGTTGAGCTCGTCGATTTGGCAAGGTTGAGGTCTTGCCAATTTGGCGAGACTTGAGCTTGTCGGCATCAAGCGAGCTCGAGCTCATTGCTTATCTAGCGAGGCCAAGACCTCATTGACGTTTGGCAAGGCTTGAGCCTCACCGATTTAGGGAGGTTCAAGCTTGCCTGGCATCGGGCGAGCTCAATCTCGCCAATCTTGAGCTTGCTCGTGGCCACTTGCTGGCCGTCATTGTGGTCGATGGCCAGCCTAAGAAGAAAAAAAAATTTAAAAACAATAATTAAAAATTGTATTTTTAAAAAATAAATATAATTAAAAATTCAATTTTTTAAAAATAATTGAAATAATATTTTTAAAAATTATAAAAATTGTCCATTAAATTTGTATTGCATGAAGTATTTTAGCAATATCATTTAAAAAAAAATATCATAAGAAATAAGCTTTCTTAGGTTTAGGTAAATGTCAATATAATTTTAAAATTGATGTTATATATGAAGAGCTTAAAGTGAATTAAATGAGTGAGGCCAATTTAACATAAATTGGGTTGAATATTAATATGTTTCGGTAATGTGGGTTCGGTCGAGTATAGTCAAGTTGGGTATGGGTTATCAAATTTACATTGCATGAAAATGAGTCTAAACAGATTATATGAGTTAATATGGGTCGAACCATTTTCGACTTGATCCAAACCCAACCTAACTCACTCATTTGACAGCCTTATAAAAAATATTAAAACTCATTTATTGAACCATAACAAAGTAACAACCTCACAGATTTTTGTTTATCTTTTAGATAATTACTTACGTGCAATATAAAGTGTGGAGTAATCCAATTTAATAGTTGGGTAGTTTTAATACCTCCATCCTTGTACTTGCAATCTTATATAATATAGGAGTCACTAACCATCAATTAACAATTTTCTCGCAACCAATCCGGCCAAGTTTTGATATTTTGTTATAGCATTTTTTATTTTATCTCATGGAATGCTCATGACTCCTTAAAGTATCAATTGCGACATATCATTATACATTGGCCTAATCTATGAGATTTCAACATGGAAAAAGAACATAATTACACTAAATCGATGATATGTAGATGTTATATGTAGTGTTTGCCATTTACCTTTAATTTTTAGTCGGATGGAAATCGCTTTGGAGTGAGGCCATGTGCTTTCATAATAAAATCTTGACAATGTAACTCTTACTTTTGCAATTGCAAACATTGAGATTAATTTTTATTTACAGCTAAAATGTGAGAAACATAATGCACTGAATAAGAGCGTTACTAAAATATAAACTAAGTAAGGAAAAATATGTGAGATAGGTATAAATTGGAAATCAAAAGATTTAGTCAAATTGACGTGATCCTTTATCTAATTTTACCCCACTCAAGAAGAAATAATACGGTAGTAAGACAATAAATGCACTGTTGAAGTAAGCACCATCTTCTCTATCTTCTAGAATTCTCTCCATATTTCTTAGTCACACATCATCAAAGAAAAACCAATATAAAGCCTCCACATCACCTCTAGCCTTCTCTAGAATACTCCATCTAGTTGTTCAAAAAAAAAAAAGAAGACATTTGTATTAGAAGAATGTGGAAGGCTAGAAGGTTTGTTTAAACACAACTTTGGCCACCTATATAAAAGAACAAGGGCTTCATGTTTTGGGTGTAGAGTAGAAAGGGCTGTGTGTTGAGTCTTTTGCTCTTACGATAATAAGAGTAAGTTAACTATAGTCAGGCTTTCGAAATTCTACATGTACAATTCCATTTTAATTTCAGAAGTAAAACCAACTATTTTGTACCACAAAATGAAAGAAGTGGTTGATGTCATGCTCGAATAGGGATTGATCTTTACGGATTGCAGAGTCAAGATTAGATTTACCGTGATAAAGAGAGATACTAGCTTGAGAAAAAAAAATCATATTGAGGTGGTCCTTCCTAAAAATTTGGTAGAATGAATCCATCCAAACCGAAGTGAAATGAACTGTTCCGGTTCTATCTATGAACTTGATGGCATCCACCTCCAATTCACGTAAATATTCCGTATCTCCCCAAGTTTAAAGCCAGAATCATTGCCACTTGATCCTTGCTGGTCAATAGCATCTTGACAACCCACTTAGTTCTCACCACTCAAGAAATAGCCCTCACCCATCTGACCATAATGGGGGCTTGAAAGGTCGGTATCTGCGCAGCATTTTGAGAAAAGTTATTAATGTCAATGCCAATAACGGCCATATATTGACCTATGCCCATGTTTAGATCTAAAGAAAATATACAATGTCATATAAATTGATAAGAGAATTTTTATGGGAGAATAGAAGAAGATATAGTGAACACAGATTGAAGATGTCGTGGCAAAATAGTGTGTTTCTATGTGAGGGTGGTCCATTAAATGAATGCCCTAGATACCAATCCAAAGTCTTTGCTAACCGCAAGCTTATTGTGCATCCCTTTGAGGTTGGGATCGAATTGATTAAGGAAGAATTATTAATAGATAAAGTGTTCATTTGCATATTATGTTGCAATTCTCAATACACTAACTCCTCTTGTAATGCATAATCAATGTTTTGAAAATTGAACATTTGCTCATATATTATGCAGGGGCAATCATTAACAAAATCCTATACGTCGTGTCTTTTGATTGGCAGTATGTCCACTGGGACATTTTTTATTGATACTTGATAATGAAATGTTTTTTGTTTCCGATATATTTATCACACAAAAAACACGGTGCATTGATATGACAAACTTTTTTATTGAGATGATTAATAAGTGTCCTGAAAACATTTATTAACAAAATCCTTAGTAATAACAACAATTTTCCCTCTTTAAACGATTAATTTACCATTAAAAAAATACCAAAGAATGGCACTTTATGTACTTCTAGATCTTTTCAATTTTACATTGTCTATGGATTTATAATTATCGGCCGATGCTTTATGTTGACTCCACCTATTAAGGGATTTTTCATAATATGAATCCTTTACCTTTTGATTTATTACTTTACTGCAGTTTAAATTAATGGGAGAATTTGGCACACGTATAATTATTCACAATCTCTGGGAAGATGATTAGGGATTCCTAGAGCTTGACTTCGATGCATATCCGTATGCGAGTATCTCTATAGACTAGTAGGTTTCACCACTCTGTGTGTCAGATGTGCATGTTTGTATGAGTTTCAGGATATTTCATTTTAAAAAACGCACGGATCTGTTTTATGTCCGTATCGTACTTGTTTTTATCCATAAATCGGTAAGACACTAATTGGATTTGCAGCCTGTGGACCTTCATAAGGCTCTAAAGGTTATTCCACTTTACGATGGGTGATGGACTAGTTAGAGGGAAGAAGAAGAAAAGAAAGGAAATGACATATTTCAAAAATTATTCCTAAGAATAAGAAGTAACTTTTTTTTCTATTTCTTGTTTTTATTTCAAATATATTCCTTGACAACTTTTTGTGAAATTAAAAAAAAAATTAACCGACATTACCAAATGAACTTTTTTTTTTTTTTTTAAATTTCGAGGAATAAAAGAATAGAAAAATAGAAACATATGAATGTTACCAAATGGAGCCTTAGATTTATTTTAAAATTCTTGATTAATTTAAAGGTGATGAGACAAATTTAGGGTGCGTTTGTTTGTGTTTTCGTTTAAAATTGTTTCGGGAACATAAATAAAAGTGTTTCATTCCGGGGAACAATTTTTGAACAAAAAACGCGTTTGGTAAACTTGTTAGGGAATAAAAAATAAACGAAACATGTTTGGTAAATTTGGATAATTTTTTTATTTCTTTTATTTTTTCTATTTTTTTCTTATTTTTCCTTTTTTATTTTTTTCTTTTGGCTGGTCGCCGGCCTCGCCATGGCCGACGACCGGCCGGGCGAGGCTCGGCCTCGCCTTGGTCTCGGCGAGGCCGAGCTCGCCCAACGGTGGGCGAGGCGCGGCCTTGCCGGCCACCGCTAGGCGAGGCCGAGGCTCGCCGCCGGGCGAGGTCGGCTCGCGGGATCCGAGCGAGCTCGAGGTCGACGTCACCATGGCCGGGCGAGCTCGAGCCGCCAGATCCGGCGAGGCCGACTCGCCTGGGCCGGCCGAAGCGAGCCGCCACTGGGCGAGCCTCACCGTGGCTAGGCAAGGCCGCCGACCCTTGTCGACCGGTTGCCGGCCATGGCCGAGGCCGGCGACCGGCCAAAAGAAAAAGAACAAGAAAATAAGAGAAAAAGAAAAAAAAAAAAGTGTTTCTCAAAAGTGTTTTAAACAAGAAACACAAAATTTGTGTTTCTTGTTTTTGTTCCTTTTTGTTCCCAGGAACAAAAAAGCAGAAAAAGTGTTTAAAAACAGAAAAAAAAAAAAAACATAAACAAACGGGTAGCAAATGGGCATCACAGCCCTTTTCTTAATTCTTTTTTTTTTGGCTTGGATTCAGTTTAATATTATAATGACTTGCTGGTTGCCCACGAATTGCCATGAGATTTGGGCCATTGGGCCAAACCGGCGATTTTAGCCGAGTTCAATTTGCGTTGTCGTCTTAGAAATAAGAAGAAAATGACAACATAATACTTCCTTAAAATGAAAAGAAATTTATGTTCATGATGACCTTAAGTAAAGTCTATAAACAAGAGTCAACTTTTCAGTTTTTTTTTTTTTTTTTTGGGTGAATTTCAACTTTTCAGTTGTTGTTCAATTGAGAATTGAAGAATCAATAAAAAAATTCCACTAAATTTTTAAATATTATTGAATAAATTTATGGAAAAGTTGTATAGAGTGGCAGAAGATAAGAGTTTTGAAGTATTTTAAATGAAAAAAAAAAAAGGCAAAATGCATGGACTACACGAACCAAATAAAATGTTAAGAAATCAATCCGAAATACATAAAACTATAGATTCTTGGGTTGTCAATTTTCTCCCTCTCTATGCTGAATTTTTTAAGGACTTTAACTACTACTTGTGTTATAAATAATTAATTGTTGACTTAAAAGGTCTTGGCTTATAATCACTCGGAAAAAAACGAAGCGTCCTATCAATAGGTGAGGTTTCTTGACACTGTTTAGAAGAATCCAGGCAACAGTACAGCCCATCATTCTTACCTCTCTCTCTCTCTCTCTCTCTCTCTCTCCCTCTCTCTCCATAGGATCAACAACCGTTTACTTGGACAAAAGCCCTCAACCTTTGTTTAGTATTTTGTGATTTAAAATGGGGGCCAGATTGTTAATGCCCACCATTCACGGGGTCATGATCCATGATTGGCTTCCTTGTGAATGAATTTGATGTCGCCGTGTGTTTCTAATGGAAAATGCGAGAATATAAGCTAAGATAGATTAAAAAAAAAAAAAAATCAAAAAGGGTAGAACTTCTTAAGGACAACCTGAAATTTCGAGAAAAATTATTCAAAAAATCATAAATCTATCGTACTGTCATTAATTCAATTATGAATCTTTTAATTGTGACACGTTAGTCCAAATTTTTTTTTGAGTATTATTAATTTTGTCATAAATATTTTAATTATTCAGATTTAGTCATAGATCTTTCGATAATTTAGCAATTTAGTCTTAATTCTTTTAACAATTCGCCAATTTAGTTCTCTCACCCAATTTTGACGATAAATCGTTAGTGGTTTGGTTAGTATATACCATCGTACATGACACGACTTGCATTGACTTAGACAATTTTCAAGAATCAAATGCAAAGTTAGTTAAAAATTAGATCAACTTAGACATTGTTATTAGATGGATATATCATGATGATAGTACAAATAAATCTCCTAGATCAAAGGATGACTATTTGGTACGTTGAGGATTTGCTTGTTGGATTCTTCTCATTTGGATAGGAGATCAAGATCTTTTTAAAAGGAAATTTTGCCATAATCTTGGAATTTCTTCTGTAAGATCGATTGAGAAGGAAAACAAATATTAATTTGAGTGAATGTGAAAGATAAAGCAAGATGAGGAAAAATGTTCACTCCAATGAATTAGGTTTCGTTAGGTGAATTATAGTATAACATTTTGACTTTATCCCTTTCAATATAAAAAAAAAAGGGTTAATATCCTAAAAAACCCTAAAATAATACACATATGACAAATTTACCAAAAACTAATTTTTGGACTACAAAAATCCCAAACTAGTAAATCTTGATAAATTTACTCCAAATCGATACACTTATGACAAATTTACACTATGTTAATTTCCTTGAATTTTACTATCAAATTACTAAGTTGAATAAGATGCGACAGCTTAATTGGATACCAATTTACGATTTTACTCTTTGTTTGTCACGGTTATACAATTTTTGTGATTTTTTTTTGTGGTATTAATCCAATTTAATGGAGGGTATATTTGTCACAAATGTACCAATTTAGGATTTTTTGTGGTTAAATAAATTAGGTTGAGGTAAATTTGTCATAAATATACCGATTTCAGATTTTTTTATGGTCAGTTGGGGTAAATTTATCACAAATGTATCAGTTTTGGGTTTTTCATGGTCAAAAATTAATTTTGAGTAAATTTGTCTCACATGTACCTATTTAGGATTTTCCATAATATTAACCCAAAAAATAAATATTCACTCCTTTTTTTTTTTTTTTTTTAAAGTTACCCAACTACCATCAAAAGTAAATATCATGACAAGATTACGAGCACATCATCAATTTGGCCAAAAAAATGGGGAAACCAACAACAGCAAAAAAAAACCACAGACAAGAGTCGCTTCAAATATATAATATTCACTTCTCCTACTAATTTTATTTGAAATGATTCATTTTTTTTTTATTATATTCATTGCATATAACATTACGACAATCAATCATTGGAAAATGTAAAGGATTTTTTTAGTAGATTGCTTAACGAGAGCCTTGATAACAAACGTCAACACATTGCTTTAAAAAAATGCTTTTGCGGCACTTTGAATAGCTGTTAATTATGAAAAAAAAGAGAGAGAAAGAAATAGCTGTGAATTAAGGGGTTAAGAGCTTTTATAATCAACATTTCATCCATTCAATTATATGACTTCAGCTCAAAGTAATTTGAGAGCACACCCACAGCCCTTTTAAGAGTCGTATCCGATACATGTGAGTGATGGGACCATACCCATACGTTATTGAGGGAAAATTGTCCAATTACGATGCCCAATATGATTTTAAATTTTAAATTACGTCATTTTAGCTCTAAACCTTTGAATTACACTAATTTATTCATAAACATTTAGACGATTTTTCAATTCAATTTTAAATTTTTTTGATAATTTGCCAATATAGTCTTTGAGTGATGTTCGGCCAAAATGACCTAAAATGACTATATTGATGACTCGTTTAAAGGTTTATGACTACATTGACAAATAATCAAAATCTTTATAATTAAATTAGCACGATTGAAAGGTTTATGATCTAATTAGTTGCCGTACAATAAGTTCAAAATTATATTTGACATAGTCGAAATTTTTTAGACTTAAATTAGCTATTGTACAATAAGTTTATGATTTTTTGGACAATCCTCACTAATCGAGATTACCAAATTTCAAGATGCCCATCAACGGGAACGGGGAGAAATAAAGTAATAAACATCTGAAAACAACAATGATGCAGCTATACCGCGTCCGACCGCGTTGCGTCCCCAGATCCCGCCGCGCACTATTCACATCCCGACACGAAACTGCTGTCTCCACAACACCGCGTGCCATACAAAATTCCCATCCATATATAAACACCTTCCAAGCTTTGCTCATTCTCACAGATCATCCTAAAACATAGACAGCTTTCTGATCATTTTTGTACACATCCAGCTCAGCAAAATCCGAAAAAAGCCCCATACAAAGCTAATCCCCATTTCATCAGTCATCTCACACCCTGCACACGCTCTTTTCATCTTCTCTCATTTATCCTTTTGCAGCTGCAAGACTTTCTCAAAGCAAACACTTCTCAGCTAGAGAGTGAGAAAAGATGCCGAGGAAGACGTCCGGGGTTTCTCGCCGCGCGTGGAACCTCCTGCGCCTGGCGCTGCTCTGGGCGAGGAAAGGCGGGGCGTTCAAGTTGCAGCTCCGCCTTGTACCCAAGTTCCTCAAGACCATCGGCCAGGCGACGCCGCGCAGCCAGATCTGGTACAGGGAGCGCGAGCTCTCCTTTGATAAG
Source organism: Eucalyptus decipiens (assembly GCA_014182575.1). Classification (NCBI taxonomy): domain Eukaryota; kingdom Viridiplantae; phylum Streptophyta; class Magnoliopsida; order Myrtales; family Myrtaceae; genus Eucalyptus; species Eucalyptus decipiens. The sequence continues at coordinate 35,419,223 of CM024613.1, forward strand.
ACCCCCGTTGTCCACGTGAAGATGCATCGCCCGGGGTCGATGCGGTTTCCCTTGCCGCACATTCCGTGCATAAATCCCCACGTCGATTTTGACCCAGAGTTTGACGAGGACGACCGACTGTGCTATGGGTATGAAGCCGTGAGGCAGAGCTTCCGTGAAAACGGAGGCGAAGAGGGAACTCATTTCGATGAGGGGCAGGAGGAGGATGGAAGAGTGGAATTTGAGGAAGATCGAGGGATCGACACAAGAGCAGAGGAGTTCATAGCTAAATTCTATAAACAAATGAAGTTGCAAAGGCAAATTTCATACCTTCAGTACAATGAGATGCTAAACCAAAGCACGAGCTAATCCTCATTCAGGATTTATGATTTTCGCACCACATTCCATTTTTGTCAATGTATTTTTGTAAAGAGTCGCGGCACTTTGTAAATAGTGCAAAGTTCTTGAGAGTTTCATTAATTTTTTCCACAGCTTTTGTGACTGATTTCTTTTGTAAGAGACGAGCAGAACACCTAAAATGTCATAGCATATGATGCAAATAGAGATGAGAAGAACTTTAGAACAAAAATCTTTCTGCATCCGCTAAGCAACTCTTTTGCAGGTTCGGTACATGCTCTTTGGGTTCAAGCCCCAAGGCTGCAAATTCACCTCTAGCGCATGACGAAGGATCACGAAAAGCAGATCAAAATTCTGCTCGAGAATTAAAATTGCTTTGAAAAGATTTAGCAAAGCCAGAATTCCTATCCGACCCCAAAAACTAGAATTTCCTTAAATCGTTTCAGAAGTCAATCATGCACATCTTGTAGGGCAAAAAGGGCCTTACATCGTTGGATTACTCATTCACTATAATACAACGATGAAAAATATGACATATCTTAGAAGGGTACATAATTGTTCTTAACAATACCTCACCGACTGGTGAGACTCAAGCTCACCGACGTCGAGTGAGGTTGAGCTCGTTGATTTGACAAGGTTGAGGTCTCGCCAATTTGGCAAGACTTGAGCTCGTCGGCATCAAGTGAGCTCGAGCTCATTGCTTATCTAGCGAGGCCGAGACCTCATTGACGTTTGGCAAGGCCCGAACCTCACCAATTTGGGGAGGTTTAAGCTTGCTGGCGTCGGGCGAGCTCAATCTTGCTAATCTTGAGCTTACCCGTGGCCAGTTGCCGGCTGTCATCATGGTCGGTGGCCAGCCTAAGAAGAAGAAAATTAAAAAATAATATTTTTTTAAATAAAAATAATTAAAATTTCAAATTTTAAAAAATAATTAAAATTCGATTTTTTTAAATTATAAAAATTGTCCATTAAATTTGTATTGCACGAAAGTATTTTAGTAATATCATTTTTTTTTTAAATATCATAAGAAATAAGCTTTCTTAGGTTTAGTTAAAGGTCAATATAATTTTTAAATTGATGTTATATATGAAGAGCTTAAAGTGAATTAAATGAGTGGGGCTAGTTTAACATAAATTGAGTTGAATATTAATATGTTTCGGTAATGTGGGTTCGGTCGGGTATAGTCAAGTCGGGTATGGGTCATCAAATTTACATTACATAGATCTAAACGGATTATATGGGTCAATATGAGTTGGACCATTTTCGACTTAACCCAAACCCAACGGGACCCACTCATTTATTGAACCATAACAAAGTAACAATCTCACAGATTTTTGTTTATCTTTTTATATAATTAATCACGTGCAATATAAAGTGCGGAGTAATCCAATTTAAGAGTTCTATTGCCACTTTACCATCTAGACTACAGTCCCCAACAGTTTTGACTAAATGACACCTTGACGTCCCCGTTCATGGTGTACTTGTCTTATAAGGGGTCAATAATTTCTTTTTGGGGTCCTCTTGCTTTGTGTACGTTGTTTGACGTTTGAACTTCTTTCGAGGTTTGAGGTTCTTCTGTTCCTTGCTCAATGATAGCCTCCTTAATCATCATTGTTGGAATCTCAGTTTTTTACCCGATAAAATTGTGCGATCCAAGAATCCAAATAGCAAGATGGAACCCAGTTGCTTGGATCTTTTGGGACAGTAATCTTCCTCCTCTTGTATGTTGGCTCCTTAACTCTTTGTGCTGCAGCAATCCCTCTGCTCTATTTGTTTTCATTTTTGTTTGTTTGGCTGTATAACATGGTTTCTCGTTATTTCCTTTGTTAAATTGTTATGAGGATTCTTGAGTGCTTTGATTTCTCCCCTTATATATAGATGGAATGAAAAAGAAAAATGACCTCATCCATTCTTTCGGCTGGGAGGCTTTGGAATCTCCCGGAAGTGGCGGTCGTGGAGGTATAGGTTTTCTTTGGCTCTTATATCCAACTTTTAGGGCGCGTGTGATAATTATTTTAATTTTTTAGTTTTAAAATTTTCTAATATCAGAACGGGTTTACAATAGAAATTTGTTCGGTGATACAAATTTATTTTTTCTTCCTAGAAAAATTTGATAGGTTTGGAAAAAAAAATTAGAAGTAATTTTTTTACTTTTCTATTTTGGGGACAAAAATAAGAAATAAAAACTCTTCTCATTGCTCGCCCTTGATACTAACTAGTCGGTCGTTAGCCGCCCACCCCCAATCACCGCCACCATTCGTCAGTTGCTCACCTTCAATCATCCGCCACCCATTGGTCACCTCTCGCCGTCAATCACTCGGAAGGGAGAAATTTTATGTCATTATCAAATAAATTTTCATTCTTGGGAATATAAATTTTATATTGTTATCAAACGCATCATTTGCGGAGAAACTCATCTAAGAAATAAAAATAGAAAATTAATTTCTAATTAAGAATTGATTTCGGAATGGAATGGTTATCATTCACATCATTAATATGCGAAATATGTAATTGTAATGTGTTTCGCTCTAGACCAGGTGTTTTCAAAGCTAATTTTGTTGAACCAGCTTATGATAAGCAAGGGTTTGAACGACAGTGCTCGCAAGACTCGAGGCATGACTGATTTAAATGCAGAAGAACTATTGTTATATTTTTCTCCATTGCCATCATCATGTTTCTCCTCATTAGAGTTACTTGTTAACAATTCCCTTTGCCGATTTTCTTGGAGGGAAAACTCTAATCGAATTGGCAGCAAGAAACTCCCTAGCGAGTTGGCAGGAGGAGGTAGATATCTCATTCATGTCATTTTTCTTGCCTTGTCTTCCTTTCAATGGCGGGTTTCATTAACAATGGTTTTCGTAAGAACATACTCATGATTCAAGATTAGGACTATATCCCGACAAGAATGTTCATCTTGGAAGGCATACTGCATCGAGCAATAACTCGACCACTCTACAAAGTTCGGGATATGTACACTAATAGTGCCAAAAGTTGTGTATGGCGCTCACTTTGGCGCCAAAAGTTTCCGTCGGATCACTTAAATGCCAAAAAATTTGAAAAACGATCATTTTAGTGCCAACTCCAATCAGATTGACCGGAAATCCGACGTGACACGTTTTTATTAATTTTTTAGGCTGACGAGGCTCACTGGAGAGCATAGTTAGCATCTAAACCACAAAAACGACGTCGTTTGGCTTCTTTCCCCCAAATCGAAACCCTAAATCCCCAAATTGAGAGAGAGAGAGAGAGAGAGAGAGAGAGAGAGAGAGAGAGAGAGAGAGGAGGCACGTCGTCTTCTTCCTTGAAGAATGACACCAGCAGCGAACGGCATCAGCAGCAAGACTAGTAGCGCACCAGTAGCAGTACCAATAATGACACCAGCGGCGGCGGCGGCGGCGCACCAGTAGCAGCACTTTCGACCTCTCTTTTGGAGGAAAACGGGGATGACCACCCATTTTGAATCAGGAAGAACTTCAAATTCGTGGGAATCGTCTTGGATGTGTCACTTCACCCACCTGATACAAAACAGCGGTAATCACAAATCTTCTGTAATGGATGGTGTCCAGATCTCTTCATCGCTTGCATGCTTGGGTGAGGACTCCGACCTTAACTATGATTTAGGTGGAAAAATTAATGGGTTGGGCACGGCAGCTCCTCCACAGCTAATTCAGTAATTTGCATTTCTTCACTTGGATGGTCCTATGTATGTCAATTTGCATGTCAATATGATTATTAATGTAGGAAGTTTTCTCAGCTTCTTTGGTTTTAGGATAATTAAATAATAAATCACACATTCATGTAACAACTTAAGCTTTTAGAATAATTATAAACAGTTCTATGAAATCTCACATGATATCAAAGCTGTAGGTCCTAAATTCGACTCTTTCCAAGCCCCAACGGAAGACAATTAGAATTAGCATATAATGATTCTATAGGAGATAGATCGGAAAGAAATCAATCCGAAATACATGAAACTATAGATTCTTGGGTTGTCAATTTTCTCCCTCTCTATGCTGTATTTTTAAAGGACTTTAACTACTACTTGTATTATAAATAATTAATTGTTGACTTGAAAGGTCTTGACTTATAATCACTCCGAAAAAAACGAAGCATCCTATCAATAGGTGAAATTTCCTAACACGGTTTAGAAGAATCCAGGCAACAGTACAGCTCATCATCTTCCCTCTCTCTCGCTCTCGCCCCCTCTCTCTCTCTCTCTCTAGGATCAACAACCGTTTACTTGGACAAAAGCCCTCAACCTTTGTTTAGTATTTTGTGATTTAAAATGTGGGGCCAGATTGTTAATGCCCACCATTCACGGGGTCATGATCCATGATTGGCTTCCTAGTGAATGAATGTGATGTCGCCGTGTGTTTCTAATGGAAAATGCGAGAATATAAGTTAGGATAGATAAATAAAAATAAAAATAAAAATTCAAAAAGGGCAGAACTTCATAAGGACGATCTGAAATTTCGGCAAAAATTATTCAAAAAATCATAAATCTATCGTACTGTCATTGATTCAATTCTGAATCTTTTAATTGTGACAAGTTAGTCCTAAACTTTTTTAGACTTATTAATTTAGTCATAAATATTTAAATTGTTCCAATTTAGTTATAAATCTTTTGATAATTTGTCTATTTAGTCTTAATACTTTTAACAATTCACCAATTTAGTTCTTTCGGCCAATTTGGACAATAAGTCGTTAGTGGTATGGTTAGTATATATTGTCGTACATGACATGACTAGCCTTGACTTAGACAATTTTCATGATTCAAATGCAAAGTTAGTTAAAAATTAAATCAATTTAGACATTGTTATTAGATCAATATATCATAATGATAGTACAAATAAATCTCCTAGATCAAAGGATGACTATTTGGTACGTTAAGGATTTACTTGTTGGATTCTTCTTGCATTTGGATAGGAGATAAAGATCTTTTAAAAGGAAGTTTTGCCATAATCTTGGAATTTCATCCGTAAGATCGATTGGGAAGGAAAAAAAATATTAATTTGAGTGAATGTGAATGATAAAGCAAGATGAGAAAAAATGTTCACTACAATGAATTAGGCTTTGTTAGGTGAATTATAGTATAACATTAGGACTTTATCCCTTTCAATAAAAAAAAAAAAAAAAGGTTAATACTCCAAAAAACCCCAAACTTGTATACTTATAACAAATTTACCAAAAACGAATTTTTTGACCACAAAAAGTCCTAAACTGATACACCTTTGACAAATTTACCCAAAACTAGTACATTTATGACAAATTTACTCTATGTTGATTTTCGTTAGATTTTACTATCAAATTACTAAGTTGAATGACACGCGACGTTGATTGGTGTACCAATTTACGATTCTACTCTTTGTTTGTCACGGTTATACAATTTTTGTGATTTTTTGTGGTATTAATATAATTTAATGGAGAACCACCCATGGTGGTGGCATAGTGGTTGAGCGCAGGTTCCTTTCGGGAGAGGTCCTGAGTTCGAATCGCCGCGTCATCTGCCTTGTGAGAAAGGAACCCACGACTTACCCGGGGCAGCAAGGGTGGTTGTGACTCTACTGCTCTTTCAGAGTTTACTCCGCGATGCTTCGCACGGAAGTTTCTGGGTACCCAAAAAAAAAAATTATATATATAATTTAATGAATGTTATATTTGTCACAAATGTTCTAATTTAGGGTTTTTGGCGGTTGAATAAATTAGGTTGAGGTAAATTTGTCACAAGTATACCGATTTCAGGTTTTTTATGGTCGTTGGAGTAAATTTGTCATAAGTATATCAATTTGGAGCTTTTCATGATCAAAAATTTAGTTTATGATAAATTTGTCACATGTACTAATTTAGGATTATCAGGATATTAACCAAAAAAAGAATGTTCACTCCTTTTTTTTTTTTTTTTCTTTTTAAGTTCCCCAACTACTAGAGAAGCAAATATCATGACGAGATTACAAGCACATCACCAATTTGGCCAAAAAATATGGAAAACCACCAGCAGCAAAAAAACCGCAAACAAGAGTCGCTTCAAATATATAATATTCACTTCTCCTGCTAATTTTATTTGAAATGATTCATTTTTTTTTTTTTATTATATTCGTTGCATATAACATTACAACAATCAATCATTGGAAAATGTAAAGGATTTTTTAGTAGATTGCTTAAAAAGAGCCTTGATAACAAACGTCAACACATTTTGCTTTTAAAAAAAAATCCTTTTGCGGCACTTTGAATAGCTGTTAATTCTGACAAGAAAAGAAAAGAAAAGAAAAAAATAGCTGTGAATTAAGGGTTTAAGAGCTTTTATAATCAACATTTCATCCATTCAATTATATGACTTCAGCTCAAAGTAATTTGAGAGCACACCCACAGCCCTTTTTAAGAGTCGTATCCGATACATGTGCGTGATGGGACCATACCCATACACTTATTGAGGGAAAATTGTCCAATTACGATGCCCAATATGATTTTAAATTTTAAAATTACGTCATTTTAGCTCTAAACCTTTCAATTACACTAATTTATTTATAAACGTATTGATGATTTGTCAATTCAATTTTACACATTTTAATAATTTGTCAATATAGTCTTTGAGTGATGTTTGGCCAAAATTACCTAAAATGACTATATTGACGACTTGTTTAAAAGTTTATGACTACATCGACAAATAGTCAAAATTTTTATAACTAAATTAGCACGATTGAAAAGTTTAGGATCTAATTGGTTGCCGTACAATAAGTTCAAAATTATATTTAACGTAGTCGAAATTTTTTAGAATTAAATTAGCTATTGTACAATAAATTTATGATTTTTTGGACAATTATCCTCACTTATCGAGATTAATCGTACTCGCCAAATTTCAAGATGCCCATCAATGGGAACGGGGAGAAATAAAGTAATAAGCATCTGAAAACAACAATGATACAGCTACACCGCGTCCAACCGCGTTGTGTCCCCAGATCCCGCCACCCACTATTCACATCCCCACACGAAACTGCTGTCTCCACAACACCGCGTGCCATATACAAAATTCCCATCCATATATAAACACCTTCCAAGCTCTGCAAAATTCTCACAGATCATCCTAAGACATAGACAGCTTTCTGATCATTTTTGTACACATCCAGCTCAGCAAAATCTGAAAAAGGCCCCATACAAAGCGAACCCCCATTTCATCAGTCATCTCTCACACCCTGCACACGCTCTTTTCATCTTCTCTCATTTATCCTTTTGCAGCTGCAAGACTTTCTCAAAGCAAACGCTACTCAGCTAGAGAGTGAGAAAAGATGCCGAGGAAGACGTCCGGGGTTTCTTGCCGCGCGTGGAACCTCCTGCGCCTGGCGCTGCTCTGGGCGAGGAAAGGCGGGGCGTTCAAGTTGCAGCTCCGCCTTGTGCCCAAGTTCCTCAAGACCATCGGCCAGGCGACGCCGCGCAGCCAGATCTGGAACAGGGAGCACGAGCTCTCCTTTGATAAGACCCCGGTTGTCCACGTGAAGATGCATCGCCCGGGGTCGATGCGGTTTCCCTTGCCGCACATACCGTGCATAAACCCCCACGTCGATTTTGACCCGGAGTTTGACGAGGACGACCGACTGTGCTATGGGTACGAAGCCGTGAGGCAGAGCTTCCTTGAAAACGGAGGCGAAGAGGGAACTCAGTTCGATGAGGAGCAGGAGGAGGATGGAAGAGTGGAAATTGAGGAAGATCGAGGGATCGACACAAGAGCAGAGGAGTTCATAGCTAAATTCTATGAACAAACGAAGTTGCAAAGGCAAATTTCATACCTTCAGTACAATGAGATGCTAAACCAAAGCGCGAGCTAATCCTCATTCAGCATTTATGATTTTCGCACCACATTCCATTTTTGTCAATGTATTTTTGTAAAAGAGTCGCGGCACTTTGTAAATAGTACAAAGTTCTTGAGAGTTTCATTAATTTTTTTTCCACAGCATTTGTGACTGATTTCTTTGGTAAGAGACAACAAGACCACCAAAAATGTCATAGCATTTGATGCAAATAGAGATGAGAATAACTTCAGAACAAAAATCATTCTGCATCCGCTAAGCAACTCTTTTGCAGGTTCGGTACATGCTCTTTGGGTTCAAGCCCCAAGGCTGCAAATTCACCTCTAGCGCATGACGAAAGATCACGAAAAGCAGATCAAAATTCTGCTCGAGAATTAAAATTGCTTTGAAAAGATTTAGCAAAGCCAGAATTCCCATCCGACCCCAAAAAAACTAGAATTTCCTTAATCTTTTCAGAAGTCAATCATGCACATCTTGTAGGGAAAAAAAGGGCCTTACATCGTTGAATTACTCATTCACTATAATACAACGATGAAAAAATACAACATATCCTAGAAGGGTACGGAATTGTTCTTAGCAATACCTCACCCCTTCGCCGTTAACCACATCACCAATGTGATATGCTGTTATCTCATTGTCACCCAGTATCCGAAGGGCAGCTTCAGGGCTAACCACCAAAACCATCCCAATGCCCATATTGAAAGTCCGCTTCATCTCAGAATCTTCTATGTTTCCCACCTAATAGAGGAGAAGAAATCACACGTATTCAAACTTCTAAGTTACTAAGAAGAGCTAGCGATAGGTTGACTAAATTCTACTGTATCATATACAATGCCAGAGCAGGCTCTTTACCATTGGCTGTCTAAAGTTCTAGTCCAGAACAAAACGGAAAACCAACCTTTTGAATCCACTTAAATAGTGGAGGAACCGCCCAGGAGTCACCGTAGATGGTGGCACCAAGGCCTTTAGGAAATACTCGAGGTATGTTATCGGTAAACCCACCACCAGTAATGTGGGCTATTCCTTTGATACCTCCCTTGTTGATAAGGTTAAGAACCTGCACATCAACAACATCAATGCTATTATTAGGGTGGTGCTTGGCTCATATATTTTGCTTCAGTCTTGATCCTCCAAGTTATATTTTTTGAGGAAATACATCAGATAGTGAAAGAAAGAGAAAGCAACACCTGATTGACATAAATAACAGTAGGAGCCATCAAAGCTTCACCCACCGTCACAGCTTCACCAGGAAGCTTGTCTGTCAAGGAAAGACCACTTCGGGCCAAAACTCTGTAAAATAAATTAGCAAATTAAGATCAAAGAATGAGAGGGCGCATGTGAGCATACTGGGGTCTATATAGAGCATACTGGGGTCAAGATAAAACTAACCTTCTGACAAGAGAGAAACCATTCGAATGCACCCCACTTGACAGCAAGCCAATGAGCACATCACCAGCAACAATGTCTTTTCCATCTATAACTGAATCCTTCTTCACTATGCCAACAGCAAAGCCGCTGATATCGTATTCGCCTTCCGCATAGAAATCGGGCATTTCTGCAGTCTGGAAGGCACATTGACTATGTTAGCTTCATACAGTATCGTCAATCAAGCAATCATGCAAACGCACCCAGATAATGTAAGTCAAGAAATCACGTAGAAAATCAAGTAATCATGCAGTTTCAAACACCCTTTCTGTAAGTCAACAATTTTTTCTTAATTTTGTTTTGGCACACAATGAAGAAAAGATACAGCAACAGCTGTCTTTTCACCGAAACAAGAACAACAGCTCAATAGAGAAATTTATTGGACAACTTAATTGCTATAGGTCCCAAAAACTCCCACTTCACCCTTGAAATTGCTGAGCTGCTGAAAGAAATGACCTCCAAATTCCAACCAAAGGTGTCTAGGATTACAACTGGCAGCTAAATTGAAATATAAAGCATGTTAGATACCTCTCCTCCCAAAAGAGCACAATCAGCTAGCCGACAGCCATCCACAATGCCCTTTATAACCTGCATAAACTCGGTATTAACTCAAGTAGACTTTAACAGCTCTCGGATTCAGCTATGATATACAAGATCAGCCGCTACCTTTTCAGCAAGGTCAACGTCAAGATGGCTCGTCGCAAAGTAATCAAGGAAAAACAAAGGTTTCGCTCCAGAAGTAACAATGTCATTGACACTCATTGCAACCTAAAATAAGAGTGTTAGAGGCACACAAATATATTGTAAGAGATCATCATCTTTTCCAGTCAATACCAAGTCGATTCCAATCGTTTCATGGATCCCAGTTTCAAATGCAAGTTTCAATTTAGTCCCAACACCATCTGTACCAGCTACAAGGTATGAATCCCCTGCTCACGAAAAACTAATTATTAACTAGTGAAAAACCTAAACACAAATACACATTATCTTGAAACAATTGCCATCCAAGTTTTATCACAACAAAAACAAGCTGCAACAAGAATATGTAATTGAGAGTCTAAGTAAACTCTATGCCTCAGAACAAATTAAGTACAATGAGAAATATAAACATGATCACAAACCGGAACATGACAATCAGAAAATATTTTGTGACAGCTTTTGCTCTTCTTCATGATTAAAGTGAAGTCTGTTCTAAGACTGGTATATTCAGAAACAAAGAACTAAGTACAAATTATTAAACAGTTGGGACATTCAATCATTGAGCTAGATAATTTAGATTTATCTTTCATGGCATAGATAGGGCTGAAGTGCTGTATATCCTTATGCGTGCTCAGAAGACTCAGTGAACAGTAAGTACAAATCGGGATAACCACTCAAGTGTGTAGAAACTAGGAATTCCTCTACCACACTGATGTACTATCCAGCTATCATATAAAGGTAAGTTTTCTTTATGACCTTCTTTCTTTCCTAATGGAGGGAGAGCCCAAGATATTTTCTGTTCGGCTTAACCAGCCAGTCACAATCAAGGAATTCCTGAAACCAATAATCTTATTGCTCATGGCAGAAAATATATAACCATTTCACATGTTCTCAACTTCGTGCGCCTACATTCCAAAATTAATATAATTAAAGCCGAAATGCTCTACTTACAATCACAAATGGCACCATTAGTCTGTACAAGCCTCAAATGAACTTTATATTAACAACATCTAGTCAAATTTTTTCTGCCATGATCTGGCCTATGGTATTCTTTCGAAGGAGTTTGACTCTGTGATGACAACTCTCCTTAAGCTGGAACATCAATTGGAGTTTACTGAAATACATAACAGATTGCCTTGTTCTGTCAATTACAGTCTAACTAAACTTCTCACCAAAAAAAATAAAAAAAAATAATAACAATAATAAAAGAAAGAATCTAACTAAACTAGCATTATAAGTATAAAGGTCTAGGATAACATACCAAGAGGGAAAAGACCTCCAAAGCCTCCAATTCCAGGGGCCATTTTCGCAATTCTCCTAACAAGCTCTGAGCCAGCATCTATGTCCACACCAGCATCCTTGTATGTAAGACTTTCAGCCATTTTTGCACTTACGCTATACTTCCTAAAAACATTCTTTGCACGTGCTCTAGCTTGTGTTCCTCCATAATTCAATGGTAGCTGCAGAAATTTCCTAGAGTTTAAGTCTAACGGAATCTTGCATTGATAAGAACCAGACGTATGTGGATTCCAACTACAAGGTCCAGTTGGGACCACAAGAGACTTTAGAGCAGTTTTGGTTCCAATACTTGGATTCATGCTGGAAACACGAAACAGGCAAACCATTACTTTCGAACTATGGGGAAAAAAGAATGATGCATCAATATTATGCACCCAATAAGATCAGTCCACAATCAGAGAACTCATGTACCACAAATTCACATCAAAAGAGAAAGAATGCAATTACTCAAATCTCAAAAAAAATAAAATAAAAGAAAAAAAAAGAATGAATAAATAAACATAATAAAATAATATTTCACAATCTGTAATTGCACCCATAAAGGCCAAAAGAAAAACTGTTAATATGTGCGCACATGTGACAATATTTCAGTTTCGTTGTTGTAAAAAGAAATTGATGATGCACTAATGGACAATATATATATTTCCAATTGCAGTAACTGCACAAGGTTGAAAGTGAAAAAGCTAATACCAATTTTTCTCTCTGAGTCTCCATACTCTCAGACAAACAAATATAAGAACAATATCAGTTACGAGTAAACCAATCAACCAGAGATGATTATTGTTGTGTCCCCCAAGCAACTTGTCCTATACTATTCCAATTGTTCCATGCTTTCTTATTTACCCTTGGAGATCTTCAATGAGTTCTCTTTGAAGCCAATGCACATATAAAACATGGAAATCATTTTCCTCTAACTGCAGCTGATAGTTACACTCACGGATAGACATATAGCTTTGATTAACCATGGAATATACAGATACCGGCTGCAATTGACTTGAAGGTGTTACCTATATCTCCCAACACTTATGTATATAAATAGAGAAGCATTAGATAATGGTTTGATCAACTCTGCCTAGGCCGACCAAAATTACGGGTTCAATCAAGTTCGAATTTTAGGTGAAGCTTCCATGCAGGGACATTTTGCAGGTAATTGGGTAAAGCCGTTTGGGAACTTCTTTGGGTAATTACTCTGACAGACCCAATATTTTAGCATCAAACTCGACACCGACAGAGATTCTTAATTGTTTTCTTTCCTTTCTTCTCAGGGGTCAACAACACCAACAGACTTAAATTCGGTTCGAAACCTTTACTCTACCACAGACACCATTCATCATTGACATGAACAAGAGCATCAAAATTTTACAAAAGGTTCAACGTAACCCATCAGAACACACACTCCACACTATCCATTTTCATCGACCTCGGCGTTCAATCCACGAGAATTCAATCAAATTTTTTCCAAGGCGCCTCTCCGCCGACACGCCCAGAGCCACTACACTAGGCAGCGCGCGAAGCAGCTATAGAAATACCAGCGGAGGGATCATCAAGCCCAGCAAAGCAATTCCATCGAATTACCTTTCCCAATCGAGGGCGAGACCGCCGACGAACCGAGCTGTCCGAGCCGCGATTCAGAACCGGTGACGGAGAGATGCTGAGCCGACAGGATTCTGCGAGTTTGCCACTCACGAGAGCTAGAGAGAGAGAGAGAGAGAGAGTGAGTAAGAGAGTGTTGAAGTCTGCTTTTTTCTCGTAGGGTTTAAGCGGTGTGCCCAAAACCCAGCTCTAGCAAGGAAAAGAGATCCCCCAAACCCGCACTCAGAAATATATTCGATCAATGGACTCTGCAGTAGAAAGAACAGCAATCCTAAGGTCTGATTGTTTCGCAAAAAAATATCATATTTTTCAAAAATATTTTCCTAAAAGTCATTTTTTAAAAATAATTTTATTTTCGATATTCGACCGAAACTTAAACTTTAAGTGGAAAATATTTTCCATTTGTTCGTTACCTAATTTAATTGTTTGGGGAAAATTATCAAAAATTGAATTTTAATATTTTTAATTGACCAAAATTGGTTTTATTTTTTACATTTTAAAAAAAATGAATTTTTAATTATTTGTATTTTTAAAAAATCGAAATTTCTATTATTTTTTATTTTATCTTTCTTTTCCTTCCTTTGCCGTTGCATGCCTGACAATGGCCGCTGCCGCGGTTGACCAAGACCCGATCGCCAAATCTAATGAGCTCAAGGCTCAATCGATCTCGCCCAAGCTCGCTAGAGCCTAGCGAACCTCTGGCAAGCTCGAGTGAGGCCTGAGCTACGCCCCAGGTTAGCGAGGCTCCGCTTAGCTCGATCCGGCGAGGCTCGAGCTTGGCTTCGCCAGATTGGGCTAGGTGGAGCCTCCCCAACCTGGGGCGAGGCTCGAGCTGGCTTGTGGACAAGGGGACGCTCTGCCACAAGTTGAAGGAGGAGGACGAGATCAAAAACCAAGGGCTTCGTGAGCAGAAATCCAGCACCGCCGAATGAGGGGATGCTCCGCTGCTGATCGTTGGTGTTGAAAGAGGAGGAGATGAGATCATAAACCCATTTCGTGAGAAAGAGGGTAGAAATGAGTAAAGTTGCACAAGAGTGCGTGCGTAAGGATGGAAAACCGATTTTCTCTTTTCAAAAGAGAAAATCATTTTTCACAATCTGATGGGAGATTTTCCATTGATTGGAAAGTATTTTCTTTGACTATCTATTTTCTGCCATCCGAACATCGGAAATTCTGAAAAATATTTTGTTTTCTGCGAAACGAATGGACCCTAAGTCATGTCAAGCATCGACATTCAGGACATGCCTCAAATTTCGATCGTGGAAACCACAGCAGAATCGAAGTGCGCCGTTATCAGTTCTCTAGACTATAGTTTTCGCGTTGCTCAGCCAACAGGAGCCAACGAACAAACCGATGAAGACCGAAACGCAAGACCAGCAACCACTTGTTAAAACGAGAAGCAAGCGGATTGGGAAAAATAAAAAAACTAATGGAAAGAAACCTGCGAGGAAAGAGAGACCAAACCAAGCAAGCTCCGCCTGCTTCCACTGCCACCGCCGCCGCCGCCGGAGTTCGTTGCGCTGCCGAGCTAAGAGTCGGAGAGGGGGAGAGAGAGCAGAGAGGAGGTTGAGTTGCGGTGCGCGAGCGATGTAACACGTGAGGGGTTGGTCGGGCTGGGCCTTGTTTGGGCCCTGACATGATTGATATGATTAGCATGTGGGCTTGAGCATGGGCCTCAGCCCAACCTGGACACTTCCGGCCCGGCCCGGAAAAGACTAGGCCATTTGGGCTTCAAGCCTCTGAGGACCGAGTGTTGGACCGGCCTGGCCCCGAGCAGAACCGGGCTCGGCTTTTCAAGTCAGGCCGGATTTTTGGGCTCGGTGTTTTCCGGCCCACGCCCGAGCCATTGGATTTGCACTTTCTTTAAAGGAAGATTTTTCCTTTTTTTTTGGTTCGAATCTTTAAGGGAAGATTGGGTTGTCAATTTTGTACAAGTCCCAGTCCCATTTCAAAAGGTCAATGTAGTTAGATTTAGATTTAAAATGGCTCACTATTTGTCATCGAACCATTACCAATGATGGATTTTTATTTATATATGTGTTATCATCAAGTTTATCGCTAGCGAATCTTTTTTTATTTAGGACACCTAACAGTGTGGCTTCTGTAGTTTTTGTTCGATGTTCGATGCGTTTTCTTTGGTTAAATAGAAGTCCCTAGTCAAATGTGAGATTGATCAAATTAAAGAGCGACACGAGTACTTGATTTTATTGAACGCCTCGCTAATTCATTAAAGCAATTTGATAGGAGTAACTATGAATCTTTCCGAAAAGTACAGGACCAATTCCAATCAAATGAAAGTATGATAGACTAGTTCGAATTTCAAGTGAAAAATTACATGACCAACTATGTCATTTCCCTACGGAAGGCTAGAAATCACTTCATATTCTGAAGACGTGTTCCAAATCCATCACGGGTGGTGGACTCTGCCTTAGCAAATTGGAAAATCTTTGAGCGATGGAATCCAGGAAGCAAAAAATCAAGAAAGAAGAGTTTTCACCTGCAGTTTGGAAGGCATCGGACGGAAATAATCTGAAGGTGAACGTAGATGGCTCGTTCAAGGCAGGCAAATCAGAAAGCAGCATAGCGTGTCTGTGGAGATAAAACTGGAAGAGTGGTGGATGGGTTTGCGGAGATGGTTTCCGCAGCGTCATCAAGCCAAACCGAAACCCTAGCTTTGTTGGAGGTGTGTCAATATCTGAGGAAGAACACTACGCTGAATTTAAGTGTGGAGTAGACAACTTAAATGTGATAAGGGCAGTAATAGATTAGGAAAAGGCTTCATGGGAAGAGGAAACTATAGTTAACGCCTACAAATTAGAGATGGCCCAATTTGAAAACTTGAGTATAGCCCATTGCCCAATAGAAGCAAATAAAGTAGAGGACTGAGTAGCTAAAGCCCATAAAGGTAATTATCTTCCTAGAGATTGGTTTACTAATCATCCTAATACTTTATGAGACCTTATTGTTTCTGAGGCCCGTGTTTTTTGCGTGAAGTAATGAAGCTTGACTATATTTTATGACCAAAAAAAAAAAAATACTACGTCATTTTTCTTGCACTGAGTAGCCACAATTTTTAATACCAATGCGGTGGCGTAGCTAGTCCAAGAGTAGGGTGACTTTAGCTTGGGAAACTAGAAATCAATTATCTAAATCTCACAAATTGTTTGCAAATTACTCTATGGTCAGGGTCACATGCACAAAACAAAGATGAGCATTACCGGTTTATAAAAGCTGCAGATTGCTCCACGAACCTTCAAATAGCATGGGTCTCTATCTCACAAGTCCTACTACCATTTCAAAAGGTCAATGTAGTTTGAATTATAGTAATTCATTGCTTCTTAAAAATGGTTCACTATATATCCTCGAACTAGATGATTATTTTTTTCACCAAACTATGGACAAAATTATAATTCAAAATGTGAACAACATTATCATGTTATTCAATAATTTAAATCTTTTAGAATAATAACTCGAATCATATTCTGTCCTCTCTTCTATTGAAATCTTTTCCATATCTTGCACGCACATAAGTATGTGTTTTTCTTTTATGTTTTGCCCCGGGCCGGGGGTGGTTTGAAGGCAAATCAACTTAAATGATAGAAACGCTGTAATTTAATCAATCTAAGTTCAATGCTATGAAGGCAAATTTTGAAGTTTGTGTCCACCCCAATTTATTCTTGACATGTGACCAAGATAGAAAGAGAGGTAATTAGTACCACGATGGGTTGGTTCCTACACTGTAACCTAAAATTGGACAAGGCAGAATTGATTCCTAGTTTGTGGAACTGCAAATTGGCTCACCTAATCTTGTAATCGGATCGCCCGGTCCAGTCGATTCCAAGGTCAATCTCGGAGTTGATGATTCTTTCTTTTCTTTTGGCTTCTTCTTTTGTCTACAAGTAAGAGTTTCCCAACATTAAAAGAAAAATGAGAGCATTACTTTCAATTTATTTGTTAAATATAAGGGTGAGCATCGGTTTAGAGTTAATCCAGGACCGGTTGGACCGGCCCAACCCTATCGGTTCTAGTTCGGTTCCTAAGGGGATTGGATTAGTCCTTAGTCAAAGATCCCTGGACTAGCACTGTGCGGTTGATCTTGATCCTTGAGAGTTTAAGGTTAGTATAACTAGAATCAACCATGACTATATATATTATATATAATATATATTATATGTATTATGTATCTAATATATTATTTATAACACTCTTGCATATGGTGTTATGAGTATTATTGATAAATTATTACAGGAATTTCCCATCTTATCCCATATCTCTATAAGATGTCTTAATCTTTTTTATGGTTTCTCATTTTTAGCAACCGTGAAATTTCTATCGTTGCATTATCTTAAATTTGTTGAATACGTATTGGTATTTATAGTTTGATTAACAACGCTACATTGTCGATGGATATGTACCTTAAAATAGTAGGTTTGTTCTTTTTAAAGAGTACAAAAGTTATCGGTTGGCCTTGGGTTGACTGGTTCTAAACCCATTGGATTAGTCTAATCCTCAGTCCTAAGCTCAACAGGGTTGGTCCACAATTTAAAAAACTGAGGACCAACATTGTACGGGTTGATCCTAGAGTTAGGGAGTAAACCGGCCTAACTCGGATTATGCTCACCCCTAGTTAAATATAATGTTTACATGATTGGGGCCCTAACGCTAATTGACAATCGACTAGTCTTTCACTAAATTTTGTAGTCATTACTATAGTACATGGCATCATATCTACATATATTAAATAATAAAAGAATGCATATGTATGTATGTATGTATGTATGGACTGACAAATTTATGGAGGCATGCTTCAATAGGTTTAAGAATTTTTAAGTAATTTCCCCCTTATCGTTGTTGCTTGAATAGCGCTGCCACCCTATCTTCACTGATGAGGGCTTACAGGCCCTTGGGCGATGGTGGTCGGACATCACTGCCGTGCGAAGGCCGCAGGCCGTTGCTTGTGGCCGATGAACGTGGGAAAGAGCTTCCTTTTTTGGCTCTTTTTTCCCAGTTGACACCAAAATAGCACAAGTGGTGAGCAACCAAATTGATTCACATGCGATCAATATGATTCTCAGTTCCAAAATCTAGAAATCGGTCTTAACCGGTTGGATTCTCGATTTTATATCCTTAATAGGTCAATTATGGGAAAAGTACCCAAAAAGTCTTAAACGTATTGCATTGGTTCTAATTCGAGTCCTAAATTTTTCAATTGGACCAATTTAGTTCTAAACCTTTTTACATCTGTACAAATTCAGTCCATTCGGCCAATTTTGGGGCACTGACGTGGACATCGGCCAATGACCGGACGCTGACGTGGCAATTTTAAAATGTTTTTTTAATTATTTTCTTGAACTTTTTATTATTTTTTGAATTTTTATTAATTTTTTTTTTTTTTTTTTTTTTTCCTTTTCTTCCTTCTTCCTCCTTGGACTGTTCCGGCGGTGGCTGACGAGTCTCCAATGAGGTTCGCCGGCTATTGGGCGAGGGCCTCGAAGCCCTTGCTTGCTGTCGGCGAGGGTTGCAGCCCTCGCCCGACCTCTCCCAAGGCCACTAGCGAGGCGGCTTTGCCCGGATTTGCGGCCCTCGCTCGGCCTCGCCTAGGCCTTGCCGCGGGCGAAGGCAGCCTTGCCCACGGCTGGCAAGGCCAATGAGGCCCTCGCAAGGCCTTGCCGGGGGCAAAGGTGGTCGTTACCCGCGTCAAGGCTAGGGTGAGGCCGAGCGAGAGCCGCGAAGCCCTCACCAGCCGTCGGCGAGGGTTGCGGCCCTCGCCCAGTGGCCGGCGAGCCTCACTGGAGGCTCGCTAGCCGTCGCCGGAACAGTCCAAGGAGGAAGAAGGAAGAAAAAGAAAAAGAAAAGAAAAAGGAAAAATTAATAAAAATAATAATAAATTATTTTAAAATTTGCCACGTTAGCGTCTGGTTACCGGCCGATGTCCATGTCGGCGCCGACAGGCCAAAATTGGCCGGATGAACTGAATTGGTACCGATGTAAAAAGGTTTAGAACTGAATTAATCCAATTGAAAAGTTTAGGATTGAATTAGCACTAATGTAATATAAGTTTATGACTTTTTTTGTACCTTTCCCGGTCAATTCTGTTTGAGAACCGGTGTTGATAGAATCTTAAGTCGAACCGATTTTTAACCACTTTCCTTTTTCTCGATATGATAATATATAAACTAATATAATACACACACGTGTTGGAACAAGAGTGCACGTGTATCATATTTGTTTTGATCCATCGCAAATAGATCATATAAAATTCGTCACTAACTATTCAGCTGATGTTATTTAAATTCACTTCATTCCTTTTCCTGTCTACCTGCACCTGCTTCTCCACGTTAAGAAGAGTATATGGGAAAGAAAATATCTTTTTTGGTGGACATAAGACTACATATCGTAAAAATGTAAAGAGAATAAGTAAATAGATTCAACCATCCAAACTAAGAATCACATGGACTCGATCGGACCAACCGGTTTGATTCAGCTCTTGGAGGGATTGGTCCGATTCCCTGTTCCATGAAAATGGAACCGGTGATTGTTAGTCCACTTCCTTGGTTTGGGAGGGAACCAGACAAGACTGGACCAGTGGATCAAACCGACTTTTTTTTATATAATTTTTTTTTAATTTCTTAAAAAGCAATAAACCCTAAATAGTAACAAATATAGTATTTTTTTTTAATTTTTAATTTTTTTCTTGCTAAGTGATCGGCTCCATGAGACTAAATTGGTTCAGATTTAATTCTTGATCCTAAGACTATCCGATCCGGTCCTTAGTCCCCAAAATAGGGAACCGGTCCTCCTAGTCTGGTTCTCAATTCTTAGGTGGAAGTAGATCCGACCGGGAATTCAATCACCTTTAAAATAAATGTCATTTTCAAGTTAAATTTTTTATATAAGTTTTTGGTGCATCCTTGAAAGTGCCTTGATCAACAAGAGAAAACAAAAGCAAAGGACTTCCTTTTCACAATATCTTGACCATCCATCATAATTTCGTACCTCAAGAGAAAATTTATTCATCATCGTTATATACGTTTCTAATCTGGATGAATATCAAATCTTTTTCTTTTTTTCATGAAAAAAGCATGGCTAGTTCCAAGGTCCAGCTCGCGAGTTGATCATGAAGCAAGCATGTTCGGTTCCAAGCCAATTCTAGATTCAACAGGACCAATTTTTGATGCCAAAAATTAGTAACTACGAAGTAAATTCCAGGTCCAGAAATTGCCCTCCTTGAATCGGTCATCCCTAAATAGCACCACATTATCTAAAAAATTTTTTAAAAAAAGCCACGAGGCATTCTCCATACTAAGATCGGACTAAACTAACAAAAGTTTTAGATTGCACCTTTTGGCTAAACTTTAAAATTTGATTGCACAATGGAAGAGTTTTAAAACTCGATTTTATTTTCGTTACAAGTCTCAGAACTTCAAAGCACTTATCCGCTGTTTTTAATATCCCAACATTTTGATATACGCTTTTGAAGTTTTAATTTAGATTCAAACATCTATCTTATATGTTACTACTAACAACATACATATTAAGTTTACAAATGATCACTTTAACAATAACGCAAAAATGCCGTCAACCGCTGTCGTCAACAATGCTTCCCAACCCTCCACGCCTCGAGAAGCCACGCCAGCATGCGTTTGTCACCGGCAAATACCGAACAAGCAAATTATGTGATCAGATAGAAGATTAACTGATTCAATATGGAAAAATTAGGCTCTTTCATACGTTTCCTGGCCAACGAAAGATTCGGGTACTCGGGTTACAGCACTCTGATACAGTACCAGCAGACAGGTTAGCAGAGGGAAAAATTAGGATGACCCGACACGACCCATATTCCATGGAACAAAAAGAATTAAGTTCAAAAATAGGGTTCCACGATCCATTTTGCCACCTTTAGAACACTTCATCGCTATATCATCCTCGCTGTGTCTATTTCACATCTGTCATCTAAATGAAACTCCATTCCTATTATGTTAATTTATGATGCTTATATCGGGGTGACGGATGTGCAAGAAAATCCACCCCCTGTGTAATCTAATAACTCATAAATCAAATTAGGAGGTAACTTTTTGCCTCATCCACTTAGTAGCTGACCATTTCTCGCCAGATAGAACCTCGCATCCTCCATGTATGCTCTTTGGATCCGATTGACCGTCTAGTCCCTGAAAAGAAATGAAGATAAAGCCAATATCAAAATGAAGAAATTGTAATGCCAATCACATGGGACATAAAATGAAAATAGAATAACCAGAATCAAACTTGGACTCGGGGGAATTTAAAGGAAAAAATTGCGGCTTTGTTTAGTCTAACATCTCATCCACTCATCTTGATTATCTCTCTCGCAACTTACAACTATAAATCAAAGTCTCCTCCTTACACTAAGAGTAACTGTGTCCTAAAACTTAGCATTCCTAATGCTACATTCCTAAATCAATCCACAAGCAATGCAATCTTCAGTCATCTCTCTTATCACTAAGATCCTGAATGAATATGACTACTCAGATACACATGCAAGGCCCCCCAAAAACTTGGTGTACTAAAGCAACTTGATGAACTTGGATGAGGACCAGAGGTTTCCACTGCACTGTAGTCCCTGGACCCACCAAACAAGACCCAACTTCCCAGTCTAGGTAATGCTTGCATGAATGATTACTTAGCGATTTTCCATTAATAAATAGGCACTCTAATGTGTGCCCTGATGCATAATATCTATGTAAGCAAGAAATGCCCAACTCTAATAAATAAAGTGAGACGAACCATGCTCCAGAAGAGCACTGCATCTCCTTTCAGTGGCTTTACTGATAAGCCCTTCACCATCTTTCCACCACAGCTACATTCACCTGTTCCGGCCTATCAATGCAAACACCGAGTCAAAGAAAGAATCAGCTTCTAATACAGAGATAATAGATAGCAGCAAATGATAAAATTCAAGAGCATTCGATGCCAATTTCTCGGTCAATGCTGGCCACATCACATGCATCAATGTAAAATTAAGAAAGTGCTAGCCCGTGAAGAGAAAAGCAATGTCCATTACGAATATGATCCAAAGCTTGCCCGAAAACCACGGTGAGTATGTAGCAAACCAAAGTAGGCACCATGGAATGCCAAATTTCAATCATAGCAGTAAGTGTAAAAAGAGCATCAGACAGGGAAGGATCCAAAAAGTTAGGCAAACAAAATCACAGAAGTACAGCAATTGTACAGACTCCTCTCAAACGCTCAACTAAATTTGGGGCAAATAGGGCAGTGAATTCTGCAAATCACTACAGAGATTGATCAACCTAGACAGTACAGATTAAGAAGTGAAAGTCCTAGAAGGCCTCAACCCTCACCCTCCCCATAAGGCAGCTCCATATTGCAAGCCAACGTTACAGAAGAGAATCTGATCCTCCACATTATTGTGTTGTCCACATGATCAACGTCATTCCAATTCGATATCAGAATTTTGATCATTATATGCTTCAAAATTGAAATAAATACATGTATAATGCATAGAAAAATTAATTAAGAAATAACGCAGACATTAAGAAATGCATATTTCTTATTAAAAGAAGAGTTTCTGAAGGTCATTTGTATTCAACCCATGATCAAGAAAAAAAAAAGATTTACTTGCCCTCGTAAGAAACTGGAACTAAAATGACTGAGTTACAAAAGTACTTAAGACAAATGGGAGCCTTAATACATATATAATTGGTGGCCACAAGAACATTTGAAAGTTCCAGTTATTCAAGCATTTACAGAAACAAGATACCTGTAGCATCGTTTTATGACCTGAATGAAATTTGTTGGATCTAAACTGAACCTCATGAAATTACCGATTCAGGTGCTATGTATCAATTTAATTTATTCATCCAAGAGTTGGCCCATTTTTAGGTCAGTGCTGTGTCAATTATATTTATGAGAAGCAACTCACTGAGGCAATATATCAATCTAAATCCAAATGATGACACCAACAAGACAGACAGACAGTGTCCAAATAAACTGCTCATTGTGGCAGCAGGAACATCCTTGACATATATTGAAGCATTCATGAAGTGAGTTTCTGAGTTGTAGTGTCACCCTAAAGTGACATGGTCAGTATCCACCCCTCCAAAGGACCAAACTCTGATATCCATTTAGTAGTGAAGAGAAGATACATCCAGCAAAAGAAAAACATAGTTGGAGATGGAAATTAAGAATCAAAGTGAAAAAATACTTACCATAGGAAAAAAAGTTTCTCCTCCCTCCACATTGTCACTCAAATACATAAGCATTGTGGCAACTCGCTGACCACCGCGCTGCAAGTTGAACTACAAAAGGGGCAAATAAAATATATTTCAGTTTCATATATAGGCAACTGTCTTTATACAACAAGATAATAGTGCAACACGAAGCAAAAGAAAGTACAACAGCTGAAAGAGACTAGGTGGACTTACAGTGTCAGAGAAGTAATCATGGTGTGGCTTGTAATACTGATTCTTTTCATACCTGTGCTTCTGGAGATGTTAGCTTGGATAATGAAACATATTAGTCTTCTGCTCAGGAGCAACAGCTTACAGGAGAACGTTCCTACCTTAAGACTTGGATGAGCTCCCCATTCTCTATAGGAACTTGAGCATAGACAGAGATGCGCTTTTCAATTGCCTGAATTTGTTAAAGAAATGGTATTGAAAGCTTCGTCTTGAGAAAATTCTCCACAGGCCCATAACAAAGAAGGCAAATTGCACTGGAGTCACTTAGTTGTATTCGTAAATACAGGCACCATTTCCAGGTTCAAAGAATAGAATCATGATCCTGAACTAACCTGCACCATAGGATATCTCCTCTCTGCATGATTCAGAAACATACCAGAGCTTGTCCTAACTTCACTCCTGATTCCCTGGTCAAAAGTTACAGAAAAGTTCACACTAGAAACTCAATATCATCCAATTGAGATTTTTAGGCACAATTTAAGATTAAACAATGAAATATCAAATCTAGAAAGAAGAAAAAGAGCACACCTTCCCTGTTTTTGCATCCACCACTGTAGAAACCTGAAGCCTTGGACGGGCAATGCCTCTGAGATAGTCACATTCCTGCAACATAAACAAAATTCCAGTTAACCAGCTGTAGTCATCAGTAGAGTGCATCCTCAGATTTTAATAGCAAACAAATCTTTGCTATTCTCCTAAGTAGCTAACTTTTGTAGCATTTTAAAATGCACAAGAAAAATTATGACACTATTATCACAAAATGATACAACATCGATAAACTATGTCTTATCCCACTAATAATTGTGAGACAATAATTCGAGAAATTTGTTAAAAGATCTATTAAAGCAGTTGAGCCAACTGTTCATCCATTCATTGTCATGAAAGAAGATATTGTTGATAACTTCATACTCCTCCAAAATTATTTCACAGAATTATGGTAAGGCTGCTGTGCTCCACCTTGTTTTCCTTGGAAACTAAATAAACATCATATAGCCAATGTTCTACAGACAAGCCTCCAACTCTTATACAGGATAAACAGTAGTCATCTTAGACCAAAAAAGGGGGGACAAGAAGATTCTCTGTGTTACAACAGCTTGTTCAAGCCAAACTGCAGATATTAACAAGCATCATATATGTCTTTATCCAGAAAAAAGAAACGAATCTTATGTCCAAGAAGATTTTTCAGCTATTGCTGCAAATCTCCATCAACAAATAACTCAAACTTAACAAAGGACAAACTGTCAGTCACAACTTGATAAGCATTCAAGACGTGGAAACTGTATTAGTTTATCCAATTTAATCAAGGTTGGAAACAATGAATGCATGAGAACAACTGCCACAACAATAGGACAGCAAACACGCAGAAGGTGGAAATGAGATCAAGAACAACAAAAATAAATTTCAACTTCATCATGTGTAGCAAAGTAAATCTCCTTGCCCCATTTATTAACCCTACTAAGTATAATGTTCCTTGGGTTGTGGTTCATTTAGGTATGCAGTATGGTTATAGGCATGTGGTTTGGGATTGTCAAGACAAGTAATAAGAGATGATGGATAATATAATGAAAGCTTTAGGAAGGAAAGGACCAATTGTTGTCATCAATTATATACGTTCATGCAGGAACTTGAATGAAAAAAAAAATGTGCCTCTATCATTTGTGTGTTGTTTCTATTCGATTAATCAATACTTAAGCTAGTTTAGAAACAAATACAGCAAAGTCTACTCTTTTCTTAATAAGACAGGCAACAACTTAATTGAAAGATAAAAACAAATGGAAAGCATATTCCACAATCATTATGCTGCCAAGTCCAAGTCTTTTCGCTGTGTGCATCAGCACCACCATCAATATGAGCTCGTTACATTCAACAAGGTTGCTACACAGTCCTAAAAGTTGGAATTGACTCTGGAACTAGAGGAGGCTTCATTACAGTAGATGGCATAGTTTTGCCAACTTCATGAATTTAGTAGGGTCAAAGTCATAGCCACATACAAATAAGCACCACTTCACATCATCTAACTCGAGAGCAGAATTATCTAAAGAATCATAAAAGAATTGATCATGCACCTTCTAGTGAAATAAGATATCAAATGAATAACAAAGTGGAACAAAACCATTTTATTTGCTATACTAGAACTTGACCTATTTCTCTTCAAACTATAAATGTAGGAATGAAGTAGTCCAGCTCCGCTTGGCTGAAAGCTTGTTATATAGGTTGGGACAACATTTTTAGCCACCCCTACCCTCCCCACCCCACTATACCACGGACAAGAGAAACTCCCATTCAGCGTACCTATAGCAATACCATCTATTAAGCAAGTTGTACTTTTTTTCTCTAGCTTGAATTCCAAAGGACGATCTTTTAGTTTGCGGGTTCCCTTTCAGCTATCCGTGTTTACTTCTTCAAATATGATCTTGGAACCGAAAACTTTGAATGAAAAATTAGCCTACATCGAGATGCTTAGTTATTATTCCCTAACAAGTACATTGAAAAAAAAAGAGAGTAATTTATAGCAACTAAAATGGAGAGATTCCACCTCATCTACTTCATAGGTTCAACAAACAAGGTGGGCAATAGTTGTGAACTATAATCACCATATAATATGCAAAAGCACCACGATCTTCGAGGTGGATTTCCAACAAGGTTCAATGGATGGAGCATTCAAAGACGCAACATTTCTAATGATAACAAGGGTTGCCCATAAAATGGAATCTTCAACCTTTTGCTTGATTAAGATGTACTTTAAGGTGAGTTAATCCGACTAATGCACTTTTACAACTGCTCACAAATTAACAAATGGAAAATTGGTAAATGCAGTAGTACATGTGATGATAGACATACCTCCATGCTTAAAAAGTTGTGTAGTACGATGATTCGGGGTGACCAACTAATAATCTCAGGTTTGACCTACAACAAGAAATATATTCATAGAAAACCTTAGAAGATCTACCACCAAAAATATGATATAACAACAAAGTTAATTCGTACATTAAAAGGGCTACATTTCCAAAATTACAAATGTCGAGATTTATGAAAATTTTAGATGGTGTGACACAACATAGGGCACAATAGCAGTGAGGGATGCAAATATAGATGACTTTCTGTGGCTAAACACAGTTCTTTTACTTTTATGTGTGCAAAGTATGTTTCACAATGAAGATTAGACTTTTATACTACTCTTCTTATGTTAGTAAAAGTCTATGGAACTGACTTTAAGGTGTGTCTACATAACAAAATCGCAAGACTAGTTGGCATAACACCGTTAGCAGGAAAACAAGAGCCCTCCAAAGATATTGATCAAAAAAGATGAAAGCCTGAATAATGATCCATTATTTTCATCAGTGGATAAGAGTTTAAGCCAATCTAGCATGCTTGAAACCAGAACAATCTTAACTTGAGCAGGTAGCATGCCCAAGAAGTACAAACACATAAGACATATCACCTAGGGCTACTCTGGGACACAAACAATGAACCCCTGACAGAATGATGATGTAAAAGAGTGAGCCAGTAGCAAGCAACCTCTGACATTGGCACATAAAGTGGATCTAAATGATTGATGGAAGGATGAAATAAAACAGCTATCCCAAGATAAATGACAAGATCATATGAGGCTTGTTTATCACAGGAAGATTAAATAAAATCAACAAGTATTCTCTTCCAAACACAG
The DNA here is from genome assembly GCA_014182575.1 of Eucalyptus decipiens. NCBI lineage: Eukaryota > Viridiplantae > Streptophyta > Magnoliopsida > Myrtales > Myrtaceae > Eucalyptus > Eucalyptus decipiens. The sequence goes on from CM024613.1 coordinate 35,446,501, forward strand.
AAAAAGAGGTGTTGTGGCGAAAAGCTTCCTTCACTCAAATCTGTGGTGACACACTACCAACCTGTCACAATTGTAAATATATACAGCCAACCATCTGTTCTCTACTAACCTCAGGAACTTAGTACCAATAATCTTCGAATAATATTAAAACATCGAAGTTGCACATGCGAATTCAGCAATCATTTCAAAAACAACATTCTTTCATACATATAAGTTGATGTTAGCTCCAAGAAAGAGCTTCCTGTTGGGTACTTCCTCAATTGATCTTTGAATACTTGGTTGGATATTGAAATCGATTGTAAAACCAATTCAAGAAACAGGTCATCTACCTTCCACCCCAAAAGGAAAGATCTTAACAACTGGTAAATAAGTATTAATGCCATCAGACCACCATTCTTTCATTTTTATTGCAAATCCATTTGACACAAGATTATCTACCAAAATTAACTGTGATCAACAAATATGCAACCTTGTGACAACACCATACTTGAAAAGAAGCACCAAAAGGTTAATTTAAAGAACAAAAGCATCCCTTAGAAAGAAAACACATCAACTTCAAGCTAGTTTTGATTTCACAGTCAGGTTCACTCAATTATGCATCAGAAGTGTTTGTCCACACTACAAAATAAGGCACAACTATGAATAGACAAGATGCTAATTTTATAACACAGACCAATTGCCACTAAATGATGTCATCAAGGATCATTTAATTTCAAGGAAAGTTACATGAGATCACCACCAAATAATGTATAATAAATGGGATATCATTGTTAACTAAGTTTCCCTGAGATGCAATGGGCTTGTACCAAAGTGTTGTCCTGCTGTATTAGTTTCATCTAATAAATCACTTTACTCATGAGAGACGAATGCTGAGAACTTGATTAAATTGATATATCAGTAAGAATCAAGTGATTTCAATTTATAACAATGGAATATGAGAGATAATAGACACTTCTATATCGATACATTGTTAAAGCAGCTCAAAAGTCAACCAATTTTTAATGCGCTGCTTATTATTAAACATTCATTTTTATTTCCTTGAGAAAAGAAGATTCTAGTATGTGAGAGATGTGCAATAGCCAAGGAACAAAAGGGCAAATAGAAATTATTACAACACTAAGACTAGGCAAAATTTGAGCCCATTGACCAAAGACAGCTGGAATAATACAAAATAATAGCAATGGAAGCTTCTTTACCCTCAAACAATCTATTATTATGTTGTACAAAATCAGCACATTAGGCAAAGCGCTCCAAGATTTTGATTATTGAGATTAAATCACCACCAAAAGCATTCAAACACCTGAATAACTGGATACATTTCTAAAAATAGGGGGAAAAAACACCTTTGAAGCGCTATAGATAGACTAAGAATGATGCCACACAATGCCACACAAAAGGAGAAGATTATTAAAACAAGCCATTTTGCATGGCCAAATGGTCTTAGAGATGATTTTCAACCACTCAAAAGGTTGAGGTGTTAATTGCAAAAATGAGAAGGACAAGAGTGACTCTACAACTGACATGTTTTTAAAGACAATAAAGTTAAAAAACCTACACCATCACCTTGAAGACTCTAGGCCAGTAATTTAGGAAAGAGAAAAACTCTGAACATTTTTGTCCACCAACTGCAAAGCCTAATGTGTACATTCAGTCTATGAAATGGGAGTCACCTATAAAGGAAAAGGTTGTATGCAGAATATAACAAGCAAGGGCTTTCCACTAGTTGCATATGATAATAACAAATACCAAATAAAGTCTCTACTTACATAACCAAGGCGCAAGATTTCAGCTTCTTTATCATCATTCCATAATGAAATGCCTGGAAAAATGCCAAAACAATTTCGCCTTAGTTAAACTAAAAAGACAATGAGGAAAAAATATCTCGTCATGCAGCTTCTGTAATATACCTTATACAGACTTGCCAAAACAAAGCACAAAAGTTTGACTGAGAGATTTTGATGTAGGACAACGAGTCCACAACAAGGAATAAATCTTTAGGCTTCATCACACACAAAGGTTCCTAAGCATCACATAGAGGGTTTTTAAAGCATCACACCTAAGAGAAGACTTGTATCACACAATTCCAAAGCAAAGAATTGCCAATTCAAACAATCATCAAATCTATCAAAATAATGTATCCAGACTTTCTAAAGTGCCAAGAATACTCCAAGTCAAAATAGGAAACTTAAATATTCTAATAAAACTAGTAATACATATTCACAGCCAACTAGGAAAAGGAAACATTAAATCCAATTCCAAATATAATAGACTCCAAACACTATATGAAAATTCCTAATTTATCAAAGAATATAAACAGCATATCTTCATCATGCATGGCTTTTCTAAGTCTTCAAAGGTTGTTGCCATTGTTCTCCATCAGATTTTTAGGCTTACTTTTCAGAGGAATGAGAGCTATATAGAATTTGATATCCCATTGTATAAGGTTTTTATTGGTGTAAAGGGAAAAGAAGAATATTCTTAGGCTCCGCTTGTTTCACACAAAGTGATATTTGGGAAAACATTTTTATTTTTTTGTGTTTGTGAAAGATTCTCAGAGATATTGGACCTGAAATTTTCACCAGCATCACCGCATCAGTTATTTTATTACTGACAATTACTATAAAATTAGATGTGTCTCCTCTCTTTCACATGAGTCAATTATTCAAGAAAGACCACAGTTATTCTAATTATAAGAGAAAAAATGGTTTAATTACAATTGAAAGAGATATTTTCATATCATAAATAAATTGATATGATGAGATTGTGCTCCAATTAATGAAATAGCTCTTTAGAATTTTGATCACCGGCAGAGCTGAAATTCCCCTTATAAAGGTAAAATATTTTCATTCCAAATGGATGAAAATAATTTGACCATCATTTTCATGAGTTTAGCCAAACACCAAAAGATAATCCTTTTCCTAAAAAATGACTTCATCGTAAAAATTTTCCCAAAGTATCACATTTTCCATGAAACAAATGGAACCTTAATCTCATGTCAAAATTATTTGAGTTTTTGTTGACCAAGTTACAATCTTATCTAGTCATGAAATTTAAAATAAAATTTCGGGTTAATAGAAAAAGAAAAACTAGAATAAGTCGAGAATCCAGAATTTGGGACAAGTTGCTCTATCAGTAGGTGACTCTGCATGAAGGCAATGCAACCTTCTACCAACATTGGCATACTAACTATTCTTTCTTTTTTTCTGCTAAGCATGGTAAATCTTCTTTCACAATCAACCATAACAAGAAGCTCAACCAGCTTACATTCAATTCATCAGGATAAAAATCTCATTCAGCAAGCCCTTTAGTATAGACTAGTGACAGAGAAAATATCAATCTCTCTGATAAATGAATATTGATTAGAACAAAACAAAATGCCATTCACATACATCAGGAGAAATTTACATACAATGAGACCATGCATACAGAAAATTTTAAACTCTAGAGAAGCATTACAAAACAACTTCCATTCTTTTGGGGGGAAAAAGAATAGACAAAGCATAAGTTTGGATACTTCCATCAATCAATACAGGCAACAGATAATCTTATCAGAAAGCCTAATTTTGTCCTGGACAATGTAGTCCAGAAGATGCAACCCTGTGCAGGACCTCTATCGTTATATTCGTTATAACTACCATTAATAAAAGGGAAACAAATAAAGGATGTGATTAGTTATCACAGATCATCCTTAACGAGCTCAAGACCAAATAATAGCTCATCCACAAATAAAACCACTATCTGACAATGCCTTTGCAATGAAAGACAAGGTATGAACAAGTTAATAATGTGAACCTGTAATCTTCAAAGGGATTCAAGCTTAAATACATACCTCCAGGTAACTTAAGATAGCCATCTTGCTGAATTTTACGAGATCCTTTAAAAGATGGAAACTTTGTGCCTGTGAATAACAATGCTTTAGAAGACTGATATGATTCTTTAACAACCCACTTGCCCCCACACAACCCCTCTTTGCCAACCCTCACAGACCCACATGAACAAGGGAATGACAACCTACAGAATCTACTTTAAGGAATACAAGTGAAATTACAGGTTGTACTTATCACCAATATGACTATTCCTTTTATTAATAAATACAACCAATATGACAATTCCTTTTATTAATAAGTAAAAGAAAGTCAACTACAGGACACCAAGAGGGGTACAAACCCATTTTCAAAAAGAGCTCAAAAAACCCAAGAAAGAGCTCAATTACAGGACAAAGCGTCTATTGTTTATGCTAGACATGGAACATATGGAACTATTCATTTGCTAGCAAGAATAATAGAAAAACTAACAACTTTAAAGGGAAAAGAAGGCACAAGAAACTTATAAGAGACAAAAAGTCAGAGACAGCTTTACAGTTTCTAGAGACCACGCCAAACTATATTCAAATGCATAAAAAGATAAACAAAATAAGCAGGGAACGAAACCTAGTATGGACCATCACTCCTTGTAGCTCCCAACTAATTAGTCCATAAGAACTGACTCTGAAACTGTCCTTGAAATTGATGCGCACAATTACAGTTAAATTCAAGACCTCAAATTCTAGCTGCATATGTAAAGAGACATGAAGAACTGACAGAGCTAAATTAAACTTCAAAATTCCAGCAAATCTTGCCTGTTAAGCTCTAATAGGTTCTAGGCCTAACCAAACTTCAGGCAAAAAGAGCAAAACATGAACCGGCAAATACCAAGACAAGAACCAACCATGCAATCATTGTCAAACTTAAAAGTATTCTCAACAGTAAGTGCAACACTTTGAGTTCCCATATTTCTGTAACTTGTTCATGTACTGAACCAATCAACCACCCTCTTGCGTAAGAAACTAAACGCGTGAAATTTATAAGCACAATAAGAACTCAGGAATAGATCACTAGTGAAAATGCTCTGATGCAAATCAACATGTATAAAATCGAGAAATATTATGTGTACCATATGAGTCTTCCAGCCGTCGAATGAATGCTAACTGAAGAAAAGCACCTGCACTCCCCCCAAAAGCAAGCCAGAGTTGAAAGATTATTAGGTGCAGATTTTATAAAGGGAAGTCAAGAATGGCCGTCTACAATCAGACCTTGATCAGCTACCAAAATATATAAGAGGTTAATAAACAATGTCCCCTAATGGTCCGATTGCAATAAATCAACGAAGCTCAGATCCACGTGAATCAAGATCTGGCTCCAAACCGATCGATCTCGAAGACAATAACTCCAAGTACTATATGCAAAAGTGATTATTCACAGCCAACACTATTTCAAGAAACGGTCAATGAAATGAATCCCTGGCAAATAATGGCACTTCCCAGTTCTTTTTTCTTTTTCTTTTTCAAATGACACTACCCAGTTTGATCGGCTCCAAAATGTGAGAATTTTGATCACGACCCACTTCGTCAGGCAATCAAAGCATAACCCAAATGACCGCAAAAGCAGGATATCACCGTCAATCGGAAACCTTTACGTACCGATGATCATCCCTACAGTGACGAACGTAAGCAGCCCGAACACAATTTTCATTGCAGGAGCCATATTGCCTGTACAGCACAAACTGGAAAACGCCCCTCTCAGTCACACAGAATCAAGAAAACGTAGGGAGGGATCGCGCGACGAAAGAATGCATGAGGTGGGGACGATCATCAGGCCCGGCAATTCGATCCAATTTTACCTTCCCAAGCGAGAGAGAGCGAGACCCGGCAACGACCCGAGCCGATTCGTGTGGTTGATTCGAGGCGATCTTGGGACTCTGCAGAATGGAGAGATTCTTGCAACGCCGGACCGACAGAATCCTGCGAATTTCCACGGAGAGACAGGCTTTTCTTCCTTTCGTAGGGTTTAAGTTGAGGTTGGTCAGAAAATGAGGATGGCAGAAACGGACAAAACGAGAAGACGTTAGCCCCGAATTGCACGTTTGATTATATTGACTCCGCTACTCCTCAATTCCACCACGTCACATGCCACATGGTACGTGGTGAACATGCTTATTATCAGAGGAGATAATTAGGATTTTACCCTTGATTTCCCATGGCCAACTCTTGCAAGAAAAGGAATTTTCATTGTGATTAAGATGAGCACGAAGTTGATATTGTGGTAGTTGTGATTATATAAATTGAATCTCGAATGGATTTGCACCCCCTGGGATCGATAAACCTTTTGGGTGAATAAAAAATATAAAGTGACGTGCAATTTCTTTAAGCTATACAAAATTTAAACTCTAACTACAAAATATAAACTCCTACTTTTGTTGGGCTATTATGATCTAGTTCTCAAAAAAAAAAATTCAGAATCGCTAATTTTAAATGTCTTTGAACTCCAAAGTTCACCAATTTATAAAATATTTTAGAGTGAGTATGGCTCAATAAATGAAAACTCAACGTCTAAAATAGGAGACCTACTCACCACTCGATCCAAGAGCATGGCAACATAATATCAATTAATTTATCATATATCATTTAGAGGAATCATCATGATTCAAGTGCTAATAAGTTTAATCACAATCCGGCATGTTAATCAATTTGTCTCTTCTAACCACGTACCATAACGTAAATTTACAAACATATAAAACAGTCCAAATATTCATATAAAAAAAATTGTCACAAGCATATCCAACCATGTCAAATTTCTCTCAAAAGTTGCCCATGGCTGCAATAAGGAGATTAACATACTCACAACAATGAATATTCACATACACTTTTCAAACATACTATTTAAATTCATTTAAGATACTGTAATCAACCATGATATTTTAATCATTTATGCATATAGTCTTGCCTATTATCAACTCATCATGCAATTATTAATTTCTTTTAACATTATGGATCTATGATATCATCCATACTTAAAGCTAAAACAACTAAAGGACCAATAGCATTAAATGGGTCAACCCACTTTAGTCCCTAATGATTCTCTTGCCTTAAACGAAAAGATCTGTGTGAAGACAGAGTTTTGATCCACTTAAATTTAAGTGATAAGATCTTTAATTAGGCAAATAAAACACCTAGAGAAAACCTTATCTTAGAGAATCTTGATCAACAAAAATGGTAACTCTTAGCTAGCTTTAGTCGTGCTAGCATTGTGAATATATCCAAATGAAGACTTGGGCTCTTCGGATACGATTTGAAGAAATGGAATTGGGTAGAATAATTAAAGATAATGGTTCGAGAGAGAGCATTATTGGGCAAGCAGGTGCATGAATGAGGAAGTTTGATTTGCAATTTTATCAAGAACATTCATGAGCTAAAGTTAAAAATATTAGATCACACATGACGTATTTGCATAGTTAAAATATGTGGTTGAAAATGAAGTAGACGTGTCGAAGTTAAAACGAGCAATAAGTGACTATCTCTAGATGGCAAAGCTCGTGGGTATAAAAGAGGGGGAAATGGACATGATTGAAACATGTGATCAATATCAACAATCATGCGAAAAATATAACAAGACTCATGTATAAACTAATCTAAGTTTGCATCCCCAAAAGCATTTTGGGCAAGATCTTGACTATTATCCACGGCACATAGAGTCGTATACATATATTGTCACATCGTTCCTAATTTTAATGTGAATTTCGAATTTAAGGATTTATGAATTGGTTAGCAGAGGTAAATCAATTTTTTTTATTACTCTAATAGCTTTGAGTATAGTAAAATTTGAGCAACGAAGAGACGACAAAGCACCGGTGACAATTTGATCGAAGAAGTGGAAGATACAAAAATTGATGATTTTTGCCTAGAGACTCAAAACAACCTTTCTTGTGATTAGAAGTGTATCCAGGGCTAAAAGCAAGTGCATCAATATTCATTCAATTGCTCAATTACAACCTACCCGAAATTGATGCTTTCTAAATTCCCGAGTTCAAAGGTTGTTCTGCGCGGGCCTCTAAATTAGATTAGCCAACACATTGATGAAATAGGAAGAATCAACATTGAAGTTCTCGAATTTTCATTCCAAAGTTAGAAGATTATGATTCGGAAGATGAATTTTAAAGAGATTATTGTTTTGAAGACTTGCAAGGCCAAAGAATTTTCAGTTGCTCATAAATTTTGCTAGAGTTTTTTTTTTTTTTTTTTTTTGTTAGTTTCAGAGTTGACTTTGTAGAAAACGATTCTCTATTGGCACAAAACTTCAAAGGATCAATCACTAGTAAGGCTCTGATTATTTCATGAAAAATAAATAATTTTAAAAATATTTTCCTAAAAATAATTACTTATATCACTTAAAAAAATAAATAAACGAAATATATTTTCATCTTCTCTAGTCGAGGTAGATCGGTGCTTCTCTAGACGACGTGTCGGAGGAAAGCTTTCCCGGTGGGGAAGACTGATGTGGGGCTAGAGAATCATACATATTTGCAATTTTGTTTTATTTAGTTATGCATACAATTTTTTATTTATTTATTTAATATTTTGATTTTATTTCCTTTTAAACAATTATTTCGATTAGATATCGGTAACAATTCTTTTTTTTTGGCGCTATTGGCTGAGATGTTGGGGGACTTGCAACTCAAGAGTTAGACGTCGTCCGTCCAAATTCCACTAACAACATGCAAATTACTTTGGATCAATGTCATTTACATAGGCCAAACATCTAGATTTAACTGATTTATATGTTATAGATTGTTGTATGGGTCTAGAGTAATTCGATCTTCCTACTCGTGCCCTTAGATACAAAAACACATCTCTTGTCGGGTAATCCTAAGAAAATTGGGTTACTATCCATAACTATTATTCTCTTACATTACACAACTCTTTACATGAAATAAAAAAAGAATTATATTAAGAGTTTTCTTTTGTTGTGTTTAGGGCATGTTGCGAGTATGTACTAAGCCTCGTTCTCACTGCATCTCTCAAAGAAAATGAGGAAGACAATAAAGAACAAAACGACAAGATGTTACCCCACCCCCCCCCAATTTGTACATTTGAGTATTTTGACTCCCCTTAATCCTCGTTTTTACTATATCACACGGAATCAGAGCAAGTACTTAGCGAGGTCTGTAAAGCTCGATACCAGCGGCTTTAGGGATAACCATCTTGCCGATGACAATTAAGAGGTGTAAACTCTTTTACAATGGTCTTAGAGTATCTCAACAGGCCATTGACCGTTCGATCGGAAGGCTAAGGTGATCATTAGTTGATTGGAAACATTGAGAGTAAAGAGAAATTCGGATTAGAATAATGAAGCGGCACTCAACAATCATGCTTATTGTTCGAAATAATTAGGATGTTTCCTTTAATTTTCCACGGCCAACTCTTGCTCCGATTGTGTGGTGTAACCGATGTCCAGCGTGGAGGAATACAACTCACATGGTAATGAGCCGCATTGCAAGAAAGGTATTTCGGTGCGATTAAGATGAGCACGGAGTATGTAGATATCGTGGCGATTGTGATGGCTATTGTTATGATCTGAATTTTCCATGCAAATTCAAATTCGAATGCATAAAATATTTGAAGTCATGTGCAATTTTTTTTTTTTTTTTTTTTTAAAGTTATGATCGCTCAACGAATATAACATGCATTCTGCATGATTCAAGTGCTAGTAATCTAATTCCATTCCAACATGTTAATAAATTTATCTTTTGTGAACACGTGCTATGACGTAAATTTACAAACGTATAAAAAAGTTCAAATATTCATTAAAAGAATCGTTACAAGTAGTAACCAATCATGTCAGACTTCCCTCAAAATTTGCCCCTTACTGCAATAAGGAGATTAACATGCTCACAACAATGAATATTCACGTACACTTTCGAGACATATTATTTAAATTCTTTTAAGATAATGTAATCAACCATGATATTTTAATCATTTATACATGTAGTCTTGCCTCTTATTGACTCATCATGTAATTACTAATTTATTCTAACAATATGAATCTATGAATGATATTATCCATACTTAAAGCGAAAACAACTAAAGGGTCAATAGTATTGAATGGGTCAACCTACTTTAGCCCTTAGTGATTCGCTTACCTTAAATGAAAAGATTTGTGTGAAAATAAAGTTTTGATCCACTTAAAATTAAGTGATAAGATCTATTATTAGGCAAATAAAACACCTAATCCAACCATATTGAGGTGAGAGAAAACCTTATCTTAGAGAACCTTGATCAACAAGAATGGTAACTTTTAGCTAGCTTGTGCTAGCATTGTGAAAATATCCAAATGAAGACTTTTATAGCTTGAGCTTTTTAGGTACTATGTGAAGAAATGAAATTGGGTAGAATAATTGAAGATAATGGTTGGAGAGAGCATGATTCGGCAAGTAGGTGCATTAATGAAGAGGCTTGATTTGTAAGCTTATCAAGAACATTAACGAGCTAAAGTTAAAAAAAAAATGACATCACGCATGATGTATTTACATAGTAAAAGATGTGGCTGAAAATGAGGGAGGCGTGTCCAAATTAAAACGAGAGATAAGTGACTATCTTTAGTTGGCAAAGCTTCTGGGTATAAGAGAGGGGAGAATGAATATGATTGAAACATATGATAAATATCACCGATCATGCGACAAATAAAAGACCCATGTATAAACTAATCTAAGTTTGTGTCCCTACAAGCATTCTGGGTAAGATATTGACTATTATCCACGGCACATAGAGTTGTGTGTATATATATATATATCGTCACAGCATTCCTAATTTTAATGTGAATTTCGAATATAATAATTCATGTATTGGTTAGCACAGGTGGATCGAACTCTTTATTACTCTAATAGCATGGATCAGAGTAAAATTAGAGTGATGAAGAGACAACAAAGCACAGATGACAATTTGGTCGAAGAAGCGGAGGATACTAAAATTGATGATTTTTGCCTAGAGACTCAAAACAACCTTTCTTGTGATCAGATGTGCATCTAGGGCCAAAGGCGAGCGCATCAATATTCATTCAATTGCTCAATTACAGCCAATCGAAAGTTGATGCTTTCCAAAGTCCCGACTTTGAAGGTTGTTTTGTGGGTCTCTAGATCAGATCAACGAACACATTTATGAAATAGGAAGAATTAAAGTCGAAGTTTTTTGAATTTTTGTTCCAAAGTTGGAAGATTATGAATAAAAAGATGAAATTTTAAGAGATTATTGTTTTAAGACTTGCATTGAGGGGAAAGAATTTCGAGTTGGTAGGAAAATTTGCCAAAGTCAACTTTGCAGAAAACAATTCTCTATTAGCATAGAGCTTCAAAGGATATGATTGATCGTTTTAGAAAAATATATTAACAAAGCCTAAGCTAGAAAATCTATGTGGTGAAAAGTGCGCGGATCATCGTGCAAACTAGGTTCATTCTTAGCGGCTAAAAATTTGGAGGGTGAGTATTCTCCAATTCAGGTGGATTGGTGCTTTCTAAGGGCACGCATGATAAAATTCCTACTTCTCTATTTTTCCGTTTCTCTGTTCCTTTGAAATAGATTTGGAACAGAAATTCGTTTTAACGCAATTTGATTTTTCTATTTCTGGAATAGATTTCTATTTCAGAAATAAATTTGAACAAAAAATCAGAAGCTAAAATTTTTAACTTCTCAATTTCTAAAATAAAAATTGAGAAATCAATTTCCGTTCCAAAAGTTTTGTCATGCGCATCCTAAATAGTCTGTTGGAGTGGAGGTTTCCCAACAGAGGAAAATGATGCATTGGAGAACCATCCTATTTGCAATTTTGTTTTATTTAGTTATGCATACAATATTTTTATTTAAATATCTTGATGTTATTCCCTTTTAATCAATTATTTTGATTAGATATTAGAAGATATTTTTGGGATTTTTATTTAGAATAGCTTTTTTTTTGCCCCAGAATTGGTATAATTGATTGAGACGTGAGGAGAGTTTCAGCTCAGAGTTGGACATCGCCGGTTTATAGAGTTATAGATCGTTGCCCGGGCCTAGAATAGATAGGCTTTCATGCTCAAGCTCGATATAAAGACACATCTTTTGTCGAGTTTTCATAAGAATTTTAGGTTATTATATATTAGTGTTATTCTCTTACATAAGACAACTTTTTACATGAAATAAAAAAAAAAAAACAATATTACGAGTTTTCTTTTGTTGTGCTCGGGAGTGTTGTGAGTACGTACCCAGCCCTCTTCTCACTGCATCTCTCGAATGCAAACAAAAAAATGAGAAGGGATAAGATAATTTTGAAATTTTATCTTCCTCCCCCTTACAAAAATTTTACATTCTCTACCATCTTCTCCCATTTCCGTCTTCCAAAAAGAAAAAGAAAAAAAAAACTAATATTAGTAATTTCTTTTTTAGCATACTAGTTATTGTACACAAGCTATGCACGAATTTGAACCACAAAAGAAATCAAATAACATATCTACAATCTAAAAGGTAAGTACCGACTCAAATGGAATTGGAAGTACATACCCACTAAAAAAAAACAAGCTAAAATGAAAATGGGGATAATTATCTATAAAGATTACTATTTTAGACTTAGTTTATGGAGGAATCATTAAAGTGATACATCTTAATAAAGGAAAGTAAAAAAAAAGTTTCATTCCCAAATCAATTCGCATCCTGTTTGAGAAGAGATGCAAAGCACCTAAACTAAAGAGGCGAATATTCCATGGGAAAATTACCAAAACGGTTTTAAACCTATTGAAATTTTTTCAATTCAATTTTAAACCTTCTTCTTTTTTTCTTTTTTGCTAATTCAATCATAAATAATTTGTATTTGTGTTAATTTAGTCAATCGACAAATTTTTGCTAGTTAGTGCCTACCGTCTAGTTGTCATTAAAGTATTATTTTTCTTTTTTTTTTTTGCTTTCTCTCTCATTTTTCTTTTTTTTCCTTCTTCCTCTAGCTGTCTTCAAATCGGCTAGAGGCCAAAGCTAGGAAGGTCGACCTCACTAGCCATTAGGGAGGCCACTCCTAGCACTTCCTCATTGTCATTGGGCGAGTTCAACCTTGCTTAGCCCTGCGACGGCAAGAGCGAGGGCAAGGCTTGGCCTCGCTAGTGATGAGGAGGGTGAGTCTCCCCGTGGCTATGAGGTCAACCTTGCCGACCTTAGCCTTTAGAAAAAAGAAAAAGAAAAAGAAAAGAAATATAAAGGGAAAAAAAATTGACATTTTAGCATCAACCAACCAAAATCAGAAAATTGCAAAAAATTTAGGATTGAATTGACAAAAAAAAATGTTATTTATGAATTGGAAAGATTGCAATAGGTTTAGAATTGATTTGGTAATTTCCGCCCTTAACCACACTCAAAGTTGTTGCCCCTCTCTCTCTCTCTAGCCATAATGCCACTAGATTTGTTGTCTTCAACCCATGCCTCCACCTCCATGGACAACGACTATGATGCCCCCGCCCTACTGCTGCAAATGAGACATGTCATCACAAGTTAATCGCCCCACTCCCTCCTTCACCTCTCTTGTTTTCAATGCGTCTCTGTCTCTCCTCTACACTACACAAGTTTGCCAAGCTTGGCCAAGATCTCAACAACCATGGAAGAGCCACCAAGCTCGATGACATGCACAATAGGAGTAGGGGAAGACAACACAATGAGGGGTGGCTTAATTGGATGGTAGTAGAGGTGATGATGCAGGTAGTGTCGATGGGGCAGATGAGAAGAAGACTAAGCAATGGGTAGGCATGTTAGGATTTTGGATACATGACAATCGATTTGGATTACTAAAAGGGATCAAATTGAAAATGAAAAAGCAAAAAGTGAAGATGGCAATTGCATGTTTTGAGCATCAAAGATGCAAATTGATGCCTAATCCAAATGCAAATATTGTTATTGAAGTTTTTGCATTGTGGTAAATTTGAGGGAAAAATCCAAATAAGGGTATGAAATGACCAACTTAGTCTTAATTATAAGTTCAAAGTTGCATGTGAGAGACAATTTTTAAGCCATGGTTTAGGGTATTTTTGTCTAGGAGCTTTTCTTTTTCTTTTTTTATTTATTCTTTTCTTGGTTCTTCTTCTTCTTCTTCGTTCTTCCTTCCGCACCATCTCTCTTTTCACTTGCAGCCATGTGTCACAAGTCGATCGTTTGGGATTGTGACCATGCGGCGACTTAGGCTCTTTTGGATGGCTTGAATCGTTGGAGCGCCTAAACCAAGCCTTATTCGGATCGGTCGCTCACTCGTTCACTCACTTGGATTGTAGAGGGAGAAAGTTTCTAGAGAAAGAAACTCCGGAAGAGAGAAATGTAAGCCTTTGATTAGTAAATGGTTGGATAAATACAAATGAGGGGGATAACAGCCCTTCTTATACTTGAGGCCCTCAGATTACAACTATTGATTGAGATTTCATCTGTTGGATGAGATTGTACCACCCAACCTACCAACCACCAACATTAATGGCAAGAGAGTTCTAGACCTCAGCGCAATTACTATATCACCCTCCCTTAGAACGTTCCGGAAGCTCTCTTGTGAGAAACCCTGGTGATATTGAAACAAGAGGGCTTGTGCTCATGCCAAGAAAACCACTCTCCGAGTTGAGAGCAACGAGGGCGTCGCTCGAATGAGTGGGGGAGAATGTCACAGTCAAGAGGTTCCTGCGGCTAAAGGCCTGTGCATTTTTTAGGAAGACCTCTTGATATCGCCAGGGTTTCCCACAAGAGAGCTTCCGGAACATTCCAAGGGTGGACGATATGGTAATTGCACCAAGGTCTAGAACTCTCTTGCCATTAATGTCGGTGGTTGGTAGGTTGGGTGGTACGAACTCGTCCGTCGGATGAAATCTCGATCAACAGTTGTAATATGAGGGCTTCAAGCATAAGAAGGGGGTGCCCTCCCCTCATTTGTATCCATCCAACCATTCAGTAATCAAATGATCATTTCTCTCTTCCGGAGTTTCTCTCTCTAGAAACTTTCTCCCTCTACGATTTGACTAAGCAACTGATCAATCCAAACAATCCGACTAAGCGACCGATCAATCCGAACAAGGCTTGGCTTAGGCGCTCCAACGATTCAAGTGATCTAAAAGAGTCTAAGTCGCTGCACGGTCATGATCCCGAACAATCGGCCCATGACACATGGCTACCATATCTTTGACCTCTTAGCCATGGCCATACCACACTTCCTTACCTGGAATACCTAGAGAAGTTAAGGGCATCCAAAATATAGTCATGTGAATTCTTGAAGAGCACACCCAATCTATCGCGCTTGAAGAGCTATAGCTTAGTGACTTATCCTTAATTGGTGGAGCTACCATAAACAAGAGCTTAGACTCTTAAGTAATCTAGGCTACCATTCTCCCCAATTACATCTACATGCACCAGACTGTTTTTTTTTCTTGCATTAAACAACATCAAGCATAAGCCAAAACTAGACTAGTGCTTCTCAACTATTTGTGTAGCTTTGGCTTCTCTTCCATCTTAAAACCTAACCAAAATTCTACCAAAACCCCCAATCCCCCTCCATGAATCTCCTTTGGAATATTTACATTTTGAATTCTATCAATGACACATCAAAACCCTTTCCATTGAAACCCTAATCTCTAAAAATACCATTTTTTTTTCTCCCAGTTCCACCACATCCCCATTGATTTCAATGATGCAGCCTGACCTACTCCTTGCAATGTCGCTTTCTCCTTGGATTGATGCTTGTTGATACTAGATTCCTATGGTTAGTAGTTTTCAATCATCGAGGTCTTCTTTCCCCACACACCATCACCCTCCCTTCTTCTCGACCTTGCAACCATTACCTTCCCTTTACACGGCTGCCATTGACAGTAGATAGAATGTTGGATTCATTTTTTGGCCTTAGACTCAAATTCTTTGTTTTTGGCGACTCAACTCTTTGAGGTGAGCTTTGGTATTGTTCCCATGTTCTTTCCTCCTATTTTAAAAAACTAATAATAATAACAAGCGCATAGGGTAAAACTTATGATACCTAGCTTACGGAGACTCCTATTAAGTAGCGGAGGGTTCATCCAGGTGGGCTTTGGTTTACTTATGCAGTAAATGAGTTGGAATCATTAGGGGTTGGCCACACCCCTAATAATTCAAGTCTTGAGGGTCCTTGTGAACCAAGAGAGGCCTAGTATTGTGTTTTTAATGGAAACAAAGAACCAAGAACAAGTGGTACGGTGGTTAAAGAAGCGACTAAAATTTCAGAGTAGCTTTGTGGTAAATCTAGTGGCTATAGCGGGAGGCTTGGCTATTTTATGAGATGAAATAGTAATTTTATCTATTGAGTTGTATTCAAAATATTTCATTAATGTCCAGTGTGAAATACAAGAGAGCATGCAGCAGATAAGAATCACCTTTCTACATGCTCTTAAGGAGTTCAGAGAAAGCATTATTGTAGAACCAAATATATAGGAAAAGCTTAACAAGTCATTTGCACTAGATTTGTATGAGAAACTTCAATGAAATTATTTATTATTAGGAGAAAGTGGGTAGGAAGATGATAGAAGTTTATAGGCTCACAACTTTTAGAGACTTCTTGAATGCTTATTCCCTAATGGATATGAAAGGTAACGGTTGTACTTTTATTTGGGCAAATTAAAAGAGGAGGAGATGCATATGTTAAGGAAAGACTAGATAGAGTCCTTGTACAATGGAATGGAGGGTAACCTTCCTAGATGTCGAAAGTTTTGCAGTGTCAGCCATAGGATTTGACCATGCCCCCATTACTTTATCATTACTCCTTAGGATTGTGTGTCGAAAAAAGGAATTCAAATATAAAGCATTTGGTTTGAGAATGAAGAGTGTGCTCATATGGTGAATAGAACTTGGAACTCCCTTGAATCTCAATGGATGAACGTATTGAAAAAATTGTAATAAATGTTAAGGAGGCTGGCTAAATGGAGTAAGAATAGATTCTCTAAAGCACATAGGATAATATACGAGCTAAAAGACGGACTCCAAATCTTAATGAATAATCCTAAAGTGCGAAGTGATAAGGAAAAAATCTAGAATTTCAACAATTAAATTGAATTTATGTGGAGACGAGAGTAGATGTACTGGAGAATGCGATCTAGAATAAATGGCTAAAATGGGGTCATAGAAACACAAAGTTTTTCCATGCAACAACTATACAAAGCAAAAACTAAAATAGGATTTTCATGCTAAATAATTTAGAAGGGGAATAGGTGATAGTCAAGGAACGGTTAAAAGTGATGACAAAGGATTATTTCTCCAATTTTTACTAGGTGGGTGACCAAGGAATTTTCAACCTGTATTCAATCAATTCCCATGTCTAGTCAATGAAAACATGAATTATAAATTGATAAAACCTATTACCATGGAGGAAGTCTCAGTTGCTACCTTTCAGGCCCTGGTTTAAATGGATTGAAATGGATTATTATGTTATTACCACTATTAAGACATATAGTTGAACATATAAGCGTGAGCAATTCCGTCCTATTAGTTTGTGTAATTTCATTTATAAGATTATCTCCAAAGTAATGATAAATTAATTAAAACCATGGCTAACCAATCTAGTTGTGATAGAATGGAGTGCATTTGCTAATGGAAGAAAAATTCAAGATAATATCCTAATTGTGCAGGGGGTCCTTCATCAGTTGAGGATCAGATAGATAACAAGAAAATTCCAAGTTACTTGTGAGTTAGACATGTAGAAAGCTTATGACTAAATAGAGTAGAATTTTCTCTAAGGAATGTATGACCAGGATGGGTTTCCATGAAAAATGTGTAACAATAGTGTCCTTCAATGTGAAATTTAATGGTGAACCCTTGTCATATTTTAAGCCAACAAAAGGTATTCGTCAAGATGACCTGCTATCTTCCTACCTTTATTTATTTATTTATTTTAGTAGCTAATGTGCTCTCTCACTTTGATTAACCTAGCAATCTTAGTAGGTACTATTTGAGGAATTAAGTTGAATGACAATTGTCCACATTATCACATCTTTTTTATTTGCCAAATTTTCAATTTTTTTCTTGGATGAGAATATTACCGAATGTCAAAATGTGGTTGTGGTGCTACATCAATATTGTTTCACATCTAGCCAAGATATAAATTTAAATAAATCAATGATATATTTCAGTAAAGGTTTCCCACAAAGTTTGAGAAAGAACATGTCCTCAAAATTGAGAGTGACTGATATATCAAAAACTAGGAAATACCTTGGAATCCCATGGGATTGGGGAGCATTGAAGAAAGAGATATTTACTTGGCTTCTTGCGAGAGTCAACATGAAATTAAAAAGTTGGAAATAAAGCCTAATGTCAAAAGCAAGGAAGGAGGAATTCATAAGGAGGTGGTATAGACATTTCCTCAGTACGCTATGTCAATTTTTAAAATCTCAGTGTCAATAAAGCCATTAAGAAGAAAGCAACCATATTATGGCGGAGAAATAACAACAAGTCAGCTTGTTTACATTTGAGAAAATGGGAAATTTTAAAGTTTAGAAAAGACAAAGGGGGACTTAGGTTCATAGATTTACTGGCAGTCAACAAAGCTATGCTAAGGAAATAAGCCTCGAGGATATGGTAGCATCCTGAGTCGCATTAGAGCCAAGTTATGAAGGGATTTTACTTCCCTTGATGTAATTTTTGGCAAGCTAAGAAAGGGTCTCATCCTTCATGGGGTTGATAAAGTCTTGTCATTGAAAGAGATGTGATCACTCCTCATATTAATGGCAAGAAAATCATTATCAGAGAGGTCAAGTTGTTGAAAAGTATAGCCCTAGGTGGCCCAGAGATGAGAGAAGAACCACTGAAATGGGTTGCTTTGATCAAGAGAGAGGAGGCAAAGTGGAATGAACCCCTTTTGAACACTTTGTTCAATGACTAGAAAGTAAAAGAAATACTTGCTATTCCTATAGGCCTACGTATTATAGAAGATAGACTTGTGTGGGTAAACAACAAGTCAAGAATCTGTACTGTTTAAAGTGGACACTTTGACAATAGAGAACCGATTAAGAAAAGAAAACAATAGAGAATTAATAGCCACAACCCACACAGAAGTAGTATTACCTCCTATAAGCCAAGCCTAGAACTATGGACCTATTTTTGGTAATCCAAAACTATCCCTAAAATCAAGTTTTTCTTGTGGAGTGCCTATCAAATACCCTACCTACAATGGATAATGTCTACAAGAGGAAGGTAGTACTTGATCCCATCCGGGCATTATGCAAGCGAGAAGTTGAAACAATTGAGCATGTTTTGCTCCTATGTCTATGGACAACCTTGGTTTGGAGAGAAGTAACCATGAATATCAGTATCAATAGAATGGGGTTAACTTAAATTGACGAATGATTAGTTAGAATGAAAGAGGATCCTAGAACTTTATCGGTGTTCAAACTCATTTCAGCAATCTTATGGTTCATATGGAGATCTCACAATCATTTCATCTTCAAAAGGCAAACCCTAGATCTAAAGCACCTCGTTAACATAGCCATGGCCATGAATGAGAATATTGTGGCATGGGCAAGGACAACGAAGAAGAAAGAGGTGTGATTCGAAGACTTACCTCATAATTGGAAACGTCTTGAACCGAGGACACTAAAGATCAACATCGATGCCTCATTTATAGTCGATTCGTTGAGAAGTGCTACAACGTGTGTTTACTGAAACTCATTTGGAAAATTGGTAAATAAAATTTGCAAAATTGGTAGATGTAAGCTCGGCGGAGCAAGTGGAAGTAACAACGCAAGTCGAAGCCTTAGATTTTCTCTCCCCGATTTGAACTAAAACTGAATGTGGAGTCTAACTGCAAAGTTATTATGGAAGGTGCTTTTGGTAATGTTCAATTACAATGGGAAGTACAACCACTTGTTCAACCAGCCTAGATAATATTGAAAAGCTTTTTGGGTCTTACTCTAGCCCACTGCAAAAGGGACACCACTAAGTTGCCAATTGGATGGTTAAAGCTCATTGGACAAATTTTCTCCTAGTCAACTACCCAAAAAAAAAAAAAACTTGGAAACTTTAGAGTTGCATTCACTAAATAATTTTAAGTGAATGAAAGCAAGTTGGTCTAGAAAAAAAAAATCAAGCACTCCATAACATGATTTCATGGAAACTTAGACACCTGTTCCACCGCCTATAATTTTTTGAAGACTTACCTCATAATTGAAAATGTCCTAAACCGACGACACTAAAGATCAACATTGATGCCTCATTTGTAGTCGATTCGTTGAGAAGTGCCATAGTGTGTGTTCACTGAAACTCATTCGGAAAATTAGTAAATGGATTCCCAATATTGGTGGATGTAAGCTTAGCGAGACAGGTGGAAGTAACGGCGCTAGTTGAAGTCTTAGATTTTCTCACTCCCTCATCTGAACTAAAACTAAACATTGAGTCTAATTGCAAAGTTCTTGTGGAAGGAGCTTTCGGTAATGTTCAATCACAATGGGAAGTGTAAACACTTGTTCAACCAACCTAGATAATATTGAAAAGCATTTTGGGCCTTACTCTAGCCCACTGCAGAAGGGACGCTACAAAGTCACGAATTGGATGGCTAGAGCTCATTGGACAAATTGCCTACTAATTGGGTTAATTGGGTCAAGTACCAAGGCCCCCAACCCCAAAACAAAAAAAGACCCAACTCGGAAACTTTAGACTTGTATTCACTAAATAATTTGAAGTGAATGAAAGCAAGTTGTTCTGAAAGAAAAAAAAAAAAGAAGAAGAAGAACATCAAGCACTCCATGCCATGATTTCATGGAAACTTAGACAACTGTTCCATCGCCTGTAATTTTTGCCCTTTTCATTTTATTCATGAAGATTATCCTTTTAGCTTCTTTAATTTTTCTCTTTTTCATATTAAGCTCTAAAAAACACAACAAAAAAAAAAAAAAAGCATACATATAGCAAAGGATACAAACGAGTCAGTTTCTTGGATTGGACTCCCACAAAATTGCACAAGCTAAATCCCAAATTCATGCTCTGCATTTTACTGGAGTAGGTGTTATGTAATAGAAATCCAAGATATCCCAAGCTCGTAAAATTAGTAATGCTCAGATTGGAGTTGCAATTTGTCGAAAGGGAGGCCATTCGAGATTTTTCCTCGACATTTTTTGACTCATTGCACATGGCTGAGGGCTCGCAGATATGACGGCCATAGCCATGAATGTGAAGAGAGAAAATAGCCACTGGCGTCATCGGGCCAACGTAGGATGCAGTGGAATTCGTTTGTAATGCAGGTGTAAAGGCTTAATGGCGATTTCGTCAAGCAAGACAGGGGGGCGCAGCTTGGCACGGGTGTGCAAGAAAAGCAAGAACAAAGAAGAAATGAACCAAGAAAATAACAAATGAAGAAGAAAAGTTGCCGAACAAGAATACCCTGATCATTACTTAAAAAATAATATGTGAGAGACATATATCAATTAGGGCTCTTAATAGAGACTAATTTGACTACTTTGGATCCTTATTTAAAATAAGACTCATTTTAAATACTTTTTTTTTTAGAAAATGACTTAATTTCTGCCATTTCTTTATTTGAAATTTTTCCTAAATTTGAGAGCGGTTACCGATTTTGAAAGTTTTCTCTATTAATTAAATTAATAGCACATAGGGGAGGAAAAAACCGTCATGAGTAGTCTCCCAGTTTCACGTGCCTCCTCCCCTCCTCCATTCCCTTTTTTACGCAACTTATTTAATACTTCCCTCAACACCGACAACCAGGAAAAAAAGGGGAAATAAGAAGACAAAAATTCGGGAAAAGAATAACAAAGGCCGCTTAAGACCAAACCAAACAGTCCATCTTCACATTGGATCCCCCCAAACAAAACCGACCCCACACGTCCCACGATCCAACGGCCAAAAACGCCCCGGATGGTGATCACGCTAGCCGTGGATCAATCAAGCCACACCCAATAAAAACCCTCCCTTGTCTTAATTTCTCTTCCAATGAGCAGCTTAACTGAAGGCCCCTCACCCATCTCTTTCCTTAGTCAACCCAGCGAAGTGAAGAAGTGAAGTGAAGAAGTGAGCTTAGAAAAGAAAAAAAGATTAGACAGCTACTCAAAGCAAAAGAGTCCAAAGCCAAAGGAAAAGGACCCAGAAATCAAGATCAAGATCAAGATCAAGAACAAGACCCAGAATCAAGATCAAGAACAAGACTCAGAACCAAGATCAAGAACAGGAGGGAGAGAGAGAGAGAGAGAGAGTCAACTGAAAGATGGGATTCACCATGGGGCTGAACCTGGTGCTGCTGATGGCCATGGTGGCCACCAACATCCTCTCCCTCTACCACCTCTCCACCACCGTGCAGTCCCCCAAGGCCCCCACCCCGCAGCCCGTCCCCGACCACCTCCTCCACCAGCTCCGCACCATCCGCTCCACCATCAACCACCTCAACCGCCTCCAGCCCCCTCCCCTCCCTCCTCCGCCTCCGCCGCCGCCGCCAACCCCGCCCCCACCATCCCCTCCGATCTGCTCCTCCACTCCCAGCTCTCCCCCATTGCCTCCGCCTGCCACGGCTACCCGGACCTCCTCCACCGCTTCATGAACTACACCCCCTTCTCCCTCTGCCCCCACGACCCGGACCTCGCCGAATCCCTAATCCTCCGCGGCTGCCACCCCCTCCCCCGCCGCCGCTGCTTCTCCCGCACCCCGCCGAAGACCGCCGCCGCCCCGTTGCCGCGCAACCCCTTCCCTCCTGCCCTCCCGGACAGCAACGTCATCTGGGCCAAGTACTCCTGCAAGAGCTTCTCTTGCCTCAATCACTACAACCCCAACTTGGGGTTCGACACCTCCCATGAGTATTCCAAATTCACGACCTACAGGTCTGAGCTGGATCTCCCCGTTTTGCAGTTGCTTCAGATTGCGAAGTCTGCTGGTTCGGTCCTTAGGCTCGGGATCGACATCGGTGGCGGCACTGGCTCTTTCGCTGCCACCATGAAGATGCAGAATGTGACCATTGTGACGACCACTATGAACCTTGGTGCGCCTTACAATGAGGCGGCCGCACTTCGGGGGCTGGTGCCCTTGCATGTGCCGCTGCAGCAGCGGCTGCCGGTGTTCGATGGAGTGGTGGATCTGGTCCGGTGTGGGCACGCGGTGAACCGGTGGATACCGGAGACGGTGCTTGAGTTCATGCTGTTCGATATCGATCGGGTTTTGAGGGGCGGTGGGTACTTGTGGTTGGATCACTTCTTCGGCAAAGGGGTGAGTATGGAGAAGGTCTACAAGCCCTTGATCGGGAAGCTTGGGTATAAGAAGGTGAAGTGGGCAACAGCGAATAAGACCGACTCGAGCGGGTTGAAGAACGGGGAGGTTTATTTGACTGCCCTGTTGCAGAAGCCTGTCACCAAATGAAGAAAAGTCATGGAAACACACAGGTAAATTGCTCTTCCTTTTATGTCATTTTGAATGTATCGACTGGCCGACTTTGCATAGCGATTGGAGTGCATTGGATTGATTAAATCTGCAATTACTGCCATTGATCTTTGTATCATCCACATATGGTTAGTGATTGCCTAAGTCATTGTTATGGCACTCTGATTAAGTACAGATGATCTGAGCTATAATCATCCCACAATTTGCTGTAATATCACTTTATTGTGCTATTGAATTGTTCCGAAAGTGATCAAACAATTGCATCTTCTTTAGTCACACTCCATTCTTAGATCGTAAATATTGTACTAAAGAGTATGTCTCGGTTGTTATAAGAAGGCAAACCAAACATATGGTTTCGCTGTCATTTCTGCCACATATTGCTAAATCTAAATTCTATGGGTCATCAAAATCAAGATTAGATTTGGACAAAACAAGAAGTATGACGTATAGGGGCATTAGAAAAGCCACTTTATTCCTTTATGAGGAGGAAACTTAAGTATTGAAGGCGGCAAGTCATGCTCGCCCATTGAATAATTCTGAAGAATCAATTACGAGAAAGGAAATCAAATCAGCAATGTCCCGTCCACATGGCTTGACCATTGTCGAAGGGATTAAACAAGATTGTTTACTTGTTCTACAGTCTAAAGACATAAGAGCAATTACAAATTCATTCAGGCATACTCTAGTCCATCTAACGTCCTGACTTGGTCCTGCTCCATTCAGACGTACTCCCATATTTGATAGACATAAGAGCAATTACAAATTCATCAAATTGCTGTGTAGCTGAGGGTTATTAATTGATATAACTGTTAGTTAGCCTAAAAAGCATTACAAATCATCCCCTTCATTGGAGATTACCACCTCAAGCTGCCTTAAAAAAATTATCAAATTTAGCATTCTTAGTCATTCTGAAATTTTTCACATTTGAGATGCCACCAAAATTGTTCTAGATATTCAGCAGAAGATGCCACCTTTTGATCTCTCACGAATGCTTAGCTTCCTTCCTTAACCTCTCTTTGTCACGTAATCCCACTTAACAATTCCCATTTATTGAGGTGGTGAACTTCAAAAACACTAATGTTCATAGCATTTCCTTAGCTTTTGTTCCTCGAATGGTACTCCATCTGATTCATGTTGTTTATTCTTTAGGAAGTAACAAATAATCAAGCCCCCCTGCCTTTTTCTCTGTATTTCTATTTCATTTGAGTATTTCCGTGTCCTGATCTGGTATATTGCACTGGCCAAAATTCTCCACAAAAGGTCTTGCTCTTTTCAATGCTATGGTAGGAATCCTTAAAGACATTAAGTATTCAGTGACTGAAATAGCATTAGGCAAACTATAAGGGAGCTAGGACACAGTGATGGGAAACTTCCTTGCTTGAAAATTTTCCCTAAAATGTCATTTTCACGTGGACACACAGGAGAAATGTCATTTTCACATGAACACACAGGAGAAAAGGGACCATAGTCTTTAATCACAAGAATACCAAAAACAGTAACAACTCAGAAGGAGGTTGACAGGTCGCTGTCTTCAGACAAAAGCAAAAGAACAAATTAATATGAAGTGATTTTGTTCACAAGTGATAAAGTAATTCTCCGTTATGACGGATCACTATTCTACCTCACAAATTTGCTACCAGATACATGAAATGCTTTTGTCATGCTGAGGCAGAATGTTGCAGTCCAACTGTATTCTTTTCCGTGAATAACATTATCAGAAAAACACAGAAAGTGAGAGTTCCCAGCCTTGATGAGGTTTTGATTTCTGACTTTCAGTCCATCTCACTGCATCACCTTTTATCAAAATGTTAGACTGGAAATTGTGAGGTTAGTGGTCAAAGATTGCATACTCTGTCCTGGTTGGAGATCATATTACGGATTTTTATCTTGATTCAATTTCTGTAGATTGTCAAAGTGCCCTATATTTGAGGAAGCATCAAATAGCTAATATCTTGAATTGGCATCGATTTTGTGTGTCTGTAGCATTGTGGTCGGCATAATGTTAAAATAATTCTTACAGGGTCTGAGTATCATTGCTGTGCTTTATAATTATAACCAAAATATGCTTGTTGGAATGTGGTTTTCTAGAATAAACCGTTTTGGCTAATAAAATATATGGAGCTCTCTTCATTCTGCGTGAGAATTATGAGCCAAATGGGCATTGTAGGTAGCAATATGGGCTGATTTTGTCTGTGTCCGTGTTGAACTCTAGATCTATAGTACTGCGAATTAAGCCAAATGCAGCTTTCCACTTCACTGAATTCTTGGTTCTATTCAACACTATTTGACCTAGTTGTAAACAATCAGTTTAGTCCCTTGGTTCCTATTTTCTTTACAAAACCTCTCATTCCCATTCCAATAACCCATTGCATCCTCCTGTCCTTTTTCTCAGGAACCACATCGAGATTATGAAAGTTCTGATGGGAAAACAAGAAAATTCCCCAAAGATTTAGACTGGGTCGAAGACTGACTCCTCCCCCGCCTGGTGTAATGAAGAATTTATTCCTTTCTATTACTTTAAAAATAAGAATTTGGAGCAACCACACAGAAACAAGATGGGAATTTGTAAAGGGGTGTCGAAGGCATTGTAGTTCTGGGGACAGCATGAACAATCTTTCGTTGTTTTTGTTTTTTTGCTGTAACAATTATTGCGTAATAAGCAAGGAAAAAGAAATTGTTTGATCTGTTCATGCATGTATGAAAGTACTTTAAAAAGGGCTTTTTTTGTGGCATGTGGGTGTCGGCTAAAAGCAGGTCTCTAAAGCGAAGTCTGTTTCAAAAGGCCTGATCTGAATTGAAAGAAAGGCAGAGCTCCATTCCCTGCCTTTTGCGTTCAAAATGGTGCCCCAGTCTTCAATTCTGATATAATTCCTTGGTTTTGTTCTTTTCCTCTTTTCATGAGTGCGATTTTTTTCACTTGTCTTGTTCATTGGCGACTGCGTAGCCATAAACTTGATTCCGCGAAGGACAGTTTTCGGACTTTCACGGTCGTCTGCTTGGCAATGTGTATGCTCGGGGCCAGTGAAGGTTGGCCATAGCCCGAAAGTGGTAAAGTTGTGATGCCGAGTCATGATATCCTATGTAGCACCGACACGGACATGACACACGACACGACATGCCGACACATCATTTTTCATATATATATTTGTTTTAATATGACAGAAATTGAACTAGAAATTCAAAAATTGCAATCATGAAAGAGTAAACTTGAATGAACATGTCCTTTTTTTTTTTTTTTTTATATTTGTCGGAGATTAGTGAGATTTCTTATAGTTCTAGACAAAGTTCGGAGTTCATGATATAGACTAGCTTAGAGCTTCTCTACAAAACAAGGTTCGAGAAAAATGAAAATCCAATATAAGAATTCTCGAAGTATGACCAAAAGAAAAGGAAATCACTAAATTCACCACGGAAAATGTGAGAGATAACTCACAAGCCAATAACATAAACCAAAAGAGACAACTCGCAAGCGATGCTTGCGAGAGGCAGAAAGAAGCAACAAAAATTATAACTTTAAGTATGTGGGGGCAACGAAATGACACCGACGAGAAGAGGGGGCGTTCCATCGTCACTCACGGGAAGATCAGAACTTATAAGTGAGAAACTTGAGAGTAGGAATTTTTTTCTTTCCCATTATTTTTGTTATTTTCATTATTTTTCATATATTTACATTTTGACTCCTCAAGTATTGAAATTTTTAAAATTGACCCCATGCGGGTTGGAATCATGTGTCAAAATTTCAGACTCACGTGTCAGGAAGAGTTGACGACGTGTCGAATTTTCTGATACTCGTTGATCGCGTGTCAGAACGTGTTGGACACGTGTCGGAGTGTCAGACACGACACGAAGACTTTTGGAGAGTGTCGGTGCTTCTTAAATGATATCAACAGTTTCTTAGTCTAGATGCTGCTTATACTTCTTCAAATGGTTTTTATGTCCTCTAAAATTGAAGGGAAAAGGATAGCGCAAGAATGGCGCTCACTTAGTGCCGAAACTTTTCGATAGATCAATTCAAGCTACTTTGGCGAAAAACATCTTTTGAGTATTATTTGTCAATTTGGGATGCTGAAATTTGATGTGGCAAAATTTCAGCCTAAATGTGTTAGACGATGTCCCAACACATGATAATTAAACCCTTATTTCCCCTGTTCTTCAAACCCTAATTTAGACTTAGCATTTTGGGACAAAATTATAAGTTGAATCTTGCAATGGAGGGCAGGAATAGGACAAGCCGCAAGAATGTGTCGTCTCACACGTTTGCCTCAAATTCAGCCTCTTCTTCGAACCCTAACCTCCCACACGAGGATTTGGGCAAAATTGGTAACTCAAATTTGCAATGGAGGTCCGATACTTCGTTCGTGTGATTTTGTTTCGCCAGAATTGAAATTTCCGAGTGGAAAAGGACGTCCGAACTTGACAAACGAAACCCCATTCCGACATTTTCTTTTGCTCTGTCCAGTCTTTCTCAATGAGCAGTGTCTAAACATTGAGAAAAGGGATAGGGAAAAGATAAAAAGAGAAAGAAAAAGCGGAGAGAGATCTCCCCCTTGGAATTGCCTGAGTTCTCTTTTTCTTTGGCTCTCTGCTAGAAGCCCGCCGCTTTATTCGCCACAGAAGAAGCGGAGAGAGAGAATGATTAGCATAATACAACGGGGTCGCTTTGTCAAGGACGGCAGGTCATTGTCCACATTGGACTTACTCTTTTTATCAAAAAAGTTAAGTAGGAATTAAAATTGTATAAGAAAGCCGTGAGGGACGGATTGGAATTCATTGCCAGAGGAACTTAAAGTGATCATTTTTCCATGTGGCACTCAAATGATTGCTCAAAAAATCTTGACACTAAAGTGTGTATCAACTAAGTTATAACATTTATGCTTTTTTTTGCCCAAATTGAAAAATCCATTAAACCATACACATCGGACATTGTTCTCTTTCTCACAAACTTTGCTCTTGCACCGTGAGGCTTTTATATGAACAATTTTACCTCCCATTCATAGTACCTAAGATTCTTGCTTGAGATTTATCAGAATTGGGATACCCACAAATCCTGATCTTAATTCCCGACTCGGCTCCTCCCGCATGATGAAAAGCCCGAATTCATACAAAAACAAAGTATGACTAGCTTTGTGCTATAGATTCACAGTAAATCTCGACACTACTGGCTGATTGACAACGTAAGATCAATACGTTCTAAGAGATTGTCCATACCAAGAGGTCTTAGGAAGCGATATCAACAAACCAGTCCTATCCTATAGATCCGAACTGGTTCATAGGGTGTCATTGGAGCGTACCGAAAGGCAAGAAACTCGCATCTTTGTTCCGGGAGATCTGTCTTTTTCGACAGCAATGCTGAGTTCGCAGCTCGCATCATGATTGGAGAGAAGCACTTTCTTTTAGATTCAATGGGCTGAAATACATTCATTGGCAATGAGCGTCTCAAGGTTGGGCCCAACTCGATTCACTCAATTTGGAATTGCTCAAGACTGAGGTGAGAAAAACATGTTGTGATGTGTGATTGATGCTATTGCCAAAAGCATCTCTGCAACATTGCTTGATGAAGTAAAAGCAGAGCCTCAATCGAATTAACGATTATAACGATAAATAGCTGCACAAAAATCAAGAAATTAGTTTGGTGTGGAATCAAGAACATAATTGCCAGGCAAGATCTTCGGGTTGGTATGGAATCAAGAATTGATGTCGTTTGTCACACCAAGAAACAGATAATGCATTATTGAGAAAAACATCCCGTCAAAATTTATGCAGAGATCCTCAGAGCCTACATGAAGATGAGCATGTCAGAGCAACTGCTGTTGGAAAATTAAGAATTTAGGTTTGAGTATATCCTCAAGAGATCACAAGCAACAACATCCACACAAATCCAATTGTAAGGCTACTTCGCAATTGCAAAGTTTCCGCAAATTGCTTTGCTGCTACTAGCATCAAATGTCGAGCAGATAAAATTTGAGAGGTGATTAAAGAGACCAGGAGCAAAGAGTCGTTTACCTTAAGATACGAGTTGACCGCTCGGTGAAGTCCATCATCACAAGTCCTTGCAGATTCAGGCAACGCCTCGGCCAGCACTTGAAACTTTGTCAATGAGAGGTTTCTGTCTCTGGACACCTCGGTGAGATAATTGTCCACTAGTCTAGCCACTCTCATCTTCGCATTTTGCTTGTTAACTCGTTAAGCACTGTCATAGCCGGGCTTCTCCAAGGACGACTGCCAGCTCGAGCTCAAGCCCTCCGTCTGTTCCTGGACAGGCAAAATGCTCCAGAAGCCTCTGAACTAGATCAACGTTATACAAAGTCTCGCTCTTATTGTACAATGGGATAAGGAGATCAGCCGAGGCCACCTGTTCGAATTGCATGCCGACCCACTTTCAACATGTTCGCCATTCGTAAAAGCCGGAGAAGGAAACTACATGTGACGCTGTCCTCCTGTGAAGCAATTATACTGATAAGGCTCTCTATGATCATCCTCTGGTCTTTGGCCTGAACCATCGAAGGTTCATCCTTAGCTCCGGCCATGACCATGTGAAGCCCGCCTTTCCAACTAATGCTTCCACTGCTGCTATGGCTGTTCCCACTGTTGCTTCCTTCATCTCCTGTTGCTGTTCCATCTCTTATCAAACCTGGAAGCCACTTCGCCGCTGGCTTCCATATTGATGCTTAGCTCTTCTAGTCCTTCCTTCTCGATGAGTTCCAAAACGCCACATTTATTGATCTTCAACTTCTCAAGCTGGATTATATCATTCGCTATTGAGGCTGAAAATAGAGAGGTGAGGTTTTCGCATCTGAAAATGCTAACATAATATAGACACTAGAATTTAACTTGATGGTGGAGTTCCTTATCCCATATACATTTTAGCTTATTGCATTCTTGCACCAAAAGCAATATTGTTGTGTCGGTAGCTACCAAGGTGGCTGACAAAAAACGGATTCCTAAAAAACGAATCGATATTTGAACGACTGAATACCGAATAAATATGGAAATGGGCCCGATGATACATGTAACACCGATCAAAAGACATATGACAAAGACAGACATACCTTATTTGTAACGGATTAAGTACTTATTGCAGTCTTAAATGAATTAATTGAAATATTAGAGTTTCGTTCTTCAAGAGTGTTCACTAGTGTTAAAGGGAAAATATGTTCCGTCTTTTACAGTTAACGTTCCCCTTTTCCTTTTTATTTTAATATATAGCAGTTATTTTCACTTAAAAAATAACTATCTTTCTCTGTTATGAGCCCTTCCCTAATGGGCCGGGTTTGGCCCAACATAAATGGACGGGCTTAGCTTGGCCTAATCAATAAAAAAATCCATCATCTCTCACTCGCATATAGTGAGCCAAATAGAATTCTTTCTTATCCTCTCTGCAACATTCATACCAATAAATAATTTGTGCGATCAGCATACTTCGAAAGCTTATTGCGATACATCTGTTAAGAATAGATAGTAGCTCAAAATAGGCATTACTTTTTAAAGTAGATAACGTATATAGTACCCTCGATCAGTCGATTACATTTTATATCTATTTCGATCTCTTTTCAATTATGATATATTGTAGTCGCAATTATGATTTTCCCAAAATAATCATAATTGGTCGACCAGTGAAGACACAACTACAATGTGATATGCCAAACTAGATTTTCCCTTTTCCTTGAAACTTTCAGTTTTGGTTCATCTTACTTTTCTAGAATTGTCCCATTAGGTCAAATAAATTTATGATCATTGATAACATTATAAAATAGCAAATATTAAATAGAAATCTTGATGACAAGTATAACTCATGAGAGCACTTAATTGAGGAACTATTTTCCTCAAGAGTCTCATACGGCATAAAAGTTGAAATCAAAATTTTTGCCACTTTTACTGATTATCTCATGCATACAGAATATGAAATACGTATTGTAGTATTAACTAATTTTCCATAGAGCATATATCTTCACTTTCAATACTATACAGATAATAGTTCAGACAAATTTAATATCTAACTTAAGTTCACATATTCACTCTTTCAAAGAATCCATCAAAACTTACATCTAATATCAAAAACAGATAAAGTAAAATATATGGATTATTTTATTTTCGAATATAATAAATATTATGTACTCATCTTAACATTTTGTTAATACGACATCTATATTTTAAGCTTGAGTTTTCGATTATTATCTAGATAATAAGTTTAAAAATTATCTCATTTCTATTTATCATATTATAAATAGAGATGATCACCCATGTGGGTATGCTAATCTATTATCTATCTGACATACTTTTTCAATATATAATGCACTTAGCATTAGAATGCATAGACATCAATCCAAAAACTTATAGACATTATTAACGAAAGATAACTTCATTAAATATGAACATTTAGGGAAAATATAATATTAAGTACATCAGCTTCTACATAATTCTAGAGATTTTATATGGCCACTAAACACATCTTTAGGTATTGTTTCGTCATAAAATCTATTATCATTTTATATGTAGATATGTATGGCAAATTCACATTTTTTTTGTGCAATCATATCCTTGACAAAGTTATACTTTATATTTATATATTTGGTCTTGCCATAATATTTCGAATCCTTGGTGTATGCTATTGCTATTTGACTATCATAATTAATCAATAATGAGTTTGCAATATCTTTAATAATACTTAAATGATTCAAAAATCTCTTAAGCCAAACGCATTCTTATTATTATTGATAATGCCATGAACGAGACTTCTATCGTAGATAAGGCTATACATATTTGTTTCTTACTACTCCAAAATATGACGCCATTATTCAGTAAGAAAATAAATCCAAAGATAGATTTTCTTTCATCTAAATCTCCTCTCTAATTAGCATTTGAATAGATTTCAATGAAAAGTATTAAAAAAAAGTCCTAAATCTTTTGTATTTGTGCCAATTTAGTCCTAAACCTTTCATTCGGTGCCAATTCAATCTTCTTCTTTTTTGTGACCCAGGGAACCCCGTAAGCCGACGACCGGCAAGCAAACCCGGGGGAGCGACTGCAGGACCGACCACCACAGTACTCTAAGTAAGAATCCCTAACGACACTTCTGGGATTCGAACTCCTCTCCTTCGTGAGGGGGAGAGAGCCCCAAGCCAGCTGCGCCGCTGCGGGCGGTGGTTTGCCAATTCAATCTTTTTTGGTTAATTTTAGCTAGATTTTGCTGACTGGACGCTGGTCGGCTGATGTGACACGATCGGTGTTAACATTAATAACTTTTAATAATATTTTAAATTTATTTTCTTTTTTTTTTTCCTTTTTCCTTCTCCTCCTCCTTTCTCCAACTAGTCGTTAAATCTCGGCGACCGACCGAGAGGTGACAGTTGGCAAGGCTTGGCGACCCAACGCAAGGTCGCCCTTGTGGCCAAGGCCTCGCTAGACGCTAGGTAAGGCTAACCCTTGCTAGATCAAGCGAAGGTGAGCCTCGCTAGTGGCCGCCGACCAATTGGAGGAAAGAGGAGGAGAAGGAAAAAAAAAGAAAAAAAATAAAAGGAAAAAAAGAAAATAAAAAAATAAAAATTCAAAAATATTAAAATGTTATTAAATGTTGTACACATCGGCACCGATCGTACCTCGTTAGTCGACCAATGCCCAGTCAGCAAAATTCTGCCAAAATTAGTTGGAAATGACTGAATTGACACAAAGTAAAAATATTTATGACTAAATTTGGCACCAAAAAATGTTTAGAACTAAATTGTCACAAATACAAAAGATTTATGACTTTTTAGCACTTTTCTCATAAATTTCAAGCCGCATATCATTTTCTTGATAACACAGTGAATAATCAGTAGTTCCTTTCAAAAACCTCAATATTCTTTTGATGACTGTCCAATATGCTTTACTTGGATTAGATTGATGCCTACTTACCATTCTAATTGCAAAATATATATTATGTCTTATACACATCATAGCGTACATTAAGATTCCAATAGTATTAGCATAAAGAACGTATTGCATTTATTTATTCTCTTATGGAGTCTTTCGACACAATTTATGGCTCAATCATTTACCTTTGTAATATGAGTATCTATGAATTTGTAGTCTTGCATGCGAAATCATTCAAGAACCTTGTTTGTATAGATCTCTTGCGAAAGAAACAATGATCTCTTTGAACGATCTCTTGAAATCTTAATTCCAAGAATATATGCAACCTCACCCATGTCTTTTATCTCAAAATTGGAACATAACTAACTCGTAACAGTATTAACAAACTTTATATTACTTTTGACAATCAGTATATCATCAACATATAATAATATTATCACAAATTGATCTTTGGATCTTTTAATATGTACGCAATTATCCTCATTAATCATTGTAAAATCATATGTCATTATAGCATTATGAAAACTTATATACCATTGTCTCGATAACTGCTTAAGGCCATCTATTTATCTCAAAAGTCGACATAATTTTTGCTCTTGACCTTTCGAAATGAAACCAATGAGTTGTTCTATATAATTTATTTTTTTTCAATTCTCCATTAAGAAAAATAGTTTTTACATCCATTTGATATAGTTTAAGATCCATACTGATCACTATTGTCGGAATAAAACGAATTGAGATAAATTTCACTATAGGAGAAAATGTTTCATTATAATTGGTTCATTCCTATTAATTATACCCATTCGCCATAAAGCGAGCCTTATATTTCTCTATTAAGCCATCGGTTTTACACTCTATTGTGATAATCCACTTGTTCCTGATGGTTTTTCATCTTTTTGAAGATTAACAAGTTTCCAAATATTGTTTGATTTCTTTTACTCCATTTCCTCTTCTATTATACACATCCATTTTTCTTATTAGGGCAATTTAGAGCATCATCTATATTCTTTGACTCATGTTCATCTCATGGAACAACTGTGAAAGTTTCATATTCAATGTTAAAATTGTCGATGGGGAATACTCTTATAACTTGTTCGCCGTATGCGAGATTGTACACTTTACACAGTATTCTCCATTATACTCTTACTCAGATTAGATAATAACGATATCGTCTCATCATGTGATTATAATTAAGATTGGGTCGAATTTAATTCCTCAATTCTCACATTACCCCCACTTAGATGAACTCCATTAAG
The DNA here is from genome assembly GCA_014182575.1 of Eucalyptus decipiens. Classification (NCBI taxonomy): domain Eukaryota; kingdom Viridiplantae; phylum Streptophyta; class Magnoliopsida; order Myrtales; family Myrtaceae; genus Eucalyptus; species Eucalyptus decipiens. Next base: position 35,480,785 of record CM024613.1, read on the forward strand.
TTCATTATTTTGATCCCAGATTTCAAATAAGGAGTAGTTCTTACATGTGTTGCCTCTCTTAAGAAATTCATTATCTAAGAATGCGACCGCTCGTTATTCAAATTCAATTATATTCTTACTTTCCTGCTCACTTATAAACGCATAACCTTTCGAGTGTTCTAAGTATCTTATGAAAATATTTTTTTTGCCTCTAAGACCAAATTTCCCAAACTTGTTAAAGAGGATCATGAGTATAAACAATACAACCCTATGATTTAAGAAAACTCAAATAAGGTTTTCTACCTATATATAACTCATATAGAGTAGAAGTAACTAATTTAGAATGTACATAATTAAGTATATAGGCAGCAATTAAGAAAGTATTACCCCAAGAAGTGATAAATTAGTTAGCATATATCATCATGGACCAAACCATTTCCAGTAGGGTTCTGTTTTTCCTTTTCGTAACACCATGTTGTTGAAGAGTATAGGAAATAAGCAACTATTTTTCTATTCCTTTTTCATTACGTAAATTTCTGAATTCATTATATAGATATTCTCAACTTTGATCAGATATCAATATTTTTATTTTCTTATCTAGTTAATTTTCTACCAAGCTTATAAATTTCTTGAAACAACTTAGTGCTTTAGATTTATGAGAAATCAAATAAGCATGTCCAGATTCAGTATAATCATCTATAAACGTGACGAAATAAATAGCCACATACCTTACTCTCACATTCATTGGACCAGAGATATCAGAATGGCAAACGAAATTCAACTCTTATAACTTTTCCAAATAGTTTTATTGTCGTTTTCCCTACTAGACAATGCTCACATATGCGCAAATTGACTTTAATATTACCCAACAAACCCTTTTTAGCTAGTCTATTTATTCGTTATTAGTCAATATAACCAAGTTCAGCCTACCACACATTCATGTCATTATTATATGAATTAGAAGATATGAAGAAGGAAAAACAAACATTAACATTATTATAGTCAACATTCAACATAATAAACTATCTAGAAAATAACCACAACTGTAGTAATTTGTATTCAAATACAAATCCATACTGCTATTATGTAAGTTTAATTTGAAACCGAAATTAACCAATATTAACATAGACACTAAATTTCAACGAAAGCCGAAGTATAAGGTACATCATGTAGCAACAAAGTGCATCCTTCATGCATATTTAATCAGTAAATGCCAATCCCTTTTACTTTAGCCTTAAAATTGTTCCCCACATAAATCCATTTCGTTCCAATCGAAACTCGTTGGAACTCTACGAAGGCATCTTTATCCTTCACTACATGGTTTGTTATTATCGAATCTATATTACACAAAGAATTAGATTTAGTTAAAAATACAGAACTTGATACATAAGTAAAGCTTTCAAGAATGCAAGGGATTTTTACTTTCTTTGGCTCGTTACAATCGCCAGCATAGTGACCCTTCAGCTACAATTATAACACTTCACCATTGACATTTTCTTCACATAATGATGTTTTCCTCTCTTATGTTGGTTGACTATTGGTTTCTCACCATTGACATTCTCTTTACATAATGACGTTTTGTTCTCTTATGTTGGTCGACTATTGGTTTCTTACTTGAAGGGCTCGATCCCTTGCCTTTCCACCTTTTGAACGAATCGAGGCGCTTGCACTTGGAGCTTGAAGCCCCTTATGAGTTAGAACTAGCACAACAAATATCTATTTTCAGCTTAACCGTCAGGAAGCGGATTTCTATTAGCTTAAGGTGGCGGTTCTCTATCAACTTAAGGTGGCGCACAACATTCTCAAGTTCTCCTATAACTTGATTAAGAGCTTCTAGTGCCTATTACTTTTCGTGCACATATTGAATTCATATTAATTATTTTATAATTCTCGTCATTCAATATCTTTCCTTGTCCAGTTCTACTATTATGTTCTTAAAAGTCAAGCCATTATATCCGAACATTTCAAACATATTTGCACAAATTATTAATTCCTAATACTTGTGCATCTATATACATAAACTAATCATATTAATAAATAAGATCAATTATGGCTTTAGAGTCGAAAGGTCACTTTCTTTTTAATCATCATCTAGAAATCCTAATTTAAAATTATCATTAATATAATCATTTATGCAAAAATAAGTTCACCAAAGTCACTAAAACTTTCTTGAAATTCTCACAAATAATTATAAATTAAAATAATAATTTACAATAGTAAATAATATTGAACTTTCATTAATTAAACATGCCATTTTTTTTTTTGTCAGTCATATGCTAATTCTACTCTAACTCTCACTCGTAGACTTTTGTCCTACCATTTACACGAAGCAATATGTTCAGTATTAAGATATCAACATCAACATGAAAATAAATATTTACACCTAAAATATCTTAAATTAATCTAAGAAAAATAATAAATAAATAAATTTAAAAATACTCATTTATCTCATAAACAAGAAAAGACTCATCTAATTTCTTAGAAAATTCCTCTAAGAATTTTAAAGGCACATTAGGCAATCATGAAAAGACCTTCGAAGAACCCTTATAGCTCATCTAAGGCGCATTCATTCTTCGCCAAGTGACACTCAACCCAAGGATTGAAGCTTTCGTTGCCTCAATTCTATAGTATTATCACACAAAAGCCACTACAAGTTTCTTATAATCCGAGATCACATTGACCTCCCATAACCAATCTAACACTGCTTGCCATTCAGATAGAAGTGCATTCATTAAGGCTAGCACCTTTTGAAAATCCAGCATAAGATAACCATTCTAAATGATTCCTCATATCACCAAGTTAACATTGACCATATGTGACATTATATCACTATTATTTTATCGATAACTAGTTAATTTTGTTATTAGCCTTTCAAGTCTCATATTCTATTCATTTGTTTTCGAGAATATAGGCATGCACACAAAATGCATCATTGTTCCTGCAACAAATGAAGAACAAGAGGGATTACATATAATCCATAGAGAATATAATTGAAATATATATATACATATTTATTGTCAACAGTTAATTTCAATCAAGTCTAATCAATGCCAATCAACGGCTAGTCAATGATCATAATGATCGGGTCAGATCATTGGGTCAATTGGGTCGGTCAACAGGTCAAGTCAATCGAGGGGCAAAATTGTAAATTTTCAAAAAAATGAAGGGGTAAAGGAGTAAACTCATGGTAGGCGCCTGGGAACACACACACGGCAATGCCCCTACACCTTCCAGCCACACTTGAGGATGCATCCGGCGACCCCCATAGCATGCCACCCATTATTTTTCCCATCTCGACGAGAACTACAACCTTGCACTTTAAAAAATAAATTTTGACTTACGGAAAATCAAAAAAGAGGGGTGTATAGTCATCAAGTGATGAGATTTCCATCAACGAGCATTCGTCAGCAACAATTCTCAAAATTTCAGCAAAAAAACCAAATATAAATGTCAACAATGATCGGGAAACATAAACATTATAGATCCGATACCAAAGATGGAAAAGAGATTCTTGAAAAACGAAGCCAATACTCAAATGATCGAATATTGAAAACAAGTACAGAAACGAGCCTGGGGATACATATAACACAGATCAAAAAGCATATCACAAAGGCAGACATACCTTATTTGCCACAAATTAAGTACTTGTACAGTCTCAAAAGAATTGATTGAAGTCTTGGAATTCTATTCTTTGAGAGTGTTCACCATTGTTAAAGGGGAAAAAAACATATGTTCTGTCTTTGACAGTTAACATTCCCCTTTTCTTTTTTTCTTTTTATAGATAGCAATTATTTTCACTTAAAAGCTAACTAGTCTTTCTCTCTTATGGGCCCTTCCCTTATGGGCTAGATTTGGCCTAACATGGGCGAACAGGCTTGGCTTGGCTTGGTCCCACCAATAAAAAACCCATCAATGGTAGAGTACCTGGGGGCTCCGATTGGTCGTCAATGCCACTACATGATATTCTCTGACAGCCACGTTCGCCAACTTAAGGATGAAGTTGAGAAGCTAGGGGACGGAAGGGATAGGGCGTAGCATTCCATCGATGCAACTCGAAACAACGTGAAGCGGATCAAAGCCGACGTCCAGAGATTGATGAAAAACATGGAGACTGTTGCCAACAAGGCACGCAATGTGTTAGATTACAACGAAAGAGCTAAGAAAACTTGCTTTTGTGGGTGGCTTCCCAACCCAAAGGCATGTTATCATCTCCGTAGGGAGGCAAGGATGATAGTCTAGGCCATCCGAAAACTCATTCAGGAGGGTTGATTTGAAAGTGTCTCCTACGAGGGTGCTCTGTCAAAGTATGTCGTTGGCACTTTCGATGTGAATACGTCTGCTAGTTATCGGGGCGACACTATTAAGTCAAGAGCTTCCTTCCTAGAAAAAATAATGGACGCGCTAAATGATGAGAAGTTCAAAGTGATTGGGGTCTACAGGCCTGTTGGGGAAGACTACCTTGTTGGAGGAAGTCGATAAGAAACTCAGAAGTGAGAAGAGATTGTTTGACATAATTGTCAAAGCGAAAGCATCGCAGACTCAAGACTTGAAGAAAATTGAAGATGATATTGCTTATGCCTTCGGTCTAAATCTAAAGGATGAGCCAAGCGAAGAGAGAAGAAGAGATCGTCTGTTTCAGAAAATACAAAGCAATTTGATGAAGAAGGTTCTCATAATAATGAATGATCTGTGGGACAAACTTGATTTGAAGGCGATCAAAATTCCTTTGGGGGAGGAGAGCAACAAATGCAAGTTGTTGCTCACATCGAGATTTGAAAATGTGCTAAAGTGAAAGATGTGTGCCTAAAACATTTCATCCTAAAGGTTTAAAGGACGACGAAGCTTTTAGACTATTTGAAAAAACGGTTGGCAACAGGCTCAAAGACAATGAGGAATTGTAAGCAATAACAGCTTAAGTGGTCAAGAAACTTGTAGGTTTGCCTCTTTTGATTATCTCTGTCGCACGCAACTTGAAACATCGGGGTGCTCGTCGTCTCCTTCCATCTATTGCAAAACAAAAAGAAACTGAAGATTGGATGTAAACTCTAGGCAATCAAGGCCTAACAACGCCTCTAACCTCCAACACGTAATCAAGACTCCGCTGCCAGCCCACCACCTACCCGCAAGCTACCCCCGGCCCGCGACACACCCACCACCCGCACACCCATCGCATGCCCGCCACACGCCAACAGGTGATTTATGCAAATCCATTACTTCTTTGGTAGAATAAAAAAGTAACTTCTGAAGCATCCATCGAGAGGTGATCTATACAAATCTGTTGAATAAATATTAATACTTTGCAACAAAGCACTACAATAGTATAGTAGAAACATAGTACTCTTGGGTAGGGGAGTGCAAAAGAACCGGGACCCGCACGAACCGCCCAGAACCGCCCGGAACCGGTGGTTCTTGGGGGAACCGGTCCAGTTCCCAGTTCTAATTTATGGGAACCGTTGGAGTACCGGTCCGGCACCTAGTTCTATGGGTGGATCCATCCACCCGTCCACCCGGACCGAGACCAATTATATTAAAATAATATATTAATTTTTAATATTAAAAATGAAATTACAAATTAACAAACTCAAATCAAATAATTAAAAAAAATTAATTAAAGTGGGAAAAAAGTCCAAAGCGCACCAAATAAAGAGGCGCTAATCTCCAGATCTTGCTTATTAAAACCCGCCCGGACCGCCCACCCACTTATTAATCCACGCAGAACTCGCTTCTTGTCTTCATTATGGTTGTGTGTATACACGTGGCATGCTTTGCGGTTTTTGTTCTGCTGATGAATGGTGGCCAACCGTGGATTTTGCCGAGGTGAGGGCGAATGATGGATGAGGGAGAAATGTTAGTTCTGCGTCTTTAATTAGCACAATGGAAGTTTGATCTTAATCTTCCTGGGTTCTGCTTAGGATGAGCGAGTACATAGATTTGTTAAGATTTCAGGCATGACAAGGGGAGGCTTCAGGACTTAATCAGTCCCGATTATTATTATTGTGAGATTGGTTCCATGAATCTACCCGAGAACCGGACCGGACCAGCAATTCGATTCTCGGGTGGATCCATACAACTAACGGGTAAATCCCGGTTCCAATTTTTCAGAACTGGTCCTTAGCGGACGGTTCCCAGTTCTAGGTCGAGAACCACCCGCCCGGACCATGCACACCCCTACTCTTGGGATGATGAATAAAAATGAATGTCTTGTAGGATTATATGGAGTTACATATGTCACGACCCCAACTCCATTCCTAGAGTTACGAGCAACAAGAGTTATTTTCGCGACGTCTTAAGCACGTCACCGTCCTGTTTCTTTTTAATATTTGATTTAAGAACATGTGGAAGCGTACACATACAACCCAAGACAACAACAAACAACCAAAAGAACAACCACTTATAAACACACAATTACATTACATTTATAAGCCATTCCATTACAGGTCGTTATATTTACAACCACTACATCTTCTATGTTCAAAAGGCCAGGGTAAATCTTAACTCCTCTAACGAGATTGTAACTCATCCATGCCTACAATTCTAAAACATAACAAGGTAAGTCATGGACTCAATAAGTAAAACCCCTAATTCTCTACTAGGATGACAACTCGTCATCAAATCTAGCATGAATAGTGCTAGTATTACGATATCGATGGCAAATCGATAGCAATATTATTGCTTCACCTCGACCACACATATGTATCCCTTCAGTGTAACTTCCATGCATGCTTACCTTCAGGTTATCTATGAACACATCAAGTCAAGTAGTAATAAACATACCGGCATACATAAAAGGTTCATTAATATACATCATGCCTCAATCAGAGCATTACAACTCAACCAAGGCATCAAGTTTCAAGTTAGGCATTATGGCTCAACCAGCGCATCCCGGCTCAACCAAGGTATCCTAGGGCTAGCTCACTCGAGGCATTTGGGCTCAACTAGGGCATCCCGTTCTCACGAATGAGGTATTGCTATCAATGCTATGTGACGACAGTCTTCTTCTTTCATTTAATGATCACATATCATGTGTCATACAAGCCAGTTTATTATCTTCCATCTTAACCCACACATGAGCAAACCATACAAAATGGACCTGCAACATAAAAATGACTGCTCACAAGTAGGCACACAACTAAGGCTCGATGACGTAGCATATCGCCCTAGCCAAGGGTTATGAATTATACTTACCTTTGATAAACCTCGATAAATTATAGGTGACTTTACCAAGAGAGGGCCGTCTTGTGAGGCAGTGGGCGAGCAAGGCCGAAAGAGAGAGAGAGAGAGAGAGAGAGAGAGCCGCGAGGAGGAGAGGGCGTCCAAGAGGAAGAGGAAGGAGAAAATGGATGGCAAGGTGAATAATGAGGAGAAGTCCTCCTATTTATACTACTCAGCGCCATCATTACCAAGCCAAATGACAAACTTATTTGTCCAGTGATTGCACCTAAAGAATGAGTTGGCCAGCTAAAAGATCTTACTTGGCAATCTAGCTTGTGGCGTCATCAATGATGGCCCACTTTTCGCCCTTTCATTGGACTATTTGTATCCCGCATTTAATGAGTATTTAATGAAGTTTGAAGATAAGGCTATGGCACCTAAACTTCTTAGATCATTAATGAGGGCTTTAGGTATTGCTTTCCGATTGGACCACATGTGCACCGTCCTTTTCTTGCCTATTAATGATATTTTTGACTTCATCATAACTTTTGAAAAGTCAAATGACACATCATCCCCTTCATTCAATGAGGGTGGTCTAGAGTTTTCTCTAATTTGTCATTTTCTTCCTCAAGAAGGCGATTCGAAGAATTCCATTGTCTAAGTTGATTCCAAGGCCGAAAAATGGATCATTAGGTACACCTCAAAAAACCAAATCACATATTCCCAAGGTTCGGCCATCATATTTCATGCTCAACCAAATTGTTCCCTTGGATGGTCGGTCGGCCTAAATGGCGGTCTATTGGTCTTTCGGTCGGTCAAGGTCAATCCTAAGGCTATCCATCGCCTAGCACTAAGCCAATGCACACATGAACCTTAGAGTGACGGAATAGCTAGGTCTATCCCTGAGCTCATTCTAATCAGTACTCAATCCATCCGTATGATTGATGGTCAGTGCATTAACGATCCATGATCGGAAATCACTAATTCAAGATTCATTTCCGATCATTAAGAATTAAATAGGGAATGATGCATTTTTGGTCGGAAGACTATCACATTTGATCGAGTCAAATCGTCCATGTATCGGTGCATAGCCGGGCGAAATCACCCGCAGTTGGGTACTATGACTAGTCGAATCAAATCCATGACCATCCACCGATCAAAAATCATCTCGTAATCAATCTTCGTGATCCAAGAGTCATCTTATGAGCTGATGATCATATCCCACCGGTATGGTCAGTAGATAATTCACGGCTAACACCTCAACCAATTCGTGGCAAATCAGTCGGTCGGTTGGTCGGTTGGATAATGACTGATTCTTGATTCCTTACCGTTCGAACCAATCAATCCCATGGCCAATGGCTCATGATCGATCCATTCAGGACTTTATGGCCGATCCTTACAAGGTTAGAATCGAGGGTGTTACAATAGAAGTGAGGGATTTGTTTGCATTGATTCAAATGAGAAGGAAAAGTTTTAGAAATATTATAGTCATGTTCAGCTTTACCCAAGTGGAACTCATTCGTCTCTCTTGTTCTCTCAAGGCCGTTCCACTATATTTGTTAGAGATGGCACCCGCCCTTCTTCGACGAGCATTGAACATGATGTTTCAGTTGGCTACAACTCTGGGCATATTCTCTGCAACATGATAAACTACGGAACCGAGAAGCTCAGGCCTTGGGGATGGAGGCTCTCTCTAAGCAGCTACAACACCAGCTCGTTGATGACGGTTGGAGGACTATTCCTACCGGAGACACCCAATGGCCTAGTTGAACGTGAAAATATTGAGGAAGGGAGACAAGTCCTAGAAAAGATTAGAGGACCGAGAATGTCAATGCAGAGTTTCAAGACATTGTCAATGCTAGTGAATTAGCGAAGACAATCAAACATCCGTTCCGAAATATTTTCAAGAGAAGAAACAGGCCTCAGTTATTTATGGCTATTTTCATGCCCACTTTCCAAATCCTTACAAGCATAAATTCAATTATTTTCTAAGCTCCGTTGCTATTTTAGAGCATGGGGTTCGGAGGAAGAGCATCCCTTTACTATTCTGCTTTGACAAGAGCAGTGCTTGCTTCGTCCACGTTTATTTCCATTGCTACAGTTGACAAATAGGGTTGAAGAGCTCTACGTTTATATTTGTCGTTTCGCTCTTTTGTTTATCTATCTATCTATTCTTTTTTCTCCTATTCTATTGTTTATTTTCATTCAATTGTATGCCCAAGGCCACTGCCTGCCGTCATGCCCATCGCATGCCCACCGCTCACCCATCGACGCTTGGAAGGGAGAAATTTATATATCATTATCAAACGAATTTTTATTCCAAAAATAAAACTTTTATGTTATTATTAAACAAATTTCTATTTGAGAAATAGAAATTTTGTGTCATTATTAAACACATATTTTTGCTCATGTCACTCCTCTTCTTCAGTCGCGAGAGAGGGGCCTAACAATCACGTGAAACCCTATGAACATAAAACATATATGTGCGTGTACGTGGGTGGACTGTTCGGATTGCGTCATATACGCAGGCGGAATCAAAAATTGACTATGGGCTACTCGAGCCAAGCTCAACCCGAGTCTGAGCTTGCGCTACAATTGTTAGCTAACCAAGTTGAGCTCCATAAAAAAAGCTAGTTGAGCCGTCGGGGGAAGACCTTGAGGAGTCGAGCTTGAATTGAGTCAAGTCAAGCCGAGCCTGAGAAATTAAGCTCTATCGACTCTATTACACATCGGTAATTGTACTTGTACGAGTCGTTAATGTCGTTTCTTATTACAATAATAAGTTCAATTGAATTAAATGAATCCAGAATCATACGATCAAGTCATGTTGAGTCATATCAGTTTTTTAATCAAGGGATGTTCGTATTAGGAGCACATTTGGGTAATAGATTAGGCTTGCTCTTGGTCCCCACCATTTATCACCTTCAAGTTTTTTCTTTTTTTCAAATCAAAGGAAATTTTCATTCACTGCCAAAATGATAAATGAAAGGATTTATAGAAAATCCTGAAAATCATCAAACAAAGCAAGCTCATATAATTGTAAAACAAACCAAAATCCAAAAATCAAGGTATATCGTTAGAGCATGATTGGCGGATGTAAATATACACTCATCCTACAAGAACAAATTTGTGAATACATCCAAGCAAAAGAGTCAACAACTAATCACTAAATCGCATGTTGTCATCATGTTAAATGGGAAAAGTACCAAAAGAAATCATAAGCATATTATATTGGTATTGATTCAATCCTAAAACTTTTAATTTGATCAATTTAATCTTGAACCTTATTATATTAGTACAAATTCAATTCATTGGGCCAATTTAGGTAGGAACCAAATCACACATCATCATCATGTTAAAAGGGAAAATTACCAAAAGAAGTCATAAACCTGTTGTATTTATATTAATTTAGTTCTAAAATTTTCAATTGGACCAACTTAATTTTGAACCTTGTTATATTGGTACCAATTCGATTCATTGGGCCAATTTAGACAGGAAATCGCTAACATGAATGCCAGTCATTCTATATGACACGGCTAGCTCCAATGTGAACATTTTATTTAATTTAAATATTTTTTTGAATTTTTTTATTAATCTTTCTTTCTTTTCTTTTTAATTATTTTCTTTTTTCCTTAATTCCCTTCAAGTCACCAGCCTTCGAGATGGCCCTCGCCCTTGTCTGTCACAGGAAAGGCTAACCCCTCACTGGCCTTTTGTGAGGGCCAATGAGGGTTGGGCAAGGCCACCCTTGCCAGATCCAGCAAGGACCAACCTCACCTAGGCAAGGTCCCTCGCCATTACTAGAGGCTGGCAAGGGTTAGGTGAAGGTTTAGTTTTCTAAACATCGGAGCAGAATACTACTCAAGCTGGATAGACACAAAGAAGACCATTATGGCAACAACAACAACGACAACCACGATGCCCACAGCTACCACCAATGTAGAGGCCCCTCCTCCTTGCCATCGCCAAAGGCCGGCTAGGCCCATTGTCGGCCTCTAGTTAGGGCCAAGTGGCGACCTCTAACAGCCATCACGGATAGGAGTGAGCATGGCTCTAGGTTCAAAGGAGAGATGATTCAGTTCCCAGTTCCACTTTTATAGGAACCACTTGAAAAAAAAGCACCATCCATTTATAAAAAAAAAAAAAAAAAAAAAATAGGATAGTGAAGGTTCAATCAAGAAATTAAGTGGAAACTATAAATCTAGTGGAAACTATAAATCTAACTTCAGCCACTTTAGCAAAGCAACTTCTAGCTGAATTGAATCGATATATCCCACATATTTCGCCCAATTACAGGGGGACGGAGATCACGATTTTTCTGGAAGAGAGGGCTAAAAATCCGCGAGTTTTAGGGCATGAACTGAGGAAGCCTTTTTGCAGAATAAAAAGGCGGGGACACGCACTCACGGGGGATTATCGCATAAAAAGAGAGCGTAGAGAAAAGGAGGGAGCACGCTACTGCGGGATACATGTTCAACCAGAAGATGTGTGTAAGTTATACTAGAAAGAAACTCCATATTGGAGAATCGGTATAGTGTAAAACTGTTAATGCATTATAATTGGCTCATAACTTATTAATTTAAATTTTTGAATTAAAATACATTGAAGAATTGGTATAATATAGAATGATTCATGTATTCTAGTTAACCCATGACTCATTAGTTTAAGCTTTTGAATGAAAGTTGACCCAATTGAAAAGGTTGACAAACTTAGATTTGGACTCTTTCTTAGTAATCTCTCTAACTAAAGGTACATGCTCGCAACATATCGTATGAAGCCCCCATGTTGCCAGCCCCCATGTTGCCCGGCTGTTCCCGAATTTGATAGCCCAGACAGCAGTTCCTCAGCGACAAGGCATTGTTGATTTGTTCCCTCTTAATCCTCAGCTATAGTGCAATTTGTCGTACCTATTGTCCAGGTTTGATACTTAGGCTTTATTTATTTAGCAAAAAATAAAATCACTTAGGCCCCACATCACTTGCAGGCATATCTCCATTTCGGAAAATGAAAACGTTTAGGCCCTACATCATACGCAAGGCATATCTAGAAAATTCATGAATACTATTCAAACCTGGAAAACACGTATGACAAATCGCATTAGGAATTACCATACTGTAGGGGAATTTATGCAGATTGGCTACATTTATGAAAATAAAAATCCTTTTGGATAATTCAAGGATAGTTATTGAGTTTGCAAGCCTTTGACAATTGCAGAAAATTTTTGTTAGGCATTTTCCTTGATAATCATCAACTATGAAAACCTTAGATTCTTGAGCATCCTAATCCCTAGAGACAATCTAAATATAGAACATTACAAATAAGAATGGATTGCAAAGCCTCCGCTCATATCGAAAAGAGACGACACCCAATCGTGTCGCTAATAAGTGGATTCAAGTAAACATGAAACTGCATCCACCCGGAAACTAAACTTTCTCTATACAGCTAATTGGAGCTTAAGATCATTGCCAACAGCCTCATAACGGTCAGACAGCACCTCACACATACTGCTTAAAAATCTAGTCCGAGCCCTCACATGCAACAACAATGTCAGTCTGCTCATCACACATCAGTCTCATCATACTGCTAATTCAGTTGTCTCAAGTATTAGCATCCTACTTTCAATTCGATGTTACAAGCATGCAAGAGCCATATATGCATGGGTTGAGGTTACCATTGAGCTCCCCAAAGTGTATCCCTTTTATTATACGTTAATATTTTCAACAAAAACATCATCTACAAACCTTCAGACACAATAGTACCAAGGACTCTCAATGACGAAACATTATGTGTAGAGGAAAATATGAGTAACACAGTACCAAAGGACTATCTTAGAGCATATCAGTTCTTGGCTTTCCTCCTCAACAGATCTTGCAGGGGCAGTCCATTGATCTTAGCAGCGAGTATGAAGTCATTTTCTGTCAATCCACCTGATAAAAGCACAAGCACAATTTCATGCATGGAAAAATAGGCAGAAAAATGGCAGAAACCCAAATTTTCAGAAAGGCAACTTAAGGTATGCCTTGGGTATTTCAGCAGACAAGATTAATGAAAGATACAAAGGCATTTCATGTGTCTTGGAATGATTAAACTTGCTTGAGAAGATCTGACAATGGAAATAAAATTCAACTTTTGGTTTATACTAACTGTACAAATCAGGCAACATATTGATTGTCAATTATTTTCCCTTTCATACCAAAATGAAGAATACTCATCAAGTTTAAAGAGGGGAAATGAATTCAGAACAAGAATGTAGTATCACACTCACAAAAATCTTAAGGAACCAAGCGAGATAAAAGCAACATTTTCCTTCACTGACGAGGTTAATAATGCAGCTCTAACAAAAAGAGAAGAGTCTTTTGGTTACTGTTGTTCACGCCGTTGTCAACAACTCAACTAATGCCAGTACATCAACATGGAAAGCACAGAGAGAGCAAAAGAGGGGGAGGGGAAAAAATAGAAACAAGAGCGAGTGCTCACCAACTGCATGCGTCCATATTTCAATAGTAACATTATTCCATCCAACAAGATGCAGATCAGGATGATGACCTGCATTAATACATCAAAGTTACTCACATGTCAATAAAATTGTCTACTCCACAGCAACACTAAATAATAGAAGAATAAACTCATTATCATTTAGTCAACATCAGAGACCTTCTGATTCTACAACTTCAGCTACAAGCCTGAACAATTCCAGTCCTTTAAGGAAACTCTTCACTTTCCAAGAACGATTCAGCTTCAGAACACCACTTTCATTCACCAGGTTCCAATCAGGTACCTATCGACAGAATCAACTACTAAGAGGATTCCTTGGGGCAATACAGAAACAGAAAAAAAAACACACGAAAAAAAAACCTTAGAAATTAGTTCATTGGCAGTTTCTTCAGTCATGGGCCTCAGGTCCTTTGCGTTGCATGGTACACACTTTTTTGCCGAAAAATCTATGCAAAGATCACAATATCTTAGAGAAGAAGAAACTGTATAAACTATCGTATAGAGATTATAACAGATAGAAGTGAGGCATTTATAATCGCAAGCAACTTTTTAGATGGTGCTCAATTCAGTGCTAATTGTAGTGCTTCACTTTTCATCTAGCTGGCACAAATTAGGGGAACTCTTCCCTTTAAAATTTTGCATTGTAGTTTTTTGGCACTAATACCTCATCACATACTACACCAGATGCAAGAGACTATTCAGTATACATGAAAGTAATATCCAGTTTCTGATTAAAAGATACAGCCCCTCAATCGATAACTTGAAATTGCTCGATGTAAATGGTATATGAAAACAACTGTTCTAAAAAGTCATCTTATATCATCCCGATAGTCCAATACAAACAGTAGCTTACTAGAAGCTTCTCTCTCTCTCTCTCTCTCTTTTTCCCTTTTTGGAAGAGTTTTAGAAGAAGAAGAAGAAGATAAGTACTGTAAAGAACTAGAGTGCAAAGCAATTGAAGTATGAAGCTTATGCACACACCTTCACTAGTAGAAAAAGTTCTAAATCCACCCTGCAACTTCCTACTTGACGATAGTGCCACATGATTCTGGAATATCTGGTTTACTTGAGTGATTGTGCTGTAAATAAGTACGTCTATTCATTCAAAATATCACTTCCCAAGTGGTATGAAGAAATATTTCAAAATCACACCCACTCCAAACTGACGGAGGAGGTAAAAGGCAAAATGGTCATTCAGCAAGCCACAACCCTTGTCTCAAGGAAATATGAGGATGAAGCTCCAGAGAAATGACGTTCTATAAATTGTTACTAGGAAAATTTATGCATACATATATGACATCTTTGTGCCTTGGCAACTGAAACACAGGTAAATGCTAATTCTAAGCATAAATTATAAGTTACAACACTCTCAAACTCAACAAAATGAGTTACCAACTGATGGAAGCTTTCATGTGACATACTCATCGAGGACTTTAAGCCAACTTACTCGCAGCTTTCATTCATGGTAACATAGAGATGCTAGGAATTCTCACAAAGAAATGGATAATCTTATCTTAGGTTTTAGGAGAAAAAAAAAGAATTGACAGGTTATTCAACTGCTATAACAGAATAACACGCAAGAAAAGCATTTTGTCAGAAGTCAATCTACCTGCCGCAAATACGAAGTTCTGACCAAGAAAATTGACACCATCTCACCCACGCTATCATACAAGCATCATTCAGCGAGTTTCATGCCACCAACATTCAAAGTTGCCACAGTTTGAGAAAGCACAGATGCTGCTTTTTAAACCTCAAAACACAATCTGTGACCCCAAAAAAAAAAAAAAAAAAAAAAAAGAAACACAAAGTCATCCTCTGTGCTGATGGTGCAAAAATGGAAAATAGGAAATCTTAATAAAAAATTTTGAACTAGTATAGAAACCAGATTGCAGAGGGCAACATAAGGTCAGATGGTTCTTGAACACCAGGCATCTTATGCTTTACATTCTTCTTTATTTGGAGTGTGAGCTTTCCATAAAAATGACCTGGAAAACCAGAATTTCCACTAGGAATAGGCGGCACCAACACCACTTATGGAGGAACCAGTCCAGCCAGAGTTCCCTGAATGCTATTTTACAAGCTGACATCTGCAGAGGAATACCTGTTTTTTTGGAAAGAAATACAGCCTCGTTCGATTAATCACCTCTTAATGCTCTGCTTTGGGATGGGACAGCTATGGGAACTAATTTGGCGCTCTCTTTTGGACATATAATGGTAGAGGATTTGTCAATCTCATTCCCAAATTGACCATGGGCATGGAAATGAATTGGTGATAAATAAAAAGTGTAATGGCTATAAATTATAAGCTTCTGGGTTACCAAAACAACAAGGCATCCTAGCCATTCCCTGTTAGAACTAATTGATTCCTTCCCTTGTAATCAATCATATTGGAGCAGTAGTTCTCCATACCTATCCAATGAAACAAATCTCTAGCTGCAGAATTGAGGGAGAAAAATGAAAAAAGAAAAAGAAGGGAAGCTAACTCACATCTCCCTCCATCCAAAAATCATCCATGGGAGAGACTCCATCTTAGAGGGAACCATCACGAGACTGGCAGTACGCAATGAAATGCCTCGAGGCTTGCTCTCCACGCGCACCAACACAAACCAGCACAAGTACATGTGCTTGTGCGGGCACAGCCAAATGCACAAGTATAGACACTCTGATTTGCATTCACATCCCACATGCATATGCACGCAAGCTCTCTCCCATCTCCAAGCAAAGAGAGTAAATAATGCGACAAATCTAACTCTAGTCTAGACTCAAGACCGGTTCGCAGACAACTTATAAGGAAGGACATGTGAGTTTGACAAGGACCCATCCACGTACAAATAGTTGCTCCTCTCTCTCTCTGCCCCCAACCAAACAAGCAATCTTCCACAAGTAGTAGTAACCCGATACCGGAGCGAACTTCAGTGGCGGAAATACAACAACCAAACACAGTTCAAATTCGGAGAAGAGCGATTGCTCTGCCCAGCCTAGCCTCCAAAATCAATCCACGAATAAAACGCAACGCACGAGCTCTCATCAACCCAATTCTCAGCATAAAGACACCATCAAAACCCACGAACCAAAAAAACACAAAACGCGCGACGAGCACAAGAAAGAACAACCCAGGACGTTTGATTGCAACTCCAAGAGAGAGCCAAAGAATCACAGTAAACAAGGCACCGGAGAAGAAAACCCACCATCCATGACCAGCTCGCAGCCGCTGGAACAGTGACACCAGCCTCACCTGGCGAAGAAACGAAGAAAGAATGAGAAGAAAGAATGAGGGAGGAAGGACGCGAGAAGAAGACGCACCTGAGCTTGAGGTTTGGAGAGAGCGTGGATCATCCGCGACATGACACGAGGAGAAGCATCGAATCGGTTCCGGTCTGGAACGAGTATAAATGCACCATAAGCTGTAAAACTTATTATAAATATATAATTAAAATCTAAAATTTTAAAAAGTACAATTAAATTCTTAAATTTATTAAATTTATGCAATTAATTACTTTCATTTTCTCCATCCAACTTGACAAATGAGAAATACTAATAAGTTTTAGAACTCGATTACGCAAACTTCACAAATTTTATGATTTAACTACATCAAATTGATAAGTCTCGGAATTATTTGCATTTTTTAAAGTTTTGTGATTTAACTACACTTTTATGATAAGTTTTAAAATTTGATTGTACTTTTAAAAAAATTTAAAATTAAATTACACTTTTCGTGTCAAGTTCTAGTATACTTTGCTCCTACAAATAATTAAAATAATAGCTTAAAAAATATATTTCAAGCAAGAACATACTACTCACGTGATTAATGACTAAGAGTAGATTTGCTATAATGGCAGCTATATGTATATATAACTAGATTAATAATACAAAAATTTATTGATTAAAGTTTTGACGAGGACATTGTTAGAGTTAGTTCTAAATGCACATCGATATGTAATTTAGAAATATATTTTTGAGCGATTCCTATTATATATCACCATTTTCTCTTTCATAATTAATACATGATAAAATTTTAGCTAAAATCGATGCTAGGGGACGCATCACCATCTATTTCAAATGGCCAAGGGAGTTACCTTGTAAGAATTGAAATATCATAGGGCAACTTGTCATGATCCCAAAAAATTAAGTGGCAGACCATAATTACCCCAAAAATGGGTCTCGAGAAAATCTTAAATATTATTACAATATACAGATTGTATGAGTATTTTTTTAAAGACTCTCCTTCAGTAGAGTAAAGTGCAATCTCAATTGTCAACTCTCACCCACCCTCACACATTTTTTATTTCATCTTTCCCTTTTTTTTCAAACTTTCTACCCCCACCAACTTTCACTTGCATCTTAATTTTCTACATTCTACGATCTTTCTCCTTTTCACTTTTGCTTTAACCCTTCTTTATATATCTATTCTTACCTTTTTTCATTCATTTAGACATATTTTATGCACTTTATTTTAGGTTTCTTCTTTTTTTCCTTCTCCATTTAATTTTTTCATTCTCTTCCATAATGTGAATTTTATCACAAATTAATACATACAAATATTCTGCGAGTGTTTCCTATAAAAGACTTAATACATGACATGAAATTCGACATTTTCGATGTTTTATCCCTATTGAAATGATCCTCATTGAAGAGAAAGAAAAATGAAATGCCAGAATAATATAATACATATCTTTTTAATGATGTTAATATGAAAGAGTTCGATCCAACCTGAATTTCGCCACATATTTTCAGATTTCATCCTCTTTACTTCGGTTTTTTTAATATTCTAATTTCCAAAATAATCAAGTGGTGCTACGCGCGCGTGCGTGGAGGGTTTTAAAGTCCTTCAGGCATATACCCGTTTTCTTTTGTTCTGCGTCCGGTTTCTTCCAGAAGTCAGCACCGAGCTTAGGCGGAGGTTTCCGACAGCGCGGGTGTTCCGGCAGTCCTCCGTCGCCGAAAACCTGCGAGGCGTCGCGTCATGGTGTGTTGGGTCTCTCTGTTTCTCGGCACGATCTCATGTTGCTCATCGTTTGATCGAATATTAAGTGTTTTATGGTAGCTATATGGGCCGTGAAAGAAGTTGTGGGTTCTTGTACTCGCGCTGATCAGTGATCATCTCCATGCATGTGCTTGCTGCTGGAGAGGATTCTTGTATCTGGGTATCAAGGGTTTTGATCTGGGACTGTGTGTTTTGGTTTCGTTCTTGAAAGTTGGGACCTTGTATGTAACGAGATTGTTTCTTTTCTAGTCGACTTTAGCTATTAAGTTTTGGTGGGGGTGATCCATGGCTGTTTTTGTGAGCATTCTTGCATATGGGTATCAAGGGTTTTTTGACCTGGGACTTTGTGTTTTGGTTTCGTTCTTGAAAGTTGGAACTTTGTATGTAACGAGACTCTTTTTTTTTTTTTTTTTTTGGCTAGTCAACTTTAGTTATTAATTTTGGTGGGGGTGATCCAAGGCTGTTTTTGTGAGTATTTAATCAATTCGACCGCATTCTTGATCTTGGGTTTTTCTTTTCTTGAGAATTCTTTGATGGATTGTAGGAGCTGTGCCCTTCTGTGAAGAATGTGCTCTTGCTAGATTCTGAAGGAGACCGCATTGCAGCTAAGTACTACTGTGATGACTGGCCGACCAACAGTGCGAAGGAAGCTTTCGAAAAAGCAGTATTCACTAAGACCCACAAGACCAATGCACGGACTGAAGGTAAAAAGAGAATAGAAATTTCTGACCTATTTGATGGGTTAGGTGCATAATTGTGTATATTCCATTGGATCAGATTAATGCTGATGTCCAGTCTATGATGCTCCTCTTTGGTACTTGTTTTAGTTGCTCTTTTATATGTGCTGTTGTGTCGTGCTCTTGTTTGGTAATTGTTTTTGTTGCTTTTATATGTTTGAAGTCAATATAATTTTGTTTCTGTCTAAATCATGATAAGTTACCCCTCCCTGTTGTCTTTTCATGGTTCTTTTGTGGACTAGCGGAATTGCGTTCCTTAAATCGGGCGCAGTTATTTGAGCTTTGGCAATGATTCACTCATGGTCCTATACTTATTCACGTTTGTGGTGACTGCAGAATCTTTCTTTTTTCTTGTAATTTCCATCCCTCATATTTTTCGTATTTTCTATTTTGGATATTTTTGTATCGCCTACTTTTTTGTTATAATCCTATATAAGATGAAGTTGTTGACTTTGACTGCCTCCAAGAATTGAAAGATTGCTACTGTATATACAGCTGAAATAGCGATGATCGAAAACAACGTCATCGTTTACAAGTTTGTACAGAATCTTCACTTTTTTGTGACTGGAGGTGAAGATGAAAATGAGCTCATTTTAGCAACAGTTCTTCATGGATTTTCTGATGCAGTTGGTATTCTATTAAGGTCTTTCTTCTTACTCCTGTTAACTCTCATACTTGGTGTGTCTCTTCAGAACTGGTTAATTCTGATGTCATCTGATAGCACTTGTTCCAGGGGCCAAGTTGACAAGAGGGAGGCATTAGAAAACTTGGATCTGATCCTAATGTGCCTTGATGAAATTGTTGATGGCGGGTAAGTCATAATAAGCCTTCATATTAAGTATCACTGCCCTAAATGGAGAGGCATTGTGGATAACTTCTGGAGCATTCTAAAATTTTCTAGAGCCAAATCTTCTTCATGTAAAACCTGCTATCCTCAGGGGACTAAGGAGTACTTTTTATTACAATATGTGCAAGGGCTATGGCTGGTGAAATTTTTACCTGGGTTTAGGAATCTTATGGGTAAAGTGGTTTCACTGAGTTTGAACTATGCTATTTGATCACAACATAGCGTCCGTTGTCCCTTGTGGGGAAGAGTGTTCAGGAGTCAGGACTATGCCATGTTAAATGTATCATTTTTTGGAATTATGGTTATTGCTTTCCATTAAGTTTTTGTTCTGAGTTTTACATGAACAAGTCCTAAAGAGAAAAGTACGCTTAGCATTAATCATTCATTTGAGTGATTGATGTTTTTGGCGAACTTGCCAAAATAGCATCTTTTCCAATTGCACAATCAAAGCATTAGAAATGCAACTGTAAGGATATTCAAAATCAGCCAATTTTGTTGCCCATGCAGCCTAGAGGAGGTTGGAACTTGTTGGGACATATCATTGATTTCTCTTCAGGTTGAATTGCTTAGGATAAGAGTCTCCATACTATTTAATAAGGATATAATTGGTAGATTTTAGTAATATAACTGGTAAGTTCTATGTATCAATAAATGTTTTTCCATCTAGAAAATTAAGTGACCCTTTCCTTGCTTACCTTATCCAATGAATTCATTACTGAACTAGTTGGCATCATCAAGCATGCTTGATCTCATTAGTTGTTGAATGTTTTGGTACCAACACTTCGGATAGTTATAAAAGGCCTAGTTGCTATTTCTATTATTCTATCTGAAGTTGGATTCTGGTATCTGTTGTTTACTTGAATTAGGATTTTAGTAATCTATTAGTACGAATACTTTCAATCAAAACTCATACTTGACACCTTCACAATCTCCTTATAATCTCCATTTTTGTTCAGCATAATGGGTGCCATTCATAGTCCTGAAAAAGTACTTCCAAAACCTGATTTACATCTGGTCAGTTTGTGGAGCGTCCTTCGTTCTTCTTCACCTTTCTCATTTTTGTTCCACTTTTTTGCTGGAAGGGGGGAATTTGGTTTTGGGGTTGGGAAGATAAGCAGGTTGTCATTTTCTAAAATTGTGCCTTTAAGATTTCCTCAATTTTGTTTGCTGTATTATTTCTTTTCATTTCATGTTCCCCTTACTATTTATCTCGAGGAATGATGAATCAGTGATAGAGGAGATTGAGCTCTGCACTTTTTATTGGCTGATGAAAGAACCCTCTTAAAAGGCTCCCACCCGTCCCCTCCTCCATCAGCTCCCCTTTCTTTTTGGCAGACACTAATGTTAAATCTATCTCGTGCAGCATTGTTCTTGAAACGGATCCAAATGTGATAGCTGGGAAGATTGCAAGTCAAAGCTTGGATGCTGGAGGTCCTTTGTCTGAGCAGGTATGGTCAACCCGATTTCCATATGTAACAGAATGGCTCGACATATTTTTGACTGTTTGATTTCTCAATCTTTCCCGCCACTTTTTGCAGACAATAAGTCAAGCACTGGCCACAGCAAGAGAGCACTTGACCAGATCTCTTCTGAAATGATTCTTGCACCTCACAGAATACATTGTGTCTTCTAATCCATCATAGCTTAGGGTCATGTCCATATGCGGTTCGTTGCTATTGATTTTCACGCCAGTTGAATTATCAATGCCGATTTGGCTTCTGGATTTACTGAATGATGTGGGTGGGCTTTTGTGAAGTTTTTGGTGGCTGCGAAACTGAGTGTACTCTGTAAATCAAGTACTAAAGTGACCACTTTCAGCTTAATGGAAAAGATTCCAGTGAAAAGAGGATGTGGTATACACGTTAATTAGAGTTGTGTTTGAATCTGATCTTTATCATCCTAAGCCGTCTAATTTTGCTATAACAGGAGGAGGTAATTTCATGGACATTGATTAGTAATCGACGACCTTCCCATGATGACAAAGCTTATGCCGAAGTTTTGTCTTTCTAGTTTCTCTCTTCACTTGGCTGATGAAACACGTGGTGGAAGTACTTGGCAAGCTTAAGTTTCGAGGGGAACTTTGGATTATTCTCATTTAAGTCGATCAAAGACGAGATCTCTAAACAGCAACATCTGATAAAGGTAGAGAACTAAGGTCGAAAAGTCGACGATTAGTAGGGCTGTATGCGTGGCCTCATTTAAGATGAAAAGAGAAGTTGACTTCATATGGGGTAGACACCAAATATGGCCATCATAGGATGCTCAAGAAGAAGATGATGCTCTATAACGACGGTGCTCAAAAGGCTTTATGACCAGAGGGAACGCCTGAATAAGGGTAGACGAGGTGACTTGAGTAAAGATCTCACATATCTTAATCTTAGAAAAGGTAGGTCACTTCTATTGTTCCCGAAGGACCATCCCCGAATATAACTTACCATAACTTTTTACATTTTTTCCTTTTAGTAACTCCTATATAAATATCGGAGCACAAAAAATTTAAATGATTTGTGATCAAGATATGAGAGTTAACTCTCTTTTCTTTTTACCCAACAGTCATCGAGAGATTAAAGATCCAATTTTCAAGAATCCTTACAAATCTTCACAAAGGACAGAGACAAAATAGCAAGGATCCAAATTAGAATCACGAACCTGAGAACCGGATCTATGAAAACCGGTCCAGTTCTAGATATGAAGATGTATAAAATAGATTCTGGATTCCAAAAATTGGATAACAAGTTTCAACGGGTAGATTCTAAATTTCAGGTGGAATTAAAAACCAAGAACACAGAACAACTCTTTATATTTTTCCTGTCTTATGTCTTTGCATGGTCCTATTGTATTCCACGAAATTTTATGATTGTGTAATCTGAAACCACCAATTGGAGCTTCCATTCCTTGCGATATCTATAATTAATATTTTTACTTTATAATTATTTCATAATCTCCATGTGTGTAAATATAAATTATGATTAGTGAAAGTAAAATCTGAATAGATCTTGGAACTTACGATGAAGTAAATTCCAAATTTATGGGTATGCAATATAAGTTCTAAGTTTAAAAAATTAGCGAACCTATTCTAACAAGCAAGTCTCAAGTTTCAAATGGAAATTTGACAAAATCTAAACAAAATCTGAAATTACTCACCCTTAGATAGCAATGCCTTGAAAACATAGTGGACACCAATTGATGAGACAAGACTTGTATATATATTTACCTGTAGTTACTATGAAAATGGTAGCCGTAAACTATCTCAAACGTTAATTGTGATGATAATAAGTCGCGAGGCCTTTGATGAGTATGAACCTTTAGGACCATGAATCACTATAGGAAATTAACTTGAAGGCGTCGATTCGCCTCAAGGGACAGAATTATAGCAATCCATAAAGAACGAGACAAGGTATGAGACCTTCATAGCTGAAGCCATTATACTAGAAGAGTCAGATCAAAGAGCAAGCCCTTCGGCCTACGTTGTTTTGAGTGGTGTGTAACTCACATGTATTCTTAATTTAAGATATAACTCGATACACTGCACGGCTTAATCTACAAGAGAGCTCAGAAAATCACCTAGATGAACCATTAGGCACATTATCGTGGATTTTTAACAAAAGCCGGACATCAGACCCCAAGAAATCAAGCACCATTGGCATCCATCAGGAAATTTAGTGTTTCAAAATGTACTTGACATAGAAATCTATAGGAAATTGTGCAACTCTTCAATTTATTTGGCACAAACCACTGGCCGTTGTTCTCTCCACACAAAGGAAACTTTCTTTTTGCCTCGGTCTTCCATGTTCCGTTGCTTTCCCATGAAAGCAATGTAGTCATGGACACTTAGTACTTACTATAAACCTAGGTTTACAGGTGATCGCTAATTTCCCACATAATGCTAGCTAAAAAACCTTTCCGATGACATAAAATACTTGCATACTCCCACAACTCCCCACAAATGCACCTGAGATTGATTCTAAATTGAGGCGAATGACTCCAGATTTCGTACAAATTCCACTTGGAACTTAGAATTTACCCGCAGGAACAGATTTCATTTTTTTTTAGGACCTCAAACCTATCTTACATACTCTCAAACTAGAAACCTACATTGTCATAAGTTCTAGGGCTGATTCCAAGTTCTACCCAAGTGCCACTTATATTATTAGTTAAACAATTACAATGAATCATTACATTTAATGACCAACTAATGGTTTCAAATTATACTTTGGAGTTTCCCAATTTCAAACATTAACAAAATAAAAGTTTCAGTAAAATGAAGTTCAGACTAATGGTTTCAAACAAATGCCATGAAATAGGATCACACCCAAAAATAAACCAAGAAAAACACGACTCATTTCATGTTCCAAATTTCAAGTTTCAAGTTCCACATATCTAGAATCTAAAACCTACCTATCGAAACATGTTTCCCAATTTTTGGAAACTAAAATCTACCCTAAATACTTTGGAGTTTCCCAATTTTTGAAAACTGAAATCCACCCGTTTGATTCTTTGGTTACAAATTCTACCCTTAAATCATGCTCACTTTTAGTTCTAAAACCTTTAGTTCTAAAACCAATTGTACGACAAAGTACAATCGGACAACATGCTAGTGTCTAGTGGTGCAACACATCTAATGAGGTTAGATCATGACCATAATAGCATAAGAATTACACAGGCCGGTACATATGGAGTAAATGCAATTTCTCTATGAAAGGAACGAAACACAAGGACAGTAAGGAGGCAAAAAGCAAAGCAAAACAGAACGAAACAAGCAGACAGAAAAATCCACCATTCCGAATTAGCACAGGTCCTACGTCAACCTAACTCGAAAGGGTATCTGTAAAATACAACCTCATGGCACATAGAGGCATCCAGCCAAGGTCCTTTAAGGACCATCAAACAATACGCGATGATTCCGCTCTGCGCATGGATGCTTTTCATTGGCCACTTTCAAACCGAGAACTTAAACCCTAAAAAGACGGGAAGGAATAAGATTAGTAGGTGTTCTGCCATATCTGAGCGGACTGTTTAGCTTGCTGGCTTTGTGAGCCACCGAGCGAACTGTCTCTAGCAATTTGCTGTTGATGTTCCAGTGAGATCCCAGCTGACTGGTAAAAGTTCGGGTAATTAAGAGACCCAAAGTGCTGAGAAGGCTGCTGGCCTTGTCCTTGTCGGAGACCAGTAGGTTGTTGAGTTTGCCCTTGGAAGTTGTAATATGTATTGGCTGCCACTGTAGGCATTGTACGCCCACCAGGTCCTTGAAGCCACAAAGCTGAATTCTCATTCTGAGGAACATATGCAACAGTTAGGATGACATCAATATGAATGAGTTAATTAAAGAAAGAAACTTTATGGCATTCACAAGTTCATGATAATAAACTGTGAACACATCTCAGGCAATCCACACCTCCTCCTTCCCATTCCCCTTCCTCCCCCCCCCCCCCAAAAAAAAAAAAGTGTCCATTATAAGTATCTTGAAGAATGATTGGTTGATTATAAGGGACCGTGAAGACAAGACATGAACTAAGAATGTTCTGTACAAGGCTACAATTACAGCTTTTAGAATGGCTTTTTCTACTTTCAAAAGGTAGTACTAAGCAAACACCTCACAGCAACACCCTTGCAGTTGCTACTTGTCAATCCCAAATGCAACACCTCATGTGCATCCAGCTTCAAGGTATTACAAGTTAACACACGTTACCAAAACTACAACCGATTCCAGTAGAACTGCACCAAAACAAAGCCAAAACAAATATAGCAATATCGGACAGACCCTAACACATTGTTTTGCTGATTGAGGTGAATGGAAGTGGAAGAAAAATACCTACAGAAGCACCTTCATCATAGAGAAAAGAAATGAAAGGAAGTGAAAAAAATTACTTCCCTTTGACCCCCAAGAGAGCAAAAAGTTCCCAGCATTGGATAGAAATGGGAGGGAAGGGAAATTGTGTCTAACTCGGTTACACACAAACTGCGCCCTTCATAAAGATAATAAAGTGCAAAAGACAAGATACACTTGGGTAACTGGAGGTGATAGGAAGTGGGAGGAAAAATACCTACATAAATGCCTTCATTATTCGGTTATCTTGGAGAGAAGAATATAAAAGGAAGTGAAAGAAACTACTTCCCTTCAGCACGAGAGAGGGGAAAAAAATCCTCTAAGTGTTATTGGAGAGAAAAGAAGATGCTCTTATGAAAGCATACAAAAGGCAAGAAGTGATTTAGACCGTCAATTAACTCAATTTCCCTCATCATTTTCCATTACCATTAAAATAACCAAGAGAGACAAATTACAATCTTCTTTTCTTCTGCCTCGCTTACTTCCACTCTCGTTCCATTTACATCCCTCTTAATTCAGGTAACAGGATAAAACTCCTATGCAAGAACAGAAGTGGAGTATAAACAGCTATATTTGGCCACAGTGTAAAAACCCTAACCAAGGGAGATTGCTAGCGATTGAAACCAGAAAATGCCAAAAGGTTTCATTATGAATTTGCCATCAAATTAAACCGACTACATCAGGCAATCACAGGGGGAACATTCTATTCATTGGCCCACTACTTTAAGCAAATATTATCTACTGCCGCAACAGCAGTCAATAGACAATTACCTGCTGAAGAGACAGCAAGCTGTTGGCATCCTTGTACTGTGAGCTCAAAGCATCATCATATCCCAAAGTCGTGGTCGCAGGTGCACTTGGTGGATTTAGAGAGAAATTCCCTCCAGGAATGCCAGTTGAACCATTAAACCCATAACCAGAAGGAATTGCACCAGACTGAGGCAAGCTGCTAGACGATAGGCTATTTTTGTATTGGGGAAGAAGAGCAGCTAAAGATTGATGATATGTGCTATTGCCAGTGAATGTTTGCTGGAAAGCTGACGGTGGCACGTATGAGTAGCTCTGAGGCAAAAAGGGGTAACTGACCATATTTGCAAAAGGGCCCAGAGGAAGCGTAGGCTGCGAATAAGGGTGCATTGCAAGGTGCTGAGGAAGAGCGGGTCCTGTAGAGAGGCCAGCATTGGGGAGGTTTTGTGGGTTTTGCTGAGCTCCAGAGATATTAGCTGCTCTGAAAGCCTGCCAAAAGTAACAAACAAATATCATCTCCATGCCATATCAGAAGGGACACAGAATAACATTTCCTTTTTTCCTTCTCTAGGTATTCTTTTTTGGCATCTATTCTGAGAGAGAAGTGATGGTGGAGAACATTGGTATCAAGGATAGACAAGTCAAACCAAGAGCAAATAATCACACTGAAAACAAGGTCATCAGTCATCCAAAATTTGAATGGAAATGTCCCCCTAGCCCCTAGTACTGCCCCCCCACCCCCCCTCCCCCTTCTTTTTCCCCCAGTCAAAAAAAAAAAAAAAGTAACTACGATCTGTGTGTTAAAAGCAACACCCTGAGTTGATAGTTTGGCCCGCAGCCTCTCCTAGAAATACTGAACTACAGTTTTCTGAAAACCTGAAATTGCTACTTCTGGACCTATTAACATTTCCCTGGTTTGACAAATAAAACTCAGCGGTTCAATGGAACCATCTTCACATTCAATATGAACCTGTGATATTGATTGTAGAAACAACATCCAGAAGTTATACAACACCCCCTTGGAAGGATTTCACATTCACTACTTCTTCCTTCAAGAAACAATTGTTCATATGAGATTTTCTCTTCCTTGCAAACTAAACATTACAATATTGTGAGTTTCATAACCAAGACAAAACGGAAATGCAAATTGTAAGAGTAGTTACAATAAGTTCAAAGGACACAAGCATCCACTTGGCATTCTTTCTGCTCAAGTCTAAGCAGGAAAAAGGTGGAAGGATGTGAAGCTTCACAAATATAATGATTCCTATGAGCAGACAATAGCAACAATTTCAGCTGACAATTTTACCAGCTCAATTATACCTCCACGGAATCCTATAAATATGGACATCTTAGCTATTAGTTCAGGTACAACAAATCCTGTGCCACCAGTAAGCATATGTGCATGTGTGTGTGCACGCATGCATGCGTGTGTGTGCAGCGAATCCCTTCTTCTTCATAAGCTTAAGCTGTTAAATAGTTGTCCAATATTCAAATGAGCTAACAGAGATTTATAAGCTTAAGTTGTTAAACAGTTGTCCAATATTCAAATGACCTAACAGAGCACCTTACCTGTAGGCTACAATACAGCCAAAGTATGGATATTATTATAAATTGGGAGGCAAACAAGGGCTGGAGAAATTCAAAAATATCAACGTGCTGCTCTAATTATCACTTTAACTATATAGACCCACTGCCAAACTTATCTAAAATATTGAGCCATTGGATCAAGGTTGATTTAATATTTACTCTCAAATAATATCAATCATATAAAATGGTTGTCTACAATCACAGTCCCAAACTGCTTGCCAGCCTTTCAAATATGATGAACGCAAGCTATGTTTACCCTTAAAGGTAACTAATGAAAAAGAGCTCAGAAAAGGAAGAAAAGGGCAATAGTACCTCTGGTGTAGAAAGGACCGAACTACTCATTGAAGAAGTTGGGTTGCTGAATTTTGTGGGCATCGACTGTGTCACAGGGAATGGCAAGTATGGGAGCTCAGACTCTCTTCCTGTCTGAACAGTTGAAGCTAACAAAGCACTGGGTAATGAACTTGAATATGATGGCTGCAATTTGCGACACATGAAAATGAAAGTTATAACTGTTGATTGTCAATGATGCAAAATGTGCAGCAACACCTGCATGGTAAAGCTATAGCAACTAATACCAAAGAGGGACTAGCACAATAGAAGCTCATTCACAAAGGTCCACTTTACACTTGTCCAAACATCCTTTTAGAACAAAAATAATTCCTAACAAAAATTCAGTGGTCTATTCATCACTCCAATAAGCCTTGCCCTCCTTAATCAAATCAAGCACTTTTCATACATTTTATCCCTTTCCTCTCCCTCTCTCCAAGAAAGGAGAATTAAGAATTCTGTCACAACTTTACCCATCAGCAGTGACATTATGTTCTAAATTCTGCTTGAATTCTAGAACAGGATCACTGGCTTAATAACTTTACTCCTCCATTTTGAAAATTACGCAGAAGTTAAGTCTTAATGGTTTTCTCGCTGTCTCAAACTTTCCAAGCTCTGAGGCATCTTGAAAAGAGCAGAGGAAGTTCATTAAGACTACCGGTCATTACAGAGGGTCCTCACAAGCTCTCAGCAGACTACACAACATGCATTGGTGTTTGCTATAATGCAGTCGCCCTTCTACCCACCCGTCAATGCCTTATCTGAAATACAACTTAGGTCTTATAGTTCTTGTGCACATAAACCCCCACATGCACACTTGTATCCCAAGATCCTAGTTTTCTCCAAAATTAGACTGGGAAGGATCTTTTATCTTACCAGTACACTGGAGAAAGAAGCAAGGTTTTGCAACTGCGAGCTAGTTTGCTGGTGACTAAATGCAGCATTTAGGTGTTGGGCATTATCATAACTGAAACCAGGTGCTGATGATGGGAAGGTGTATTGATTCCCTGAAGTAGTTTCAACTGACTGCTGCTTCAATGAGTCTGGTTGAGAAGCTGAAGGAGCTTCATAGCTTCCAGCACTTGCAACAGTAACATGAACATCATCTCCATCTGAAGGGGGCCTAAGATGCTCATCACCATAGTGTTCCGTATTTCTGGATGTAGCAAAAAAAGGTATCAGTTTCAAACCATAACATGAAAGAGGATGAATAGATTTGATTTATAAAATGGACCTGGTGTCAGACAGGGCTACTGAAGAAGCATCTGTAACTGGTTGTGTTTCAGCCAAATTACTTTTCAACGTCCTAGCACCAGCACCAGCACCAGCGCCAGAGCCAAAACTACCAAAACTGAGGTGCTGGCAATCTGGTGTATGGATTTGCAAGTGGTCAGGAATTACTACAGCAGGACCATCTTCCTCAGACGCTGATTCCTCATCACTGTTCTGTAAATCAAGTTGTTGCAAGTTTGTAGCAACCGTCGCAACATCTTCAGCTAACAATTGCAAGTACAAATTAACATTAGCATCAACCCACAGGACCAGATAATGAATGGCTCATAACACGGTTGACTGCAGAATATTTAGATCAGACAATTTCAGCTACAATCAATAATGCAGATTAGAGACACACCATGCAAAACTGGTATTATTTATATGTATCTGCACAATATTTCATCACCAGAACTTTTAACATCCTTTCTTGAGAATATAAGCAGATCTTAATTAGCTGTGCCATAAAGTAACTCAAGACAATGGCTTTTAAGTCACATGATACTGTTCAGTAGAGCACACTCGGATTAAGGGATCATAAAGCAGAAGAATGTAAGGAAAATAAGGGGAGGCCAAAAACCACACGACCAACCAGTATGAAGTAAACATCAAACTCAGCAAGATCATACCAGAGAAAATATCTTGGCTTAAAAGCAAAGGCCAACAGTTTGTCATGTAAAGCATAGAGACAGTAAGAGCCAAATGAAAAAGAAAGACGTCAATTACTCAGACTGAGGTATGCCAATAGTAATAAAGTGCACAGAAAGACCCCACCAAGAACATGAGCTTAATCAATGTAATCACCTTCATTATGCTCATATGAGTGCATGTGAGCCTGAAAAGCACTGATGTTCTTATAGACATTGTTCTCCAAATAGGATGTCTCTACATCATCATCATCCTGAATGTTTCTGTTGGATACCGAAGCAAGTCCCATGTGGTTTGCACTATTTTCCAAAGATCCATCTTCCAAGAGATGAACATTGTCAAGCTGGGATGTCAAATGCTGGCTGGTTTCATCCAAGGGCAAGTCAGATGGACCTCCATACAGTTTCGACTCCACCACTTGTGAATCCAAAGTAGAGGATACCGCAGTCCGTGAATTCTCAAATGGAGG
The DNA here is from genome assembly GCA_014182575.1 of Eucalyptus decipiens. Taxonomy (NCBI): domain Eukaryota; kingdom Viridiplantae; phylum Streptophyta; class Magnoliopsida; order Myrtales; family Myrtaceae; genus Eucalyptus; species Eucalyptus decipiens. The sequence continues at coordinate 35,511,859 of CM024613.1, forward strand.
CCACTCATCACTAGGAGGAGGTGCGTGATGCTCATCCAAGGGCCAGTCATCATTGGGATCTGACATATATACTTTAGAAGATTGATCCAATTGTTGAAAATCGTCATGTGAAACTGCCGAAGAAGGCGGAAGGACACCTTGATGAAGAGGTGCATTCGAGGTCCCAGAAACCTTGCCTTGTGGCCTACCCATCTTCACTATATCCGCCATAGATACTTGACCAGGGACTCCTGCCCAAGCTCGTTGCAATCCTGGTGAAGGCTGAACTGACGAAGATATGAGATCAGTTTCACCAACTGCAGACACCTTATTTTCCCAGGCCGAAGCATCACTGAGGAAATTTCAAGTAAAATTTAGATTATCCAAAGCTGCAGTTAAAAATTAACAGCAAAACTTACAACAAAGAAAGACATTATCAGGCTATGGTGTCTTCTAGGACAATAAAACATACAGAAAAGTTTGCAACAATGGCTTTTGAAAGTCCTGGGGGAATGTAGCAATTCTACATGTTTCATTCCCAGTTGATATTCAATACATGAGATTATAACTTAAAGTGCTTCACAACCACGTTCAAACATTCCTAATAATATACTTATAATCAAAATATTAGGTCGTTATTGAGAAGTTAAGCAGTCAGAGAAGCATACAAAGAAGGGATAAAACAATATCATGGCGTGGCAACAAGAAAAAAGTAGCAAGACTCCCAAAAAAAAAAAAGGAGAAAAACAATCCTTTTTAACATATCTACACAGATCATGTAGAGATGATCAATAAATAGCCACACAGATAAATTTCCTAAAAGCCAATTAGACAAGTAGAAAGACAGTCTGGAGAATCTGGATTATATAAGAAATAACCTGTGCGCGATTTGCCGGTTCACACTATTTCCCGACATATTATAAGCAGAACATGTAGAACCTGTGTAAACATGTGACCCATTTTCCTTCTTATATGGCTGTTGTTTACCAGGCTCTGCCAGAAAGGTGAAATGTAAGGAACGTATTAAGAAACTTCACTTAAACTATAACATAAAAGCCAAAGTCTTATCAAATTCATAAATTCAAATACCACTAGAACTTGGTACAATTGCACGACCACGACCAGCATAGCGTTCCACACCACTCCGACCACCACGAGTTGTTGTGCTAATAGACCCGCGAGGTCTCACCTCCGTTGTGTCTTTGTTCTGAATGGTGAATTACATTGTAAAACAAATCATTCAAATGATCATAAATAAAACAACTGATAAAGATAAGCAAGGGAGCTCCAGCAACGACAGATTGACTAGAGAAACTAAGTCAGAGGAGAGGACTTATGACAACTATTACCATGGCCAAAGATAAATACTTTGATTTGTCACAATTACAAAAGTAACATAAGCATTGGATGAATAATGGCCTTGACAAACAAGAAACTTGCAACTTAATTTATTCAGGAAGGAAAGAAGCACAAGCCAATAATGGTAGAGGCAACCAATAGACACAAAGATGCACTAATACTTGAGCTCAAGCACAACATAAAACTGAAATCACAACCAATACCAATTTATTAAGACAGAATTCATATATATTCAGAATATTGATATGCTCCAAACTCTTTATTTTGTCATCCAAATAATCAAATCACGGACCGACATTGGAAATCACTCAGAGTATCATCAAAATGTTTGCAGACAGTATTAAAATGACACACAAATAAAAATATTAGCATCCCCACAAAATACTATGAACAGCAAGGGCAATCACCTCCTTTTTCTTTTCTCGCTTGCTCTTCACCTCATGAAAAGGATCTACAAATCAATAAGCTCCACATCAGAAAGGAACTCAAAATGTCACCAAATACTTGCTATATTAATTAATTTAAAGTTTGCAATAGCGAACTATTTTGTAAAGGAGTACAAAAGCCAAACATTATATGAAAACAATTCACCATTAAGGCAGTATAAAGAGACAATTCAAAGTGGCAAAAGCTTGAAGCCCATGGCCAACAAAAGATAGAAAACAATCAGCAAGAGAACTTCTCCCAATTCCCAATGTAACACTTGCAAGACACTTTCAGACATTCATTTTCGTATTACACACATCTCTCTGTTGGTCTAACTAGAAAATGGCAGGTGCAAGGATACGGATGAGAAAACATGGTCCAATTATCCAAATTATTTCTGCTATAAAGAACATCAACACCTTCAATGCTGTGCTCTAAAGACAAGATATCGACCCTTCCGAACCTTCATCATGTAAAGGGGGACAGGCTGTTCTAATCCATTTTTGGGGCAAAGGCAAAAAGTGGAATGAGACATCTTAACTTGTATATCATAGCAATAGAAACATAGAAAGAGCTTCCAGTGCAACACATCGAGAAAATAACAAAACTAAAAGCCATAATTTGATCTAAGATGAACCACTAGGGCACGGTCCTCGCTGAATAATGCCAAAGTGACATACATCCACATAGAGTTAACATGGAGATGATATACAGCAGGGCCACCTTGAATTTCAAGGTCTTTCCATGACAATATTTGGTTCCTGAAGTCACCAAAAAATTAGAACAGTACCACAGACAGCCAGGATCGTGTTTCCCCCTCCTCAGGCTGGCGATCCACTCACTCAAACCGACTCCCACACCGAGTCAGATCATTCAATGCTACACCAAAACTCGGTCTGTCGACTCAGAGATGCCTAGTACAACTGAAACTCCTAACTAGACATAGTGGGACGTTGGCCTCGCAACAAAAGTCCAACGCTTTCTAAGAATGGGATTTCAAACAATGACAACAAGCAGACTAAAAGGCAAAAAGAAAAACCAGATACGTGCCTCAGCCGACATGCAAAACGCTGCAGCTCAAACTCGGTGACGACAAAAACAGAAAGAAGCCAACAATCAACACCCAGATGCTCTCGAAAGCAGTTCGAAAGAGAACCCGGAGCTCCCGAAAAATTCAAACTTCCATCACCCGGAAGCTAAATTTCAGCAACCCAGGCCAGAAAACACACAAGAAGAGCTCAAAAAACCCGCCTTTAAAGCGACCCTAAGCCCCATCACCAGTCCCCACCAACGCAAAACCCCCTTCCCCCTCTCAAAAAGACCTAAGATTTCAAACCCCTTCCTGCCCTACCACCGCCACGCTCTGCCCTAGAAATAAAAAGAGGCGAAACGAGCCCCAAGAAAAGCAGACGACCTTGCATGAGGAGGCGATTGACGGCTTCGTTAGGGTCCATGCTGCACTCCTTGAGCGCCGTGTAGATCTCCAGCTCCGAGCAGTTCACAATCTCCTTCAGGCTCTGCACCATCTTCCTCGACCCCGTGGGGATTGTCGAAATTCCATTGCCCCCTCCTCCGGCGCCGCCGCCGCCCTTGCTCCCCATTCTCTCTCCGCGCCGCCGCCGCCGCCGCCTCTCGCCGGGAGCAGAATCGGCAGATCCAATCAATCCGGGTCGGGTTTTGCCCTCTCCTGAGGCGGCCCGATATGGGAGGGGTGGGGACTTTTTTCCGCCTTTCTCTGTCTCTGCAGAAACTTCTGCGGCGAAGAGGAAGAGGGAGAAGAAGAAGAAAGATAATCTCTCTATGCGCGTCTCTTTCTCTCTCTTCTTTCTCTCTCTTGGGAGGGGGGAGGGAGGGGAGTCTCGCAGTGTTGTGGGTCGCTTCTTTCTCTCTCTTCGGGAACCGAAAGCCAAAAACCCTTCTTCTCTCCGCTATCGCTCGGGTCGCTCTATCCCTCTCCGTTGGTAGTGCAAATCTCCCTTTTATAGTCTCGTTATATAGTCGCCCCCGGCCGTGATTTTGCTTATTTCTATCCCCTTTTTGAGATTAGAGACTCCCTGTTGCCCAAAAAGAAAAAAAAAAAAAAAAAAGAGACTCTCTCTCTCTCTCTCTAGTGTATTTTTTTTTCTTTCGTTTTTCCTCTTTCGTGGAAAAACTAGTATGTTGGATTCCGTTTGGAATCAGCTTTGGAAGGGGCTTTGGCCATCAAAAGCCCCTTCGGCCAAAATAAAGGCCCCATTTTGGTTCAAACTTTCCCAAGAAGTTTCAGACTCCCAAAACCATTGGGGAAAAATTTTTGCGTTTCTTCGGCTTTTCAAGTCTCCATTGAGAATTTGAACGCCTGAATCCCAAAGCAGATTCGGACCTGTTTTGGACTTTCAACATTTTCGGAATGTTAATTTAGGGTTTAATGAAATTTTTTTTCCAATATTACCCTTATTGATAATTATGTTTTCCTTTTTTGCCCTCGAAATATACTGTTCATCGTCTTCTTCCCTCTTCCTCACGAATTCCTCACGAAGCTCAGCCGGCAAGCGGCCAAATCTGGCCGCCGGGAAGCCTCGCCTGAGGTCGGGTGGCCTAAGGTCGGGCGACCTCGGGGCGTTGCCCGGGTCGCGCGACCCAGCGGCATCTCTCCCGGGTCGCTCGACCTCGGGCGGCATCGCCCGAGGCCGCGCGACCTTAGGCGACGCCCTAGGTTGCGCCCGAGGTCGAGTGATCCAAGAACGCCACCGACGGCGACGGTGACAGCGGCACTCAACACTCCCAGAAAACAATGGCGAGAAAATCCTTCCCGAAACCCGCGACGATCAGAAGAAGATGACGACGGCCGCGAATTCAAGAGCGCGCTACCTAGAGGCCGGAGAAGGATCGGAGGGAGAAATCGACCCAAGCGATGTCGCCTGAGGTCGCTCGACCTCGGGTGGCGTCGCCTAAGGCCGCCCGACTCAGGCATCGCCTAGGTTGCGCGACCTAGGGTGTCGCTTAAGGTTGGCGACCTCAGGCAAGCCGCCTTCCCCCACTGCCTCTGCCACCGCCATCGCCACCACCACCAGCCGCCTCTCCATCGCCACCAGCCCCACTGCCAAGCAGCTGCATCTCCTCCTCCCTTTTCTTTTCCTTTCTTTTTTCCCTTTTTCTTTTCACCTCAAAACTACTTTGCAAAATGTACACAAAAATGAGTTCCCAAACACATTTGCATTCCCCAAATGCCCATTCACTCAAGGATACTTGGGAAAAAACTTTGCAAGTCTCTTAATGGCAAAGCTGGCATTTTGTAAGTTGAAAGCCCAAGGCAGGTCCTAGGCTACCTTGGGCTTTCAAAGATTTTCGGAAGACTCGATGCACTGTTCATCGTCTTCTTCGTCAAGTTCTCGATGGTCGTCGGCAAGGTTGTGATGGATCGACAACGGGCTGGAGAGAGGCCGGCGTGGTCGCGACACCCCGGCGACCATCGCTGACCAATCACGCGACCCAAATTTGGGTCACGTCGGGTCGCCTAGGTCACGGTGAGGTCGGTCACCACAATCTTCGACGACCTAAGACCTTATCGAGACCCGGATCCGGGTCGCGGAGGTCACGGAGGTCGCCTGGGTCACGACGAGATCTATCGTCACGACCTCCGTCAACCCATGACCTCGCCGCAAACCAGATTTGGGTCACGGAGGTTACTGGAGGTCACGGCGACCCAGGTGACCCACGACCTCACCGCAACCCAAATGTGGGTCGCGGAGGTTGCCTAGGTCGCGGCGCACGACCTCTCGCGACCCAGATCTAGGTCGCCGAGGTCACCTGGGTTGCCGGCAACCTCCGCGGCGCGGTGGGTCTCGTGATGGCGCGGCGAGGGTCGTGACCCTAGCCAGACGCTGCCCTTCGCCATGCCACCTCCCCTTTGTCGGACCGCCTACCTTTGCCGACAACTATTAGCTCTTCGCCGGCAGTAACCGACGAAGCCCTTGGCCGGCGGTAACCGGCGAAGCTTTTGGCCGGCCAACTCTCCTTTTTTTTCCTTTGGAGTCTTTTGCAAATTTAATTTACCCAAACACTATTTTGCACAAAGATACTTCACAATTAACTTTCACAAATAGATTTACCAAATACAATTTGCATTTTGGAAAACACATTTCACTCAATGGTCTTTGCATTTCCCCAAAGACTTTTCCAAAAAGTCTTTCCAAACGCACCCTAAGTGGATTATGATTAGGATTGATTTCTTTAAGAAGAAAAAAAACCTAAATGTTAAGGACAATCTTGATTCTACTTTAAACTTTACTTAGAGAGTTTAAAAAAATATCAACTTTCACTCTGGTCTCAGATTTCTTTTACCAATCGTCCGTCCTATAAATCACCACTACTTTTTTTCAAAATTATCAATGTTTATGAGAACCTACATCTTCATCGAAACCATCACCATCGTGCGGAACAATGGCAAGAAAGTCAATAGTTCTTCTTCTTTTTTTGTAAATTAGGTCATCTAATAATACCATAGTGAATTAGAGGCAAAATTATAATATAGTTAATTAAATTTCTAAGGCGCTTATAGTTTTTTTAAATGAACTTGTAAGGCTTAAGTTGTAATTCAGAAATTCCCAACACTTTTTGAATTTAAGCTGTAGACTGGGTTTGGCAATTAAAATTGAAATATGATGAAGTTTATCCTATTCTACGTTGGATGCCCATTCAAGTTAGGATAAAGTAAGATATTTTTTATAAGGAATATAATCTAGATAAAACTATCTTATAGAGAGATGGATAAATGTGAATAGAATTTTAAATATCCACAATAAGAAAGTTATCTTTCTCAAATAATAAATTTTTAAAGTAATAATATTAAAATTATATTTCAATATAAATAATATTTTAATATAAATATAAGAAATTCAAAATGACAAAAATAAAAATTTAGTTTGAATTTTATTCTATTTTATAATATATATATATGTAATTTATATTATATTATATTTATTACATATTTTAGGTATTTTAGTATTTTAGGCATCTTAGTACAGTTTGCAATTTAAAATGAAAATAATTTAAAAAGAGAAGAAAAATAATCAAAAATAAAAATAAAAATAGGTAAGAGTGTCGCAAGAGATTTTCACCATCTCCGTTTGTCAACTTTGACATTCATTTACACTGACATGCCATTCATATAAAACGATATATATGATATGATGTAAACACATTTAATTGTATTTATTATGATCCACCAAACAATAGATAATATAGCATAATCTCTGGATTTTATATTCTATCATACTTAGTTTTATTTTGATTAGAAATTCAAATGACCAAACGTAAGTGTTTTTCTCATCTTTTCTAGCAAGTTGATACCTCTTATTTTACAAAAATCCAAAGTACTTTTTTAAAAGATTAACACCACAAAACTTCCCATACTGGAACACTCATATCACATTTATTCCATATTAATTTTTGCATTATAAAAATTCTTAAATTTTCCGATCATTTTCTATACTCAAAAGTTAATATTAGGTAAATGTTGTACGTGTATAGCAATTTGAGTTTTGCACAACTCGAAAATTAGTATGAGATAAATATATTATGAGTGTACTAATTTAGGACTTGTAGTGATATTGACCCATTTTTTAAATTGACCAAGTTTCAAGTGTCTGGATTTTTTTAATGATATTTGTGCTTTTGTGCTTTATCCTTGTACGCATTGCTTGTTACTCTTTTCCTAGTATACTAAAGTTTCGTTCCTTTTCATTTTAATAGCAAAAACATACTTAAAAATTAGAAATTATTTTGGCCATAAAATAGAATAGGACACCAACAATACTATAATTTTCGCATGACATTGACCTTGATAACATAATTTTTCAAGCAATCATTTAAGTGTGATAACTTTCAAAAAACAATCACTTAAGTTACATTAACAAGTTCTCTTATATGAAAATCCTAAGGATGTCATGCCCCGGACCCCGAGCGCATGAACATCCCATGACGATTAAATTGCGACGTCTTATGACGCGTCGCTAACTTGTTATTTTTATCTTTTGATTAACACATGCGGAAGCACTTAATATAAACACTTAGTCAATCAACAAAACAGAGATAATAAAACACAACAAACAATTTCCAAAAGCGACACCTTTATTTATCCACTTGTTAACCCTAGGAAGTTTGATATTTACAAGTCTACCTCAAAAGACAACTTCCTAAGGACCAATAGGCAAAAAGGGTCAAAGAGGGTCGGGGTTAGCTTAAACTTCACCAACAATGAGGCCAAACAAAAAGTAACGCCAAGCACGCCCGCGTCTTGGTCCATCGAGACCCCAAACCGCACATGACGGTTTTCCATACTATAGACCTGAAAATATTTAACAATAACGGGGTGAGATATAAATCTCAACGAGTTAACAGCCTAAACCTCAATTAGGATGCAAATTCATCTCAAAGGCAGCCTAAACGCGCATTATATACAAACTTACCTCGCCTTGGCACATTCGTATATTAGCACATCTCACGTGGCAATGATAGTGCAACACACATAAATAATAATCATAACGCATTCTAAAAATTCCGTGTGCATTGCCAACACACGTGTTTCAATTATTACGATCCCTCAAGCCACGGCCAACACAAGAATCGCGGTCTTCTAGCATGACCGAGCATCGTCCTACCCCATCAAGCATGACATTTGTCTAGAATCTTTGCCTAGACGGCATTCCATGAAGGAGCATCGGTTCGACCTCAACCGCGACTCAACATCCAAACCTCCACCAAGCATCCAATAAAATTTGGGCATCACCCCCAAACTCCTATTAGGTTATGGATTCGATTAAATGACCACTCAAAAACATTATTAATCAAGCCAATTTTTGTTGCCATTAATTAGCCAAAAACAAAATATTTCATTTTCAAATAATCACTTTGGCAATTTTTCACATTTAAAAATAGGGGTGTGCATGGTCCAGGCGGGCGATTCCTAACTTAGAACCGGGAACCGCTCGCTAAAGACCAATTCCAAAAAATTGGAATAGGGATCCACCCGTTTGTTGCATGGATTCACCCGGAAACTGGACCGCCGATCCGGTCCGATTCTCGGGTAGATCCATAGAACTAGTCTCACAATAATACTAATATCACTTTCTAAATATCACCATGAGAACTCTTCATATCGAGTAATATACTATAAACCAAAAGCTACAACAACTAGAAATCAAAACATAAAGTAAAAACAACAACTAATTTGAGAAACTACATTAATCAGGTTTCACTCAAACATTCAAAAGAGAATCCTAAACTGTTTTAGCTTCTCGGTCATTTTCCTTCAAACAAGCTACAGCAACATAATGATAAAAAGGTAATCCTAAGGGTGCGTTTGGTAACGTTTTTTCAAAAATTGTTCAAGGAAACAAAAATAGTTTTTTTCTATTTCTGTTCCCTAGAACAATTTTTTTGAAAAACGCGTTTGGTAAACTTGTTCCCGGAATAGAAAAAGAACAAAAACACATTTGGTAAATTTGTATTCTTTTAATTTTTTAATATTTTTATTGTATTTTTCTTATTTTTCTTTCTTTTTTCTTTTTTGGGCAACAGAGAGTCTCTAATCTCACAAAAAGGGGATAGAAATAAGCAAAATCACGGCCGTGGGGCGACTATATAAAGGGGAACAAAAACGCTCTAGTGAGGTCGCCGGTCAAGCGTCACCGGTCATGGCTGAGGCCGACGACCGACCAAAGAAAAAAGAAGAAGAAAAGAAAGAAGAGAGAGAAAAATTTTGTTTCTCAAAAGTGTTCCAAAAACAAGAAAAAACAAGAAACAAGTTTTTCTTGTTTCTTATTTCTATTCCAAATTTGTTCCCGGAAACAAAAAAATAGATTTAAAACAAAAACGCAAACAAAGCGCGTTCTATTCTTTTTTTTTGTTCCCGGGAACAAAAAAACAAGATTTGTGTTCATAAACAGAAAAAAGAAACACAAAAGCCCTAAACTGTTGCGAAGGCCTCAGAATTCAGAATCAAAGTTCACTACATCTTCTTCACTCTCCATGGTTTTTGCCTTTTCAAGCGCCTCATACAACATGGATACAAAGCCCTCTATCCCATTGATGGAACCTTCTCAGAATTCAGTTTTTCACGTGAAAAGGGGACTGAGAAAAACCATTATTTCATTCTTCCTCTCTCTTTTTTTCCCCTTTAAACCTAGACTTCACTTGCTTTTTTCAATAAATTGCCACCAATGAAAATAAAGAAAGATAAACCAAATTTAAGTATGTGGAACAAACTCATCAAGTAAAGTAAATAGACAAGTTTACACTTTACAATGACGCAACAATCGCAACAAGATTCTTTACCAAAAAAAAAACAATCGCAACAAGATTCGCCTAAAAGTTCACGACTTATAAAGCTTGTGAATGCCAAATTTTGAGCTCTTAAGTTTCAATTTCCAATCTCCTGAAAGTAAAACAATAATTAATAGATGATTGCTCAATATTAGTAAAAATTGAACTCAAACGATTATTGAAAATCTCACAACATATATTCCTCCCACTTCAACTTGTAAACTCTATGAACCGTCAATCTCCGTGTTAACATGATCCATATTTAACAAAAAGAATATACTAAATAAAGTATTCAGTTATTAGATAGTAGATATACAAAAGAATCAAATTGTGAAATGATATGAACTTACCCAATTCAAACTTTTCCGCATTCTCGATACACTCTTCAACATTAATTGGCTCAAGAACCGCTCTCAACCAATCTTGAGTGCAAATTAAAGCTTCAACAACTTTAGGAATCAAAGAACTCCGAAAACCATCAAGCACACGACCAGAAGTACTGAAAGTTAATTCTGAAGCAACTATAGTAACAGGAATAGACAAAATATCCCGAGCCATCAAAGATAATATTTTAAACTTTTAGCCAGCAACACTCCACCAATTCAAAATGTCAAAATCACGACCATATTTAAGTTCAGCTTTAAGATATCGATTAAACTCAGATAAGTTGCCATCAAACTTTTTATTCTCCTTATTAAGAAAGTCATCATACGAAGGCTCTTGCACATAGAAATTTAAGCTGCAATCGTCCTCTTCATTTTCCTCATTGAAATAAGAATCATAGCTACTACCAATATTAGTAGAACTTACCAACTCGCCATCCAAATTTTTGTCTCTAGAAGTGTGACAAGATTTCTCATAAAATTTAAACACACATTCCAAGGCAAACTTCACCTTATCAAACATCTCATCAACTTCTGCAGCATCATCATAAATGAGTTTACAACAATACCTCACATAATTCGGCTTTTTTCTAAGATCTAATGTTACCGCAATCAATACCATCATATTTACTTTTTTTGAAACTCCCAAATATTTGTCAAACTTATCTTTCATTTGCACGTCCATAACTCTCACCCTATGATCAAAAGCCTTCGTCGTTTCTTGCAAATAATTATACAAAGAAGCTATCTACACAAAATAATCATTTGAAGTGATATACAAAGTTCCAAACATCTTCTTGGTGGTATTATAAAATTTCTTCAAAAAATTAAAAAAAAACAATAGCATTTTCCTAATCAACACTACTTGGAGTATCATAATTAAGCTCGGTTAAGAAAGACATCATCTTATTCCATCATTTCAAAAGTTTTTTTTAGCTTTATGGCACTCTCTAACATTAGGTAAGTAGAATTCCACATAGTTGAAACATCAAGACAAATTAAACCCTTATAAGCAATCCTTGTACTTTCAATGCAATTTTGAAATGTATTAGCTCTCATAGGAGAACTTCTCACATACCTAACCATGTTTCAAATATGTGCAATGGAATCACGTATCTCGGCCAAGCCATCCTTCACAATCAAGTTTAACATATAAGCCATGCATCTCATGTGTAAAGATTCACCATTTAAGATCAACAGCATCTCTCTTGAAAATTTTTCATTCAAATAACCAACAGCCACATCATTTGAATTAGTATTATCAATTATGATTGTGAACACTTTTTTTCTCTATTCCCCACTCATATATGCATTTCTCAACTACTTTCCCAATATCCATGCTCTTGTGACTAGCTATCACCACAAAATTGATGATCCTTTTGTGTAATTTCCATTTTTCATCAATAAAATGTACAGTAAGACATAGATAGTTCAAATTCTGAATGGAACTCCATGTATCAGTCGTGAATACGATCCTAGAATTAAACTTACGAAAAGAAGCCTTCAAATTTCTTTTTTCAGAAAAATACAACTTAATGCAATCCCTAGCCACCATAAATCGCAACATATGCTTGAAGAGATATTGTAATTGATTCACATAATCACGAAATTCAACACGTTCAGCAATCGAAAATGATTGTTTATCATTTATAATCATCTGAATAAGCATTTGCCTACATTTCTCTTGATCAAACTTCCATGTCGTTAAAATTCCACCACTCCTAGTACTACTAGTAATATCTCCTCTTATCATTTGAGTTTCATCTACTCTTTATGATGCAAACAATTTTTGTATTTTATCCATATTGCGAGGATACTTATTGCACTTTCTCAAGTGCTTCAACATATTTGAAGTACCATTATCAACGTGGTACAAATACTTGGATTCGCAATAATTGCAAAATATATCAACTATTTCATTTGTGTGGGTTGTTCCTTTTCGAAAATGAAGTCAAGCTGCTGATTTTCGCTTACTAGGAGGACATGGACAAGAACCGGATACCTTATTTATTTTGGATGCTTCTTCAAAGTTTTCACCCCATTCATGTTCTTGTGATGTTGATTCCACTATTGGCGTTATTGCATCATAGAATTCATCTACTTCCATTGACATGTTAATGAATCACCTGCTCAAATCAAGCAATGCGTTGTCAACCCTAAAACACTTCTCATGGAGCTAAATCATATTTTACTTACAACATAAAATATATATAAAATGATACAATAAAGAGCTCAATAAACAATCAAACTTCCTTTGTAGATGAGCCACTTTTTATTAGATATATTTAGAGAAGATAGGCTCCCCTTGCAATTTTTAACCCCCCTTTATATCTTTTTTAGTGGGGATGATCGGTCAAAATGGTCCTAGAGATGAGGGCTTGTAAATTTTAAATATTTTTGAGTAAATAAATAAAGCGTGGAAGTTACGCAGTATGTATGTGTGTGTTATTTTTTCTCACTACTCATTGTTGTTGTTGATTGGGTGTTAGAGATTGCACGCTTCCGCATGCACTTAATGGAAAGATAAAAATCCATGGGATGGCAATGCCTCCTGGGACGTCACAAATTGGTCCCCTCATGAAGGATGTTGTGTTCTTGTGGCCGAGGGAAGGACCGGGGTGTGACATTGGCTCTAATGTGATGTGGTATTTAACGATTATAATTATTTGTATTTTAGAATTCTTTTTATCAGTTTCAAAAGATCATCATTTTATTGGCAACCCAATGGTGTGTTTCTGAGAACATTTTATTCCACATTGAATGAAATGAATGCTCAAGATCAAAGATGAATCCAACATTCCGAGAGTATGATTATCTGGCCTATGGAACCACTTTAAAGGTTCCGAGAGTTATTGGGACCCGTGAGTTGTAGTTACAGTGGTTGACAGTTGGCTTTTGTAATGTGTTGTGGTTGAGGATTTCCATTATTTATATTTAAGGAATTCCTATCAATTTCAAAAAATTATCATTTGCGGTATTAAAGGAAAAATCCGCCTAACTACCCTATTTCTCGACATAAGAAAAATATAACGTGGAAACAAAATTTTGAAAATAGAAATTTGATGTTGTTATCAAAATAATTTCTATTCTTAAAAAAATAGAAATTTTATTTTGTTATCAAACGAATTTCTATTCTAGAAATAGAAATTTTAAGTCGTTATCTAACGCATTTCTTTTCTTAAAAACTCCTTTAGAGAATAAAAATTAAAATATCGATTCTAACTAGAAATCGATAATGGTTATCATTTGCGTCTTAAAGAAAACTACAACATCATAAGCCTATTTTTGGGATACACTATAGTCATGACCAACTTCATCTATTTCCTCCAATTTAAATTCATTAGAGAGATTTCAAAAAATTTAGAGGTAAACTCAATACAATCATTAAAACATATTCCTATCGTCTGCTATTTGAGTCTAAAATGATTTTAGTGGTATGACCGAAAGAATTGCAAACAAAAAAGGCATAAGGAATTTTGGCGATAGCATTGTTCCCCCTCCTCTTGCAACGGTTGTTTCATGTGTCATATACTAATTCCTCTATTTGCACTTCTGATTGTGGTGAAATTATTTCTTAGAATGCTTCATTTCCCTTATAACATCATATATATGCTCCTTTTCCAAAGACAACCATCTAGAACCATTGGTATTATTCTCGCAAGATGTTAGTGTTATGATTTCGAATACAATTCCCTAACCCAGTTAGTCCTGTTTGGTAACCGGCTAGATAATGCCTAATTCTATTCTTTTATTTCTTGAGATGAAAAAAATAAAAAAATAAAAAATCCATTTGATAACTTTTTTCGTTTTTGAGAATTTATTTTCGAAAATAAATTTGGAACAGAATTAAGTAAAAAAAATTACTTTTTCTCGAGAATAACTCCAAAATCAAGTCCATTTTCTTTTTCTTTTTTCTTCTTTTCTTTGTTTCTTTTCTTCTTCTCCTTCTTCCCGAGAACAACTCTCCCGCAACTAGGTAAGGTTTAAAATTTTAGACAATTATCAAACATGCTCTTACTGTCCATACTAGCGCTAGTTCCTCTTTTCACTTTTTGTATGGTTATTACTTTATTGCATTTCTAATATAATCTACTATTATATTCTATAAGTACCATGGCAAATATTTATTGACATAGCACGAGCTTATTAAATTTTATTGAAGTTAGCCTCCTCAAGCTCGAGAAGTTCAAAGCTCAATCGAGCTTGATTTGAGTATTGATTTGAGGATATTTGAGTGGAGTTGAACTTACCGACAAAAAAAAAAGAGTGGAGTTGAATATGAGTATTAAACTTTATCAACTTGACTTGACTTAATTCTAATTCATATATCATTTTATAATCTAGTCAGAATACAGGTTGATGTGCACAAAGAATATCAAGAACAACCGCCTCCATGGACAATAAACAATCTTCAAACACTTTCCACTTGTCACACGCTGCATCCAAAGATGCACAGAGCATGTACATTTTCATGACCAACTTAAAATATGAGTCCTATATAAACAAATCTTACCGTAAAATAATTACTCAGAATTCTAAATGTTTAGCGATCCTACATGTGCATGTGGAACAATTTTTGGTTCAATTGATTTAGTTCAAGAAACCTTGTATGGAAGAGATGAAGAGAGCTGATAGGAATAGCGGGCGAACGGGCGGGATTGAAGGACGCTTTTCGTGCAATTATCCTTCGCCACAACGTCAGTCTTGTCGGTGGTAGTTTTTCTTATTATTTTATTTTAATGTATTGTGATGTAGTTTGTGTTAGTAAAAAAATTGTACAGAGTTTTTCATGAGAGTGTTACTATGAGAGAGGTAAGTGTTGCACAGGAGATATAGCAAGTGAGATGAAGTAGAGTGCACGTGAAGGAGAAATTGATAATCCTAGGGATTTGAGAGGTGGCAAATGAAATATGAGTAGTAATCACCACGATAGAGAATTTCATTGGTAATGTTCTCGTTGTGAACCCCTGACCTGCAAATGAATGATTTAGGGATATCTATAGTCCCACACATGAAATGATCATTGAATAGGACGTGTATTGAATCAATGAACAGTCTTTCAAAAGTTGAGAGGACATAAGCTACGGTTAGGTTGGATATGTCGCTTTTCTTTTCTTTTTCCTTTTTTGGCTGATTAACACGGTACTCTGATATTATCACTTTTTCCCGGCATTTGATAAGAATTTACAGAATGCTATAATAGATCACGGAAGGACCTTATTGTACAAAAAAATTTAATTCGAAGACTGATCACATTAATCAAGTAAATCGATGAATTTAATCGCATAACAAATCAATGAACCCAATCGCACATTTGGTATCCGTTTGCGGACTAAAATGCACGTAACCCCGACGATGAGTTTTTGGGCCCAGAATTGAAACAGCCTTATGAAATGTCCTAAACATCTTGACTTACTTGCAGACTCGTTGGGCTCTGCAATTGCAATGTTCATCATGCAAAAGAATCTCTCTCTCTCTCTCTGTAATTGAGTCAAATGCTTCTTCTATCTCCATTCTGTAATGTGAAATCTCAGAATGACGTTGGATGGTATCGACCTCCTAAGTTCCTAGATCGCATGGCTGTCCTAACATTCCCGATGAGGGCTCTAGATCGTTGTTGTTGTCGATAGCTTCTTTTGCCGCCAATGAGTTTGCCTCAGCTTTTCATCTTCAATTTTCATATTCGTCTTCCGGCTGCAACTTCACACTTGATTTCAGGAAAATTATTTAAAAAGTTTTAAACCTATTACAATTGTACCAATTCAATTCTAAACTTTTTGACCAATTTTTAACCAATTATTCTTAAAACTTTTACAATTATTCTTTATTAGTCAATTTGGCCAAAATTGGCCGGCCGGTACTAACATAGCAGCTAGCTAGCGCTAGAGACATTTTTAATAATAATTTATTTTTTGAATTTTTTTATTAATTTTTATTAATTTTTATCCTTTTTTATTTCTCTTCCCCCCCTCTCTCCTCCTCTCTCCTTCTTCCTTTGGCTTCGGTGACTGGCTAGAGGGGAGGGCTCGCCAGTCACAAAAACTAAGGCAATCGGGCAAGCTCGCCTTGTTAGTCGGGCGAGGGCTCACCTGCCGAGCTCGAGTCCGGCGACGGCAGGGCGAGCCCCCATCAGATTTGGCGAGGAGGGCTCACCGTCACATCTAGCAAGGCCCTCCTTGCCGGGTTTGGCGAGGGCTCGCCTCGCCCGATGATCGCGAGGCGAGCCCCGCCAAATCTTGACAAATCCGGTGAGGGCTTGCCTTGCCAGTCATTGGGCGCGAGCTCGTCGATTAGCGAGGCAAGTCCGCCGGATCGCCTCGGTTTGTTGTCACTAGGTGCAAGCTCAAGGAAGAAGGAGGGAGGAGGGAGGAAGAAGGAAGAGGGAGAAGGAAAAAAAAAAATATATAATTAATTAATAAAATATTTAAAAAAATAAAATATTATTAAAATAAAGGTCACCGGCGCGGGCGCCACTGGCTACCACGTTAGTGTCGGCCGGCCAATCTTGACTGGATGGACTGATCAAGAATAGTTGTAAAAGGTTTCAGACTCAATTGATTAAAAAAAAAAATAAGTTTATGACTAAATTAACATAATTACAATAAGTTTAGGACTTTTTTGGTAATTTTCTCCCCGATTTCCATAAGCTTATTTCGGTGGCCAATGTCCTTCTCTTAATTTTAGCTCATTTTAGGTGTTAGTTCTCCTTCTTCTTCTTCGGACAACGACGATGAAACCGGCAATTTTAGCACTTCCTTCACACGATAAAAATGTACAAAATAATTGAGAATGAAAGGTGACATTGTAACACAAAGCAGCTGATTGTGTTACTGTAGATTCAACTAAGAGTAGGTTAAAATGGCAATGCTATTTTTTTTCCGTCTACTTAGCTATGTGAGTCTATGAGTAAATCCCCGTTATACCTCAAACTGCCATATATCGATACATCTTATTTGGAATAAACTTATGCATTCTCGAGAATCTATCGTTATCGGCAATTTCTGTCGACATAATTCATGAGATGTGGCGTCTACACTATCAAGCCTATTGCATGATAGAGTGCGTTACAACGTCACCTTTCGTTCTCAAGCTGGGAATCTTTGGCTCGTGGTCTCTCGCAAAACTAATTTCCCGTGTAAACCCTTCAATAGGGTCACTTGATTCACAGCTGGAATGGGAAATTACTTTACATTTGAACCCAATCTCACGGAATCAAATTAAACTAATTCTTGTTCCTTCAATGCAAGATTTATTTAAGGATGATCGTTGAAGGATGATACTATCAGGTAAGTTTGACGTTATATACTTAAAAGGGAAGGTTTCAACCTCAAGGATCTATGTTGCAAAATGTGACCATATTGTAAAAAGTGCATGTGGGCACGCAAAAAGGAAAGCAAGTAATGAATATTGTAAAAAGTGCATGTGGGCGTGCAAAAAGGAAAGCAAATAATGAATCATCGGGATAGCAAGAGGTGGACAATACATGCTATCACTAAGAAATTTGTGTACTCGTGGATTCATTCTAAAATTTACAATGGTTGTAGGTACATGATTGTGCCTTGCTTTGATGAAACTTTGACAAGAGTTAATGTAATTTGACACGCAAGTCAGTGAGGGCTTCTACAGCTTAAGAGATTGGGTTCAAAGAAGAAAAAGAAAAAGGCACTGACAGCAGTTTGTCTTCTGAATTACACGAAGGGAAGCAAAACACATCGGGACGTTGCAAATTAAAGGAATGAAAAACAAGGAGAAAACTTGGTCAAAAACTGAAATGAGTTTTGATGCTACAATTTTACTCCCACTGACCTGACAATTTCATGGTTTTGATATGAATTCTTAACTTTTTGTGGCAACAGCATCTATCGCATAACATTCCACTAATCTACTCACTTTATCAACATTAACAAGCCACGCTTTTTAGCTATAAGTTAAAAGCTTGGTTTGATTGAAAGCAAGGGAGAAAAATTGCGATAAGATTTGCCCCCGAACTGCGGCTCCATTGTACCATCTTTGAGGTTCCCATGTCTTTGCCGCCTCCATCTGTCATAGGCCAGGACGATGCTTTCATCTATCTCCAATGAGAAGGAAGAATTCCAGCCTAGGAAGAGGGATGTGTTCTCCAAGCTCTTGACTTTCGTCCACATTCCAGTATCCAGTTCAATGGTGAAAACATGAAATCGAAAGGTTCCATTAGGTTTTTGCTGTCCACGTCACGGCACTAGCAATAAAAATTCTATTATTGATTGGCAAAAGTACACCCAAGCCGACAAAACCCTACACTTAAATATCAAAATTTGGAAAGTGGGAGCTTAAGTGGCAAAATGCAAAATTAATCATTTAAGTCTTCCGCCAAGGTATAGGGTCAAAATGCCGACGTGGTGATTTTGCACTTCATTCGCCGGAAAATCGCCACGTCGGCATTTTGGTTACCAAAAAAAAAAAAGAGGTTCCATTAGGTTTTTGCTGTCCACGTCACAACATTGGCAATAGAAATTCTACATTGTTGATTGCACTAGACAGCTTGCTCACAACCTGGGAGTTTTGCCCCATCCTGAAAACTAACTGAGCTTCGAATAGAATTGGTTATCCAGGTCCCACCTCAGTATGCTACCCTCACAATTAAGATCAACAAAGCACACCTTAAAGAATATATCAAATTATAATACCTCGGAGGTCAATGCCGTCCATTCCTCGTCGCAGCTTTTCCAAAACCCTAACTATCCATAGTTCTTGTAGATTACCAGGACCCTGTGATCTGGAGATGTGGTAGAGCAATCAAATCGGACGAACTTAGCAATATCGTGCCCTTCCTGTCCACGGGCATCAGCCACAAGATGTCACTCATCTCTTTGACCAATGTTTTTTGTCCGCGAGCATCAACCACAGGATGTCGCTCATCTCTCTCTGACCAAAGGTGTCGCTTTTAGTAACGCGTATTATTTAAATATTCTGTCAAGTGCTGCACACTGCTCGAAACGCGGATGAATCCTTCCACAAAAGTGTTGCTTTTAATATTTATTATTTAAATTTTCTAATACTCTTCATGTTTAATCTTATTTTTTTGTCCTCATACTAGGTTGGACATATTTAATTGATGAGGTAATTGGAGTCTAGAAAAATTGAACTCAAAACCTCCTACTTTAATACTATATGATATTTTGTAAGATTTACTTTAAAAACTTAAGTTATTAAATTTAAACGTGATTTATTATTTAAATATTTTAATAATTTCTCGCCATTCTCAATTTTATGATATCTTGATGAGGGAAGAAAGTAAATCGATTTCAAGAATGATAATTTACTAACCACAAAAGCTGTCTGTGTCTATATCTATATATAGGAATTTTTATTTGCTAAACCATAAAAAAGAACATTTAATATGAGATGGCCGACGGTTCTAGAGTGCATTCAGCAAAAATTAGTGCTAAATGACGTTGTGTATCACATTTGTTTTCTCCATATTTACAAATTAGGGCTAGACTTGTCGTCTACTTCAAACCCTAATCCCACAACTGATTAATTGGATCGAAATTGTTTTTCATTCTCGTCCGCTAGCAGCTACAACCCCAACTACAAAGTCCTAGAGAACAACATTCGTCTCGTCACCGGAATCTTTGTACAACGACATCGAGAAATCTTAACGAAGAACAAACACTTCATTCGCCTCAACTTAAGCAACAAGAACAGTAGAATGCCGTGTCCAAATCCTAGTGCGATGCTTGGCACTATTCAAGACAGAGCACAACCAACATCGCGAAAGACTCCTTCGTCTTCGTATCTCGTGAAGACATCGCCAGTTCGATCCCGCCAAACAGCAACGACACCTTAAGAATTCCAATTGGGAATTGGTTCCATGTCCTCCCGAATGAATTCCCATGTACCAGCCGAACCGGGCAAACCAAACCGAACCGAGATTTCGGTTCGGTTTTTTCGGTTTTTGATTTTTAACCTTTGGTTTTCGGTTTTTTTTTTTTTTTTTTTTTTTGCAGATTTCTCCACTTTTATTTCTCCACTTTTATTTGTTGATTCGGTTTCCGACCGAAAACCCTGAACTGAAAAATTTCGCAAAGCGCCAATTTCCCCACGCAAGAAATGTTGGAGTTTACATAACATGCATAAGTGAGATAAAATATTAACACAGCTTGAAGCAAAAATAAAATTAAGCCATGCAAGTATTTCTAAAGGCGTTGCTCATGCATTATAATAGAAAATTTGAAGAACGAAAAGGGTTAAATGGATCACCACTCGTAGCGTGCCTAAAATGACTTGGTTCAAATGTGTTTCAGTTCTAGCCCCACAAACGTTGGACCTCTGGTTTAGACACACCATGAATCGCACATTGCCATTATAATTGTGCTAATAATTCTGTAAAAGTAATTCTTTGCACTCTTGATATTTCAGTCACCGCACCAACATTGCACATGCTTTTTCTCTAATATTAGCAACAGTTGCTGATCGTGAACGCTGTGCATTGCACACGATCAGCAATGGTTGCCCACCATGTGCAGCACAAGGTCAGCACACGATCAGCAACCATTGCTGACCGTGTGCAACTTTTTTCTTTAAAAATATAAATAAAAGGGCACGACCAGCATGTGTACACTTTGGGCACATTATCATGTGTCCACTTTGACGTGCGCGTGCATCATATGCACGTACGCTTGTGACCAAAACCAAAATAAAATAAAATAAAATTTCATTTAATTTTAACCCGAATCGATTCGATTCTTGTAAGTGCAAACATATTTGCAATCTCCCCTTCAACATTATCCTGATTTTGTTATAGTGTGCGATATCCTTAGGTTTATCACTTAGTTAATAGTAAGACTTGCACCCATACATTTGTACTCCAAGAGAGTTGATTGTCTCGATCAACCTTTAAGTCTTATAAGTCATAATTGACATTTAGTGATATATCGTGACCTGAACACTTTAAAAACATAATGAAATGGTCAGCTTTGGGTACAATATCATTCAATCCCTCTCTTACTATATCCTGATCGAATAAAGACCATGGAATATTTGTCAAATCACAAATTCGATTATATGCATAAACCTAATTGACATGCATTTTATACAAGACATAAATAGTTCATTCTTAGTTACAACCTCGACCGAAGATTTTAATGATGTGTCATAATTAGATTTCATAGGACATCATTATACTTTGCATGTAACAAGGAGGCATATTCCATTTTGTGCATACATGTAACTTCGTATATGAATGAACTATAATCATCAAATATGAAGACAGATCAACAAACCAACAATATGGGCACATGTGAACACTTGATGAATGATTAGACATTGAAAAAGCTAAAACTTCCACATCATTAATCATTATATGCGTGTCATGTTCATGTGTTCAAATTTGGGCATCACAGTACCCAATGACTCGTAACTATTATTTCATTAAGTATCTAATACTTAATGATGAAATTACAAACACACTGATCTTAACAAAATCATTTATATCCATTCAATGATCCATTAACCAGGAATAGTTATTGTCACATATATTCTAAATGTCTCAATAATAGGTTCAATCACAACCGATTTTATGACATCATTCATATATATTACATAATTGGATAAATGAATGGATATGTCTTTGTCATTAATTAAATAATAAGATTTATAGAATAATTGAAATCCTTAACATGTAATTATTACATAATTACCTTAAGGCATACACCCAACAAGAAACACCACCAAGGCACTGCTCCTCTCATTAAACCGGTATTACCATCCTCCAGTGAATAGACCCGACACATAGGTGGGTCGGGCCATGTTTGGGCCGAATCGAAATTCTCCAACCCAAATTGACCAATTTTTATGCAATACATATCTAGTGACCTGCACCCGATCCCTTACTTAAAACTTCCATATTGAACTCCATTTAAAAAAAAATCATACTCAAATTGATGTGAGAGCATAGAGTGAGCAAGTGTAGGATTAAGCGAGAGCGAAAAAATGTGAAGAGAGAGTCATTCATGTAGGTTGAGTCTAAGTAAGTTATGAACTCGCCAACATCCATATTACTTTTTATTTTATTTTATTTTAGACCCATTTATGATCCATTCACTAAATATAACTAATCCATATAATAACTCAACCCATCAAATATGCGTTAATAAATGAGCTGATGACCTATTTTGACATGTCTACCCACGAAATTCATGATCCCTACACCCAAAAGAGAATGGGAGAGAATTAGTTTTCCTTCATACCAAGTGGCATCATTTTAGTCAAAAGTGCCATGTCATCTCATTCTTTTTCCCCGTCGAACTTCAATATTTTTAAATGCCACATCAAACTCAAAACTTCCATAAAAAATTTGATTTTCCTCCGATGTGGTACTCAAGTGATCGAAACAAAATTATTTTGGCAATGAGGTGAGACTTGTATGAAAATTATAACACTTATGGGGTCCTTTTCTATCCATACTTTAATTGATTTTGTCAACAGTTGGTGTAGTAAAGCTATTCTCGTACCGTTGAGATATGTCTCGACTCCCCTTTCAGGCCCAGACTAGATGTCGCCCAGCCAGACTGTCCTCAGTCCGAACGGTGGGCATCCAACCCACTTTTGATCCGTTTTAGACTTTCTGAGCTTGTCCTCGGTGGTCCCTTTGATCCATGGTCATCCCTAGGAACGGGCTGAACATACATTAACCAGATCATCCATGGTGCGTAGGCAACGGGTGTCGACGTTTATATTTTAAAGTTGTTCATGGGGATCCCGTCCTAGGGCATTATAACAAGGTCTTGTTTAGATATTGCCCGATTAATCTCGGGTTGAAATCTTTTCCTTTCTTTATCTTCATTATTGATTGTTTTAATGTTATTGTTGGGACATTTATGCACCGTAATGTAGATTCATTGTGTTCTAAAAATTGAAGAGCCGGAAGAGATTGCAAGAAAAAAACATTTTATTAAAGGAGAATGGATACTGGTTAATAGGCATTAGGCAAAACTAGCACAATTGAGTAAGGTACAAAGCCTGCTGCTCCTGATAGCCTAAGAATAGATTTGTGGCGGATCTAATTAAAATTCAGTTACCAAAGTACAATCAATAATGCTTGGAAGAGCCGGTGCAAAGTGTGGAGGCCACCTCGCTTGCAAGAGTGTCATATGCACCCACCTAGCAATCCTTGAAACCCTTTTGGGGTTCACCTCAGGATAGGTAACAATTTGCATTAGTTTAATTGTTGAGAAATGTTGAGAGACACCCATTGTCGCACTAAATAACCATCCTCTTCTACTGCAATTCCAAATCAATGAACAAACCTCTAAGTAAAATAGCTTCCTTGATTGTCTTGTTGACCTGCTTTACTTCAATCCTTGACAAAGCAATTACAGTTGGCCGTTGGCCTTAGTCTCCTTTGGACCGGAAAAGTATAATGAGTGAATTAGGAGGTCCAAAATGTTTTTGTCCCCCTTGAAATGGCAAATATGGTATTTGCTCACCACCTCTTTTTTTCGAAAAATAATAAAAAAACACCACATCGGCATTTTCCACACTCAAATTGGACAGAATTAACAGAGATATTCGATTGCCATGTTTTGATAAATTTTAAAATTTAATTGCACTAATTAAAAACTTTAAAATATATTCACATTTTTATGACAAGTTTTAAAATTTCTAATGTACTTATCTCTAAAATAAAAGCTACAAAAGGTGTACCATGATCAGCATGCTTGGTAAAAACTTCTAGGCCCAGCCTAAACAAGGCCCTCAAGGACTTGCCATGCCCACACATTTATTAAAGTAATTAATGAATTTGCTTCGGCATTTAAAAATGATTAAATAATTATAACCCCAAATTTCTAACGTCGCATAAAAAAAATAGTGTATAACCCGTAAATAAAGTAATAAAATAAAATACCACAAATCCCCCAAAAAAATCGTTTTTCCATACTTATTTAATTTTTAAGCTGGAATTTGAAAGAATAAAAAGCACAAAAGTGGGCCTTTGCCCCTACCCGCCTGTTTGGGCCTAGGCGAGCCTGGGCAAAACGTCTAGCGATTTGGGCCCAACCAAGCCCGACCCGAGCCCTCCCGAGCCCGCTCATGGAAAAAATAAAATAAAATAATAATAAAAAATTTCTCACAACCTCCATCATCGTCATCTTCTTCTTTTTCTCGTTGCTTCGGTGACAGGAGAGAGTATCACAACGCCAACATGGGGCCGTTATCGCTCCTCTGCAGCTCCTCCGTCGCCCTCTCACCGCCGCCGCCACCACCTCCGGCTCAGCTTCGCCGCCGCCGCCGCCGCCGCCGCCCTCCCGTCCCCCGCGCCTCGTCCGTCCGGAGGAAGCTCACGTCCGCCGCGCTGGCCGGGGCTCTCTCGTTCGGCCTCCTGCTCTCGCCTCCGTCCATCGCGGCGGAGTCTTCTGCGGCACGGACGACGAGGTCCGAGCCGCCGCCGGTGGAGTACTGTCGCGAGGAGGAGGGAGAGGACGCGGCGGGCGCCGTGCCCGAGAGAGTGACGAACGAGGGACTCGTTGGGGAAGCTTGGAGCATCGTCAATGAGAGCTTCCTCGGTACCGGTCGCCGTCGCTGGTCGCCTGAAGCGTGGGAGGCAAACTCTCTCTTTCTCTCTCTCTCTCTCTCTCTCTCTCTCTCTCTCTCCCTGAATGCTAGTGGTCTTTTGGTTTGCTTTTTACCTCTCGATTTTTTTATGCTTTGAGCGGAGTGGAGTATTGAGCTGTTGTGTTTGCTTAATTTGCAGCGGAAGAAGGAAGACATACTGAGTACTTCAATTCCGACGAGATCAAAGGCTCACGAATTGATACGACGAATGTTGGCGGGTTTGGGCGATCCTTACACTCGATTTCTTTCTCCTGATGAGGTGATTAGCTCCCTCTTCACCCTTGTAAATTTTGTGGTAGATTAATGTTTGTGGATATGGCGGTTACTGGGATGGAGGAGTCTGACGCTGCTTTTGCATTTCATAATCTTTTGACCCCCATAAAAAAAATTTGCATTGCATGTGAACTTGCATACATTTTCTTTACGGCCCACAAATTTGCATTATGTTAACATACTTGAGTTTGCACCTTTCCATAGAATGTCCAGATCAGTGACAATTTATGCATATCAGAGAAATTTTTCTAAGAAGTAACTCAGAACTCTGTCCTTGTTTGCACTCATCTTTCTAGAATTATTTAATGGGTCTATTAGTGTCCTCCATATAGTGACTGCCCTAATCGGCAGTAGTATGTTGATGAATATCAGTAGAGCTTTTTTCCCTGAGTTGTTAGTCTAATCCTGTCCACTACAATTAGAGAGGTTCGTTAAAGATTATGGCAAAGCTTCAGCAGTCAATTTGTATACCTGTCAGCATGAAATTTACTTGGTCATCATCTTTTGCTTCACAAACTTCATGGACTTCCTTTCACAACCACAGAATCATTCTGCCTTTGGTGTCTTGTATTTACCTTCTCATTTCTTGTGGAAAATGATGGTTTAGACATCATCAATTCGTAGAACTAATTTAACAAGCTTTCACCATTAGAGCTTTGGTGCTGATATTGTGGGAGTCCTGTGGAACTTGTGCTGTTGAATTTGTTCAGTGGGGCTTTCATCTAGTCCCTCAAGGGACACCACTTCCCTATCATACTAGTCTTAATCCAGTTCTTTTTTTTTTTTTTTTGTCATAACTCCTATACGAATAGTCATAACACAATTCTGAGTGTTTATGTGTTAAAACACATTGTATAGGAGTTATGACAAAAGTAAACCCCGGATTATGATGGGTACACTGGGGATTAGTCCCTTCTGAGGGACCATGGCCAGGCCCAGAAGTACTGTTTTCCAACATTTAGTACCACTTAGCTCTGCTAATAGGATGTCTTGGATTATTTCTTATAATAAACAAGCTTGATTTATTTGAATATACTTAAAATTACAATGTATAACACTTTCCAATTATAGTGCTTCCTCTTAATTACGCTAAGCCCAAGATAGTTCTTTTTGCTTGAGCTAAGATTAAAAATAAAAATTCATTTACATCAGGTTGACGTCGATCACTAACATAATAGTAACATAATCGAGAGTTGACTGTAACAAGCATCTTCCCCTTATGTGGTTGCCTCTTAATTACGCTAAGCCCAAGATAGTTCTTTTTGCTTGAGCTAAGATTAAAAATAAAAATTCATTTACATCAGGTTGACGTCGATCACTTACATAATAGTAACATAATCGAGAGTTGACTGTAACAAGCATCTTCCCCTTATGTGGGGTCAACCACATGGATCCTCCTACACTAGTCTCCTCTTGTTGGTTTCAAGTGTTAGGTAAAATTGAAGTGTGCAAGATC
Organism: Eucalyptus decipiens; assembly: GCA_014182575.1. NCBI lineage: Eukaryota > Viridiplantae > Streptophyta > Magnoliopsida > Myrtales > Myrtaceae > Eucalyptus > Eucalyptus decipiens. Next base: position 35,538,634 of record CM024613.1, read on the forward strand.
TTTCTTTAAACTTTCTGTCGACATCTTCAGATGTCTACCACTCCCTACTTCAACCTAGGTCAAAACTCACATATCATCTCTGGATTTCTGATGCATAATCTTGATAATGAAAGTTCTTTTTTTTTTTTTTTTTTTTTTCATTGATAATGAAAGGTTTGTGGGGTGATTCTTAGGGGGCGACAGTAGGGGACACTTGTTTTTTCGTTCTAGGCTCAAGGCCTAACATGTGAAATGATCAAGCATGTTTTATTAAGCAATAATCCTATTCCCATTTGTTAATGTATTTATATGAGAAATTTATTGATCTTAATTTTAATTCTCTGTTATGTTAGCTCAATCAATTGAATAGAGTTCTGCATAATTGACTATTAAAAAGCAACAACTACATCTGCCATATTCTAAGGTAGAATAATTTATGTCATTTGAAGATCCATGTCGGCAACTCTACTTAGCGGGAAGAGGCCTGGTAGTTGTAACTTATAATTGGAGGTTTTGGGAGAATGTTAGTGGCACATATGTAGGTAAGCATTTGGTGCTGTCTTTTGCACTTTTGCTTGTTCTTATTTTATGCCAAGTACTTGTTCTCTGGGAGATTGTTTCTCCAAGTCACCTAATCATAGCACCTTAAACTTCCTGAGAGACCAAGGGGAGAGAATAAAAAAAACGAGAAGGGGGGGGGAAGTCCACTGCCATAACTAAAAGAACCAGGGAGGGGGAACATACCATTTGGATATTGATTTAATGTGTAAGTCATGATGACCATCTGTTTGCCTACAAATATAGTACATTACTAAATTCTGGTGGTTGTCTTTTTCATTTGGACAGAATAGACACTCCAAATTTTCAGCATTTACTAACAATCTGTTCAGTTTCTACATGTCGTTATGATGAAAGTTCTCCAGGATGGCTAGGTATGACATGACAGGTATTGGGATAAATCTAAGGGAAGTCCAGGATGATGATGGAAAGGTCAGACTGAAGGTTTTAGGACTTCTACTGGATGGACCAGCCCATGCTGCTGGTGTGAGGCAGGTAAAAATATATCTAAACATAGATGTACAAACTTAGTAGTAAGTGCACATGTTCATACTGCTATAGATACTTAAATTTAGTCTTTTCAATTTGCTGTTACAAACTACAAACTTCAATTTTGTTACCTCTTTGATGAGTGCATGTGCATGCTTGTTACAGGTTGTTTTGACTCTCCAGTCTTCACGGGTTCATTTGTCATTGGCAGTGGTCACATTGACCAACATTTACATGTGAATGCTTATTTTTCCTTCACTACATGATGATTAAATATGCCTCTCACACTCAATGCTAGGGGTTAGTGAACTTTATTTAGTATATCTGATCTCAGCATGACTCAATGCTAGGCCTTAAAACAGAGTTGTTGTGTCATTTTTCTTCTAGGAACAAAATTCTCCTTCCTCTTGTCATGATTCACTTAAATTTATCATGGAAATCTTTGCATTTCCATATCTGGGCTTTGTTTTTTACACATTAAAGAACTTCTCTGTCCTTGACTGCTCTGTAGTTTGTCATGCATTGTTTGACAACTTAATATACAATTTATCGTATTGTATGAGTAGTATTTCCTCGAAGGACCCTATTTAGTTTAAGAAAGCCTCTTAATAACTTACCGAAAGCCATTCTGATAGCTTTAGTGTTTTGGTGTAAGAGACGGAGCAGAACTCCTCAAGAAAGAATTTTATGTCCTTTTATCATGCTATAGGCAGAAGGCAGAGGACAATTTCTCGGTGGGAAGGTTCTTATACTTTACAGCCCTTGTTATGAGCTCCTACTCTACCAGTTAGATTTGCTTTGATCGATTCTCTTATAGCAATTGCTGTTTCAAGAGTTATCATATTCTGAAGTATCCTCTTAAAAATATGCCTCACGTTTGTCAATTTTGCCTTGAGTATCATCTTGTGATAGTCTTATCTCTTCATGCCAGGGAGATGAAATACTGACGGTTAATGGAGATGATATCAGAGGAAAATCAGCAGTCGAAGTATCATCCTTGTTGCAAGGACCAAATGGAACTTCAGTAAAAATTGAGGTTAATATTCTAAAGCAATTTTATTGGGAGCATTGTTGCTTTTAGTTTGTTCTCTCCTTTCAAGTGCAATACATGTTAAGAAAGATTATCTTCTTTTTGAATTCTCATATTTAGAAAAATTATGACAGGTCAAACATGGGAATTGCGGACCTGTTCATTCCTTCGATGTCCAAAGGCAACTTGTTGCACGAACCCCAGTATTATATCGGTTGGAAGATGCAGAAAATGGCATGTCTGTTGGTTACATACGTCTGAAGGAGTTCAATGCATTGGCCATAAAAGATCTTGTTACAGGTGAACATTCATTATTTAACTTCTTAAATCCCTTTGCGATATCTTGGGGATTCTTTTGGTGATTCGAGTGGACGATACACTCTTCTTTTAGCCATTAAGAGAAATATAAGAAGTTACGTGCCATGAGCAACTTAGGTATTCGATCACTTACTGGTAACTGTAAAGCTGGATATGCTTGGATTTTGTTACAGCTGGTTCGTTTTGCTATTTCTGCTCATGAGCATTGATGAGCCAATGCTTGTCTCTTTTTCTCTTATTCAGAAGTCACATTATTAAAAAAACAAACATGAGGAAGTTCTATGGCCTGTTTGTTTACACTTAAGCAGAAGCAAAAAGTGCTTTCCGACCCAAATCTAAAATATTTTTCGAGTTTAAGAAAATTATGAGGAAATCATATGTGAATTTGTGTGTCAATATTTGAAATTTCAGGAGTTTTGGATTTTAAAAAAAATCAAAATCAAAATGGTTGAGTCACAGGGTTTACATTGAGTAAGAATTAAATAGTAAGAGTCAACCTGACAACCCCTTGCCTTTTGTGAGCGAGGTTGACATGTGTTAGAAGGGCAGTAAGGTCAACTATTCTTGATGAAGATAATATTGTTTACAATTCTTCTGAAATTGAAAATGCTTGAGGTACTTTTACAAGTTTGGGATACAAGGAATCTTTCATAATGGTAGTTGCAGTGATCAGCCTTTTCCTTCTTTGCTAAAAATGGGCGATAAGATGTCTGTATTGCAAATTTGTATAACTTTACTTTGAAGAGAAAAATGCATGCTGGATGTAGAATTTGTTGTTCTTGCAAAACTATGACAAGCTTTCTATATTTTTGTTATGATCTATGTTTTGCGTGTTTAAGTGAAGCTTACATAGCAACTGCATGTTGCCTCATTTGTTATGGGGCATGGTAATTCGCAATCAAAAAATGAAGTGGATTATGTAAATTGTGCACTGCCTGATTTGTCACCATGCATAGAACGCAGTATTATAAATTTGGGATAGAAAGAACCTTCATCGTAGTAGTAGTAGTGATCAGCCTTGTCAATACTACTAGAGTACTTTCAATATCCTAGTTTGTAAATGTGGACTTTTATGTCCTTCTGAAGATTCCATGTAGTGTTGTTGTTATAAATCTGAAGGATGTGATGATGTTTGTAGCAATGAAGCGCCTTCAAGAGATGGGTTCCTCATATTTCATTTTGGATCTCAGAGATAATCTTGGGGGGCTTGTGCAGGTATTCGTCTGATGTTGACAGATATAAAGTTTTGCTTTAAGTATTCTTATGTTGTGTTTTCCCAGAGTTACAAGCCTTTGTTCTCTCAGATTCTTAAAATTCTTAAAATTCTTTCCGCACTGTAAATCTTTCCTATGGTGAGTCTTCTGGACCGAAAAAATATGCTTGTTGGCATGGATGATTTTTTTGTGAGATTACATAGAGAAACTTTTGGCGTATGCTTTTTCAATTCATAGAAACATTCTACTGTAGCAGCATAGATTGAATGAGCATAAATGGCAACAAATTCTATATGTCTTTTCTGACACTGGCAATATTGATTCAGACTTGACCTGTGTACCTGCATTCTTTGCTGTACATTAACTTTTTAGGTTGTTCTGATAGCTATACAAGATAAGTTGCTGGCAATGGTTATTCAGTATTGTACACTCAGTGAACAAGTGTGAAAAGGAAAAAGAGCTAAGAGCACGTTGGCCATCCCTGCTAGCATAGAGAAGAGGAAGATGTTTCTTTTGATCCATCTGGTAACTTTTTAGCAGATTTTGAGGGAGAGAAAGAGGAGATTTTACAATAATTCTAAGAGCTATTTAGTAAAAGCTAGGGGCTCTTGCCTTTTTACTGTGAACTTTTGGTATGCACAGCACAAGTCTTGATGTAAATGCTATCCTTGATGGATTGGACTCCTTATTTTTTTTAATGGGTTGGCATCCCCTTGTTTCCTCATCTAAATTCATTTTATTGGTTACAAAAAAATAAAAAAGATTTCACTTGTCTGTTCCGCTCTTTGCGGACTTCTTTTGCATTCAGCTCCCTTCCACTCACTCTGACTTGTTGTCTTGTTGAGTGTAAGTTTTGTGGCACCGGATCTTGTGTAATTGTTGGTTAAAGATCAATACAATATTACCCTTTTACCAAAAAAAAAGTAAATAAATAAAAAAGATTCTTGCCTGATAGCTATACAAGATAAGTTGCCGGCAATGGTTATTCAGTATTGTACACTCAGTGAACAAGTGTGAAAAGGAAAAAGAGCTAAGAGCACATTGGCCATCCCTGCTAGCATAGAAAAGAGGAAGATGTTTCTTTTGATCTATCTGGTAACTTTTTAGCTGATTTTGAGGGAGAGAGAGGAGATTTTTCAATAATTCTAAGAGCCATTTAGTAAAAGCTATGGGCTCTTGCCTTTTCACTGTGAACTTTTGGTATGCACAGCACAAGTCTTGATGTAAATGCTATCCTTGATGGATTGGACTCCTTATTTTTTTAATGGGTTGGCATCCCCTTGGTTCCTCATCTAAATTCATTTTATTGGTTACAAAAAAATAAAAGAGATTCTTGCCTGACCATGCCCATTTGTGACATTCCAATAGAGTTAGGAATGACATCAACCAAGCAAATACACTCCACTGTCTGACCCACCTTGTCCACTAAAAAGATGAACTATTTTTCAGCATTAGGTTTCTCAAGAGCATGAGCTTATTGAATCTTAATTTTGTTCATAAGTGCACTGATGCTATAGGTTATTTGGAATTATTGAAACCAAGTATCTTATGCTGTTCTATAATTGTGTCCATGTTTGTTATTGTTCTGGCGAGAGTGTCTTTTTTTTTTTTCTTTTTCTTTTTTCACATCTGAAGCTTATGACCCGTGCCAAGACTTAGGTCAACTTTGTAGACAGTATCTCTTGATGAAGGAATTCCAATACTCTCTTAAATGCAAATGAAAGAAATATTTCTGTCTCCTTCTTGTTTTGTATCTTTGTATGTGAAGTGTGAGGTTGCTGAGTCCTATACATAGGTGCAAAACAGCTCCAGCTTTTTAATTTAGCAAAAAGGTCATTATGTAGATTCTAAGAGAAGAGATTTGTTTTAATTTGATGATATAGCATCAGATTCTTCTTATGTAGGTAGAGGCCAGAAATAATCTTATACAGTCAGGCTGAGGGTCATTGCAATGATCATTACCAAGTTGTATGCAATCTAAGCTGAAATATATAGGATCAGCAGACTAGGAGGAACTCAAAATCCATATGTAATTGATAGATGGTTAAACAATACCTCATGAACTATTAGATATGCATAGTTGCATAGTTTGGAAGTAAATGTAGTATGGTTTAAAGAGTTCTGTTGGTAATGCTACTTTTACCTCTTCTGATCTTTCAGGCTGGAATTGAAATTGCTAAGCTCTTCTTGAACCAAGGAGAAACGGTACGTTATATCATGTGGACTTTCCAAAGTTTAGTAACTCTTGTGCCATGGTGCTTATTTGTGATTTAAGTACTTTTTCCCCCTATATATGGTTGCTAAGAGATTGTCCACACAAACTTGTATGATCTGTTATTGATATTGCTGCAATTGATTAAAACAGATAGCTGCAAACAGCAAACTTTTCTTCTACAATAATTTGTCATTGGAACCACTTTACATTAATGTGTGCATGAGCATGTCTTAATTGATCATTTAAAATTGACATATTTGACATAAGGGTTAACGGCACTCGCTACATTGCATGCTTAATTAGGTGGTTATGTGTAGGAAGAAAGTGGGTGCTATTTTTTTAATAGGTGGTTATGAAAGATATATGGTATTTCTTTTATGTAATGGAAGGGTAGGTTAGGAAATCTAAAGTGTGACGAAAGTGAGATGTTCGCTTAATGACTTTTTTTTTTCCGGTCAGTTGACTATCCTGAACATTCTCCTCTTGGTGGTGATTTTCTTTCTTTGATTATCAGAATCCTTTTTCTTTGATGAATGGGAAGTTCATCTAGTGATGGAGTACAATTATAGCACAGGGGTATTTTGAGGGTCAAAATGATATGTTAACTTATGCATCAATCTTTGTATTTTGTCTTGAAGTTTTAAAAAAAAAGAAAAAAGATCTTGAAGTTTATTTTTAAATACTTAAAATTAACAAGTACCTTATAGCACCCATTCCTTTTATATACATAATGAGTTCTTTGAAGTTAACCATTAAGCAAAACCTGTAGAGTATCTGGGACACAGAGAGAAATAGTATGTACTACTTGTTAATTAAAATGGCTAATCATTTCTTCTCGGCTCAAGCTTTTATACTCCAGTAAGTGTTATCCTTTGCATTCTATTACCGAGGTAATTTTATTTTTATTTTTTTATTATTAAATGGTAGCTTTCAAAAGAGTTGTTGATAGTAACCTTTGTTAACTATGTATATTGATTACATCATGTGTTTATATTGAATCCTATGGAGACTGTGTTAACCATATTTTGTCCTCTTGATGCAATTAAACAGGTGACTTATACTGTTGGAAGGGATTCCCAGTACCAGACAACAATTACTGCTGGTGCTGCTCCTTTGGTCAAAGATCCAGTTATTGTATGTAATAAGAGTTGCATTAACTTATTACTAAGAGGCTTAGAGATGTTTCTCTGATTGAGAAGGATTTCCCTTCATTTCTGTTCCTTAGAAGAAGACAATATGATGACAATATTGACTGTGGAGAAAATAATTCTCTTCTCACAGTATAGTCATTTGGGACTGATACGAGTCTTCTTTAGACTGACACCCAACTTCTGGTTCCGAAAGTTTCTCCCAATTATTATGCAAATTCATTAAAAAGAAAACCTTTATTTTAAATCCTTCAACATAACAATGATTTTTATTAAAAACTACTGTAGAGGCGCTTGTTGAGCAACTAATTGATATAACTTTGCCGAAACCAATGCACTGACTATTATTGTGTTCTGTGCATAACAAGGATTTTTGTTAAAAACCACCCTAGAGGCACTTGTTAAGCAACTAATTGATGAAACTCTGCAGAAACCAATGCACTGATTGTTCTTGTGTTTTGTGTAATCCCTGCTTAACAAGTTTCTTTAGGTCACTCATTAACGTGACTTGCATAATGAGGAGAGGCATGAATAGTGGTGTTTTTCTTCTTGCTTGGGCATACTACTGACTTCTGCCAACTTCCACTGAGTAGCTTGTTATAGCTAGAACTCTACAAGTGTTTTTTGTGCCAATTCTGTAGACTTTTATTTCATGGTTACGCATAAATTGTCATTTTAACAGTTTAGCCTCTCATGCAGGTTTTGGTAAACAACAAGACAGCTAGTGCTAGTGAAATTGTAAGCTCATTAATCTAAAATATGAGCAACTTATTATGAGTTCTGTCATCTCAATTTAAGTTGAATTATTATAACCGTTTGACTTTTATTTTAGGTTGCCTCTGCTCTTCATGACAACTGTAGGGCTGTTCTTGTGGGAGAAAGGACTTTTGGCAAGGTACTGATGTTGATCTATTTTTGGTAAAATCCGTTGGCCATAATTTTTCATGGAGGATCTGGAATCAGGTCATCTAGCAGACAATACTTACTGATTTTTATGATCAGTTTCATTAGGTTTATGAGCCACTGTGGTATTATCATTAGCTTCTCAGATGAGACAGATGGATTATCAACTGTGTTGCATATTATTTGAGGACGCAAATAGAATGAACTGTTTCTTTAGGGGGATAAATTATACCTAGGAGGCGTTTATTTTTGCTTAAGAAAAAGAAAGCAAGCAACTTTTTACTTTCCTGCCGTATCTTAATTATATTATCTAATTTCAGAATATTATGAGAAAATGATATGTTAACTTACGCATCAATCTTTGTATTTTGTGAAGTTTCAGGTTTACCAGGTCAAAAGAAAGAAAAAAATGTGAAAGCACATGAGCCACGAGATTTAGATTAAACAAACAGTAGCAAGTAGTCATTTAAGGCATGCCTTTAGCTACATTATTTCATCTGATTAAGTCATCTTAGGAATCTTTGCGAAGTCATCTTCCCTTTTTCATTTGTTTGGAATCTTTTTTGTACTCTTTATGTTAGGAAATCAAGTACAGAAATATTTCTGTATAGGAGTAAGTTGCTTCACCGTGATTATTTTTCAAAAACTGGCTTAAAATAATCTGTTCAAATTGCTGACAGTGAATTACTACAAGTCTAAACTTAGAGTGAGATAAAGATGATTCAGTACCTATTCTTCACAGGGTCTGATCCAATCCGTTTTTGAACTTGATGATGGTTCTGGTGTCATCGTCACTATTGGGAAGTATGTGACCCCAAATCACATGGACATAAATGGCAATGGAATAGAGCCAGATTATCGAAGTCTCCCTGGTACATATACTTTCTTCCTTTTTTCTAATGCTCCACCCTTTCGCCTATGTTGGGGCAAAATCTTGGTTAGGCTGGTCTATTAGGATAAGCCATATTGGATCAATGCAAGCATGGGCTCCATGCCACCTGATCAGATGGCTCCTGAATTTATCTTCAGTAGACCAAGTGAAAGCAAGAATTGCTCCTAATGAGGAATAATGTGCTAGATAATTGGTAGGGCACACCTAATCCAATAGATCCCTCGTGCAGCTTGGAATGAGGTCAACAAGCACATTTCTCAGTGTAAAATGCTTAGACAAGGATAAGCGCGTGTGCCGGCCACCCTTCAACTTCCTTTGTTGGCCTTCACCAGTAAGTTTTTGCTTCGTTATTTCGTAGCTCATATTTCTACTTGGGGCATCAATTTGTGAGCGTGAATTATTCAGCAATAGACTACAGCTTTATCATATTCTTCCATTTCTCTTTAGGCATTTCACCTTTTACAGGAATACAACATGCGACTGTTCCATAAAGGCTATCACAAGTTATCTTTTATCAGCTGCATCAGGTGGATCACGGCTTTGATGGAGTATGATAGGGAAATTATCGATTAACCTGATTGCATTGGACCGTGAAAGGGCGACTTGTTTGCATCGGAGGAGGATAGCTTTTCTCTTCTGGATCCGAATTTTCTAGCCAAGGTGGGGTGATGACCGTATAACTAAACCCCACTGAGGATTGGATTACAGGTCCCGATTTAGAGAGTTCATAACACATTGCGATGTTCTTCTGTAGATGATTTCGAAAGTGTAAATACGATATCATGATGAAGTATACGTGTTCTTGTCATCTTTGAATTAGATGATGTAACAACAATTAGAAAAAGAAAGAAGCAAATCTTGCTATTTCGGAGAAAAGATTGGTGCATTCAGTCGACAAAAGTGTTTAGATTTCTCATGAGGTTTATGCTTTCTTTCTTTTCTTGGGATGGAGTCGAATGCTAGCTATCGGCTCGATTGGTGTTCTCGCTTTAGACAAACTTGTTTGCGGCGAAAGTATTCCAAAGTCTCTTCGATCCCCTAATTCCCAATCTGTCTGTTAAAGTTACATTCTCGATCCGCCTGGTAAAACAGCCACGGTAGTTCCGAATTTCATTTCCCCTCAAATCAAATGCGAATTCGTTCGCTTTTGTCGCCACGACAACGCGTCGCGTACTCCCATCCTTTTGCCTTGTCATTGTGGAATGGAATCCGCGCCAAAGTTGACGACGTAAACCAGCTCGAGCTCGAAAAGCGGCGAATTCGGACGGTATAAAGACGAGTAATCGAGTTCTGGTGCTACCTTGTCCAGCTAAAGCACGACAGATGTGGTTTAAGACACAAGTTAGGGACCTGATCTGGCGTTCGTTATTTGCTTTTATTAATTTAATCGGGCCTCGGAATCGTTTCCCTCCCTCCCTCCCTCCTTTTGTTAACTTCTGAAAGCAATCCTAGAAAACTCCTTAAAGTCTTTTTATTTCTAGTTGCTGCTTTATCAATTGTTAACTGACAACCGGCTGCGGATATATGTTGTGTCGATACGTCTGTATCTTTTTCATGAATGAGTACATATATTCTCCGACATGTCCAATGAGATTCTCAATTGAAATAAGTACTCCCTTTATTCTAGTGCCACAGAGAAAGAGAGATCTAATGCAATATAACTCGGCCTAAATCGAATATGGTGGCGGATATAATCACAAAAATAAAATAAAATAGAATATTTAAATAATTACTTTAAAAAGTTATAAAAAAAAAAAAGGCCGAGAGGGAAGAGGACCATGGCTTTTGGACCACCGAGGTGACAGTGGTCTAGCCCAATCGCGGGTGACCACTATCGTGGTCACTAGTCTACCGTGACCATCGCGATAGTCGTACCACAACATAGTGAAAGAACTCATTGCATAAAGAACTCATTGCACAGGCCACGTTGATCACGACGGTTGCTTGTCAACTAGTAACCAGTTCACAATCCCGCCTGCCGATGATGACCTCAAGGAGCAACAAGGGGCAGAACAAAACAAAGAGAGGGAGTTGTGTTAATTGAAGGGTTGAGATCTTAGGCGACCATCGGAACCATTCTAGCAAGGTCAACAGGGGCGGATCACAGTGCAGCAGTAGTCAGCAACACCAATGGCGGCGCTGCCATCTGCGTCTCTAGGATGATTCTTCTAGGATTTGCCTCTTTTTTTCTTTTTCTTTTTCTTTTGTTTGTTTTTATTCTAGGTCAAGTGAGACAAGGTGGGATAGAATTATCCCTCCCCTTAGGGCTTGGATAAGTTCTCAGGGCTTTCTTCGGGCTTATCCTAATTTGAAGGTGTTTATCCAACATCAAATAGAATTCGTTTTATCTTATCCAGCATTTTTATCTAAGCTACCAAACCCACCTTTTTTTTTTATCTTTATCAGATTATATTAGTAGGTTGAACTACCAAATTTTGAGATTTAATCTGTCTCCTACTTTTTAAATAGTAAGAATAGACCATCGTGTCAATCAGGCTTGGCACACCATTGTACGGAGAGGACAATAGACATGATGAAGCGTGGAGCTCCTTTTAGCAAAGAAGCTTGGTGTCCATACAGAGCCGTACCGCAGGCCAAACCGGATTGGTGGCTGGACACGGTTCAACTGTTTATGCCAAGCAGTTTGAAAAGGTGAACCATACCAAAATACACATTGATGTATATATCATAGAGACACCATATGTGGCACATGAGCTTAGTTGATTCATGGAGAGCGCCTGTTGTCACTTTTAATGAGCCAATCATTGATCGACCCGAGCCATTGGGCGTAAAGATGGCTAGTGAGCTAGAGAAGTCACATTACTAAAGTGCTGAGATAATTTAGCATGCACAATGCCAAACCATGAGTACTTGCTAGCTGTGCACTTTGAGCTTTTAGCAGACCTTGTACAACAACGACAAAAGAGAATATGTGTCCCTCCAAACGTTAGTGTCATTACTGTTGTGAGCAGGTATAAGTAATCTTAGAAAGATATTGGGAAGTTGTGAAATGGATTCAGAGGTTGCTAAGAGGAACAAATGACGTGGATTTGACCTTTGGGAAGAGATCAGCTACGAGAGGTGTAACATATTATATGGATTATGATTTTGTTGATGGTTGTGACGTTAGTTGGATAGTTTAATCACAGTCAGTGGATGCATATGGTTCAACAAAAATTGCGAAAAAGAAGAAGAAGAATCAATATGTAGATTCTAGACTTCTTTGTTTTTTTTTTCATAGTAGGGCCCTTACTTTGTCGACAATTGAAGTAGAGTATATTGGTGTCAATCAAAGCAATCAAGGAAGCTAATTGGCTCAAAGCTTTGCTCCTTGATCTATGATTATAGCAAAAGAAAATTGATTTTTAGTGCAACAATTAGAGCACAATAATTTGACCAAAAATCAAATGTATTACAGGCATCTTAAACACATTGATGTCACACACCACGTTACACATAATATTTTGTCATAGGAAACCGCATCCGCCGAGAGAAAGTTTATAGAAGATAATGCGGCAGATATGCTAATGAGCTTATCCCATTGGCCAAATTCCAATGCTGTTTAGGCTTGGTTAGCATCTGTAGCGAATGAAGAGCCTAGAGGCGCTCCGGGGAGACAACGGTGAAGTTGAACTTATGACCAAGGTGGAGACTCGTTGATTGTTGACTTGAAAATATTTCCATTTGAGTTAGAACCCGCACAAGTTTGTAAATATTTGGACGTTAAGAGTGTTGCTGGCAATTTGTCAGGATTGAAAACAATTTCTGATAATGCGACCGAGCCTATTTTCGCCAGATACCAGCCCCGAGATGTGGCCCCCATTCTACATTTGTTGAAAGCTAATTTTGTAGTTTTATTTGGTAAGAAGATACTCGTGAGAACCTAAAAAACTTCCAAAGGCGTCATCCGAAAGAGTCGAAGTGTGAGAGAACTCTTTTTTCGTGAGTGATTCTTGTGGATTTGGGCGTATCTAGCATTGGGAAAAACGTGAATGTAAGAATTTTCAAGTAATCTCCTTTTTACTTATCATAGTAAATCCATCTCGTCAATTTTTTCCCGTGGAGTAACCGCACCACCAAATCATGTAAACATCCCATGTCATATTTAATGTCTACAATTTAATCCTTGCTCGAATCTATTATGTTTGTTGTAACCTGCTCTCCCATGACAATGCCAGTGGTGAGCCAACCCTGGAGAGTGGCCCCTATGTGCCAGCCCATTTTGCCTCACTTCTCTCACAATTCATGACAACAAAAATGTAAAGTAACCACAGGAATTATCAATATTCTCTTTGCCCTTTCCATTTAGTCCCATGATGCAGGGTAACGTAGGAAGGAATCCTTGCCCCTAGCATGAGCTGTGCCTTTAATGGTAAATCTAGAATCCCAAAACACCCAGATTTAAATCCCCAAGCGGATCACTCTTTCGCCTTTTGCCTTTTTGCCCCTCGCCTTTTGCCGCTTCCTTAGGCCCCTAACACTTGCTTGCGCAATCCACCAATTCCCAATGCCTGCTTTCTCAAGTTTCCTAAATTCCCCACCTTTCCTGTTTGGGGGTCTCTCTTCAGCCCAAGAAAGCTCTGATTCCTTCCCTGCCTTCTCTCATCTACAATTCCCTCCTCACTATTCCGAACCAATGCCTGAAGCCTTCTCTGCAATAAAGCCCTCGTTGCTTCTCTTATTTAATAAACGCTGGCTTCTCTATCATTGTTCCACAGACAGATACATAGAAGAAATTCCAAGCCCTCATCACAGAAGCAATGCCTCCTTTGGTTCTCCATTGCCACATACTCTTCCTCTTGTGTCTATGCCTCAATCCAGGTATGTTGTGCTCAATTTCGGCAATTTTCCAATGTCCCAAAGATGAATTTTGGAGTTTTGAAGTCCAACCATTTGCTGCTAATTTGATTCTCGTCATGTTCCTCAGGTTCAAGAGCTGCACAGCAGTTGAAAGAGCATAATGAAGTACTACTATCAACTTCCACATTTGCTGTGCAGCGAGACACCACTCCTGCAAGTATTCCTATTGTCAACCCGACAAATCCAGGTTCTTCAACTCCCTTTGGGAACCCAGCATCACCTTCCCCGCCAGCCACCACGTTTCCAACCCCAAGTCAAGTCACACCTCCGGCTACTACCATGCCGACTACCACGCCTCCGGCAACTACCACGCCGACTACCACGCCTCCGGCAACTACCACGCCGACTACCACGCCTCCGGCAACTACCACGCCGACTACCACGCCTCCGGCAACTACCACGCCGACTACCACGCCGACAACATCAAGCGGACAATGGTGTGTCGCGAACGCAGGCGCATCTGAAACAGCTCTGCAGGTGGCTCTTGACTACGCTTGCGGTTATGGAGGCACAGACTGCTCAGCGATACAGCAGGGCGCGAGTTGCTATGATCCTAACACCCTGCAAGATCATGCCTCCTATGCCTTCAATGAATACTACCAGAAGAATCCGGCTCCCACTAGCTGCGCCTTTGGAGGAACGGCACAACTCACTTCAACTGACCCAAGTAAGATACTTCTATCAGACACTTTCATTTTCTGGAAAACTGGGATCCATCATATATTTCTTAAATCTGGTACTGTACAAATTCTATGAATCATTAGCACTGGAAATAACTTGATTAACAATCCCACAAAAGCTCTAAAATGAGCAAGCTTCAATGGCACTAATCTAAATATCAATGAAACTTCTTGACCTTAGAAATCCCAATACCCACAGAAAATCAATTTTAGGTAGCTTCAATGCGTGTAGCTAATTAGCATCGATCTTTCGTTTTGCTTCATTTATGGCAGGTCATGGAAGCTGTCACTTTTCATCTTCCGGGTAATCCTCAGAGCCTATTATTTTTATCACTCATTGCGATATACTAAGTGACCGAGAATGACAAGGTAGAACTTTCCATTGCAGCGCAAGTTCAACTCCACCTTCTCTTACTCCACCGACCTCTACTTCACCACCTTCACCGACAGATAGCACACCACTTTACCAAACCCCACCTTCAGTACCAGGGTCACCAGCAACCTTCGGGGTTGCAGAGCCGACGGGACTTCCCAGCTCAGCCACCTCCATCACATGCAGCTTTGCGGTTCTACTCATCGCAGCTTGCCTGTCGTGGTCGCTTCCCGCATGTGGTCCCTAAGCCAAGGCAAGGAAAGTTGCAGCTAGCGCTACTATGAGAAGGCAATTCAATCGCTTCCTTGCATATCTCATGGTATTTGCACTTGAAGGAGACAACCAGGATACGCAAGGAGGCATTTTGATTTATCGGAGCCTGATCGACCTTCAAGGTGGTGCTCTCTTCCTACAGAAGCCAACCTGGAAGCAGTCAAGATGCACGAGATCTCTTGTATTCTTGTCTTTTCATCAACCAGAATAGGTGCAGACCCAGAAGAATAATTTACAATACAGGAAATCAGAATAGTCATATAGTGTAAGAATCATCTACACACAATTAGTCAACACAGATAATAATTCATTTAGTTTGCTGGATGAGCAAGATGTCTCCTTGTCTTTCATGGACATCAGAAAGCTCGATTGTTCAGATGCTGATAGCGGCATGCGGAACATAGCAAGCTGAGTAAAGGGGATAAGGTATCTACAGATTTCTGCAGTAACCACATGAAACTTCAAGAACACGTTCCCTTTAAGACGTGAAATCGTTCTTATCCTTCCTCCTCCAATGCAAGCGAGCCATGTATTGTTCCTTACAATATCGAAAAGTAAGTATCGCTTGAGATGATAAACTCAACTTTAGAGGCTCTTGATTTTCTTTGTAAAAATGGTGGGTATCAAAAAGACAAAATTAACAATATGCTTAAATTAATTGACGAAATAATTCGATCCGTCGATAATCAAATCTCACTCTTGAATTCTCATTTCTTCAACTTCAATATATAATTTTCAGTAGGCAAATACCAGCAAAGCCCCAAACTATGCATAATGTGACATAAATACTTATCAAAAACCCTAAACTTGCTCGCTATGATACAAATACTCTCAACTTTTTTTTTTGTCATAAAAAACCCAAACTTATTGATGTGTGACATATATACCCTTTATTTTAGTTTTGTCCAAGATATATTTGTTACATCGGTATAAGTTCAGAATTTTTTATGACACAAAAAAAAAAAAAAGTTCGAGGCATTTGTGTCGCAATGATATAGATTGGGGTTTCTAATTGTATTAGTCATTTTCGTGACACAATTTGTATTAGTCAATAATATAGATTGGGTTTTTTATTTTTTTTTTATTGTATTAGTCATTTTCGTTACTATTTAAACCTGCAGAAATAAGCATTTTGAATTTTCTTCGTGCAAATATGATTTTCCTTTCCATTTTATGGGAATGAACACCATAGCCATATACATTTATAAAATCTGTTTATTTGTTGAGGTCAATATTCAGCGAAGTTTGGCAATTTTAATTACATCTTGTAATAATTAGCGATGTATTGAAGTTATGTTTGTCCACTGAGGTTGTATGCGTCAAATTTCTTTTTGCGAAGAATGCCTTCATCCGATCTACTAATATTCAAATTTCAACGAAAATCACATAAACCTTATGCTAATTTGGGTAACTGATCTTATTTAAGTTGATTATTCCATAAAGATGCCATTTCGAACTTCAACTTCATGAGCCTTTGAGTGATCCTGAGTTCCTGACTTAATGATATTTTAAGTTTAGCTCTGACATTAGATTGTAGGTTTAATTTCGAGCTTTCATGGGATCACTTGAATTGTAGTTTCGATAGTATCAATCTGTCAACTTTGTATGGCAGTCGCACTTTTGCTTAATATACTTCTCATATTAGCTGTAAATCATAATTTTAATCAAAAGATTTTATTGGAAATACAGCCTTCTATAATGCACTTACAAATTTTCAAGTTTCATATTTCTTATTGTATATCAATTTTTAATTTACTTAGTTTAGATTTTTATTTAAGCACTTTCTTATGTTTTTTTTCTTATATTGTCCTTACTCAATGCAACTTGTGCAAATCTTTCAAACTTAGGGCTGGCCAAAAGAAAAAATCTTTTACGCTTGGGCTTTTAATCCTTTGAGGGATTAGATTTAGTTCTCATTGGATCACAAATAAATGGAATAATTGCACAAATAATTCCTAAACTTTGACAATGTATATCATTCCTGAATTTTAGCCATATGTGTAATGTTATTTCCAAACTTTTGATAAATATTCAATCTAGTCTCTAGACTATATGAAAAAATTTCCAGTTTTATCCTCCCTTTAGTTCAAATTAACAAAATTTGATAATTTGGGGCTTGCATGGTAACATTCCTACTCCTTGATTTTTTGTGTTCTTTTATTTCTTAGAATAGAAAAAGAATAGAGATCCATTTGATAACGTTTACTAATTTTTTATTCCTCAAAATAGAAAGATAATTGAAAAATAGATTTGAAACAAAAATAAGAAGTAATAACTGCTTGTTTTCGGGAACAATTTCTAAAAATAAAGTCTTTTTCTTGTCTTCTTCTTTCCCACAATCCACCACCCTGCTTCTTCAACCACCCGCCACCGCAAGTCGCCAACCGTCGCCGCCGCTTGCTAAAGGAGGAGCAAGAAGAAGAGAGGAAAAAAAGAAAAATCTAAAAAAATATAAAAATTAAAAGAAATTCTATATTACAAAAAAAAAAAAAATTTGTAGGTCGTACCAAATCAATTTTTATTTTTTCTATTCTGAAAATAAAAAAAAATTGTATAATTATTAAATGCATTCTTTTAATGAGAAATTGTTCCAAAAATAGAAATAAAAAAATATTTTTAAAAAAAAAAATATTCCCCATAACAAAAATACTACCAAACGCACCATTCGCATCCAATCAAGTACATTTGAATAATGAACAAAAAAAAAAAAACCTTACATGTAGATTATCTATGTTAGATATTTAACTCGAATTAGGATATAGTAATTTAAGTCATCCAATAAAATGGATAATCATTTTTCAAATTGAACAAATTAAACATATTAAAATGACTATTATATTATATTCTAAGGTGAGTTTCTAGCCCAAAAAATCCATTTATAACGTTCGTTTTTGCCCACCGTTTAAATGTTACTAGATTAGAAGCCAAATCATTAAATTTCATTAATTTGAAGCCAAATCATTAAATTTCGTTAATTTGAATTAATGAAATAACAACGAGAAATTCCAAATTTTTTATATTTTATATTTTCCTTTACCAAAAAAAAAATTGAATATTTTCATATAATTTAATGATTAAATTAAATATACACAAAAAATTCAAAAATCATACTAAACAAATTAAAAATTTGTATACGATGTTATACACTAGCGTAAAGTTGAGAAATCATCAATATCATTTTCCCCCAAGAAATAGATCTCGTCTTTGCATTAAAGCCTGTGTCTTACGACGACTTGTACTGGAGTGCTGACAAAAAAGACATTGAGATAATACGCAAGATGACAGCGGACCGGACCCTTTCCGGCACGACAGAAGCCCCTTTACACTTGTCCCCCCCATACTCTGAAAAGTTACATGCACCTCACTTAAACCTCTTTCTTACAAAAAGATCATACAAGATCATATAGATATAGATATTGACGTGGATACACACATATAGACATCCTTTCTGCATGCACTGGAGGAGCAACTCTCTCTTTCACTTTCATATACTTGACGTAAGCTAGCTCCATCCTCACCTTCCCCTCTCACTTCAGACCCCAGAATGAAAATTGCCCAGAAATACAAGAAAAGAGATGAAATCTCTGATCGATGAGGCAAAGGCATTATTCCTTATACAAGAAGTCCAAAGTCCATGGGAAACATTAAAACTTTTCAATTACATAGAGAAAGAAAAAACAACAAAAACG
The DNA here is from genome assembly GCA_014182575.1 of Eucalyptus decipiens. Lineage (NCBI taxonomy): Eukaryota > Viridiplantae > Streptophyta > Magnoliopsida > Myrtales > Myrtaceae > Eucalyptus > Eucalyptus decipiens. Next base: position 35,557,255 of record CM024613.1, read on the forward strand.
AATCTGCTTTTGTATACCGCTCAACCTATCTTAGAAATCTATACTGTCCCTGATTGTATGGAACATCTCCCAGGACACAGACCGATGATTATTTTACAATCTTCACGGCACAACACATGACATATCTATTTGTAACCTTTTCCATGAAGTTCAGATTAGAAACAACAGTGAGGCAACTGCAACACAAATGATGGCTATGGTGGCGACAATTGAACCTTGCTCGAATGATTTCTGCAAGCTGGTGCGGGAGAAGTGCTGAAAGCCCAGATACACTGCTATTAACACTGCAATAATAGCACCTTCTTGCGTTCCCCTGTACATTATATCATAGAGGTCAGGAAATAGAAGATAACTACAAGCCTGACATATGGTTCCACCAAAAGAAAGATTCAACTTACCTCAAGTTCATAACTTGATGAGGAGCCACAATCACCAGTAGCAATGCCATAAATGGCAACTCGAGTTCACCTAGGACCAGAGCATAAAATAAGAATTCATGCAAATTAGCTGTCATTAATTTGTAGCATAAAAAGTACAAGGCAGCATTAATAACAGAACTGCATAGAAATGTACAAGAAATTTGTGATAATTTCAAGGGCGTGCCATTAATTTTTATGCTTTGTTTGGTAACATAAGGTGGAGGGGAAATGAGAAGTGAGGAGAGAAAATAGGAAAAAATTCAAAATTCATTTGACTTAAGAGTTTCTGCTCCAACTTTCTCCTCCCATCCCTCAACTTCCCCACTGCCCCTTATCTCCAAACAAAACCTTGTTTCCCTTAAACCCTCAATAGATTGCCAATTTACTGTGAATTCAGGTTTGGTGGTGACTAGTGACAGCCCACTGGAGTACAATATAGCTTATTCTGATATGTAAACTAACAAAATAAGTAGATAAATTCTCATTAAGTATGCCACAGCCATAATTTGCCCAAAAACCACGGATATGATGAATAAATTTGTACAGGAGTCTAGCAAAACTACCATTTAGAAACCAGATAAACATCAGAATGCTTCGTAAGTAACCTAAAGCCGGTGACTATGCCGATATATCTGCAAGTTTCCTATTTATGCCAAAAAAGAGAAGAATTAAAAATATGCATAGCCAGTAAATCAACAGTTCAGGGCAGTATGTATGATCCTGCCTAATTTGGAAGAGTGAAAACACATACCAGTCGCAAATCAAGCATAGGGAGTCAACATACCTGGAATATAAAAGAAAAGACGAACAAGAAGTGCCAGGAAGGCAGCCCAAATGCCATATTCACCCCTGCAAAACTCAAATCACCAGAATTTTACCAAAGATGCAACTCTGAAGAACATTACAGACTAAGTATTTCATAGAATCAATCATAACATGATACTAGGGCAGAGACAATCTTGTGCTCCATCCAAAGGACAAATACTTGGGCACAGATTCCATCAAGAACTTTTGACCGAAACAAATCCATCACCACTCCATGAAGGATAATGCTGGTTAGATAGCATGGTTGCAAAGAAGGTTGAGATCTGATATGGGAAGATATCTTACTTCATCCATGAAATGAGATTGGATGGTGCTTGCAGAGCAAACAGCGGAACAAGAAAGGACTTCTGAACAGGAGTCCCCTTTGCAAGCATAAGTACCCTGCATCAATACAAGAATTCATAAGAAAATGCTTTACAATCTTGAAAAGCAGAGAAGTAGCACCAGGAAGGAACCAACAACTGCTCCTCAGCTTCTTCATAGACCATTAAGAAGAAAAGGCAAACTCGACTGGTCCACTGAAAGGATAATAACACTACAGGTTACCGCACTTTCCAAAAAGCATTAGTGAAGAAAAGAAGGCTGTAAGATCACACTCTCCATACTCTCGTGTCGGATTATATCAATGCTTATCTGAACGGCGAAATTTGAAATTCATCGGGTGCAACAAATTTCGAAAGAAAAAGCGAAATACTTCATAGAACCCGAAATTACTTTGCCAGTTCACACGATCTGAAGTCTCGGCAACCAGTTGGCAACATTCAGATCGAATGTCACATTGGCAAGGACTGGTGACTCCATTTCGCAGATTGAACTGTCTCCTATAACTCAGACCAACCCATGAACCATCTCAACAACCCCTAATGCATATCGAGTCAAATTTAGCTAACACTGAGTGAAAAATGAATATGTGATAGTATTCATCACACGGCGAGAGAGCCTCACGCGGAAGAGATGGCGGAGATCCACTGGATATTACGGGCAGTGAGAGGCGCGGCATAGCAAACAGCACCAACGCCTCCGCTCCTCTTCATCTTCCTCCTCGTCAAACCCGTCCCCTCGCGCTCAACCGCATATCTAGCAAGAAAAACCAATCGAACAAAAACGACCCGGCATCAGTTTCGAGACCAGCTCGTCATTGGGTACCGTCCTCAAGATCGACGGGCGACCGAAACGGCGAATTCAAGACGGGCGAGACGAGACCTGAGAGGGTTGTAAGCGAAGGAGAAGGTCGCGCGGCGAGAGAGAAGCGACGTGCGGTCGCGGACGCCGCCGCCGACGAGCGGAGGTTTCGGGGAGAGGAGGTGGGGCTTCTTGCTGATGCGGTGGAAGAGAGAGAGCGCGTTCGGGGAGGAGAGAGAGAGGGTCGCCATCTCTGTCCGCTGCTTGCTTTTGGGTTTTGGCTGGCCTGAAGCTCGAAGGAGAGTGATAAGCGAGCGGACAGAGGAAAGAGACAGTGCAGAACTGACTAGAAAATCTAGAGAGGGAGTGACAGAAACAGAGGGGGCTCGTGTGTGCTGTGTGTCTATGATATTTTTTGACGGACGATGATTGGGGTTAACTTCTTTATCAGATAAGCAATCATAAAATTTGTCAGGATCCGACTTTTGAACTTCCGTTTATTTCACGGAAAAACTCGCTTAAAATTATTAATCAAGAGAAAAAAAAATTCATAATCAATGAAAAATTATATACTTAAATTCAGGAAAAAAAAAATGATTTTCTAGCTAAAAATTGGAAATCATTTTTTCAAATATATAACAAGGTATTAGCACTTGAGCCTAAAAGTCTATGCTTAAGCACGCAAATCCTGATGTTGGTTCTCAAGTTGCCTGCATTTACGTATTTAATGACCTTAGTGCCAATGCACGAACCCTTGCGCCCTCGATTAGGTCCATTAAGGTAAAGCTTAAGATCCAGATGCCAGGGCTTGGGCCCCTAGTGCCCACACTCGAGTCCATTGAGATTGGGCTTGAACCCTCGATTCCCATGCCCAATGCGCTAACACCTAGGCCTCGGTCCGCAAAGGTTGAATGTGGAACCCTAGTACTCAAGCTCAGATCCCCAACACCCAAGCCTCCACAATGGTTGTAACTGGGTCCACCAAGGCTAGCCTTGAGACGCCAATGCTCGCACTTGGGTCCATTGAAGTCGGGCTCAAGACCCAAGTGCACGTGCCTCGATCCCGTGCCCAATTTGGGATCCATTACTGTGAACTCAAGACTTTATGGCCCATGCCTAGTTCCCTGACTATCTATATGCAAGTTACTAACCCGCCAAATAGTATTTGTCTATTGAGGAAAATCAAATCAAATTTTATATACCAAATGACAAAAAAAGAGTTAGTTTATTTTCGAATTTCAGCCAAATAATAGAAAAATATTTTCCAAAAAAAATATTTTTCTGAAATGTCGTATATTTCTCAAAATAAACAGAGCCTATATCTCATTACATTTTCTTTCCATTCTATTTAAATCCTAAAATTGGACGTGGAATAGTTTCAAAATTTCTGCGTTAAGTCCATCTATTATTTGTGGTCGGAGAATCTCACGAGTGTGAGAGGATGGCTTTAAAGAGGAAAGAAAGAATATCAAATCGATTTAGTGTATTTTATTGTTGATTTATGAAATAGATTGAGATAAAGAAAAAAAATACTCTAAAGTCTGAACAATTGTGTAAGTGTTGATACTTATGAATAGTACAAAGATTAGTTTGATTTTATTGCGAAAAATTGAAAGACTAGATAGAACAAACTAAAAGTGTAAGGACTAAATTGAACATTTATAAATAATTTAAGTTAAACTAATTTAAGTATCAGATTTAACTGATAAAAAAATCCAATAATGATATGTATATCGGGTCAAAATTAAAATCTAGTACCGCCGACTTTTCCTATATTCTTCAAAAACCTCTATCTTTGAGAAGTAAGAGATTACTCGTATATTGGGTCGAAATTTATGTGAAATTTGCAAGTATGATTCCAAGTAACTAATGCATTTTTTTGAACTTTTACCTTTCCAAGGCAGTACGCTAGGGATGGAATCCGATACGCTCTCGGTTTGGTCGTTTGATCATGAACATGGATTCGGTATGCCAAAAGCAATCGCATGTGATCGAAAGTTTTCTTTTTTCTGTTCTTTTTCTTTCTTCCGAGCATGTGATGGACGGTCGCTTGGCATTGAATTTAGGCTTTATCTTGGCCACTTTTAGGTGCTGCCACGTCCTTTGGTTTTAATTCCTAAATGATTCTCAAGTTGCCTAGGATCGTTCAAATGTACTTTTTCGCTCACAGGTACTTGACCGTTGAATGGGATCTCACGCAATTTGATTATATTTATTTTTTTATTAATGCCATTAAAGAACCCCAAACCAATATCCTCGAAATAGATTAAAACTAATTTTCATCTCACAAAACATGTCGAATGGGTCTTCACAACATATTTGCCCTAAATTAATTTTTTTTTTCTCGTGAAAAGTGTGAAAGCAACATCTTATAATATATTTATCACAAATTAATTTTCGACTCATGAAAAATTTCAAACCAATACCTAGATTAGGGATACTAATTGAATATGTCATAGAAGTAGTGGTTTTAGATTTTTGACAAAACCAAAATTATTTTGGAGTAAATAAATGTGTCATAATACACCAATTTGGATGAAAACGGTATGGCACCATCCTGTTTATTGACTTAGCTCTCTCACTACAAATTAATCATTAATTGATTTGTCAAGAGGTTGGTACTTTTGGACTTGGCCACTTCCACAATGGTGGCTTTCGAACGCGTTCCTCATTTTTTTTTTCCCTTCAAACTTCATAATTTCCGCGATAGATCAAATCATGGATGTTCGCATGAACCTTTGCCTTTACATCGTTTTCCTAAAAATAATCGTTTATATCGCTTAAAATAATTATTAAATGAGAAATATTATCATTATTTATGTCTAAATGTTTACATAGACGATGAAAATATCTTTCAAATCATTTATTTTTGGCAACACAAACGGAATCTAAAAGAATGAAGATGTTCGTGGTTGATACAAAAAAACAAATGCTACTACTCAAACTTTTCAGGCTTTTAATTTGTAAAAATAATAATTTAGCTATATAAATATATATGTATATATATTGTAATCCTTCACCAATTTTTAACCCAATAAAAAAAATTTCTACATTTGTCCCCTATTATAACCATTTCCTATCGAACATCGACAACTAAAAATTAAATTATGCCTATTTTTTCTTTCCCATTACTAAAACGGTATTTTCCTCTTTCAAGCTGGCCATTTATCTCAATATTTCATTTCAATGACTAAAAAAAATGTGAGAGCACTGATAATGTCTTCCAACGTATGTCGATGAAGATATACCCTTGTAGAATTTGTTCACCACTATAAAGAACAACTAAGTACATAAGAGACCACCGGCCGTGGTGGCTGGCCATTGGGAAAAATGTCAATCAAAAAATTACATAACTTTATCACAAGCCAAGGTTTAAGGATATATGTTAGAGTTTATGGATAAAAACTTCATTGATCCTTATCCAAAGGTGAGGGGTTCGAAACCCAGTGGAGGCGCTTGGTGTCTTAAGCAAGATGTCGGGGTGGTGGGTCATCCGCTAGCGTCCCCCCAGGCCTTGAATCATACTGCTTCAGTGTATACTCGCATTAATTTACATATCTCAAGTGCTACATTTGATGGGTTGGCTTTATATACTCTCAAGTGTATGGGGGATTCAACATTAACATATTGTCAAATTTGACCCTATAGACTTTTTCACTTTCTTGTGAATGTAAATTATTTTGCATCAAAAGGTGGTTGTATCGTCATGTCTTGAAGATGTTGATTGAGAACATACCGGTCACGAGCATTCTATCTGTTTATATTTTGAAAAGATTGACTAAATGGGCCAAAAAGGGATTGTGAATGATAAATCTTGTCAAATGTCATCAGATCCTTCTAAATTTAATCGATTTTTCCACATTAATATAACGATCTTTTGAATTGATAAGTTCGAGAGCCAAAAATGTAAACACTATGAGAATAGTGACGAAGCAGAGCATGGCGAGCATATGCTATGATTTTTTGGGTTGCTTGATCGATGGCCATGCTAGTGTTGTCCAAGCTTTGTTGCCTCTACAGGTGGAGGTATTGGCTCTCTCTCAAACCCTAAGATTTTTTATTCATACAAAGAAAAAGTCAAGAGAACTTATTTGTTGTGTCAGGCAATCTTTATGGTGGTAAAAGCCGTAAGCAATCCAACTTCTACTCCATAGGAGATTCATGTCCTCCTCTCTGACTGTGCAGTACTACTGTCATTTTCGAAGCTCCGAATCTAGCATTGTAGAAGGGATGCTAATTTTGTTGCAAACTAGGTTACTAAAGTCCATGGACGCAAGTCTTTATCTTCAAATTGGGTTATTTCACCTCCTCAAACTCTTTTGGACTTTTTACGTACTAAAGGTCATTTATTGGGCTGATTTGTCTTTCCTAGTTGAATGAAAGTTCCATCGTTCTAACCCAAAAAACAAAAAAAAACAACAAAAAAACAAAAACAAAAACAAAAGCAACAACAACAAAGCAATAACATGGTAGTTCAACGAGAAACATGACATTCAAGTCTATCTTCAAAATAAAACCCCAAAATTACAAATCAAATGCAAAAATTACATACTTTTAGAGTAACTCTAAGAAAATATATACCTTTCGAGGCGGAGGTGGCAGCGTTTACAGAGGAGGGGGCGGTGGCGTGGTTCAACGGGCAATAGAGAGGGTGAGAATAGAGTGAGTTGAGAGAGACAAAGAGAGTAGAGCAAGTCGAGAGAGAGAGAACATAGTTTGGCATGGTTCGTCGGACAACAAAGGCAACGAACAAGGCAGAGGCAAAGGTGGTGGTGTGGTTTATCAGAAGAAAGCTTGATAGTGAGTTGAAAGGGTCATGTGAGTGGGAGAGAGAAAGCATGAAGTGAGAGAGGGAACGCGTGAAGAGCGAAGTGGAGAGAGAGAGTCTTGTCCATTTGAAAATGAAATTAGAAGGGCTTTTGACACAATGGGTGTGACATCCCAACACGTCACGTCTTTTCAAATTATATCTCATAATTTATTATGCATGTCGAAATAACAATAAACATTCTCGACATTCCCTACAAGAAAATCGCATGAGTTTATACATATACTTATGTTTTTTCTTTATACAAACACCAGTAGTTATTATCACAACATAATATATAGTCTTGAAAAAAGGATTCCCATATTTTTCCACAAGTGAGCTATCATCCAACTCGACAATTGATGACCTCATCCCCTCCACTATCAGATCTAAGGAGACCATCCTACATACCAAAAAAAAAAGGGATGAGGTGAAACCTAGTAAATGAAATCTTGAAATCTAAGATAAAAGAACGGCTTAATACTTAATCCAGTACCAATTAGACAACATGAGTTCAAGGCAACAGAAAATAACCATGCATAACCAAGTTATCTTTCTTTTCTATCATGATATTCCAATTAAAATCATTAACCATAATAGAAGTTCATTCACTCATAAAAAAGCAAATGACATATCATTTCATGATGCGCTAGTATCACCTAGTGACTCACCACTGTACATGGGGCATATGTATTCCCTACGATCATGAAGCTTATCAATATACATAGGCAAGTCCATACTTGTCATGAAGCTCATCAACATTCACACAGGTGACTTCATACTTGTAACTAGCTGAGACCTTCTTGACTCATGAGATATCTCAACTTAACAAGGCATCATCATCACCAACTCATAGGAGATGGAATCATATATACTCTTTGACAGACCTCAATCCATTTATCACAGGTGTCCTCTACATTCGTGAGAATAAATGCATCACTGTAGATCTACATTATGATGGTCATTTCTTAATATCATACCACAATTATACGAACCATGTCATATCATGACTACACAAGCTATGTCATAATAGGATTTTATATCATCGCAACCTTATAGAAAACCATAATATATGGTAAAATATCTTGTTAACTCCAAGGTTTTATCTATATACTCATAAAGGGAGTTCGCTCAAAGGCAAATAGGCCGTGGCAAAGGTCTTAATTACATAGTATCATTCACATGCAATTTATTATAACGTAACAATCGTCATGTTCATCACTATAATTTTTTGTTTCTCATGCACTCTAACGTCCTCTTTCTTATTTCATCTCACATTGATCAATGAAAAGAAATATATTATTCAAACAATTAAGTAAAACAATAACATGTGATTATATTCAAAAAAACAAATCAGACTCAAAGCGCATATCAGACTCAAAAGCGAATCGAACTCACAGATATATCAAACTCATAAAGCATATCAAACTCAAAAGCAAATTAGACTCAGAGTAAATCAAATTCAGAGAGCATGTAGACTCAAAAGCAAATCAAACTTTGAAAGTAAATTAGACTTAGAGAGCATATCAAAGAGTATATCAGATTCAAATAGCATGTTTGATTCAAAGAGCATATCAAACTCAAAAGCGAATCAAACTCAGAGAAGATCAGACTTAGAGAGTAAATTAGACTCATAGAGCAAATTAGACTTGAAAGCAAATCAGACTCATAGAGGATTAGACTGAGAGAACATATCAAACTCAAAAGTGAATCTGACCCTGAGATGATCAAACTCAAAGAATAAATTAGACTCGAATAGCGAGAGGATCAAACTTAGAGAGTAAATCAAACTCCGAAAGTAATTCAAACTCAAAAAGCGACTTAGATTCAAATCTTAATAAGTGAATATTACCAACGACAATTAAATATGAAATTAGAAAAGTAACACTTCCAAATTCATATTTATCATTTACACATACCACATGCCATCACAATTAAAAGAAAACAATCAAACACATTCTAGTCATGTACAAAATCTGCAAAATAAATTAAACTATCACAACACATTTATGTCCCTATTTCACATACTTATACTCAATTTACATGTATCGACCAACCAAATCAAAGTACTAACTAGATCAACCTAACTTAGCACCTAGGATTTTCACTACCTCAAAAATGACTTCAAATTTAGAGCTTTAAATCACCTTTAAATGGAACAAACCAAAATTGAAAATCAACAAAGCTTGATTTGAAAACGACAAAATCCATTAGTGAAAATCAATAATATACCACATCCAAACCTAAAAGATGGAGATAGAATCTAATATTTTGAGCATAAGACCTTTGCTTCCAATTACGGATTCTTGAAAATAAAAGATTTGGAGAAAGGAGTCAGTGATTGATAGATGTTGGAGTAAATGTTTTTGTCCTTGGATGTTGAGTATTCTCAAGGGCCCTTTTATACAGCCAAAATGTTGTGAGAGATGAAAGGTATTAACCATGGTTAAAGTCATAATAGATTTGGAATTAAAATGCCAAGTGTTCCAATGAAAGAGCTTCAAGTGGCCCCTATGAGAATAGCTAGGGCGATGGCCCACTCAAAATTTGCTACAAGAAGATACTTTGATAGAGATGAAGATGAGCCTCTCTCATTGGCCAAGTGTATGCAAGAATCATCAAGGTATTAATGAACTATAGGCATGTACATGAGTTAACAAAATATTAAAGATTATAGAAATGAGTCACCCAAAGCATTAAATGAATCATAGGGATGAGTCACCCAAAACATTAATGAACAATAGTTGAAATTGGATGATGTTACAACTACCAAATTCATTGTCTCAAACCAAAGCATAGTTTTAAAAATTTTGGTAGAGAAAAATAAAGTGGCATGCCAATTGAAGAGAAATAGAGATTTGGAAAATCAATATTCATTATAAACATTGGTGAGTCTAAAAATATTTTGAATCTACTAAAATCATAAATGAAAGTATAAAAAATTAGGAAAATCTCAATTCAATAAATTAGAACTTGAATTTCATAATATATGAAACTCATAATATGGCAGCCATTCTCTATAACTATTATGGCACTAATTTAATTACTTTATTATACTCACTGATGTAGTGGTGATATCTATCCATTTAATCACAAAGCATTGTATTCTATGCAATTACAATCACGAAAATCATGTTAAATACTCTTGTCGAGGACTCTCCCGTCTTGGGACCTTTTCTCTCACAAGAAGAGTTTCTCCACGCTTGATGTGGCAATGGCTCCTTTACTCCCTAATCGAAACACCCACCATTCCATTTCAGTCTATTTCCATTCCCTATGATTCCCTTCCCAGACTGAGCCTCCTTGTGAAAATGGAAGTTCTTCGAGCACTATTCCATTCACCTGGGCTGTCATCCATGGTGTGTTCATGCTCCTTCTCACAAAATGAGCCTTTTTTAACTTTTTTTCCGCTAAAACTAAAACCAAATCTCTACAAAATCCACCATATTAGTCTTAACACCCCTTTTCACAAATCATCCAGTTCATATATCCAACACTACAAAAACCCTAACCCTTTCCCAACTGTTGAATCACGCCTCAATCCGGCTCTATGTAAGTTGTCTAAGATGAAGGGATGATCAATACAGCTTCAAAATGGTTAAGATAAGACAGGCGCAATACACCCACCATCTTCATCTTGGTATCAAACGCTATCCATTGTTCCAAGTTGGTCTCTTCACTTAAAGTGTTAAGAACTGGTCTTAAGGCATCGTCGAGCGCGCTTGTGGTTGTTTTACTACCTTCTTCGACTGCTTACTAGAGTGTTCCGCCTCCATGGAACACAAAGGAGTAGATCCTCGGATGGAACTTCTCTACAAGAGGTTGGGAGATATGTGGTCAGAAGATGATATAATCTATATGGAGGATATTGACACTAGTGAGCAGGAAAAAGATTGTCGAGCTATGTTGATAGGAAAGCTATTTATGAACCCAACTGTTAATTTTCAAGCTTTTCAGAGTACTATGAAGAAGGCTTGGAAAATTGAAAGTGTTGATATTACCCCCTTGGAGCAGGGACTGTTTTTATTTGCTTTCAAAACAAAAGAGGACTCAAAACGTGTGTTGAACGGCGGCCCTTGGTCCTTTGCTAATCATTGTCTGTTACTAAAACCATGGGAACCAAATACCCCCCCTCGCTGTTACAATTTCTCAAAAGGGACTTTTTGGGTCCACATATTCGGCCTTTCGGTGGAATGGCGTAATGAGGAAGCTATTAGGAGAATTGCGCAGGATCTTGGAGAAGTGTTAGAGATCAAAGTGGAACCCAAAGGTGTTGCTAATTTTGTATCAAGGAAAGTGAAAGTTGAGTTGGATCTCTTTGCGCCTTTAAAACAAGGAAGTGTGGTTAAACGAGCGGGAAGAAAATTCTGGTTAGAATACAAATACGAAAGGCTTCCTCACTTCTGCTATGCATGTGGAAAATTGGGACATTACACTACTCATTGTGCTGAAAACCAAGTTGACCTGGAGAGAATTATTAAGCTACAATTTGGGTATTGGTTGAAGGCAGAAGCTAAAGAATTTAGCCTTATATGGAAGATGTTTTATGAAGATTTGAAAGAGGGTAGCGTAGCAGAAGAAGTTGTACCTGAAACTCAAGAGAATCCAAGCCAGATGGATATTGTCCAGCACCTCCCTTTAAACAGCAGCCGCATGGATAGACCTGAAAAAAGAAAAGAGATGGAAAATGAAAAACCAAGAGATGTACAAGGAATGGCAAGCTCTTCGGTCCTGTTATTAACGTGGCCAGAAAACGAACCCTCTTCTGCATCTCTCAAATAGAACATCCGGAAGGGATTGTATCCAAGAAAAGAAGGAAAAGCAGACAGGCACACAAGCAAAAAACAGAAAAGGTTCAGTCCTTATGGCAATGAGAAGCAAGACCAGGAGATTTTGGATGAGACTCAACTCCTAGAGACCCCAATCCAAGTTGAGAAGGGAGAGGGCACATGGGCTTTGGTGGCTAGCTCTAATAAGCCATCGGGGTACCAATGGACATATTAAGCTGGAATTGTTAGAGGTTGGGCAATCCCCTGACAATTCGAGAACTAAGAGCCTTAGTGGCTCAAAATAGGCCCAGTTTAGTGTTCCTAATGGAGACGAAGAACAAAGAACAGTTAGTTGTAAGGTTAAAGAAGAACTTAAAGTTTCAAAATCACTTCGTAGTGGACCCAATTGGGACTGCAGGCAGGCTAGCTTTAGGATGCGTTTGGGAACCACTTTTGGGGAAAGTCTTTAGAAAAATGCAAATACCTTTGAGTTAAAGGTGTTTTCCAAAATGCAACCGTGTTTGGTAAATTGTACTTTGAAAGCTCTTTGTAAATTATTTTGAGCAAAATAGCATTTGGGGAATTACATTTACAATGGATCTTTGTGGTAAAAAAAATTATCAAAAGAAAAATTTTAAAAAATTGACCAAAGGGCAGTGGCCGCTGGCGACCTCCAACGACCTCCAGCGACGCTGGATCTGAGGCAGCGAGGTCGCGCGACGCCGTCGCGACCTCCAGTGACCTCCGACGACGCCGGATCCGGGGTAGCGAGGTCGCGGGAGGACCTCGCCGCCCCGGATCCGGGTCGCGGTGGGGTCACGCGACCTCGCCGCCCCGAACTGGGGCGGCGAGGTCGTGGGAGGTCGCGCTACGCCGCCACGACCCAGTTCGGGGGCCGCGAGGTCGCGCGACCTAGATCGAGGGCAGCAAGGTCCTCCCGCGACCCCGCGCCCTAGATCCGGGTCGCGGTGACCTAGACCTCACCGTGGGTCGCGATGGTCGCGCCACCCCCGGCATCGGTCGTCTGGGCGACGGTCGCCGGCGATCGCTCGCGGAAGAAGAAGACCGCCTGCCGCCCCAGATCTGGGTTGCGACGACCCAGCCCTCGGTCGCGCCACCTCCGGCGTCGATTGCGCCACCTCCGGCGTCTGTCGCGCCACCCCCCGACGATCGCCGGCGTCCTTCTAGCGATCGCCGGCCGCTCGCAGTCGCCGAACCGAACCCCGAGAAGATGAACGGTTGTGACACAAGGGCAAGAACCGGAAAAACAAAAAAATTCGTGAGGACAATTTCGGAAAAAAAAAAAATTATGAACGATGCCCGTGTGGGCATGCCGAAAAAGCCGAAAGCCCAAGGCAGGTTCTCCCCTGCCTTGGGCTTTCGGCTCACAATCTTGGCATTTAGGGAATGGGGGGCTCAAAATTTTTTGCCAAACGGGCTGGCATTTGCCCAAGTATCTTCAGGCTTCAAAGGGGCTTTGGGAAGTGGTTCCCAAACGCACCCTTAATGTGGAATGCTGAAATTCAGGTATCAATTGAATCATACTCAGCTGATTTGATAAACGCAACTTGCAAATGGGAAGGAAATAGAATAGTGATGCGAGTACGTTTGTGCATACCCTTTATACTTTCCAAAAAATGGTGTTGTTATGGGAGGAATTGAAATATATTAAGTCCCACAATTCTCTACCATGGATTTTTATTGGGGATTTTAATGAAATTTTTATACCACTGGGAAAAAGTAAGGGGAAGATTAGCTGAGTATCACAGAATGGCAACATTTAGACAAATTGTAAATGATTGTTCTTTTATGGAACTAGAAGGCAAAGGTTGCGCGTTTACATGGGCAAATAACCGGGGAGGAGATGAATTTATAAAAGAAAAACTTGACAAAGTCCTATGTACCATTGAATGGAGGGTTTCCTTCCCAGAAGCTTTAGTATTTACCCTTCCGGCAATAGGTTTAGATCATTGTCCCTTATTAGTATCACTCATGGCTGAAAGGAGGAAGAGAAAGAGGTACTTTAAGTTTGAAGCTTTCTAGTTGAAAGATCAGGAATATGAGGAAAAAGTAAATACGGTGTTGAATGATCCTGGAGTGAAAAATCTAAGTTTGGGGGCAAAGATTCAGGAAATAACGGCATCTTTGGAGGTATGGAGCAAAAAAATTTCCAATGCCCAGACTCAAATCAGAGACTTAAAAAGAGAACTTGAAGCCATAACAAATAATCAAAAGGCTGAGCATGATAGAAAGATGGTACAAGAAGTAAAAGGAAAAATAGAACTGTTATGGAAGCAAGAAAACATGTTCTGGGGGATGAGATTGAGAGTTTCATGGCTGAAATGGGGGGATAGGAACTCTAAATTTTTTCATGCTACCACTATTCAGCGTAGGCAAAGGAACAAAATATCTATGCTCCAAGTCTCCAATGGAGAGTAGACCCAGGATGAAGGAAGATTGAAAGAGAAAACTTTAGCTTTTTTCTCTGAATTGTACACTTTGGTGGGACCTCGCAATATCCAACCCATCATTGATCAATGCCCTATTATGGTGATAGAAGAGATGAATACAGCTCTAACAGCAAAAATTATGCTACAGGAAGTCAAAGAAGCAGTTTTTCAACTCGGTGCGTTAAAAGCCCCAGGACCAGCTGGACTAAATGGTCATTTTTATCAGCATCACTAGAAAGATATTCAGACAGACATTATGGAAATGGTAGAAGACTTCTTGGAGACTAAATGCCTAAATCCGAATCTGAACAAAACACATATTGCACTTGTTCCTAAAGCCCCAAACTTAGAAAAATTAGACCAATTCCGACCGATCAGCCTTTGTAACTTTTCCTATAAAATTATTTCAAAAGTGTTGGCAAATCATCTTAAGAGATGGCTTCCTGATTTGATTGAAATAGAACAGAGCGCTTTTGTTAGTGGAAGACAGATACAAGACAACATCCTCATAGCTCAAGAGGTCCTTCACCAACTCAAAATCAGGAAAAGAAAGAAGAAATTCCCAGCCGTGCTCAAACTAGACATGAAGAAGGCCTATGACAGAGTTGAATGGGACTTCCTTGAAGCTTGCATGAAGAAAATGGGTTTTAGCACTACATGGGTAACTTGGATCATGCAATATGTCACAACTACCTCATTCAGTGTGAAATTAAATGGAGACTCCCTACCTTATTTTCAACCAGCTCGAGGTATTAGACAAGGAGACCCTTTATCCCCTTAACTTTTTATACTTATGGCGAATGTCTTATCTTTAATGTTGAAAAAAGCAATTGATGAAGGAAGACTAAAAGGTGTTAAGTTAAATAGCCACTGCCCCACACTATCGCACTTACTGTTTGCTAATGACTCTATTTTCTTTTTAGATGGCAAGATTAGTGAGTGCCAAAATCTATTTGAGGTGCTGAATCAATATTGTGTAGCTACTAGGCAACTAGTGAATTTGAACAAATCAGAGATCCTTTTTAGTGCGGGTTGTCCCCAGAGTTTAAGGAGAAATATGGCAAGGGAGCTACGAGTCCCAGAGATTGACAAAACAGGGAAATATTTGGGTATCCCCTCTGATTGGGGTAGTTAAAAAAAAACAGATGTTTGCATGGATTTTGGCAGGGGTAAATATGAAACTGGAAGGATGAAAGGAAAACTTGCTGTCTAAAGCAGGAAAGGAAGTCCTCTTGAAAGCAGTAGTTCAAGCTATCCCACAATATGCAATGTCGATATTCAAAATCCCGGTATCTATTTGCAAAGCAATAGAACAAAAGATAGCTTCCTTTTGGTGGAAAAACAATGAAAGAAAAGCTAGAATTCATTGGAAAAGTTGGAATCTAATGAAAATGAGGAAAAATCATGGCGGTATGGGTTTCAGAGACCTTATTACATTCGACAAAGCTATGCTAGGAAAGCAAGCATGGCGTCTAGCGAAAAACTCTCCTACACTATGGATCCAACTTCTGAAAGGCTTATATTTTCCTAATACAGATTTCTGGCATGCAAAACAGGGGCAAAGAGCTTCATGGGGATGGAAAAGTCTCCTAGTTGGGAGGGAAGCTATCTCAGAATCAACCCAATGGTCAGTGGGTGATGGACAATCAGTCAGAATACAACAGGATAAATGGCTAAAGCGGGGTAAACTAATCGGACCTGCTAATAGAGAAGACCCTAAGCGTGTCAATGAGTTAATTGACAAGCAAACTGGCTCATGGAAAGAAGATATAGTACAAAACACTTTCGAAGATAGCATTGCAGATGAAATACTGGCCATTCCCATCCCAGCTACAAGTGTAAAAGACAAACTAGTGTGGAATGCAACAACATCAAGCAACTACATAGTCAAAAGTGGGTATAATCAACTAAGGAGAGCAAAGATAAATTTAGCACACAATGAAGCATCAACTTCATACCAGAAGCCAAGAGAACTATGGTGCAAAATCTGGAATTTGCGGACTATCCCGAAAATAAAAGTTTTTATGTGGATCCTTTGTCAAAATGCGCTCCCTACGTTAGAAAACTTAAGTAAAAGGAAAATTGCACCTAAGTCGACTTGCTAGCTCTGTAAAAAGAACCCTGAAACAGAGGAACATCTGTTTTTGCTCTGCCCCTGGACAACCAAGATTTGGTCAGACCCACGCATCAGTATACCAGTTCAAAGAAAGGGATTAACAAGCATAGATCGGTGGATCCTCAACTACAAGCGAGCCTTACCAGAAGCACCACTCCTTGAGCAAGTTGCTGAACTGCTCTGGTTCATGTGGAAAGCAAGGAACGAGGCCATTTTCAGAGGGAAATCGCTGGATCCACAGAGAGTCATCTCGAAAGCCCTTGCAAAGCATGAAGAATTCAAAATCTGGAACTAAAAATAGGAAGTGCGTGAGGAGAGAGATCGTACCCGCGCGACGAACTGGAACCCCCTGCACCGAAATCGCTGAAAATTAATGTCGATGGAGGTTTCCGAGTAGGCGAATCCAAAGGATCGATTGCTGGTGTATGCAGGGATGCAGATGGTGTTCTTCTCGGAGGGTTCGCACGCCAAGTTAGAGTGCAATCTGCACTCCAAGCTGAAACCCTAGCACTGCTTGAGGGGATGAAGCTTGCGCATGAATGGGAGAAGGGGAAAGGTAAAAGTGAAAGTACAATTGTTGAATCACTGTTGTTGCAGTTCACGCTTTGTTGGGGGAAGGACAAGTACCGTGGGACATTGCACACAAATTGAAATGGGCCGGGCCTCTCTATCTTCTTCACATCACATAAGAATTACCCATTGCTTTAGAGAACAAAACAAAATTGCTGATTGGGTTGTTAAAGCCCAGCTCGGCCATCGCCTCCCGAACAATTGGGTTTCGAGCCCACCACAATCACTGTTTTGATTTTCTTTGTTCTAAAGCCCAAATGGGTTCATGTTCCATGTTCTCTACTTAAGTCGAAATAAAATGCAGCTTTTTCGATAAAAAAAAAAATACTCTTGTCGAGAGTAGGAAATTAAGGATGCTACAATGAGCGCCAGTACACATATCACCCAATGAATGGACTCGAAATTTAACTCGGTAGAATCAAAGGGGTACTTCATATTTTCTCGGCATTTGAAAAGGAGAGACAGAGTAATAGTAGGAAATTGAAGAAACAAGAAAGGGAAGGGATTTAGAAAATTCCGAAGTAATGCCCACCTGTACACGTGGCAAGCCACGGTGGACGCTCGATAATGCCCCACTCCGTGCCCAAGTGCTTGAGCACTCGAAGCAAAAAAACGCTTCACAGCACGCATCGTTTGTTGTCGGCGTGTTACTTCTCGAATCCTTCTGTCTCTCCTGATCATCTGCAAGGCTGTTGTCGCAAGCTGCCCCCACCCCGCGAGTTCGGAACCTCGTCGGCGCCGGCTCTTAACTGGAGAGAGGTCCAGTAGTCCCTTTCCTTCATCTCTTCTTCTGCACGCATGGTGTTTGTCAATTTGCCACCCGTTTTTTACTGCCGTTTTTGCTTCTGGGGCTGCTAAAACCATTCCATATTTCGTCGGGTGCTTCATCTTGAGTGGCGCGTTATGTTCAGTACGTGTTTGTTGAAATGTCTCGTTAGAACTCAATTTGGGTTCTCCTGCTTTCCGATGTAAATGGCATGCCTGGGCAGGCACTGTGGTTTGAATATATTCCTAAGCTTCGACATGGGCAAACTAGTTCACGAGTATTCTAAAAGAGAAGTGACTGCTCCAAGCAACACAAGGACTATGTCGCTATGCATGTAACGTATTCCTATATTGAAAATATTCAATTGTTGTGTCTTCTCGCGTGTACTTGGTTTGTTAAAAGAGATGTATATAAGCAAGTACAGTGAATCAGCGACAACTATTATAACTATATCAACTAAATAAACCAGTTAAGAAAATTGAGTTGTGGCAATGAGAGTGAATGCTCTATTGTGGGTGCACCCTGTGGAACAACGGCATCAGTGCAATACCCGCTTTTTTAATATAATACATATACTCAGTAGTAAAGAGTCTCCGTTTGATAGATTGATTCAACTGCAGGAACAGTGTAAAATCAATACTAAATATATGCGACCATTACTGTTTAAATTACATTTGTCAGTGCACTCCTATGGAGATCTTGCTGGGTCGATCTACCTTTCTAGTTTCAATGAGCATGTGTTAACTTATTAAATTGGCGCTCATACAGTGTTTATTTCCACTCTATTTAATGAGTATTTTCCATTTGGGTACGTATTCAATGCAAGTAATCTTGCATAAAGTTTACTCTTACCCCAGTATACGTAGAGCTTATATGAAAGCTGTTTGTCTATATTGCAGAATCATGACTATATTATGATTTGAGCATTGAGTTTGCTATGCGTTCGTGCTTTAATGCGTGCAAGAGAAGTTGTAACTTGATGAGAGGATTTCATGTGGGCAAGCAATTCTCCAACTTCAATTCTGAGGATGTTGTCTTAAAAACAGTTTGTGCTCAGTTGAGGAAAAGGAAGTGGAAACATGTGGAGCACATTTTGCCAAATCTAAGTAGTTCGTTGGTAAGTCGTGTTATTTGTGAACTTCAAAACTCCCCCCAATTAGCATGGGAATTTTACAAATGGGTTGCAGGCAAGGAGAACTATGCACATTCATTAGCTTCTTCTTGTTCTATGATTCATGTCTTGGTACGTGGGAAGAGGTTTGATGATGCATTATTACTAATGAATGATTTGCTCTGTGCAAAAGGCATGTTGCCATTGGAGATTTTGCAAGCACTGATTAGTAACTGCAAAGTGTATGATTCAACTCCAGCCGTGTTTGACGCATTGGTTAGGGCATGTACCCTGACTGGGGACACGAAAGGTGCTCATGAGATTATTCAGCAGTCCAAGCAGGCTGGCTTTATGGTTACCATCCACGGCTGGAATAACTTTTTGAGTCATCTTTTGAAGCTGAACAATATTGTCGATTTTTGGAAGAACTATAAGGAAATGGTCTCAAATGGATATCTTGAGAATGTGTACTCTTTCAATTTGGTAATACATGCTCTTTGCAAGGAATATAAGTTACTGGAAGCAGTATCAGTTTTCTATCGAATGATGAAGAAAGGAGTTTGGCCTAATGTGGTCACTTTTAACATGATCATAGATGGAGCTTGTCGGATGCATGATATGGAACTTGCACTCAAGATTGTCAGGAAAATGGGAATAATGTCGAGAGAGTGTGTTCAGCCTAATTCAGTCACATTCAATTGTATCATTAATGGGTTCTGCAAAACAGGGAGGATGGCCGCTGCAAAAGAAGTTTTCAGTGAAATGATCACTCTAGGTATTGAGCCAAATGTTAGAACATATGCAACTCTAATTGATGGTTCTCCACGAGTGGGGAGTTTGGATGAGGCATTCCGATTGTGCAACGAAATGGTGATAAGGAGATTGATGCCCAATTCCATTGTCTACAATTCTTTATTAAGTTGGCTTTACAAAGAAGGAGATTTGAAGGGTGCAACTTTATTGTTATCCGACATGATTGAAAAATGTATATGCCCTGACAGTTTCACCTACTCTATCCTTTTAGAGGGACTATGCAGTCGTGGATATATGAATGAAGCTATCAAAATCCACAAGCTTATGCTAGAAAAAAACCAGGCAGAAGATAATGTTTGTTACAATGTTCTAATCAAATATCTTTGTAGAAGCAAGCAGGATTTGGGAGCCTGGCAACTTGTGGGCAGCATGTTTGTCCGTGGTTTAGTTCCTGACATTGTAACATATGGCACTTTGATCGATGCATACTGCAAGGAGGGGAATATAAGACTGGCAATTGAAGTTTATGAGAAAATAGCCAAGTTGGAAAAACATCCTAACCTCATTATATACAATTCTGTTTTAGGTGGTTTCTGCAACATGGCATTAATGGATGCAGCAGAATCTTTGGTGGATTCATTGGAGAGCATGGGATTGTTCGATTCTATAACCTATAATACTTTGTTACACGGCTATTGTAAGAGTGGGAATGTCAACATGGTATTTACTTTGGCTACAAAGATTGGTGGTGTAGATAGCATGGTGAATATAGTGACTTACAACATACTGATAAACTTTCTTTGCAAATTTGGCTGCATGTCAAAGGCAAAGGAACTTATGACGGTAATGTTTACTCGAGGAATGTTTCCTGACTCTGTAACTTATACTACTCTTATAAACAGTCTGAACAAAAATTGCAGTCCACAGGAAGTGATTGAACTCCATGACTACATGGTGCTCAATGGAGTAATTCCAGATTCCTATACATATGAAGTAGTCGTGAGGCCATTGCTTGAAGAGCTGGATAAAAATGCTGGAAGTTAGCATGGCTGAACATGGTTTAGTAATGCAAGCTGCATGCACAAATTCCCTGTGGAAAGATAATTACCTAAATGTTTGGACTAACGCAAAAAATTCTCTCTCCTCAATATTGACCAAGCTGCTCTGGTCTTGTGTAAATTTTTCACTAAGCGGAATGGTTTGCTTATGATCCATACCGAGACCTTCTCTCTTCTTATGTTGATCTTCCTTTTACCCATTGGATATGCTCTTCTTGTTTGATCTGTACAGGTAATGTCAATTGATACATGTTTTGTCCCATTTATTCTTTTCATGTGTCTAGCTCTTTAACTTTAATGTTCTCTCTCCATCCCAGGATCAAGGCTGCCTTCTGTTGCTGTTCTGTCTGATTCATTTCCTCGTAGAGCCCAGAGATGGGATGGTGACACTGGGACATGGATTGAATTGCAAAATAGATTGGGTTTGTAAATTCAGGTTACAAAATTTCTTGGATGAAAGTTGCTGCATTATACACTCTGTGCAAAATCGTTTTACCTTGTTTGTGCTACGGGAAGTTTGATGGGATTGAACTAATTGTAGATATTTGAGATTTTAATTACTTTGTGATCTAAAAAATTATGGCTTCAGCCTTACTTTGGTCTCATCTCCAATTTATCTTACCAGTCCAATCTCTGATAATTAGACAACACCACCATTTTGCACTGGCTTTGACCTTTTTCTTTTCATTTTGCTTCTGAACATATATGCTTGCAGTGGTTGTTTTTGGATTAGATGTTCAATTTGTAGTTGTGTAGGTCTCTTTGAAATTTCTAAAGCCTTTTTTGTTTTCTGGTAAGTCAAACCTTAATTTAAAGCAGTCTAAGTTGAATCATTTCTCAATTTGCTTGGATTTAATCTACGGCTACTTAGGCACATTGGAGCTGGAAATCTTGTCAATCTAGCTGCGTTCTTCATCAGAAAGGGACCTCTTCACTCCTCCTCCCATTATAATGCCCACGCAACTGCTAATGATGATCCTGAAGTTCTGCTGGATCAATTTTTCCACATAATGATCGCTCGTGAGATCATTGGTGCAACATCTCTATTTGTTGACTTGGTTTGGAAGTAAGTTGCATATGCAATGCTGTTATTTTTTTCACTAGCAGGAAGCATCTTTTTCGGTAAAGCGAAACCCTGACAGCTCCAAAGAAAAGACTTTCTAGGTGGATTAGTGATTTATATCCTGTTATACTCTTCCTGCAACCATGCGTCAATGCTTTGTCTCTTATTTACTGATTTTAGATGCTGTTTTCAGCTTTAAAGATCTGATCATAGCATTTAGTGTTGTGTTTCTGTTTTTGCGATCTTTGAGGAATGACTGTTAAGCTAAAAGCTTTGGCAAGGAACTCAGTTTTCACAATCTTGGAAATGATCTTAATATAAGTTTCAGGTGGAAGAATTAAATTCTCCAGATGAGAACCTTAGTCTTTAATCTGCAAGAGGATCTTCTTGGAAAATGATGGAATTGTTTGCCCCGATGGCTTCTTCATTTGCCTGCTGGTGCAATTAAAACAACATTCTATTTTGCCATTTGTCCTGCAAGAGATTAAGATGTAATAGATGCTTGCTAATACAGTCATGCAAACTTACTAGAACAGGGTCAATGGGGGATAAACTTGCTAGAGCCCTGGAGATATTTCATGCTAGCTTGATTACTTTGTTCTGGCCTTCAGGCTCAACTATTTCATTTCATGACTCTAATTCCTACTGATTGATTTTGTGAGTAACCTTGGTGTATACAGGTCTGTGCACCTTTGACTAGGTAAAAAGCTGCCCCTTTCACATATTATCTACGCAGAATTACCGACATTTTTTTTCAGAAGCATGTACTTTTCCTTTAGTTCAGTTTTGTCTTCTTGTCGCTTCTCAGTTTCTTCTACTTCAAAGGTGGCATGAAAGCACTGATTGGTTGTGGGGAATTAGTGCAATTGTGGATATAGTTATTGTTCCAAAACTGAACTGGACCATTCTGTTGGATCGTAAATTGGACCGCTAAAATTATATCATTTTCTTTTCTTGTCAAGAAAGAAAAGAACAATCTTTTACATGACTATTTTTACCCCTCCCTATTCTGGTTTTGCATAGGGTTCTAAATTATTTTATAAGTGCTACTGATAATAGTTTAAATTGTAAACTTGTTTTGCGATGATCCTGCAGAGCATTGTTATTTAGTCTCTTTGCTAATTTCTATGGTGACTTCTGTTCTCAACTCCTCCACTCCAGGGAAAAGATTGGGACGGTCAGCAGATAAGAGGTCAACAATATGATCGATCACATGGTGTAGGGGCTTCAATGACCAAAAAAAGTATGGTGCACTGTGCCCCAAATGCAGCGTGGGTGCCTCTTTGTACAGATCTGGGTACACTGGCTTGGTGCAGAACCGTCAACGAATTGCTTTCTTGGTGATTCAGTTTGATGTTGGTGGTCTGTGTGGACATCAAGGGGTCAATGAATCCATGACTTGTTAATAAGAAGAAAGTAATTTTGTGAGAGAAATGACGTGTCCTTTGTAACAAGTTCAAAAGTTTAAATTGCTAATACTTTCTGTATGTGTCGACATAAATTATCTGAAAGCTCAATGGTTCTCTGGTACGGGTTGAGGATGACAGATCACCATAAACGCAAAAAAACTCGGATTAGTGATTTCTCGGTGCCATTTGTTCTTGGACTGTTTGCCGAATTCTGGTCCTATGATGGTGGCGTTCGTGGACCATATTTTCTCTGCAACATTTATTAATTCTTCGTTGATTGAAACTCTTGCTGGTGAAGTCATGGAGCCGCTTGGTTAATGGAGATAGCATATCATTACTCTGTGCTATCCTTGAGTGGATAGGTTCTTTGATCAAAGAAAATAAAAAAGAGAATTCTCACTCATGATTCTTATGTTCTCCTGGGCGAATATCTCCAACCATTCCATAAAACAAGTCGAGTGAAAAATCTCACCCTCAAGCTATAGGAAATCCTTTCCGATAAATTCGAAGCGTTGCCACGACAAAAGGTGAAAATACAAAGTGCTTTTTCGTTTGACCACCTCAAAGCAAACTCGTGCATATCGATGGTGAAAAAGGAGCTTACGCTACAGGCAACGTGGCCAAGAAAAAACTAATCGAATAAAGGGCGAAAAATATCATGTTTCTAAGGTAAGGATAACAGACATTCCAGGAGAAGGAGAGGCATCCTTCAAGAATGACGGCAAATGACGCATCGGAACCCTTAAATTGCTTTTGTGTAGGCATATAATTAAGTTCTTTCACGAACGAGGAGCGTCTGATAAGTCCATTTAAGGCACCCGAGTACATGATGTTTTTAAATGGTTTGACGAAATTCACAGATAAAATACGTATTGCTGATGAAATGTGAGGATAGTGAAAGCTCGATGGGCATTTCTTATAATTTAATTCATAGAAAGTTCCCCGCTTCCATACAGAATCTTCGAACGATTGTACAAAGCAAGAAGACTGGATCTTGTTTCATAAAACTAGCGTTAGGAGACTCTGAACATACATGGAGGCAAACCATCAAATGCTCGCAGAAAAAGGAATCGCAGAAAAGGGAACGGAAGTGCATAGAAAGACACTACTAAATGGCAATTAGCAAATTCGTGTTGCGTGATAAGCAAATATTAGCAATGAGAGTACCAAATCGGAATTACACAATTTCACTCCATGTAAAAGGGTACAGTTACTCGGTCAAGTGAACACATAGATTCAGTAAAAGAAGCATGTCAGCATACACTACAGCAACTTTATTCTCGACTCTTGAGGACCTGCAAGTTATAGGCATACAAACATTTGGAAGAAAAAGAAATTACCGCTATAATTATTAAACATATGTCAGACCAATGATTAGATCAGCAAAAACCGTTCATACCATCTGATTTAACACGTCTCTGCTGTAGCATAATTGACTATTGGTACTATCATCGACACATCTCAATTTTGCCCATTAAGGATTTAACAGGAATTTATCACGCTCAGACAACAAAGAGTTTGCTCCAATTCAAACAATTCCTAACAATTTGATGGACATTGCTAAATTCTTAATCTTAGATGCATCTCCCCAACTCTCACCCATGAAGTCCCTTGTATATTCCAAATATTCAACTCGAGTATTTTAAGCCAAATTCAGCTTCTATCTTGTGATCCTGGTCCCACCCATGGTTTTTTAAACTCTCTTCCATAAAGGAAAAATAATGCTGAACATTATAAGCTTCAGAAGAGCACAGCCTTATAATTTCAGTAAACTACAGAGGCATCCAAGACGTTTTCGGTAGAAAATGAGACCCCAAAATTTGATTCTCTAAGAATAATGATATCCTATTCCTCAATCAAGACAGAGGGGAGAGCTAGCCAAGAGGTCAGTGGAAAGAAACATCTTTCTAAACAGCCAAAAGATCTACAATCATGTGTCTTAGACAGCCACTTAACTTCTCTTCCCCTAAGACCAAGTTACAAACAAAGGTTACAATTTATCATCAAATATGCCAACAAAATAAATACAAGGAAAGTATGATGACCATGGAGGGTTATTTACATGTGTTCTGTAATTGCTCCAATGAAAGGTTAAAGGTAGAGGATGCCCAAAAATGTTACAAATGCTCAGTAGCAATAAGAAGTACAATGCATAAGAAAATCAATTCACTTGGAGCAACAAAAGCAAATGGGTGGATTTATGTAGCTAGCAGATGACAATTCTGAGAATCAAAAACAAAAGAACTTTACCTGAGCTCACCTCATTCTACTAAAGTAAGATCAAGAACACCCAAATGGAACCTGAGACAGAGGCAAAATACCAAATCCTAACAGGAGTCATCCTTAATTGAATCCTAAGAGCGATCTATTGGTCATTTTTTTTCCGACATTTCATTATTCAGCAAAGCAAATATTCTGATGAAGATATTCTCACATGAATTTACTTTCAAGTTAATATCATGAAGGTTGCAACTTTTACCTGCTTCTGCAATATCGATCAAAGAAATAACCATGTCTAGTGCCAGTTGCCACTCATCACAGCAACCCTGTCTCAATCAATATGGAGCTGCAACTCCATCACCTTTCTAAAAATTTACAACTCTGGCATAAATGATGATTATTCTTGCCGATCCAACAGTAAACAGAAGCAGATCTGGTGCTACTGTCTCCATGATCAGTCACATTACCAAAGAAAGTGAGGAAACAAGCAAAATTAATTTCTCCACAACTTATAGACCTCTCAAAATTAATTGTCCTTCAAAAGTACACTAAGACAAGATTTATACTAGATGAATACACATGAATGTTGTTTTTGACCAGATAAATCGAGTCTGAAATTCTTTCACTATATAGAGTTAGAGAGATATCTGCAGCACATAGTACAACAGAAGATCAGACCTGAGAACAAAAAATTCACAATAATCACTGATTTATCTTCATATCAAATGAAGAATGTTATAACTCAGTAACACCCTCTCTAACCATCATGACAGGGTCCAGTATTCCATAACTACTCGTAACTAAATTTCCATTAAGTTCCTGCACTCACACTTTTTCACATATTTGATTAATCATACAGTTAAGAACTTCAAAATCCTCGTTTGAAAAGGCTAGACAGCACCATTTCAAGGAAGTAAATGCTGCTTCAAGTAGCAAGTTCTCGCTTTTATTGCAATCTCAATGTCTCCTAGGAGTCGCAAATTACAAAACAACATTTTATGGAGCTATAAAATAGTATTAACTAAGTTTAGATCCTTGTAACCCATAACAATAATGTTGAGGTTTTATGCATCCGAATCCAGTTTTAATTGAAGATGTTCTCTGATCTAGTGTCTTAGTTATTTCTGCTCATAAACCTATATATTAAGTCTCTTTTCTGCTTAATTCCCCCAAATATTATCTTCAGCCAATGTTTCTGTCAATCAGACTGTTATACTAACTGCTGAAGAGGTGTAAAAAAAGAGTATTACAACGGAAAGAATTTCAGGCATTAATTTCAATTCCTTTATACAGGGGAAATAGTCTCAAGACATTACAAAAATAGCTTCCTAGCCAGACATAAGAAGCCAGGAGCTCAATAATATAAAGTTTCCTTACACACTGCCAGGAAGAATGCTATAGCTCATTTTTTTAACCACAGCAGAAATCGCCAAGCTCTTTCTGGAACTATCTTTTTACAAAATTAGCTAATACACTCCGTGGAACTGTCAATAGGAAGGGAAAAAATGGAAAAACATCGAAGCAATTGAAGGAGACTAGGAATATGACAATCTATGATTTGACCTATAACAATTATCTAAACACCACGTAAAAGAAAACAACAGTAAGAGGGCAAACAATAGGAACAAGGGACTGCTATTTAAGAAATGTAGATCACGAGGGTTTTTATTCCTTGTTACCGAATCTTCTAGCAATTATAGGACGTACATCATCAGCCTCAACCAGAGTCTCTAAAAAGGGAAGGAGTGATACTAATGCACAATCTGATGGATCATCAAACCAACTCTTAATAGGAATTCCATTATTCACTTGCAACCGGAATACCTGAAATAATCAAAGCGGAGCAACCCCAAAAGTGAGAATTCTATGTAAGGCAGAAGATTTTCTATGTTTCTTCACAACACTTCTTTGCAATTATAGCAATTATAGCATGTATCATTAGGATGAACTTGCACAAAACACACTGAATTTACACTCCCCCCCTCTCCCCCCCACCTTTCTTTTTCTCTAGATTTAAACCTATTGTGTGCACCCTCAGCAAACAACTAATTGGATTCCCAAATCAACACCTTTTTAATTGACCTGGAACATAAAGCATAACTGAGTTTATTAACTTCATATAGTCCAAATATTCAGACAGATATGACCAATAGAACTACTCACAGTTTCACAGAGGATTATTTATACTGCAATCAAAGTTCATTTCTCAGGGTGAAAACCAGAAGCTTTTAAACTAGACAAAGTAGAAGGTAATTAAATTAGAAGTACATGGTAAAGCACAACTGGCACCATAAAAAATATGAGGATTCACAGTAAGCATGATAAGGAAATAAAAGTAGAAGTCAGCAAGAGGCAAAAGGTAAATAAATGGGAAGTGGACAGGAGAGTACCTGTGGAGAATTATCAACAATAGCAACTTTAGCCAAGTCAACACCTAAGATGGTCAAATCTTTCGTGTAAGTGTCATCACAAAAAGTACATGATTCACGATAAACTCGACGTGATATTAGCTTTTGGTATGGATCCAGTATGTCAAGCAGTTGCTCTGCATAGATGCTTTGGCTGGCTGTAAAGATAACAACATTGAACAAGTCTGCAACTCTCTCCAAGAAGGTTTGCAGATAAGGCCGTTTTTTGACATATACAGTGTGCTCTTTCATATTGAAAAAGACAGTAAAGGTAAAATCAGCATCATCACAGGGCTCCAATGTAGAATGAACGAGTGTTTCTGCAACAACCACGACCAAGTGCAATGGCACTTCATGATTAGATGTCGTTCATGAATCTGTATCATAGCTAAGCAAATAACAGAATCTAGCCAAAGCAATCAATTTCACCGGCAGATGCACTTCAAAGCATTTTCTCGATAGATTAAACTTGGAATAGACAAGAAGAGAGTATGAAGGATGCAGAATTATCGGAAAACACCGGCTTTTTTATGCCTGTAATCACATGCAAGAAGCTAACCATGAATATTTCTCTGTCAATCCTTCGGAGCTTTTTGGAATTTTGGTTAATTCTATTAAACAGACACTGATTTGCTTAAAATGGGTTAAGACCTTGTCAGCAAGCTTGTGTCATTGGTGCACTTTTATCTTCTCGCTCTTCTTTTCTTTTTTGGGTGCAATCACGTAATCTACCTCACTTCATTTGATCTTTCTATCACTGGCTATTACTGACATTTAAAACTGTCAAATGGCTGGCTCTGTAGAAGATTGACATTTTATGCAAATGCAGTTCCCAGTCATTGAGAGGGGGGTCACCCAAGACAATGCATCACCAGCCCCAGGCAGCACCAGGCCCTGGCCAGCCACTTACCACAGTCCTGGCACACCCTCTGATTGTGTCAAGCTGTAGTGATGCCCCTCCCTCCCTCCCACTTACCACAGTCCTGGCACACCCTCTGATTGTGTCAAGCAGCAGTGATGCACCTCCTTCCCTCCCTCCCTCCCTCCCTCCCTCCCTCCCTCTCTTTTAACTCCTTTGTAATCAGATATTGATGTCAGCACTCGCTAGTAACAATGGATGTGCTCCATAATTGCAAGTGAAATAGTGGAAAGCATCCCTAAGTGTTCGAGAAAAAAAGGTTTACCTGTTTATTTTCCAGGGAAAAAATCCAAAATCTTTTAGAAAAAGAATAGTTTGACAAACAGGTGCCATTCACATTCACAGGTGCCAGTCATTAGAGTTCTGAAACTTCTCTTACCACAAATTAAACAGTTATGGCGGCAACAAAAAGAACAATACAGCTACAAACTCATGCTTACCTATTACACTCATATGATCCTTTTTATTGTACTTAAAATTTGTGCTCAAATTGCAAGAATTCCTAAGTCTCGTACAAAATTGTGCTTATCATTGAAAATGATATAATGTCTGGCTCCCTGCTTCTAGAATAGACAGCTAACATAAACATATTCACAACATTGATTATTTCTGATAGGAAAAACCCTGTCATGGGCTTTTAATAAGACAACAAAACTAACAAGAGATATTGATAAATGACTATGAAAGGTGATAATTAGTAGAGGATACACAACCCCAGATAAATACTGCATTCTTTTAGTAAGTAGTGTTTGACTGACTAATCAGTTCAGAAATTGACATTAAAAGTGACAGAACATTAGTAGGTGCCACAGTACCTTCATCAAGTCATTGACTTTGGATTCTGACGCCTTTCTTTATTAAGGAGAAAACGGAAGAACGAAATATAAAGGGGATAAGAAACAAAGAGGAGAGAAGAGTGTGCAGGATCAAAAGTTTCCCCCTAGGCTACAAAAATTGTTCTCGACAGATTGTCCTCTCAGTCTACCTATCCATACACACATATAATTCTAATGTTTATTTACTTAAACCAGAGAGGAGGGAGGGAGGGAGGGAGGGAGGGAGGAGGGGGTGTGCAAATTATAACATAAGCTTCTTACCATCGAGATCAAGCACCAGTGTCACAGATTTCCTTTTCTGCATTTCCTTGTGCGATGCTGTGGGCTGAAAACTCGACACTTCATCGGACAAGTCCGGTAATGTTCTGATGAACAAATGTGGATCAAAGCACTCAGCTTCGTCCAAACCAGAATGGCATTCTGATTCAGAGTTGTAGCATCTCATCTGATCAATTGACATATAAAAGCTGGGTCCATCTGGATCAACTGTTCCTTGTTCATGTGACTTGGTATCTTCAACTGCACTAGCAATAAGTGTACTCCCTACAAGTGGTACCATCATGTATTTGTCAGAGACATCAAACAGCATACTTGACTCATCACCCTCGTACCCAGTTAAAGGTGTTAATCCAGTTGCATCATCGTCATCCATTGTAACATCATCAGGTCGTAAACCCGTGATAAACATGTCAGAGATGTAGAAATCTGATATACTGCAGCTTTGGTAGTCACATGACCCCTTGTTTTGAAAGCTTTCATCTGCCTCCAACAATGCCACACCAAAATCACAAGTGCTACCTGCCAAGTCTGCCAATGAAATCAGGCATTAGAATTAAGCTCCTCAAAACTAATAATTCTATGAAGGCATGCACACCAGAAAATAAAATAGCGCCAACTCAACAAGCGGAATAAGTAGTTCATTAAACAATTAACGTTCATACATGAAAATATTGAAGTGACCATGTGATCTGACAAGTAAAAAACAACGAAGCCTGCTTCCATTTAAGAAGTGAGAATTTTAAGGTTTGAGACAAGGGATAAAATTAGTGGAGTGCAGATGCATTAATGAAAAGAAACACCCTGTGGGGGATCAAACACACTATCGGGTAAAATTAAGGCATCCTTGGCAGCAAAGGATGCTTACGCCAATGCCATATCCAACAAGAAAAAAATGGTGCTCAAAAGAAAGGTAGGGGGGAACAGGATATTAGTCACATCAATTTAGGCAACAGTTACACAATCTCTCCTACAAGAATTAGTTCTCTCCCTCACTGCAGTTGCAGCAGATTAACAAAAGGAATATAAACAGATAACCAGACGAGATAGCACAAAAGGTACTTCTAGAAACAGAAACATCTTTAATGGATGAAAGTCAAAACAGTACCAAAGGAGACACTTTCTATGCTAAGTAGTTCATCAGGCTCCAAAATGGGAGAAAAAATAGTCTCCAAATTAGTTGGACTGGAATGGGAAGGTTCCTGCAATTAACAAACTCCAACTGTTACATTAGCACAGGATACACGACAGTAATAACAATTTCAGAGCATATTGAAGAAGCAAGCTGGATTCTGCAGATTGAATATACAAATAGAAATTGCTGATAAGTTTGCCCC
Source organism: Eucalyptus decipiens (assembly GCA_014182575.1). NCBI lineage: Eukaryota > Viridiplantae > Streptophyta > Magnoliopsida > Myrtales > Myrtaceae > Eucalyptus > Eucalyptus decipiens. Next base: position 35,588,489 of record CM024613.1, read on the forward strand.
ACTGAAGACAAAATTTATGGAATTTGATTATTAAAAAGAAAAAGACTGCTTTTCCAAAAAAAAAGAATCAACTTTTTCTAATTGCTGAGCCAATTTCCTCGGTTGAATATCTGGATGTTTCCACTTTTATGAAAAGTTTCCAATTCTGATCCTTTTCAATTTCACTTAACAAGATTGATAATATGTCGTGTTGTTTGCGCCCACTTAACTAATCATACTAGTCCTCCCTTTGTTTTCATACTTGAACATATATTTAATCAGAAATGAATATAAAAATAGATGCTTCGCACAGGTAACCAAAAGGAAAAGCTAGCCCTATAGATTCATTTCAGACAAACAATTCACGAGAGAACAACAGAAAACGAATGCCTAACTAAGTTCATATCTAGCTAAAAAAAATAAGAGAGCAAAATGTCAAATCCTGACCGATGCTCTCCCACACCTCTCAAGTACCGAGATTTGTCAGATTCATCCTAATTATCAGTAACATCATCCTGCCCAATTATTAGTGTTAGTTATTGCTGAAGAAACATGCAGGCTTGAGGAACAAGTAAATTCATTTGCATATTAGGGATAACTACTTAGGAAGTCTTTGGCAAATCGATAGGCTGACTCAACCACAATATGACCCAAAATAAATTAGAAATAAAATTAAATTTTAAAAAGTTTTACACGTCAGAGAAACAGACAGTGATGAAATCCAAAGAGTAAAATACCATTTTGCCTGAAGAAGATGAATCGGCAAGAAATGACACCTGCTTCTCTAGATAACTCTTTTCCTCATCAAGTTGTTCCAGTTTGGCAATGGCTCCATTGCAGTCACTATCTTGAGTGGCCACTTCTCTGTCTGAAATAGTAGGCACAGAATACAGAATGCTCAATAGAGAGAAGCTGATGATGCAACTGATTACAAAATTTGCTGCCTGTGTAAAATACATTGGTTGCGCCTCATTGTATCAAGTGTAACTAATGCAAGATGCAACATATCAATTGTGTTCATATTTAAAACATTCAGTATGAAGAAACTTCAAAAGTTCAACATATACAATAATAAGATGTGACACATCCAATTGGGTCCATATTTAAAACATTCAGTATGAGGAAATTTCTAAAGTTCAACATATACAATAATCAACGACTTGTGGGTAACTGAATTTGCCATCAAGTGTTACATCATGGGAAATAGCATGGAAAATTTAATGCATTGAGACTGTTTTATTTTTTGTCAATGCTATGAACACAATGCAGTCTATAAAAACAAATATGAAATAATTTCCCCTAGATTCCATATTAACTGGGAAAGGAAACTGAATGAACAAAATGCAGTTATGAGAAAGGTTATTAGCGATTCACCTGATATTTTAACTTGTGGACACATCAGAGGAAGCAACAGAAACAGAGATAAACTTCATGCAGTTGGTAAAATAACAGATAAAGAATAAAAGACAACAGATTGTGATTGCGTACCAGTGAGGAAACCCAGAGAAGAAAAGTCAGATTCTGCAGTTTGTTGAGTAGTTGAAAAATCAGAACATGATTTTTTTGAAACTTTACATGATTTAGGACATACACAAAGACCATTCGCTTCTCTTAAAGAGGCTTTGCCTGGTGTGCTTTTCATTCTTAATGCTGGCATTTGATTGACAGTTCTGGTATAAATGACAATCTTGACCTTGAAACATCAGCTTAGGAAGCAAGCCCCCTTCAATCAACCAAACCGCAGTCAAACCAGCAGAAGAAGTATGAAGACTATGAAAGCCTGCATACATAATGAAACACACATGTTGGAAAACGATGGGAAAGAGTTGTATGAAGCATCTCTAAGTCGTGCAACACGCTACAGGATAAACATCAAATCCACAATGAACCATTCACTCAAGGCAATCCTTCTAAAAACTAGTAGAAATTTCTCATAGGAAATTTTTCTAATGATAAAGAGAATGCAATTAAGAAAATACCAGGAGTTACTGCCCTTATACAAAATGGCTTCAAGAGGGAAGCTACCCATATACGAAATTATGCACAAAAGAGAGTGTCTAACAATTTGAACAAACTAGAAGTACCCAATCTAATATACCCACAATACCTCGAGTGAAGTGCGTAAAAACTAACCCGTTTGGTTCGGTATTTGGAAGGGGCTTTGGGACTCTAAAGTCCCTTGGCCAAATGCAAATGCGTTTGGTTCGATTTTTTGGGCGACTTTGGCAAGATGCAATTGCATCTCCAAATGGCTCTAAGGGCCTTTAGCCCAATGGCCTACAGTTGACCAGTACCCAAGGCTAAAAAGTATTCTCAATGTGAAGCAAAGATCTAAATTTATTCATAGTTTGATCATATTATATATCTCTGAGCACCAGGGATAGAGGCTTAGACCCCATATATATATCCCCAAACATGATATATTTACACACTTGGTGAAAAAGACGAACAACCCATTTCCGTGCACCCAAATCACAAACAAAGATCCACTACTTGGAACACTGAGTAATGCAACTGCCTAGTTAAGAATGGTTAAATTGAAAGACAAAATTAAAAACCCACCCTTTAGTAGATTCCTTTGAATGATAAACTCAAGATAGACCAAAACCTCAGAAATGTCAAACTGAGAAATGAAACTTCCCCAGTCAATTCAACAACTACATACTCAGCATCCATTTGAAATTCTGTTTTTCACCATCCACTACCATGAAACAGGAATACAAGACATCTAAAAGAAGAACAGACACAATATCACAAAAATTCCCGAGGAAACGAGGCGGCCGTACACATCGACCGCAACTCCAGGGGCTCGCAAACATAGAAAGAGAAAAAGGAAACGATAAAAGTTCGAAATAAGCAAAGCATGGGATTACGATCCACCCAACTAGAAGCAAAGTCGACCAGCTCACGAGAATTCCAGCCCCAGAGACCAAGTCAACTCAGTCAAACCAGCGTACAGCAGAGCAAATTCATCCTCACCGAACGAAACTCGCCAAGCAAGAAACGCAGCCAAACAACAAGCCGCGCCTCTCACTTCCGTCACGTTCAACAATCACAACAGGTTCGAACAAAAGAGCAGGTAATCAACAGCGAACTAAGGAAGAAAAAACAAAAGAAAACAAAAGAGACAGAGACATCGGGCCCCCTCGTAAAAAACCCAGAAACGAAAAGACCGCGCGAAGCGCGAGAATCCTCAAATCCGAGAAGAGAGCGAAAACGGCCGGAGTCACGGAAGTCAAACCAAAGTCGTCGAAGCCAGCAACGGACGCGGACCCAACCGAAGACGACACAAGAACGACCGCAGCGCCCAGGAGCAGGGCGAGAGGACACCGCGGGAAGCACGAATTCAGCAGCTGCTCATGCTCACTTGTCCGAACGAGAGAGAAAGCGAGCGAGCGAGCGAGAGAGATAGAGAGAGAGAGAGAGAGAGAGAGAGAGGAGTCCATACGACAGCTCTGCAGCAGTCCCGACGAGAAGCTCCAACGTCCCCCCGCGAAGAAGACGCGATCACGCACCGAAGCTCGAAGCGAGGATGGATTCGGAGCGAGAATTCGGAGGAGCAGCAGCAGCAGAGCCGGGCATACCTGCAGAGCTCGATCTTAGAGAGAGAGAGAGCGAGCAGAAGAGAGAGAAAGGAGATGAGACTTTTGTTCTGTTTTTCCTTCTCTCTCTTAACTTCCACGAACGGTCAGCAGAGGAACTGGTGCTGTTCCCGCGAGGGACAGGTGGACGGCTGGGATCGGATCTTTCGGGGGAGGGGCGAGCGACCGGTCGGGTTGCGCCACGTGGGGGCGAGGGGCCAGCTCGGCGTGACGCGTTCGGCACGTGCGGCGTCGAGGGGAGGTGGGGACGGCGTGCGTGTGGTCCGGAGGCCGCACTGCCCCACGCCTGGGTTTTGGCTTTCCCTCGCTTTTTGCTGCTTTTGTCTGCGCGGAAGTTTCGTACATCATGCAAAAGAAATTCGAGCATGACATGATAGAGGAGGTGATCACCGGACGGCGGACGGGTTCAACCCCGGCCCTAGGCCGAGCTTAGTGTGTTGCTTCGGCTCGCCAATCACATGTGACTTATGTAGAGAGTTTTAGGGGTGTCTGGAAACCGCCTAAACCGGAATCGGACCAAACCGGACCGGACTGGCCGGTTTTGGGCGGTTCTCATGGTCAGCGGTCCGGTTCCGGTTCCTAATCTTGGAACCGGCGGCCGGTTGGTCCGGTTCTCGATTCCAAGGTGGGAACCAGGACCGAGCCGGACGTCGATCGGACCGGACCAAATTTTTTTATATATAATTTATATTCATATAACATATAAACACGTATAATATATTAATATTATATATGAAACTTATTGTAATCGGAATTGTAATTTATGTAACAATCTCTTATGTGGCCAAGAGACCACTAAAACTCTTGTTATTACTCTCCTCATGCTCACACTCTCTCTCTTGCTCCCCTCACTTGCAAACGACAAGGCACTTCAAGCCTTAAAAACTCTCATATCGACTAAACATTCAAAGTATAGAAGAGAGATTGTCTATAAAATCTAAGCCAAGCACAACATTTAATCACGTTGTTCATGGGTTTTATGCTTAAAATTAAGCATGAAACACATAAACTATGATTGATATTCACACAAGTGAAGTTTGAATATTTTGCACGTAGAAACAAGTGTGAGTAGTTTTATTAGATTGCTCGGAAACCGAATTTGATTGATTGGTCCGGAGCATGATTATTCTTTAGTGAATGGTCATTCTTTAGTGAAAAAATAAAATGCCAATTCTTTTGGACCGGACTGGAACCGATGGTCCGGTCTGGTTCTCGGTCCTAAGACCAACGGTCCGATCCACGGTTCGCAAAATTGGGAACCGATTCTCCAGGTCCGGTTCCCGGTTCCACCTTGGAACCGGACCGGACCGGGAACCGATCACCCCTAGAGAGTTTTAAGTCGAGCTTAGCCTGAAATGAAGATGGCCAAAACGGGCTTTCTCATATATGCTGCTAATATATAGTTACCATCATGTGCCAACTCTTATAAATATAGTAGTAATGACATGGTCATCTTTTTACCCAAAAGAGGCAATCTCAAACACAAACTTAATATTAATATATATGTCTATTTACATATCTAATAAAACAAAGAGTTTGCTATAAAATGAGAGTTCCAAAATCTATCCAAAACAATATATATACTCAACAAGAACACAACAAATATTATTAGACATATCCAACTATGTTTAACTCATACCCAAAACACAACCACCTAATGCCTCCTACCAATAGCACCATCATCTAACTTGCTGCTAGTTAAAGAACTTGAAAAATATTTCAAAACGAATGATATAAGAAATCTTAGCTTAGTGAGTAGTACGAATTTCTTTTAAGTATATCAAACAATTATCATGCATTTTTATAAAACAATATCAAAGCTAATCTATCCCATAAAATATCAAAAAATTAATAGAGAGCTATACCATTTCAACAGCAGCTTTTACGCATCAAAATTACTTATCAAATCAACAATAACAAATCACTCATCAATGATTTATTCCATTGATCAACCTCTGTCAAATCAAACATTAATGGCCTATTTCAATTAGCAAGCTAACGCTCAATATTAAACTATGGCCATGCTTAACATCCATAACAAAGATGACCAAATTCCCACTCGGCTAGATTTTCACTAATGTCGTTTGGGGATTTAACCCAAAAGAATGTCCTAACAACAATAGTATGCATACTTATCCTTTTATTGGGTTCTGATCATACCTGCAGAGCTCGATCTTAGAGAGAGAGAGAGAGCGAGCAGGAGAGAGAGGATGAGACTTTTGTTCTGTTTTTCCTTCTCTCTCTTAACTTCCACGAACGGTCAGCGAAGAAGCGGTCGTGTTCCCGAGGGACAGTGGGCCGGGCCGGGATCGGACCTTTCGGGCGAGGGGCGAGCGACCGGTAGGGTGGCGCCACGTGGGCCGAGGGACCAGCTCAGCGTGACGCGTTCAGCACGTGCGGCGTTGAGGGGAGGTGGGGACGGTGTGCGTATGGTCCGGAGGCCGCTCACCACCCCCGGCTTGGGTTTTGGCTTTCCCTCGCTTTTTGCTCCTTTTGTCTGTGCGGAAGTTTCGTTTATCATGCTAAAGAAATTCGAGTATGACATGATTGGAGGTGATCATCGGACGGGTTCAAGCCCGGCCCTAGGCCGAGCTTGGTGCGTTGCTTCGGCTCGCCCATCACATGTGACTTATGTAGAGGCTTTTAAGTCGAGCTCAGCTCGGAATGAAGATGGTGAAACAAGCTTTCTTATACGTGTTGCTAGTACGTGATTACTGTTATAGTAATAATGACACGGTCATCTTTTTACCCAAAATAAGCAATCTCAAATTGGGATTTGCCCCAGTGGCCACCCTTCCAACATAGAAGGGGGAGGTGAGGGGTTCAAATCCTCACCTTCTCAAGGGGGATGGGGGTGAGGACGCGTAAGTTTCAGGAGTGGGTTTCGACTCCCACGCCCTGTAAGAGACAGGGCAAAAGTCTGAGAGTGAGTATATAGTAGGAAGGAGTAGGACTAACAAAAAAAAAAAACACAAACTTAATATGATATATATATATATATATATATATATATATATATATATATATTTACGTATCTAATAAAATAAAGAGTTTGTTATGATATGAGAGTTCCAAAATCCATCCAAAACAAACAAATATTATTAGACATATCCAACTATCTTAACTTATATCCAAAACACAACCGCCAAATGCCTCCTGCCAATAGCACTATCATCCGACTTGCTGCTAGTTAAAGAACTTGACAAATATTTCAAAAAGGAATTATATGAGAAATCCTAGCTTTGTACATCGACTGACGTACTATATCCTGTTGAACAAGTAATGAATTATCGTCATTTTGATAATTTCATTTGATAAAACAATTGCATTTTGTTTGTAGAGATGATTAATTGAATGTTATCTTTTGATAATTTTCACTTTTTTAAAAATTAAGTGATTAAGCTATCATATGAATGTGTGTTTGTTTGAGTGAAAGTGTCTTTCAAAAATTAGATTTCGAATTTTCACTTGTTTGATATATCAAAGCTAACTAGTCAACCGAAAGTACTTTTTGATTATTGAAAATATCACAAATAAAATTAGAAAAGTAAATTTCTAAATCTCAAAAGGTGAAAACACTTTCGAAATTGCTCCTCTCAAAATTATTGATATTTTAATTTATTTTTTCTTCTACCTCCATCGATTGCTAGGCCTTGGCAATGGCCAATGAACAGCCACAAGTGTGGACGATTGAGGCTCAACTTTCGCCAAATCCCTATGAGGTCAAGCCTCGCTTATAGCTTGTTGCCGGTCGTCGTTAAGGTCGGCAACCAGTGGAGGAAGTAAAGAAAAATAAATAATTTTAAAAATCAATTTTTTTTAGTCGAGATAAAGTCATAAAATTAAAGTCATTTTTAAATGAGATTCAAAATATAAAATATTTTCAATCACATATCACCAAACAAAAGAAACCTATCCATTTTCCTTGAAAAAAATTTTCAATTTTTTTTTTAATTATGAAGTTTTCCCTTGGTGAGTACCTCGTGGCTTCTAATTAGTGAGATGTTGCTCATTCACTTTGCAAGAAGAATTTTCCTGCACTCTTCACTCATTTCGCTTCCAACTAGGATTCCTCGGGTGCTTATTCATTCAAGCTATTGGTTTTGATGAGTTTCGATGTTATGAATTAACAATGCAACTCTTTTTATTAAGATAAGGGTTTTTGATATTAGTCATATCATTTGATAATAATATTAAAGCATTTTTTTTATAGCGACTTGATTTTCATATAATAAATAAACTCAAGAAAATCTGAATAAATTCTTTATATTCGAGTTTATTGCAAAGTATTTTAATGACCTATCGACCAAATAAAGTTATTGTATGTCACAAATGATATTTTGACAGGTGAATGTTGAGGCCTAAGATAATCTATTTTTGAAATTGAAAAAATAAAAGGAGTGAATAGTAGTTACTTCCCAATGTTGACCGAGCAATCATTTTGAAAAGATGTTTATCCACGGGGCCACTACCAAATGTCAATTCCATAGAAAAAGCAAAAAGAAAAATCAGAAAAATTTGACTTGATAGCACCGAACACCTCAATTGGCACACTTGTCACAGATCGTTAATCTTTCTTGTGCATCTCTACGGCATTTATCTCAACCTGATTTTTATGTCACAAAAAATCTAAACTATATATTAGTGCACTTATAACATATATTTATTCCCCAAAAATCTAAGATTTACCTTAATTCAAAGTAAAGTGATATGGGTTACTAGTTTTGGTTAAATGTGACAAAAATATATTGGTTTGAGATTCTTTATAATACGAAAAATATTTTGAGATAAATGTGTTATGAGTGCACAAAATAGGTTTTTATTTTTATTTTAATTTGTGATATTAACGTTAAAAATTCCTCTAATGGGCACATGCCAAAAATGTATAATGCTAGTGAAGAGCCCCGAATTTTTGCTTGACTCAACATTGGAAATAAAGTAATTCCCTCATGAAACTCAATATTCTCATGAAAAAATACAATGAGTCAATCGTTAGTGTATAAATATTTAACATGATAAAAAGCTCAAAAGATACTATGAAAATTGTTAGAGATAGTTTCCTATAGAAATTTTTACTGTTATAATTAATTACAATATTTCTTTTGATTCTTTGTATATCTCAATATTTTGCATATCATTGATATTAATACAAACATATATAGAAGTTCCATATTTCCCTATTCCACATATTTCTTTTCTTTCTTTTGGGGGGGGGGAGGGGATGGATCCACATATTTCTTATTTGATGATGAAATTTATATAGATAGCTTAATTAAGTTTTACCAAATTTTCGAGTCATGTCTAAAAGTGAAACTCAGGAGAAGAACAAATGATAAATTTGGTATCTAAAAATTATGTCTCGCAAATTTAACTATGTAATTTGATTTTAAGATGTGAACTATCATAGAGAGAAGATTATTTTATTCAACCTCCAATTACATGTCCATGTCAAAATACTTAGTAGTAACATCAAATTTCACATAGGTAAAAATATCTAACTGTACGGATTTTAAACTGATAATGAGGTTTACGAGACCAAAAACCGTGGTTTTAAAAAACTTTTCCTCTCTTTATAAATACATATATGTTTATATATATTATATATATGTTTAATGAGAACAGAAATTTCATTTCACAAACAAAGCATTACAAATTCCCGTCATCCTTGTACACCATACAACCAGAAAAAAAGAAAAACAGAGGATACTAGGAGAGCATCCATAATTCATCTATTTTGACAATAATAATCATCATGATACAAACTGTAGGTTTTACATCACTAAATTTTAAAAGAATAGTATAATTATGGTTAGCCGTCAAAGTTGACTGATGTTTTGGCACATTAAGTCTATTTTAATAGTCTGATTTAGAATTTACTTTTAACCATATTTTTCAGCACTCATGTTAATCATAGATGGATGTCATTATGAAGTACATTTACATCTTCCTGGTAAGATTGTTTAAATAGTTTTTCAAATTATCTTGTTCATGTATTTTATTTTTTCTTCAAATTTGTAGCAAGATAGATATAGCTAAATTAATTGTGGAGATATATAATCTAATTCTTGGGCAGTTTATATAATTGTAATGTATGAAATAATCGATAGTTATATTGTAATTAATTCAAGAAATATGAATATGTCTACTTTAATCGTGAAATTGTAATTTCAAGTGGATAACTTTTTCATAAGTTATAGTGATGACTTATAGTTTCAATCATTATCTGTAATTACCATGTGTATCAAATTTACGAAATATAAGTTAAATTTATGTGATATTCTATATTTGAATTACCATTATATAAGTTATCTAAATATTAAAATATTTATCTCTCAAGATAAGCATATTAATTGAATAGGGTTGAAGTGAGTCTATTTCTGCACTGAAGTTCCGCCTGATGCCTTGCCATTTTCTCCATCATTTGTTTCTTGTGGGAAGAATCACCTTACGTGAGTCGAAACCTTGTTGGGTGATTGTCTGCTCCTTGTGCTCATCCCTAGTTTACTATGCGGATATATGTATATATATATGTGTGTGTGTGTGTGTGTGTGTGTGTGTGTGTGTCTAGAAATGAGATGTATCATTACGTTAACAAAAAGCTAAGTCGTTCTTGTAAACTAACTAAGTGTATTATCTCTTATATATACAAGTTAAGCTCTTCATATAATGAGTAATTCTTGTTTGCATAGCTTATTTTTAGTGAATACAAATTTTTTATTTCTCATTTTTCTTAAAAGAATAGTGGAACACTCTCAATAATGACACGATTCACAAAGATTTACCATGGGGAAATAACATCATCTTGAATTCACACACTTGAATGTTTTGAAATTATTTGGTGTCCATCCCCTAGATGTCAAAATAGTTCTATTCTCAATATTACATTCCATGATTTGCCCTTTCTAGTGAGGGTACAAACTAGTTAAGAGAGTATTTGCTATGGGAGAAAAATGTCAATCATGTTTGTCTCCACTAAGTCAATTCTTATTTTTTACTGCAACTTTCTGAACCACGTTCTTCTCCACTCTATGACATTCCAATTGACGAAAGAAACTACCAAAAATATAGGAATTAGTGAAAACCATTCAAGTTTAACCTCAAAAGCATTTTTTATTCTTCTATTGAAATTGACAAAGGTTTCGACCCAAATTTTTTTGATAAATGTACTTTATTTTTTCTCAGCGCATAAATCCTTCTTAGATGGAAGTCTCATTGAATGTCAAAATTTAGCCAATATCCTGCAACAATACTGTCTTGCTACCGGACAAGTGGTGAATAGGAACAAATCTGGCCTTTTTTTTAGCAGAGCTTGTCCTACTCTTTTAAAGCAAAATCTAGCTAGTACACTGCGAGTCCCATTGATTGAAAAAACTGGCAAATATTTAGGGATACCTTCTGATTGGGGAGTCTCTAAAAAGGATATGTTCGCCTGGATACTAGGAAGGGTTAGTGCAAAGTTGGCAGGGTGGAAAGAACAGCTACTATCTAAAGGGGGGAAGGAAATACTGCTCAAATCTGTGGTGCGAGGCCTTACCAAACTATGCCATGTCCATATTTAAAATTCCGGTGTCAATATGCAAATCTATTGAGAAGAAAATCGCACAGTTTTGGTGGCAAAACAATAGTACCAAATCGGGCATACACTGGAAAAATTGGGAACTACTTCAAGAAAGGAAGGAAAAGGGAGGGTGGGTTTTCGTGATTTACTTAGTCTTAACAAGGCACTTCTTGGTAAACAAGCTTGGAGACTTTATCACTGTTCTTCCTCTTTGTGGAGTCGTCTGTTTAAAGGTTTATATTTTCAATCTACTGATTTATGGCATGCTCCTAGAGGTTCAACTCCGTCCGGGGTTGGCAAAGTTTGCTATTAGGTAGGGACTCCATCTCGGACCAGCCGCAATGGTGCATTGGGAATGGCCTGACATACACCTTCGAAACGATAAATGGTTAGCTAGAGGAACGCTAGGTGGGCGGCTATAAGAGGGGAGCCTGAACTTGTTGCAAGTTATATTAACCGAGAATAACTGTCTACCGGGAATGTTCATCTTCTTCAACGAGTTTTGATGATCAAGTTATTAAGGAGATCCTCACCATTCCTCTCAGTTCCACTATGGTTTCTGACAAACTTATTTGGCCAGGGACACTTACAGGAGAGTATTCGGTTAAAAGTGGCTATAGGTTTATCAAAGATCATGTTCCTAAATCTCTCCCTACCTCCGCAACCATATCCCCTCACCTTACAACCCCTGTTTGGCGTAAACTTTGGCATCTACAAACCGCCCCCAAAATCAGAGTCTTTTTGTGGTCCCTTTGCCACAATGCACTAGCTACAAGGGAAAACCTATACAAACGACATATCCTCCCCACCCCAGATTGTCGGTTATGTCGACTCATCTCCCGAAACTCCCGAACACTTATTTCTATATTGCCCACAAATTCGGGGTATTTGGTCTCATCCGAAAGTGCAGCTTAACTTTTCAACAAACCACACACAACCACTTTGTCTTCTTGGCTAGCAAATATATTGTTGCGGGATAAACACATACCCGATTCGGAAATTGTAGCTCTTCTTTGGCAAATGCAAGCGCGAAATCATTCTATCTTCCGCAATGACAAACGCTCAACCCCGAAGCAGATTGTAGATCTAGCATTTATATCTGCAGAGAGCAATCGCGAGTAAGTCGCAGGAGATATTATCTACGGGGCGGGGACTTTCGCCTACCTCTCGGACTTGGAATCCTCCACCGGTTGGGACAATCAAAGTAAATGTTGATGGGGCTTTCCCGTGGCGGATCGACGAGGTTCGGTGGCTTGTATTTGCGAAACCACGACGGCAATCGATTGGGGGTTCCTCCCAAATTGTTCCTGCTTCATCGCCTCTGCAAACTGAGATTCGAGCTCTCCATCATGCCCTGCTTTATCTACTTGAGAAAGGAATGAATGAAGATCACCTTCAGATTGATTCTGATTGCTTGGCTATGGTCGATATCTTTGAACAATCGATGCTCTCCTCCATGGGACTGCCGAACCCTAATAGTCGACGTTGAAACCTTGCTATCTCGTTTTCCACTTTTGCGTCTGTCCTATTGTAGACGGGAAGCGAATTCCCCTGGCGATCTGGGCCGCTAAGGCTGTGGCCGAGGTTTGTTGCACTCTAATTGGGCCTCTTCTCCTCCTTCTATAGTTCTGGACCTACTATGTATCGATGCCCTGGCAATGGGTAGTACTCCTGTTCCTACGTAAATAATACAGTTGGTTTTTCTGATCAAAAAAAAAAAAAAAAACATGAATCCCTACAATGGTTAAATTGAATATTGGCTAAGTAATATATATTTTTATTAAAAAAGACAATTAAATTTAGCTAAGTAGTTTTTAACAGTGCGATTCACATATAATGCTTACATCTCTTATAGGTTATTTAAAATGAGTACATTATGAAAATCATATCTTTTTTTCTGAAAAATATATTATCGATAATGATGGGTCATTTCATTTTGCAAAAAATATTTTTACTTTGAAAAATGAAATCAACAAGAAAAAGTTCGCTTTTTGTTGTTCAGAAATAGTTCACTTTATTTATAATGAAACTGATATATATATATATTTTGGCCGGTCTGATAATGAAAATGATTTACAACAAGTGAGCTCTAGCCAAAAAAAAAGATAAGATTTACTATAAATTAATTTATACTGTTCTAAGTAAATTGTCACCCCTTAGGCATATTGTATCCCGCCAGCCAAACAGACCCGCAAACAAGAAGAGTTTCCGCAAACGAAACCCTAGCAGTGACTCCGAGCGCCTATATATAACCTCTATCTTCCACCTTCCTCGTCCACTCCTCACCTCGTCGGCCTCCTCGAACCCTAACTCTGTCGCCGTAATCTCTCTCTCTCTCTCTCTCTCTCTCTCTCTGTGCGGAGCACCATAGCTAGATTCTGTGTAATGGGTTTGCTTGATGGTGTTGATGTTTTTGGCCTTTAGGAGCGCTCTGTCGCTTGATCGGGGAGTCGCTGTAGTGAATTATATGCGTGTGTGAAGATGTGTTTGTTCTGGGTCTGTATGTTAATGGTGATTCTGACATGGGTTTTGTTTGTCGTCGACGGATGAAGCAGGTGGGAGGGCGAAAATGGCGGTGCCTTTGCTGTCGAAGAGGATCGTCAAGAAGCGGGTCAAGCAGTTCAAGAGGCCCCAGAGCGACCGCAAGATCTCTGTCAAGGTATAGGCTTTCTCGCTTTTAGTTGGCTTTAGTACACGTTCTTTTTTTAATCCTGTTTCCCCTGTTTTCGCTTGTATGTTAATTCATGGTTCTTGCGATTTCCTGGGTTGTTTTCTTTTTCCGAAAATTGCAATCTTGGAGGTTTTGTTTTGTGCTTAGTCTCGATGCTTTTGCCCGCGTTTTAATGGGCTTGGGGAATTCCATGTTGTCGATTTGGTCCGACATTGTTTCGCAGAGATAGATGATGATAGTGTTTTGTCGCCCCAGTCTTATGTGCATCTGTTGATGCACAGTGGTGATTGACATTTTTATCTGATATCTAAACATCTGTTGCTTGAAACTGTAAGTTTTTTTTATTTTTTATTTTTTTCCATTTGTGTTTTACTTTTTTTACAGCCGATGGTTATTTTCTTATTTTCTAGCCTTCCTTCTCGAGGTATTTTTGTTGCTGTTAAGATTAATTTTGCTTGAATCTGGTCTTGTTTTATAAATAGACAGTGAATGCTGGGGGAACGTGATGATAGATGTTTTGACACCCAGTCTTACTTGCATCAGCAGATGCATTGGTGGTGATTAACACTGTTCTGATTCTTGATTACCCTTCATCCAAATTTTCATTAATTTTTTTGAGTCTTGAAAATTTCTGTCATGCTCTTCCATGCGAGTAGTATCCTTCAGATTTTTTTTTGTGTCAGACTTCTGAGTAGATTTTACTTTGAATCGTGGCTTCAATGAAGAAACGTTAAAGGATTTGATGATAGATCTTTGACACCCAGTCTTACATGCATCTCTTGATGCATGATGGTGATGAGAGATCGACTATCTGATCCCTAGCTTATAGTGGTGAGAAACTGGTTAATGGAGTGCTCACCGTAGAAATTGTTATCATTTTTTTGAATGGACTATTTCCACACTACATTAACGCAGTACACCCAATTTTATAGACCCCTTTGGGGCATATGCATTGACCAATCATGCGTCTCATATGATTAAATGAGGACATGCAAATGCTTTGCACAGTACTAGTGTAAAATCAGTCGCAATTATATTTTTTGGTTTTTGACACTGAAGTATTCGAATGCTTTATTTTTTCTGGACAAGGTTTTGTCTAAGAGTCTGCAATGGGACATGATGATTTGTACCCAATAATTCTGCTGTTAGATGATGAATATTAACATGCACTACCATCTGATCCCATTCAGTACTAGAACTTTTTCTTGAAGCGTTTTAATCATTTTTTCACATAAACTCTCTCTGACCGAGTAAGTTTTTTAATCAATTATTTTTAGTTGTCCTGTCTAGATATTCTGGGTTCCTTTCTTTCTGCAATCTATGATGCAAAACGTCCTATTATCATGATTTTGCAGTGATTATAACTTAAATTATCACCATCTTTCGGCTGAGATTGCAAAACCTTATTATTTTCTCGTTTCTTTTTTGTTCTTTTTTTATTTATTTTGATTTTGGTGTCGATTTTCTTATCTTTCGCAAGAGTTTCTGCCCATGGTATCTGATGTCCAGACTTAAATTCATTATGTAGCTGGACATTTCGTTTTTCTGGGCAAAAAGAAAATACATGAACAGGTCTTGCGACACCGTTAGCTTCATATCTACTAGCTAACAGTTACTTTATCCCTGATCATATTTCATATCCATCTGACATGGCCTTTTCACATGGCCATGCCTAGTTTTTCACTCTTTTTGTGTTTCGAAATGTAAGATTTTCTCGATTGTCTTGTTAACCATGTAAGATCTGTGGGGCTGGTTGTTAACCATGTAAGATTTGCGGGGTTAGTTTTATTGGCTCTCACCATATTGTTTGTGTTATTAATAGACAAACTGGCGTCGGCCCAAAGGTATTGATTCCCGAGTAAGAAGAAAATTCAAGGGATGTACTTTGATGCCAAATATCGGTTACGGATCGGACAAGAAGACCCGCCATTATCTTCCTAATGGTTTCAAGAAATTTGTTGTGCACAATGCGAAGGAGCTTGAATTATTAATGATGCATAACAGGTACTAGATGACTCCCGGTTGCATAATTGGCTTGTGAAGCTGTTACTCTACTTTGTTAATAAAGCTGATCTGTTTGCCCCAATTGTTTAGGACGTATTGTGCGGAGATTGCTCACAATGTCTCCACAAGAAAGAGGAAGGAGATTGTCGAACGAGCTGCACAGCTTGATGTCGTGGTTACGAACAAGTTGGCTAGGTGCGCAGCCAAGAGGATGAGTAGATTAAGAGTCTCGATTGTGTTGGAATTATCCAGAAGGAGAATGTTCAATTTGTATTGCGGCTTTTGCCTGGTTCTCCGCTAGACTGCAGAGTAATTTTTGTTCTTTTTACATGTAACAATACATCTGGATAACGGGTTCCTAATTGAGCGCCATTGCTATAAGTATGGCTTTCTTGAAGATCAAGTTGCAGGAGTTGTAGTAGTCAGGGATGAATGTGTAAAGGTAATAATTTATTATTTCTTCATTTGTGCGTGCGGCTCTAATACAAAGCAGATGAATTCAACAAGTGGGAAAATGCCGTCGTTTGGTCCTTCTTGAGAGAAGTTGCCTTATTCCGGGTTGTTAAGCATTTTCTGTCATGTCGAATCCTCAAGCAACAGTATAAGCCTTTTTTTACTGTGACATTGTCATTCTGTGATCTTCATTTTTTAGTGATTGTCATCTCACCTGAAATAGTGTGCGTGATCAATTTCTGTTAAATAATGTCCTTTGGTTACAAAACCTTCTTTTGCTCGCATGACTGTTATTGATCATGGGGAAGCGGCAGTTTCAACTAATCAAGAAAAACAGAACTAGTTGTGAATGATCATCATTGATGAGCATTATTTTTTCAGGCAACTCAGCACGAGAATGCACAGCCAACTCCAGGATAGTCGATGCGTAGTCCAGTTTTGCAACAGTTAGCTCTTCTCTGCTCAATATATTCGCCTCTATCTCCAACCGCATGAGGAAATGAATTACTCGACCCAGCGATTCAAGCGTTCTTCCACCACGTCCAGGGGCTCTTTCCCGTGAAAATTTCCATGAGCAAGATTCAATAGCTGTACAAATTGCCTTGTCTCTTGTGGAAACAAATCGGCCGAACCAAACTCTACACTTGAAAACATAAGGTGTCATGGTTTGCCATCTAATAGGACATTGCTTGGTCTCAAATCACAGTGAACAATGGGAGTCGAATACCCCTCATGCAGATATTCGGGTCCAGACGCAACATCCATTAGGATACCCCTCATGTAGATATTCGGGTCCAGACGCAACATCCATTAGGATACTGAGGGTGCGAATGATAACGTTTCATTCTTTTTGTTAGGGAATGTAAACAAAAAGAAGTGTTTCATTCCGGGGAATAATTTTTGAACAAGAGAACGCGTTTGGTAACGTTTGTCCGGGAATAAAAAATGAATAGAAACACGTTTGGTAAATTTTATTATTTTTTGTTTCTTTTAATTTTTTAAATATTTTTATTTTATTTTTCATTTTTTTCCTTTCTTTTTTTTTTTTCTATTTTCGGCCGGTCCCCGCCTCCGGCGACCGGCCGACGGGGTCGGCAGCCTCGCCCGGCCACGGCGAGGCTCGCGGCGGCCCCGGGCGAGCTCGGCCTCGCCCAGATCCGCGAGGCCGAGCGTCGTCGGCCCGGCGAGGCTCGGCCTTGCCCGCGCACCTCGTCTTGGCCGGGCGAGCTCGGGCTCGCCCGGATCCGGCGAGGCCGAGCTCAAGGGGCCGACGACGCTCGGCCTCGCCGGACTGGGGCGAGGCCGAGCTCGCCCAGCCCAAGGCGAGGCTCGGCCTCACCCGCGCCGGCGATGCTCCGGCGAGGTCGCCAACCCATGAGGGCGTCGCCGGCCCTCGACGGCGGTCGCCGGCCATGGCCGAGGTCGGCGACCGGCGAAAGAAAAAAAGAAGAAAAAAAGAAGAAGAGAGAGATTGTTGTTGTTTTTTTGTTTCTTCATTTTTGTTTGGAACAAGAAACAACAAATTGTTGTTTCTTTTTTTGTTCTTATTTCGTTCTAGGAACAAAAAAATAAAAAAAGAACAGAAACGCAACCAAACGTGTTTCTGTTCTTTTTTTGTTCCCGGGAACAAAATCCGTATAGAAGTGTTCCGGAAATACTTCTTTGGAGTGTTACCATGCAGCCCCTGAGTATCTAAGGGATGTCTAAGTGGTACTTGTCTGTGTAACTAGTTCCAGAGGCTTCCATTTGGCATGTACTCCAGGATCAATGCTCTGAAATCGAGGTTACAACAACTGCTCAAGATCTTCACGAGATTACGGTGGCGAATGTCCTCAGAAACTCACATTCTGCTTCGAAACTCTCCTTCTACTTCCAAATCAAAGACCTTCACAGTGATGCCTAGGCCATCCAACAAGTTGCTTGGACTAAGACCATTTGTCGCCTGTAGAACTTCGTAGTAGCTTATCCTTCTTCACGTTGTGAGGGTAATCGAAGCTTCCTCTGTTGAAAGCTTTCAATTTATCCTTGCCAAAACAAACAAAAGGCCTAAAGCAAGTATTGCTACCAAAACACAAGGCAGAAGAGTTCTTAGCAGACGTGATTTTGTAGTCTATGATCTATGGATGGCAGTGACAGAGCACGGAGGAACTTGTGGACGAGGGTTGCCACAAAGAGCTTCATTTCCTACGAATGATTGAGCCGGAAAGTTTGCGAAAGGGCCACGTGAAGGAATCTCCCCAGATAAATGGTTGAAAAAGAGGTTCAGGTATTTGAGGTATGACCAACGACTTGGGGCTTGGCCCGGTCAGGTTATCACTTTGATAAATCTAGAGACTCCAAGCTCACCAGCTTTCCGAATGATTCTGGAATATCACCTTGAAACATGTCAATGGAGTTAGGTATTTCGCCCAACAGTTGGTTTCCTGATAAATCTACGACGGTCACTGCCTTCCAATTTCCTACTCTGAGGGAAAGATCGCAGCTCAGAAAATTTCTGGACATATTTAAAACATCATTATGTTATTTAGACTCCATGGGGAATCGGATATAGTGCTCGTGAACTGGTAAGAGCCCAAGTGGAGTTCTTTTAAAGAAGTAAGAGTTACCAATGCACAGAGGTATTGATCCATCGAGCTCGTTGCTGCTCAAAGATAAGAAAGCCGAGCTCGGGATGTTACAGATGTCTTCAGGAACCGGTCCTTGCAGCTTGTTGCCCTGATGATACAAGCCTTGAACTTTCCCTGTCCCTACGGGCTGTCAACTCATTATCTCCGACATTGAAGAGGGAAGCCACTTAAATTGCCGACCCCACTAGGAATGCCACCAATGAGCTTGGGATTCCCCAAGGAAAGCCACTCCAAATTACTAGAGAGATTCCTTATCGATGAAGGAAGGAAAGCATCCAGCTTTTTTTCCGGTAGATTGATCCTTCTCAAATATCTACAATTACCTAAAGCAGTATTTATGCTCAATTTTGAGAGTGCTAGTACGAATAAAATAAATGAGTTAGGGAAGAGAATAAGACCACAAGATTTATAGTGGTTTGGCTTAATCCAAGTCTACGTCCACTCTCCCACGCTAACAGCCTTCTTGGCTGGATTCCAATATGCAATCAACAAGAGATTACAACTTCGAGTGCAGATACTTAGTAGATCACACTATCTCATTAAGTCACTCCTTTAGTATTTCTCTCACGATCACAAACGTTTAAGCTCTCCAAAGACAGGTGTATAAACAAAGATTGCTTGGACTTTGAAATTATAAATTCTACGCTCCGTCTCTTACTTGCTCATCGGTCCTTCATCTCCTTAAGTCTTCAAGATCCAATCGTCAATCAAATAGATTGAATCAATCAAATCAATCTTGATGTGGAATCCAAACCAGATCACTAGCCGTTGTATGATTGAGCTTGAGTTACGATTCATCGTAATCTGGATGTAAAGTCTGAGTCTATAGACTTTACAATATGAGTCTGTAGACTTTACAATCTGGATCTGACAGTCTTCAGACTTTGAGTCTTGAGTCTGGCAGTCTTCAGACTTTGAGTCTTGAGCCGGCGAGTCTTCGGACTTTGACACGAAGTCCTGGATATCTTCAGAATATACTTTGGACATGAGTTACGTTCAGTCTTCGGTCGTCTTCACACTTTGACAATATCCTTTACATGTTCTATAATCTGCATGGTCTATTACTTAACCATCAAACATGTTAGTAGCCTTGATTTATTTTGTCATCTTCAAAACATCATAAGGGATTTCCCTAACAATCTCTCCCTTTTTGATGATGACAAAACAATCTCTGAATATGCAGATTTGTAAACATGCTTTTAAAAATATTAATTTAAATCAAAGGATATCAGAAGATAACAAATAGATTGAGCATAATAATATATAGAAAATAATCGCAGCTCAATATTATGCAATAATATCAAACCAATCAGCACATATGCATATTCATATCTTCCCCCTTTTTGTCATAATCAAAAAGCGATAATAATAAATTCACGTAGAGAATGATAATAAATATGTCTTGCATAATTTCCAAAAATCAGCTTTTATAAAGTAAATCGAATATTAAAGATATGCAATATAGCTCACTTCGATCATATATATCAACAAATATCCAATAAAAATCACGGATGCATCATGAAATTCACGTACCATTTTTTTTGTCATAATAAAATGATAATATCAATACAAGATTTATCAATGACAAAAAGTAATAAAAGATGCACTAACCGGATTTTTTAGAACAAATTCTGACACATTTACCTTTCCTTCCATTCATAACAAGATCACAATCAATCCAAAAAGATTTTTCCATAATTGATCAAAGCTCCCCCTCAATTTATTGCCTTTTTGAGATGATCACGATTCTTTTCCTTTTTTCTTTTGGATTTGATTTCTCCCCCAATTGTCGCAGGAGATATTTTCTGATTGCACCAAAATTTGCGTAGATTCGCAATCATCCTTCCCTTAAAGAATTTCCTGCAATCAACTCATTTCCCTTTTTGGTATCCATCAATTTGGATCCTTCCTTGACGTTAGAGTAAAATATAAAATCTCCATAATCAAATATTCTTTCTTAATTCATCGTAACAAAGTATTCAAAGAAAGAATATTATGCACAATGATATTTTGAAAAATAAATTCTTACTTAGTCATAGTACAATAAAATCAAAGAGAATAAAATCCTTGAATATCTCAGAAAAAAAAAAAATATATTGCAAAATTAGTATAACGTAGAATCGGATTTTTACTTTGCAAAATATGACAATTTGAGAGCATAAAATTAAACAAAATAATCTGAATTATCTCAAATAATCACACGTACTAAATCAAATCTCAACTCACAAATCACAAAAATAAATCATACGATTCTTTCTTCCATAAAGCAAAATATGATCATTATAAAATCTCAATCAATCAAGGATATATCGAATATCAAGCATAATGAGAATTATTGCCCAAATCAAATTGAGAATAAAAAAAAAATTCTTTACCAAATCCTCTTTCTTCTTTCTTCTTTATATCCTGCAAAAATAACTTATCTTTTCTTTGGTACCCATTTTTTCTTGGGTCCATGAGAGTTAGCAGAATATGTTGCTTTTATCCAATTTTCCTTAATAGGTCTCCAGACTTGAGAAAGATCTTGTTGCCTAAATCGAGAATTCTCATTTTTAAGTTCGAAAATCCTTTTAAGAGAAGATTTGAGATTTGAACAAAGCTCATTTATATATTTTGAAACTTTGAGAGGAATTTTTGAATTGCTTACCTCGATTTCCTCATCAGATTCTGAGTCTGTGTCCGAGTCAGACTTTGATTCTGAGTCTGTGTCTGAGTCAGACTTTGATTTTGAATGTGCCATCAAGCATATATTTTCTTGA
This sequence comes from Eucalyptus decipiens, assembly GCA_014182575.1. NCBI lineage: Eukaryota > Viridiplantae > Streptophyta > Magnoliopsida > Myrtales > Myrtaceae > Eucalyptus > Eucalyptus decipiens. The sequence goes on from CM024613.1 coordinate 35,610,142, forward strand.
TCATCATCTTCTTTCATGATTATTTTATGGCCATTATGCTTGTATTGACTTCTTCCATCGAATTTCCTTCCTTTTCTACTCAGCTTTTTAAATTTCTCGACCATAAAGGCAAGTTCTTCATCGTCCATGTCATTTTCTGAGTCTGTTTCATCAAAAACAGCATTAGATATTAAAGCAATGGAATTCTTACCTTCGGGATCTTCATCATTGAGTTGTTCCACTTCATAGGATTGAAGAGTGCCAATCAATTCATCAACGGAGAGTGGCATAATCCTCTCGAGTCTCCCGGATTGAGGTCTTGACATGGTTCCAATCTTTTGAGAGACCTCGCAAGAGTTTGTTGACCTTCATCGGGGTAGAAATTTGCTGACCTTGATATGCTAAACCATTTACAATTTCTGTAAAACGGCTGAACATATCTCCAATTGATTCTCCTTGCTTCATCTTGAAGGATTCATATTGGCCAAGCAAGAAGTTTACTTTTGTCTCTTTTACACGATCGGTCCCTTCATATGTAACATGAAGTCTATCCCAAACTTCTTTTGCTGTTTCACATGAAGAGATTCTATTATATTCAGCAAGAGATAAAGCGCAATATAAAGAATAAATGGCTTTTGCATCAAGCGCTTCTCTTTTGGACATCTCCATCCGAGACATAGGAGCGGGGGGTTTAGTTTATTTGTCTTTGCCATTCTTATTTGATGTGGACGCAGCAATGGGGTTGATTCCTCTTTCCACAACATCCCATTGTAAGAGATCTCTGGATCTTAGGAATGCTTTCATTTTGTTCTTCCATACGTCATATTCCTTTCCATCAAAATACGGTGGCCTTGTATTGCTTTGCCTTTCCATAAGTTCTGGTGCCAACATACTAGCCATAAAGAATCTTTAGCTCAAAAGTAAAAACACTTTTATAAATCGAGCACTTGGCTCTGATACCAATTGAGAGTGCTAGTACGAATAAAATAAAGGAGTTAGGGAAGAGAATAAGAACACAAGATTTATAGTGGTTCGGCTTAATCCAAGCCTACGTCCACTCTCCCACGCTAACAGCCTTCTTGGCTGGATTCCAATATGCAATCAACAAGAGATTACAACTTCGAGTGCAGATACTTAGTAGATCACACTATCTCACTAAGTCACTCCTTTAGTATTTCTCTCACGATCACAAACGTTTAAGCTCTCCAAAGACAGGTGTATAAACAAAGATTGCTTGGACTTTGAAATTATAAATTCTACGCTCCGTCTCTTACTTGCTCATCGGTCCTTCATCTCCTTAAATACTCCTCCACTTCCAAACTACCCGTTGGACAGCATCCCGGAGAATCGTCTTCCAATATACCCATTGGACAGCTCTGTATCTAGAAGATTTGGTAGCCGTTGAGTGACAAAGGTAAAATCCCAAATTGATTCCAATCGCCCATACAAACGAAATCTTGGTTTCCATAAGTAAAGCTTCTTTGTGTAGAAAGTCCTTGTCTTCAAGATCCAATCGTCAATCAAATAGATTGAATCAATCAAATCAATCTTGATGTGGAATCCAAACCAGATCACTAGCCGTTGTATGATTGGGCTTGAGTTACGATTCATCGTAATCTGGATGTAAAGTCTGAGTTTATAGACTTTACAATATGAGTCTGTAGACTTTACAATCTGGGTCTGGCAGTTTTCAGACTTTGAGTCTTGAGTGCGGTCTTTGACTTTGACACGAAGTCTGGATATCTTCAGAATATACTTTGGACATGAGTTACGTTCAGTCTTCGGTCGTCTTCACACTTTGACAATATCCTTTACATGTTCTATAATCTGCATGGTCTATTACTTAACCATCAAACATGTTAGTAGCCTTTGATTTATTTTGTCATCTTCAAAACTTCATAAGGGATTTCCCTAACAAATTTATCACTTGAAGGGTCACTGGTCAAATATTCCCAGGCAGGCTTAACCGTTGAAAATACTTGAATTTGCTGAGTGAGGAAGCAATAGAGCCAGAGAATGAGTTCTGGGGCAGGTCTAGAGAGGTTAGCTGGGAACAGTTGGAGAAAAAGCTTGGGAATGGGCCTGGTAATTCGTTCCAGCAGAGGAAAAGTTGCACAAGATTTAGAATAGAGAAGCCGATGCTCGATGGCAAAGTACCAATGAGAAGATCCAAAGTCATTGTGCTCACTTGAATCGTCGATATGCTGAAGATCGCCAGCAGGATGGGCCCGGAAAAGCTATTCTTTGTTCGGCCCAGGACCTGGAAGTTTTGCAGGTTCCCAATATCCAGCAGTATTTCCCTGAAAGTTTAAATAAAAGAGGAAAAAGTTACGGAATTCATTAACTAACATTGTTGCAAATAACTTAGTATCTGCAAGTTGGTTTGATTGGTGATGCTGATAGGACAAATGCAATGGAATTTCCAGATTATTGATGGGTTGAATTGGAACTTCAAGACTTGAAGCTAGAGCAAGCAACACTATATTGAATCTTAAAATAATTGTTTGTTAGGAGACACACCAATCAAAGTGTTCGCGCCTAGATGTAACCCCTTAAGCATAGTCAAGTTTCCTAGCTCTCTCGGTATGGTTCCTGAAAAATTATTCACTGAAAGGACAGAAGCTGAAGCTGCTTGCATTCAGACAAAATGGATGGTATCTCTCCACTGAACTGATTTCAGACAAGTACAGTCCTAGTAAGTTCGAAAGATTCCCACAAATGTTCCAGGGAATGTCACCAGATAAGCAGTTGCAGCCAAGATCGATGTCCAAAAGTATTCACTGAAAATGGAGGACAGCATCACACCTGAGAGCTGATTGTCACTGAGGTCGATTGCCTTTCAGCAGTGGGATGTTGAAAATCAGAAGCTGGATTATGCCTGTGAGCTGGTTTTTGCTGATATCAAGCTTCTGCAGTGGGGACACATTGCAAATGGACTCCAGATAAGCCATTGCCGTTCAAGAACAGGTACTTGAGCCGCGGCAGGCAAGCCACGGTGGGATCATTGGTGATGTGCTGTTTCAGGGCAAGAAGGGAGGCCTGGTCTACAGTGATGCTGGGCTGTTAAGCATGGCTGCTCCAATGAGGCATTGAAGAGAGAAGCTATAGCACAGTGACGTTGTTGGCGTTGTCGCCATTAGTTAGGTTTCTTGGCCAAGACGTTAAATTGTAGGAAAAGTTGAAGCTTTTTCTTGTTAAAGAGTGCCCCAAGTCATAATGGAAATATTCGATTTTCATGATATTAATTGTATATATCATGAAAAATAAATCGCTAAATTTCCCTTATTTGAATTCTTAATGCTCATCGAGTGCTCCCCTGCCCCCGGGGGGGGGGGGGGTGGATTTTATGACACTACTGGTTTTATTTCTCATATTATACTTAATGAAATCACCGAGTTTGTCACGTCCTTCATTATAATTAAGAGTTTGGTTCAGAATAATTAAGAGTTTGGTTCAGACAAAGAGACTGGAGATGAAAATAGACCTGGGAGATTTAAGCTGATGTAGAAGGATGGAGAGAGCCAACCTGGTACTGAGTTCACACGTAAGATAGAGACTTGTTGAATTGCACGAGTGGTTGTGTTAGGAAAAAGTCTCACATTGAAGGGTGGATGTTGATCTCCTTGGTGAATGTATCGGTCTTTTGTTGCACGCACCAAACATTCTAAACTAAAGCAACTCAACCAATGTTCATGTGAATTATGAGAATGATTAAAAAAAAAAAAAAAAAAAGTGAGATGACCAGTCTAATGAAAATTAGGATAGATTAAAAATGATAAAAGTATCAAAAATGTTCTAAACTTACTCTTTTGTTACAAATTTAGTTCAATTGAATCAATTTGGTCCTAAATTTTTTCCACTTGGTATCAATTTAGTCAATCTGGCCAATTTAGGACGGAAATCATTGATGTTGACATTTTAAATGTTTTTATTGATTTTTCTTTCCTCTTTTACGACCAGCCATAGTCCAATGGAAAAAGTAGAGGAAAAAATAAAGAAAAGAAAAAATGAAAAAAATAAAAAATATCAAAAATTATTTAAAAATGTCAACGTTAATGTTGACTGTACCATGTGGGACAGCTGCCGTTCAAATCTAACAATTTTTATTCTAAATTGACCGAATGGATTGAATTTGTGCCAATATGAAAATATTTATGACTAAATTAGTCTATTGAAAGGCTAAGGGCTGAATGAATATCAATGCAATAGGCCTAGGACTTTTTTGGTATCTTTCTTGATTAAAGAGTACGTCATGCGATTAGTCTTATATTCGGCGATGAAACACACTGCGTCGAAATCTTCATCTAGTAGAAATCTCTAGTGCATGGCCTCTACACTTTCAATTAAAACGGAACTATGATGTTCATTTAAATTTTTAAAATGTGCCCTGCAATACTAAAGACCAACTCTGAGGCAATAAAGTGATAGGAAAGTACATTGTATCACATATCATGCGAGACAACTCAAAATATCGATATGAATTAGCCTTCTAATAATCAAAGACGTGGATATCCGGGTATTGCTTTTTACCAAGACTATTGTCCCCCCAAACACAAATCCAATTGTGACAGTAGATAGTGAGCCAAAGTGTTCACTCCTCAATTACAAATCCAAGTTCCTCCTTATTATAACCAGTCAAGAATCTTGCATCGACTGGGAAGTCGGTGCCTTCAAATTCCAAACTGATGTCCACATTACTTATCCCAAAACCTAAATCATCCAATATAAATTCAGTCCCCTCCAAGCCAACCGTATCTAAAGTTTCCTCATGCTCATCAACTAATTCATTGTTCACTTATGTTCAGTGCAAAAAAAGAAAAAAAGAAAAATGAGCACTTGCGATGGCAATTAACTGAAAACTCAAACCCAAAACAGTCTTAAGATTAGTTGATACCCATATTAGGTGTTGTAAATCCGATATATAGATGAGGCGCAAAGACAGCCATTTGAAGATTCCTTTCAACAGGCCGTTTCTACTTTAGAATTGTATTTATCATGCATGGAAGACGCACAAGACGAGCTTTAAGAATGTGCACAAATGCTTGACTTACGCAAATTATGCTGATGTTGATTTGAGATCAAGCAAATTCTTGCGTATGTAAATTCAAACAATATAAAGAAAGGCTCTGGTTTTTTTGTTTTTTTGGCTACCCAATCTGTGTTACTCTCTGTTTACACAAGTCATCTCCATCGGTGCTGATAGATCGTTATAAATTTGGGAAATTTAACTAATTATTTACACCAACAATAATAAATTTGGCTTGTTTGCGGAAAAAAAGAGATTAATTTGTCCGGAAAACAGTTTCCTAATCGTATGCCATTGCTATGAGTACGTCTTTCTTAAAATCAAATCGCAGGAGTTCTAGTTAGGCATGAATGTGTAAAAATGATCATTTTTTTTCTTAATCTGTGTGCGTGCCTCTGATTCTAAGAAAATAGGTTCAACACTAGTGGGAAAATGCGTCATTCGGTCACTCTTGAGAAGTTGCCTTTTTCTTAATTGAAAGTAGCTGCTGTTGAATGACGAATCCTAATCAACAGTATCAGCTTTTTCTTACTGTGACCTAGTCATTCTAGCTAGTCTAAATTTTTGGTGAAACTCAAATCAAAATTTTGCTTTTGTATGAGGTAGAAAGCCAGTCTTCTCGCCACAAATAGTGTACATAGCCAATTTCTAGCGGATTATGTCCTTTGTTTATACAAGCAATGCTTTTGCCTGCCTAGCTCTACTTGATCATTCGGAAGCAGCAGTTTCAACTTTGGAAAAGCAGAACTTCTATTTCACACCTGGCTCTAATTGAAAGCCCGTCAATCTTATTTGCCCATACAGTCAAGATCTTGGTTTCCATAAATAGATTCTTTCCAACTAAGCTTGGCTTCCAAAATGATTTGTTTCTTCGAAATTGATTCCGAATAAGATAACCAATAAGGTAGGTGATATTTCAAACCAGAAAACCTGATATATCTTGTACGTACTGAAACCTTGAAGGAAGAAAAATAATCCTGAGTCTGATTAAGTCTTCATGTGTTTAGTCCGGAACTTGTCAGAGTGGATAGACTTCTGATGTAAGATAGACTTTGATACAGAAGTCTGGCAATCTTAAGAATAGAACTTACAGAAATTTTGTCAGCTTCAAAATATCATATGAGTTTTCTCCAATAGGTCTTACTCTACTCATATTCTAACTCTCACTCTCAAACTTTTGCCCTACCTCCTTGTAGGACGTAGAAGTCGAAATCCATATTTGAAATTAGATCATCTCCACCTCAACCGCACTAAAAAAGTGGGGATTCGAACCCCCCCTCCATGTTGGAAGAGTGGAAAGTAGCCTTTGAAAATGCTATGTTTTAAAGCATCTCCAATTTTCTAGTCCCTAAAGTCCTTTGCAGCTGCTTAAGAGACTTTAGAGCCCCAAAGTCCATTCCAAATATGGAACCAAACAGAGAAACTTGGGCATAGGCTTTGCATTGAAAAGCTCCAAGTCTTGATGATGGGATTTCGGGCTGGATTGAGCTTGGCTTCAGAAGAGCCAATCTTGCGCAAGTTCATCACATCAAAAACCCTAAAGAAATCCAGATCCTGCATGAAAGTTACAGGCCCAGATAAAAAGTTTTTGCATTTGGTCCAAACCCGCTTGATGGCAGAAGATTTGTCCAAACCCAATCAAGTAATGAGTCGTCGATTAGCATCGGTCATATGGTGAATCACTTCCACTTGTTCTGGTTTTAGGTCGATCATCGCGGAGACCCTCTTGGATGTAGATCACAAATCAATCTAATCTTCTCTGTTCTCGACTTTATTTGTTGCTTTGTCAAAAGTTAATGGAACTTTTGACCAGTTCTGTGCATGTGGGATTGATTGAAAATGCTCGACTTCATTTGTTACGTCTTCCTCCGGAGTCCCGAGGGCGGTCCACTTTCTCCCCATCGTGGGGAGCACCAGAACCACCGTTCTTTCCTTTTTAATTCTTTAATCCGAGCTCTGTCAAAAGAGGGAAAAGAACTTCCATTTTACCTCTGCTTTCTGTCTCTGTCTCGGTATCTCTCTCCCCACCTTATCTGGTCCCCATAACCTCATGAATCACGATAACTTTTCATCTTCTAATCTCCACCCGTGATTTGCGTGCATGTGAAATGCGTGCAATGAGTCGTGCTCGGCCTGGAGCAACGATCGTGAAGTCGGAAGTGCCTGCACGCATCGATGTTGGAGCAGCTTTGTAACTGTGGTGCACCCGAGCAAAACGGCATTAAGGCGCTGAGCTAGAGTGGAAAGTGAATTTAGGGTTTGCTGGTGGTTGAGCATAGCAAAGTGTTAGGAGCATTTTGGAGAAGAAAGTCACAGTTTGATTTAAAAGAAAAAAAAAGGTCACGTGGTTGTTTCTTGTGAGATGGAATGTGGTACCTAAATACAAAAATAGGGTGTTAAGATTGGATTAATTTAGGAGATTATATAAAATAGCTCACCCTCTTTATTGAGAAAAAAAAATTCATATGAATCTTTGCTACTTTTATGAGAATAGTTTTCACAATTATCGATAAAATAATAATTGACGTTAATATAATAGAGAATTCGATTAATCAATCTTAAAAAACGCAAAAAAAAAATTAAATGCTAAGTTACATGATGAAGAAAGTAACAAAGTTAATTTTTGAGCAGAAAAAATTGATGAGCTGATTTCTACCTTTTTTAATAAAACAAAAGGGAGGGATAGGTGATCGCTGGGTGGCTCCTCCACTGATTGTAATGAGTATCGTATGGGTGCTATATTCATGAATGGCGAAGGCGAGGACACATATTTGAACACTAACTTGTATTTCATATAAAGCAAAATTTATTTCGATTTAGAGTTAATATCCTGAAAAACTCTAAATTTGTACACTTATAACAAATTTACCCCAAACTATTTTTTTGACCAGGAATAACCCCAAACTGGTACAGCTATGATAAATTTACCCATACTGACCATAAAAAACTTTAAATTGATACATTTATGACAAATTTACCCTAAACTAATTTATTTAACTGCAAAAAAATCCCAAACTGGTAAATTTTTGATAAATATACCATCCGGTAAATTGGATTAATATCACAAAAAAATCACAAAAATTGTAAACTGTGACAAACGGAGCGTTAAATTCCAAATTGGTATACTAATTAACTGTCACGTGTCATTTAACTTAATAATTTGATAGTAGAATTTAATGAAAACCAACAGAGGGTAAATTTGTCACAAGTGTACCAGTTTAAAATAAATTTGTCAAAGGTATACCAGTTTGGGATTTTTGTTGGTCAAAAAAATAGTTTGTGGTAAATTTATCATAGGTGTACTAGTTTGGGGTTTTTCGGGGTATTAACCATTTGATTTATGGCCATTTTAATGAATATCCTGAACTCCTGTTAAATATTTTTATTAGGGGAATTTTGACCATCGATGTATAGTTGGGTATATTATAATGACAATCAATGTATTAGGAGTTGCAATATTTTCTTATTTAGTTGCTTAATGAGTGTTTTCGAGAGACTTTTTAAGTAAATATTATTTATCTTGGGTCTCTATATATTTTTAAGACACTTTAATGCTTCGGCTTGGATTAATAAGTTCTTTCGAAGGGAAAACCTACTGGATTTTTCCAAGTATTATGCAAAAAAAGCAATCGATCAATAAACTTTTGGTTTGGTACGATCAATTTCTAAATCTTGTATAAAGAGAAAAATACAACGAAATCCTTCCATTGTAGATTTGCCATTGTTTATGTAAAAAAACTGTTTAAGTAACGTATGTTGAATCAAATAAGGTATAACTGAAAAAAAATCTCTGATACTCTTTCCAATTAAAAAAATTTCAAGATTCAACTAATACTCGATTTTGAGCATGATTGCATTTTTCGTGTAAGATATTGTACTCAGTATTTTTCCCCCCTCTCGTCTTCCGTCCTCGTATTGTACCACCAATTTCGAGTACAAGAGAAAAGAAGAAGAAAGATAGGCAGATGCATCATTGCATCACGCATATGCAGGTGCGGAAAGGGAATATTAGGATAAACACCACCGGTCGGACCTGCTTTTGGCCTTTCTTCTTTTCTTACTTTTGTTGCATTTGGGCAACGACGCGGACTTCATTTGTTGTTTGACGAGTTGCAAGTCTCTTCTTCCATCCCAAATCACGCCCAAAAAAAGGTTAAAAAAAAAATTAAAGAGTGAGTTGCGAGTCTCTTCTTGCTTTTTGATATGGTGGAAAGAAGTGATATGGAGTAGATAATTATTTAATGGGATAACGATGGGGGAAAGACACCCGCTAATCATGCTTTGAATGATTTAGGCAATTCACATGCTATTCATCGAAAGGACGTCACTGCATCCCATTCACATTATTGACAGGACTTCCTGTGCAATTTTCCTATTTTGCTTAATTGTTGATTATGTCATTCCACAAATAGTGTGGTCTGCCAATCGAAACAAGCCCGTAAAGATCAGGGTGATGTTGGATCTCACATCCGAAGGCGACTTGATCAGAGGAAATCGGAACTACAATAAAGATCAATTGATATCCCAGGAACTAGACCATTGAAAAACACTCCAAGGAAGCAGGGCACCATAAAGTCCAGAAGATGGGATCACACAATCCATTTGGGTAGCTTCTCCAATCACCTGACAAATTAAAAAAGGGCCTGCATCGCCATTGGCAGTTCAGAATGTATATAGCAAAGGCCATGACTAAGCTAGTCATCAACCTCTAACTAAACAAAGGCCCTCTAAAATAATTAGCAAATGAAGTAAAATGAAAGCTACATAACCTGTTTTATTCTGAAAAATGAAGAGAAGGCTACATAACCTCTTAAGCACCTGTATGTATCAATTCAAACATGACTGAAAAGGGGACTCAGACAAGAAATTCTCAGAGAGAGAGAGAGAGAGAGAGAGAGAGAGATTCATGTAGGTGGATGCCACATGATCCAACAATCCTTACCTGCATATGAAGACATGTCCTTCCAAATTCTCTATATAATAAAAGTCAAGCAAGAAAAATCATACCACCCGTACCCAAAAAAACCTGCAAAACAGAAACAGGCAAACCTAGTCGATGCCATAGGATATTGAATTTAACTCCAGGTCCCAATGATATCAAGCCATTATACTTGCAACATTAGGGCTGAGAGATACTATAAGCCTAGTCCACGCACCATGACATCCTCTGTGATATTCTCTTAAATGACTCAGTATTTTTTTACAATTCTACATTCATCAGGCATTATGAAAAACTAAATCAAATGCACACTTTTATGTGCATCACAAAACAATGATTAAGTAAATACTACGTCCACTTGAATTGACATGAAACCGCTATGTAACCACAAAACCACAAGCGCTGGGCAGGTACTTATATTTGTTGGCCTATGTCAAGATGTTAATATACTCTCAAGCCTAAGAGAAGGGCTTGCTATTTGAGTATCAAATTGGAAAAAAAAATGTCCATATTAGACGAAATAAACCAGCAGATGTTCAGAAAAAAATCAGGAGTGGGCATTCTTTATGTGCAATAGGTGCTGCTAATTGGAAGGCCTCCTGGAGTTAACATGATAGTTTAAAGCCTTAGCAACTAGCTTTCTATTTGAGTAATTTATTGATCATCGTCGCCACTGATTTTCCATAGAGACACCGGAAAGGAATGTTAGATGAAGAAAATTAGAATGAACAGTACTGGTTGTGTTAATCGACGCATTTTCATTTTTGCCATCAATCTTCAGTTTAAACATTCCATGGCATCTGAAATGATCATCACGTAAAGTAATCCTATTGTGATGTTAAACCCTCCCCACGTAGAAACCTTCCCAGTATCAGTAATCCCCCACCCTGACTACAGCACAAGGACAGAGCCATAGAGAGAGAGAGAGAGAGAGAGAGAGAGAGAGAGAGAGAGAGAGAGAGAGAGAGAGAGAGGATCTTGTAACTGATGGTGTAGCTTCTTAAGTATTCATAAAAGCAAAGCTCTAGCATGTAGCCAAGGAGAAAGACGAAAACAACAAGATAAAGGGTTCTAAATAGCAACTTCTATGACCGATAAAGTACCCGCACTGTTTAAAATCGCCATCCTCGCAGTAAAATCAGGATCAACCGACCTCAGCTCAGTGATCACCAACCCAGTAGGAGGAAAAACTTCTTACGACGCACGAGACAATCAATGAAAGGGAGGCGGGGATAAAAATAAAGCCAGGATACGGAAAAAGAACCAACTCCTCACATCCAAAAACCCAAATTTACACATCCCCACGGCTCACGTCACCGGATTCCCTCGCGATTCAAGCCATGGTTCGCGCAAAAGATTACAAAAATGAGGTAAAACACGACAGCTAGAACCGAACCACCGTAAAATGACCTGAGACCCCTCGATTTCGAAAGGATCGAAAAAGGTATCACCGAACTTTTGCTCACGACAGGTGATCGGAGCTGGATAGTCGAGAATTTCGTGGCACGCGATCATGATCGGACCGTCTCCGCAACCATATGAACACACAAACCGAAAAGAGAAGACCGACAATCTCAAGGGCAACGTTCGATCGAAGCGAGTTGGTAGAGCTTCTGCCGGGAGAGAGTACCTTCGGTTAAAGATCAAAGATCCCCTTAACAATTGACATTACGATATTAGAGAATTGGGTTAGCTAGTCTTGGAAAACACAACACAATAAAATGCGAAGAAACACGACGAAGAAAGTAACAAAGTTAATTTATGAGCAGGAAAAAAATGATGAGTCTATACTTCATTTTTTTTATTATAAAGAAATGGGTGGGGAGAGGCGATCGCCTGCGGCTCCTCTATTGATTGTGATGCGTATTGTATGGGTGTCATGTTCATGTATGGCAAAGATAAGGACGCATTTTTGAAGTTTAGCTCGTATTTGATATCAGCAAGTTTTGTTTTGATTTATGGCCTTTTTGATGAGTATCTTGGGCATTTGCTAAATATTTTTATTAAGGAAATCTTTGATCTTTGACATGTAATCAGGTATATTATGGTGACAACCAATGTATTGAGAGTCGTAAATATTTTCTTATTTAGTTAGTTAGTAAGTATTTTCAAGGCACTTTTAAGTAAATCCTTTAAAAATCGGGTCTTTATACTTCTTAAAGATACTTCATTGCTTTAGCTCAGATTGGAAAGTTCTTTGGAAGGAAAAAAACTTAGTGGAAATTTTCAAGTATTATGCAAAGAATGCAATTGACCAGTAAACTTTTTGGTTTAGTATGATCAATTTCTAGATCTTTTATGAAGAGAAAAGTTCAACTAGATCCTCCCACCAGAAATTTGCCATTGCTATTATTAAAAAACTGTTTTAATGCGCGTATGACAAATTAAAACAGGTATAATCGAAAGCATTTTCTGATACTCTTTCTAATAAAAGAATTTCGAGATTCAACTAAACCAACGAAAGGTTTAAAGCTAGACGGCATTTTTCGTTTAAAATTTTGGACACGGTATTTTTCTTTTTCGTCATCGCATCGTGCCGAGTACAAGAGGAAAGAAGAAGAAAGATAGGCGGATGCGTCACGCATATGCAGGTGCGCAAAGGGAAGATTGGGACAAACACCATTGGTCGAACCGGTTGCTTTTGGCCTTTCTTCTTTTTTTTTTTTTTTTTTTTTTTTTTACGTTTGGGCAACGACACGCGTACTTCGTTTCTTGTTCGACGAGTTGCAAGTCTCTTCTTCCAACCCAACTCACCAAAAAGAGAAAATTAAAAAAAAAAAAAATTAAAGGAAGAGTTGCGAGTCTCTTCTTGCTGCTTGACATGCGAATCACGCTCGACTTTATTCAATTCACATTATTGAGAGGACTTCCTGTGCAATTTTCCTGTTTTGGTTTCATCTTTTGACTTAAAGTTGACTGTCGTTCTCTCATTTGCATCTTCTTTCCTCCTCTCATCCATTTCTCAATCATCTCTCTGCTCAGAGTTTCACTGCAGGCCATGGTTTCACTCTGCACTCTCCCTTCTTTCTTCCTTTCCTTTTCCTTCGTTTTGCTACCGCCATTCTCCAACTTTGTTGACGCTCAAGCTCCAATTATAGATAATCCAACCGCCACGCTTTCAACACGATGGACGAATAACGCAACAGGTGCTCCCTTCGATCAATATGGAGGTGGAACGGTCGTGCAGGAAATTCTATTACAAGGCGGAGAAGATTTTAGCTACGCCTGCGGCTTCTACTGTGATGGTAACTGCAACTCTTACCTCTTTGCTGTTTTCACCATCCCAGATAGCCCAGATAGGACTAGTGAATATCCTCCTGCGGGTATTCCAAAAGTAGTGTGGTCTGCTAATCGAAACAATCCTGTAAAGATCCATGCGACGTTGGAGCTCACGTCTGAAGGCGATTTGGTGTTGAAAGATGCTGATGGTACACTTGCTTGGTCCACAAACACTTCTGGAAAGTCAGTTGAAGGCTTGCGGTTGACAGATTTGGGGAACCTTTTGTTGTTTGATAAGGACAATGCGACCGTTTGGCAGTCCTTTGATCACCCAACCGACTCAATTGTCCTCGGACAAAAGTTGAGGGCAGGGCAAAGATTGATGGCGAGTGTTTCTGAGACAAATTGGACCGTTGATGGTATGATTACACTTTCCGCAAATGGCAATGTTTTATCTGCTCAAGTGGAGACTAATCCTCCTCAGATCTATTTCCAACGTAAAGCTCCAAATGTGGAGGCAAGAATCGAGTTTCCATATGTTGAGCTTGTAAATGGAAGCTTGTCTTTGACCTCAAATGTTACCGAGAATGACAGCGGAATTTTATTCGTTTTACCAACTCCTGCACGATATATGAAGCTGGGTTCGGATGGGCATTTGAGAGTGTATGCGCTTAGCCACCCCGAGGGGTGGTATGAAGTGGCCGATATTTTCAAAGGGTATGTCAAGGATTGTGCCTATCCGGCAGTGTGTGGACGATATGGAATTTGCTCCGATGGGCAATGTAGCTGTCCGGCTTCGAATGGGGGGACGAGCTATTTCCGGCCAGTAGATAATAGGCAGGCTAATCTTGGGTGTTTCGAGAGTGTTACATTGTCTTGTCAGGCTTCACAACAAAGTTTTCTGCAGCTCGAAAATGTTACATATTTTAGTCTCACTCCAAATCTTGGGGACATAAATGCTTCGAGTTGTAAAGAGGCCTGTGCAAAGAACTGTTCATGCAAAGCAGCTATATTCCGGTATCATTCTAATCGCACTTATGGCAGTTGTTACTTGCCAACTCAAGTGTTTTCACTTATGAAAGTTGACAAGAAAATGTTTTCCTATAACTCTATTGCTTACCTTAAAGTGCAAAATGTGGCAAATGAAGCTCCTTATACTCGAATTGACAATCGTATGAGCAACCGTCTTCCTATAATACTTGGGTCTAGCCTCGGAGCTCTCTTTGCCATGTCGATTTTCATCATAGCCACAGTTTTGTTTGTTCGAAAGAGAGCAAAGGAGGATTACCTTGATCAAGTACCTGGAATGCCCACTAGATTCACATACGATGATTTAAACATCATCACAAACGGATTCAGCAAAAAACTTGGCGAAGGAGGTTTTGGTTCTGTTTTTGAAGGTACTTTAAGTGATAGCACAAAAGTTGCAGTAAAACGCCTTAATGGTTTTGGCCAGGTTAAGAAATCTTTTCTAGCCGAAGTTGAGACTATTGGCAGTATACATCATGTGAACCTAGTAAGACTCGTGGGATTTTGCGCTGAGAAATTCCACAGGCTTCTTATCTATGAGTACATGTCGAATGGGTCCCTCGATAGATGGATCTTTCACAAATCCAATGAGTGTGTTCTCCGCTGGCAACAAAGGAAGAAGATCATTCTCGATATAGCAAAAGGGCTTAATTATCTTCATGAAGATTGCAGACAAAAGATATTTCACTTAGACATTAAATCCCCAAATATCCTCTTGGATGGCAATTTCAACGCTAAGGTTGCTGATTTTGGATTATCCAAGTTGATAGACAAGGACCAAAGCCATGTTGTCACAACCATAAGAGGAACTCCTGGTTATTTGGCCCCCGAGTGGCGAGGTGCAACAATTACTGAAAAGGTCGATGTGTATAGTTTTGGTGTGGTAATTTTGGAGATAATGTGTGGGAGAAAAATCTTGGATCGCTCTCAAGATGAAGAAGACATGTATTTACTGAGTTGTTTTAAGAGAAAGGCAGAAGAGGAACGATTGTTGGACATTGTGGACAAGTCTAGCGATGACATGCAACTAAATGGACCACAGGCAGTGAATATGATGAGGATTGCCGCGTGGTGCTTGCAAGGAGACTACACAAAAAGGCCTTCCATGTCTATGGTCATCAAGGTGTTAGAGGGCATTGTGGAAGTTCCAGAAGACTTGGATTACAACTTCTCTGCTCAGGCTTCCACCAATGGAGAAGCAAGATTCAGACTGATGGATGTCAAATTCAATGATACCACTCCATTAGTACCCTCAGTCCTAAGTGGTCCACGATGACGCGACATATTTGTAAGAACTTTTCTTCCAAATATGTCGAGCGGTAGAATGTGTGAGTGATTGAATTTTTTAGATTGTGAGGACTCTATCTTGTTATTCTCTTTTTAGGCCTAGAAAAAGGCCAATGGTGTGATATCATTTCTTGTTTTCAATTTGCCAATGAGTGGACTTTGCCATGACTTGGCAAAGGAGTGAGTTGGTTAGGATATTGCAATTTGGTTTTATTGCTTATGTAGAAACCAGTTATACTCAAGCTTGTTGTGTGCTAGTCTAGGGAAAGGGGGAACCTACTAAATCGTTTGTGCAAAAAGTTGTTAAAAGAATGGTCAGCTGCTAATAATGTGCTTTGATAACTTTGCCATGTTGGGGATCCAAATTAGATTTGCCTTTTGGTTTCAACACCTTACATCTTTCAGACTCAGTGACTCTACATTTCATGTCTTCCTCATGTCAAGGTTAATGGGCTATTTTTAGTCCGTTCCGTGAGCACACAATTAAAACTGATAAAGATAATGAGATAATTCTATCACTAGTAAGTTTGGATTTTTCCTCACAACTCCTTATGTATCCTAGGTTAATAATCTTAACTTAAAACTTATTAAGGATCCATCTGTCCCTGGACATATGTTCACCAAAAATAAAGAATTGAGATGTTTGGGCATTCAAGATTCAACTTTGCAATCTTCAAATAACACCAAGCATTCTTAATAACCTCGGCTTTTCCACAGTCATTAGTCAACATTGATCCAAGCATGCAGATTCATCAAATTTAATTGAGGATAAGAAGCTTGTTCAGGTCTTATTTGGTCCTGGAACTGTCCACACAACTAGCGAAAGTTGAAAGCGATCTGACGAGGCCCCCTTGCCATGCCGCGGCACCTCTTGATTGGATCTGATCACGGCACGTCGACAAACCAGAGCCCACGTGGAGCTCACCCAAAGGCCCGAGCTACGGTAACCTCTCGCAAAGTTCTCCCTCTTCCCGGCACAACTCAGTACGACAGAGGTATTTCTTCTTATTCTTCCAATTCCTCTGCTTTGTGCCCTTCGCCTTCTCCTCTTCTTGAAAGTCTCCGAGTTGGAGTCGCCATAGTAGGTTATCGCAAATCACGTAGAGAAAGGATAATCACGCGATGAATCTATCTTCTCCTTGGCAATGGAAGGCATTGCGTGGACAGGGTAGCTGTACATGGTGTTCATTCCGCACTTCGTGTTCGCTTGCCAGTTCCTTCACCTTCAGCCTCTCGTCTCTACCCTAGGTACGTCATTCTGGGTTAGATCTGCGAACCCGTTGCCGGATGGAGACTTTGAGAGGTTGTAGTGAGCTTTAAAGCCTGAGCAACTGCCTTTGAAGAAAATTAGAAGGAATAATACTGGCTGTGTTAATCCATGCATTTTCATTTTTGCCATCATATTTCAGAGTTGGAAATAAAGATACATTAACAGCTGTCCTCCTCCCCCTCTCCCCCCAAAAAAAAAAAAAACCGGGGCCCTTTCTTTCAATATTCATTGGAGCATCAACTGACCCAGAATGTTCAGTTTAAACACTCCACGACGTCTGAATTGATCATCCCCGTAACGATAATCCACTACCCGACGGAGCCACAGAGAGAGAGAGAGAGAGCGGAACTTGTATCTGATGGTGTAACTTCTTAAGCATTCATAGCAGCAAAGCTCTAGCTTATAGCCTAGGAGAAAGACGAAGACAACAAGGTAAAGGGTTCTAAATAGCAACTTCTATGACCGATAAAGTACCCGCACTGTTTATAATCGCCATCCTCGCAGTAAAATCAGGATCAACCGACCTCAGCTCAGTGATCACCAACCCAGTAGGAGGAAAAACTTCTTACGACGCACGAGACAATCAATGAAAGGGAGGCGGGGAGAAAAATAAAGCCAGGATACGGAAAAAGAACCAACTCCTCACATCTAAAAACCCAAATTTACACATCCCCACGGCTCACGTCACCGGATTCCCTCGCGATTCAAGCCATGGTTCGCGCAAAAGATTACAAAAATGAGGTAAAACGCGACAGCTAGAACCGAACCACCGTAAAATGACCTGAGACCCCTCGATTTCGAAAGGATCGAAAAAGGTATCACCGAACTTTTGCTCACGACAGGTGATCGGGATAGTCGAGAATTTCGTGGCACGCGATCATGATCGGACCGTCTCCGCAACCATATGAACACGCAAACCGAAAAGAGAAGACCGACAATCTCAAGGGCAACGTTCGATCGAAGCGAGTTGGTAGAGCTTATGCGGGGGAGAGAGTACCTTCGCTTAAAGATCAAAGATCCCCTTAAGAATTGAAATTACGATATTAGAGAATTGGGTTAGCCAGTCTTGGAAAACACAACACAATAAAATGCGAAGAAACATGACGAAGAAAGTAACAAAGTTAATTTATGAGCAGGAAAAAAATGATGAGTCTATACTTTAATTTTTTTTTTTATAAAGAAATGGGTGGGGAGAGGCGATCGCCTGCGGCTTCTCTATTGATTGTGATGCGTATTGTATGGGTGTCATGTTCATGTATGGCAAAGATAAGGACACATTTTTGAAGTTTAGCTCGTATTTGATATCAGCAAGCTTTGTTTTGATTTATGGCCTTTTTGATGAGTATCTTGGGCATTTGCTAAATATTTTTATTAAGGGGATCTTTGATCTTTGACATGTAATCGGGTGAATTACGGTGACAACCAATGTATTGAGAGTCGTAAATATTTTATTATTTAGTTACTTAGTAAGTATTTTCAAGGCACTTTTTAAGTAAATCCTTTAAAAATTGGGTCTTTATACTTCTTAAAGATACTTCATTGCTTTAGCTCGGATTGGAAAGTTCTTTGGAAGGAAAAAAACCTAGTGGAAGAAAGAGTTGCAAGATCATGCTTGGCCACACTCCATTCACATTATTGGGAGGACTTCTTGTGCAACTTTCCTGTTTTGCTTTCATCTTTTGACTCAAAGTCGTCGTCTCTTATTTGCATCTTCTTCCCTCCTCTCTTCCATTTCTCAATCATCTCTCTGCTCAAAGTTTCACTGCAGGCCATGGTTTCACTTTGCGGTCTCCCTTCCTTCTTCCTTTCCTTTTCCTTGGTTTTTCTATCGTCATTCTCAAACTTCATTGATGCTCAAGCTCAAGATTATGATTACCCAACCGCCACAATTTCAACTCTGTGGATATATGAAGATGAATACTCTTTCCAATAAAAACAAATTTCAAGATTCAACTAATCCTAGATTTTGAGCCTGATTGCATTTTTTGTGCATGATTTTGGACCCACTAATTTTCCTCCCTCGTTTTCCATCCTCCTATCTTACCATTTTCAACCTTTTGCTTTTGGCCTTTCTTCTCGTCTTTCTAACTTTATTTGCGTTTGGGCAAACACGCGTACTTCGTTTCTTGTTTGATAGGTTGTAAATAAGGGTGTGCAACTGGACCGGTTATACCCGGTTCCCGGACTGGCCCACCTGGAAAACAGGGTCGGGAATCGGTTCTCATTGAAACTGATCCGGGAACCGGTTCCCAAAATTCAGAACCGGTTTAAACCGGTTTGGGAAAAGGTTCCGAGTGATTACTCACTCGAAAACCGGTTCCTAGACCAGTTTTGGAATCGGTTCTTTGACCGATTTTGTAAGTAGAGGTCCAAAACCCTTTTTTTTTCTCTCAATTTCTATTTTTACTCTCGCAATCACACAATGTTTTTCCTCTTGGCTCTCTCAAACATGCACATCACTCCTCCTTTGTCATTCATCTTCCTCACTCGCTTCCCTCCCTCATCATCTCCCTCTCGCATCGTCCGATGGATGGATGGTGTTCGTCGCCGCCAAATTCTTGTGTATCACATGGATTTGCTTGCCTAATTTCTCTTTTGTAGGAGGAGTTATGCTTGCATAAATGAGTAGCTTCATGTAATAGTTGTTGGAATAAGACTAATATTAGACCCATGTTTGTTGTTAATTTTTTGCCTTATGATTTTATTTATTATAATTAACCCTATGGATCCTTAATTTTTCATTTAGTCAAAATGTTCATGTATTAATATATTACCAGTGCTTAATGTTTCAATATAAATTAGGAGGATTGCGTTATTTTCTCGCTTATTAATATAAAATTCGAAGTCGTATAAGATATTGGGAGATTGCAAAACAGGTTCCAGTGGAAACATGGTTAACCCTGGAACCGGATAAAAAAAACAGAGTGGGTCGAGTACAGGGTCCAATACAAACGGGGTCGGGTATAAAGTCCAAAAAAGGAGAACTGATTATAATAAGATTGAGTACAGGGTCCAGGTCTAGACCCTACTCACCCTGGATCCGATCACCCATAATCCAAACCCGAATATGTAATTTGAAGTGTCCAACGTTTGCACCTTTTTCAATGTATTTATAGCCCATTCAACTCAGACTAGCTTTCTGCACATAATATATATATATATGTGTGTGTGTGTGTGTGTGTGTGTGTGTGTGTGTGTAATTCATGGTTTATATTATGCATTTTGAACATTTGATTGTTTAATTTCATTTCACATATTCATCTTCTGTGGTTCATTGTTTTTGGCAAGTGGAGATTTTCGATGTTGCCGTACCTTAGATTTCCAATTTGATTGTACTAGTTGCTCAATATCGCATTGTTGATTGATATATTATTTTAAAGAATACATTTGTCTTTACAATGAATACAAAAAATGAAACAAATAAAAGAATCGGTTGGTCTTAGATTAATCCTAGAACTAGACCATATCTGTAGGGTCGGTTTAGTCCTCAGTTTCAAACTCAATAGGGACAGGCCTCAGTCTAAAAAATTGGAGGTCAATTTTGTGCGGATTGGTCCCTGAGTTAGTCCCTAGGTTAACTCCTAATAATCATGACAAAACTAACTCTCTCTCTCTCTCTCTCTCTCTCTCGCGCGCTCCAATAAGATCTACCAGGGCCGGGTGGGAGTTTTCTTGTTGGGTGAAAAATGTGATGGTGGAGCTTCCATTGCAGGTGCAGCGAACATTTCTCCGGGGCCTGAGATAGTCACCGACTTCGACTAAATTAAACAGGAAGTTGTTTTCCCTATTTTTTAAATTTGGGTTCACTGGTTAACTGAAATCATTTGACCAACTTATTTTCTCACACGGAAAAAAATGCATGTTTCTTTGGTAAAATAGTTTTCTCTAAACAAATCAAGTCTAAGTGAACAACTTCAAACTTAGGTACTTTTCTATCTTGTGTTTAGCGACTTCCAACAATCCCGGGGGATAACACTCTCAATACCCAATTGAATTCTTGTGATCCAGATGCAAATTAGATGAACCTTGTAATCTCCTTATGGTTTCAGAGTATGAGGTTCAATCTCGAACTCCAAGCTAAAACAAATCACAGACTGCGACTAATTGTATAGGCTATCATTGGGTAAATGTCTCTCTCTTAAGTAATTATCTTTGCATTTACAAGAGTAATTTAATTAAGATCGTAATGTGCCATGGGTTGCAGTACAAGACAAGAAATTCGGAAAGTAATTAGGTCCTTTTAGTAGATTCCTCTCTAAATTAAGAATGGCGATTAAAATCAATCAAAACACCGAGCTATAAATCTAGGCGATTTCCCAACAAATCTCCCAGTTTGGTATTACTGGGCAGATATCCTTTATTTTGAAATTTATATTTGTAATCTCCTCCTAAAAACATCCAAATCCATGCCGTGCAAAGAAACTCGTCAATCAAAAATTAAAAGCTAAATAGATGGTTACCACATACACTGAGAAGTGTCCCTAAATAATGATTGCATGGATCACACTTGAAGGGCCCTTTGTGATCAAAGGTGGAGAAAGCCCCACTCGAATACTTTTATCTGTGAATACTGCACCAGCTCTGAAGTAGATTCTTCTTTTTATCAATCGAAACTCCTTCCCAAACTGGACAAGCTCCTTTCCACCTGGCTTTGACATCAAAATCTTCATATTGAGGAGGAGAAAAAAAAACCATATCAAGAAAGTTCAAAATCTGGTTGGATCCACATGGCTCTATGGAAGTAAACGCTAGGTGCATCGGAGCATATCTCGACTTTTTCATCTTCCATGGAGTAATATTGCATCTTCTTACTTTGTCATGGAAATAGATACGGTTTGGCTTGATCCAGGGAAGGCAACTCTCGGAATTGAACTCCGCCGAGATCGCAGAGTTGCCATTCAAGAAGAGAGCCGCGTTCCCCAAATTTAAGACCTCTTCCTGACCTCCCTCCTCCAAATCCACTGCAAAAACTCGGATGCTTTCCACGGTTCCATCCTCTTGGTCCCATATCTTCCAAACCACCAGCAATGCGCCTGAAGATTCCACGAGATAGGGATAACCCGCGAAATTGTGCCCAAGAAAGAGTCGCAATTGCATTCGGCACTCCCTCTCGTCGAGGGTCATGATTCGGCTGCGCGAATCCAAGGCCACGAATTGCCCGTCGTAATGAATCAGTTGAAGGAAGGTGGACCGAGGCAGGTTCGCGGCCGGGCTCACTCCCGTCCACGCATCTTCTCCTGACCTGTGAAGGGCATACGCTAGTGATCGAAGATCCCGACAGAGAGTGACCATGACAGTGTAGTCCCCGGACGAAGAAGGGGTCGAGGACAACGCGATCCTGTGGATTCTAATGGAGCCGCTGCCCCGGTGCCTCTTTAGCGGACGGAGACGCGACTTGTGGCGAAGCTTCGTCAAGGCGGGGAGTTCGATGCCGACCCGCGAGAGCGGATTGAAGATGCAGTACTGATTGCCCCACCTCGACACGCGTTGGTCGAAGCCAAACCTCGACACGAGTATCCATCGTCGTAGATTCGAGGCCTGGGGTCGAGATCCTGGCAACTGCACTTGGTTAGTTCTCCCTCTAGAGGTGCTGAAGAACTCGGCTACTCCGTTGCCCACATAAATCATGAGCCACGGGGCTTTTGACTTCGCGTTGTACGTGTCTCTGGTGGCAGCAGACCGCCACGAGGTGCACACCCCTCGAAAAGCTAAAAAGTCTTCTATGGCTAGCCGTCCAGCGATGAGTTCTAGGATCTCTGGCGGGAGTTCTTCCCAACTCGCCATCGTAGGTTGAATGATAGATTTGCCTGGTGAGCAACTTCTTGATGAGTTTATCGCTCGTAACAGGAGGGAGGTCCTATATAGGAAAGACGAATTTGTTTCACGAATCTTATAGCTTATTTTACGAATTTGTTTTACGAATTTGTTTTACGAATCTTATAGCTTATTTTCTTTATCTTGAATGAATATTCGTTTGTCGTGACTAGCAAGATACACTGCCCCCTCGGATTTGATGTTTTAAGATTTAAATCTTTTTATAGAATACAGAAAATCTTAAAGGTAGTTTCATTTTCAAGCTTTTACAAATAAAATCCCATAGAAAGCCCGTACATATTAGATAACTGAACATTAACCGTACCATAGTTTTCCTTAAGAGCAAATATAATGGGATTCCTATTTTAAATAACTCGAGTTTTATTCAATGTTTTCAATCTCTTTCAATATCCACGTTAAGAATATGAATGACTTATATTAATATATTGTCACGCCCCGAACCTCGAGCATGCGCACATCTCACTGCGGTTGATAGAAATGCGACTTCCCAGGACGCGTCGCCGACCCATTCATTTAATTACACATGCGGAAGTGAAACAAATCTCTTGACAACATTTAACTTGGGATAGAAAAGCAGGCAATCAATCACAACCAAACAAGCTTTCTTATAAACACATAGGTTTATATACAACACTAGATTGCCTACAAAACAGATCGGTTCAATAAAAAGGGAACTGTCTTAAGACCAATATTCCGTTTGTATGGGCGATCGGAATCATTTTGGGATTCTACCTTTTTCACTCAACGGCTACCAAATCTTTTAGATACAGAGCTGTCCAATGGGTATATTGGAAGATGATTCTCTGAGATACTGTCCAACGGCTAGTTTGGAAGTGGAGAAGTATTTAAGGAGATGAAGGACCGATGAGCAAGTAAGAGATAGAGAGTAGAATTTATAATTCCAAAGTCTGAGCGACCTTCGATCATACTCTTGTCTTTGGAGAGCTTAAACGTTTGTGATCGTGAGAGAACTACCAAAAGAGTGACTTAGTGAGATAGTGTGATCTACTACTAAGTGTTTGCACTCAAAGTTGTAATCTCTTGTTGATTGCATAGTGGAATCCAGCCAAGAAGGCTGTTAGCGTGGAAGAGTGGACGTAGACTTGGATTAAGCCGAACCACTATAAACCTTGTATTCTTATTCTCTTCCCTAACTCTTTTGTTTTGTTTGAAGTTTATTTTATTCCGCATATATTTGTCAAGATTTATTTTAAACACCTATTCACCCCCTCTAGGTGTTCATACTAGCACTCTTACAGTACACTTCTGTCAAATAGTAATAGGTAAAAGGAGAGACATATAGAATGATGTATGCAGAGCTTTATAGTGATTTTGCTTAGTGTAAGCTTACATTCATTGATTGAGACCAACAACCTGGTCGTTGGATTTCATTGGCAATCTTAGGAATTACAATAGTATGTGCCGCTTATACTTAAGCATTTCTTCTCGAAGGAGGTTTTGCTTATACCCAAGTAGATAGATTTCACTATCACACACCTAAGCACAAACTCTAATACCGATACACTGCTCAACTAGATTACACTTTCAATACATACAAAGGAAATATTCTCTCTATTGGTTCTCTTTTTCATAATATGTTTAAATTGCTAAACGTCCATCAAATATTGACTTAAGCCAATGATATTTATTTTTACAATCATAGTCTCAATTAAAAGGGCGAAGATTATTTCACAGTAACATGAACTATACTTGTACTGATTGCCGAAAAAAAAGTATTTGCTAAAGGCACAAAATCCATCTTTCTAACTTACCCGACCATGGAAGAAAAGATTCCAAAGAAATCAACTTGGCTATCTATCATAGCAAAAGATCAGTATAAATCTTTCACAAAGTAAAAGAAACATACTTTTTACAGATCGGTGTCTCAAACAAAAGATCGCATCCCGACAAAGCATACAAAGCAATGTAGAATTGAAAAATGTCATTAAGTAGAAATCAAATTCACAAGGGTCTTGAAATCAGCTTGAACACTTCCTCCAGGCCCAGAAGCATCCACCAATCTCTCTCTAAGCTCACCAACCTTCTTCCTCATCTCCTCCCCGGCATCACTCCTCAACACCACCTCCAATGCCTTCACCATCCCATCCTTTGTAAGGGTCCCTCCCCCCACTCCCACTCCAATTTTCCACCATTCTTTCACCAACCTTCCATTCATCATGTTGTCTGCCCAGAGCGGCTTGCATATCATCGGCACTCCCCCCGCCAGACTCTCAAACACCGAGTTGTACCCACAGTGTGTCACATGCACCCCGCACGCCGGGTGGCTCAACACCCGGCTCTGCGGGGCCCACGACACTATCTTCCCACGCTGCCCCGTCCTCTCCAGGAACCCTTCGGGCAAGTGGACCATCATGTGCTCCTTGATAGACCATAGGAATGGTGTCCCGGTGGATTCGAGAGCCTCGGCAAGACTGGATAGCTCAGAAGGTGACAGTACAGCTACCGTCCCAAAGCACACATATGCCACGGTCCGAGGGTCCTTGGTGTCTAGCCACATTAAGCAACCGGAAGGGTCTGAGTCTGAGCTTGTTAGCACGGGTAGCGGTGAGAAAGACACTGTGGGGCACCCTACATGGAGAAGAATCTTGAACTTGGACTTGAGGTCTGCCATTACGGGTGATGGGATCGCTTCCACGTAGGAGTTCATGATGACGGCCGTAGCACAAGACAGCATGCGCACCAACTGGTGGACAAAGTTTGACACTGGCGACGTGGTCGGGTCTTGTAGAATATCGTCTGGGATATCTGAAATGTGAAACAATGATAATGCTGGAACCATTTCCAGGGCCTTGTCGTCGGCCTCTGCCACCGCCATGCCAGCGCAGGAGTTTCTAAGGCACAGCTGACGAAGGGCCTCGATGTGGATGTAAGCGGACAGAAAGCACGGAGACGGGATCCAGAACGTCACCCACGGAACGTGCATCTGCTCGGCCATTTCGCCTGCGGGAAGTAAGAAAGCATCACTAAATAGACAACTCACCTTCTTCCTGGCATCTCGCTCCGCGGCATCAATAGCAGCTCGAAAACTCTTTGGAGCTTGTTTGAGGAACATAGTTATTTGCTCTCTCAGTTCCTCCGTTGTCACTCCGTGATGACCAGCCGGCACTCCATTGTTGATGTCATAGACCACGATGTTGGGCGGCAGCTCAGCTCTCGACGAAGTGGGGAAGAGATCGTGGTTGGACATGGCCGTGCTCAAGAAAGAGAAATGGACGTCCGTGACAGTTTCCGCTAACTTACGGACGAGGTTGGCGAGAGGCAGAGGGTGGCAAGCGAATGGAAACACAAGCACGGCGACATGCTTTTCCGAGGACATTTTGAACCCGATCCAATCAAAATCTTCAAGACCACGAATATATATGGAAAAGAATCGTCAAAAACAGTTTGAGCTCAATTTGGACGACCATTTTAATCAAAATACTTCCACAAAAACTACCTAGTATAAATGCATTTAGCAACTAATAATATTTAAACACAAGAACAAGTTCACTTACTATCAACAAATTTCCAGCACAAAAGTCACTTCCACGAACTTCTCTTTTCCGTGTTTTTCTTCCGGATTTCTTCTCGGCCTCCTTTCAGTCGATGTTTTCTCTCTTCTTCGGTCCCACTTCTCTCTTCTTATATATTTGGCCGTGATCGTCAATTTTTTTTTCTAGGACTTCTTTTTAAGTCCCAACGCTGCCATAAAAAGACCAGAGACACCATTCCTTTACTGTAAAATTACAAGTCGAACCACTTCAACAAAACTATGTTTGACGTTCGTAAATTTATTAAAATGTTGTTAACATTCTAAGGACACTTGAGAAATTTGACAGATATTTCTATCTTACTATTTAATTTAACATTTGCAAATTTACTATAGTGCGAGAAATTATTAGCCAGACTTGTAAAATTTAGAAGTTGGTACACTATTGATTAATTTTTACTTTGGTAAATCTATTAAATTGTTGGCAACTTACGGATCACACTTATAAAAATTTAAAATTATTAATTTATATAAAATCAATAATTTTATTACAGGGTTGATAACTTGCTAATTAATTACCGACAAGTAAATTACTAGTCACATTTTCTTTAAATAAAAAGGGTTAATATCCTGAAAAACTCCAAATTGGTACACTGTGACAAATTTACCACAAATTAATTTTTTTATTATGAAAAACCCAAAATTGGTACATAAATAACAAATTTACTCAACCGATCATAAAAAATGTCAAACTGATATGTTTGCGACAAATTTATCTTAAATTAATTTATTTAACCGTCAAAAACCCTAAATTTGTATATTTATGACAAATATACCCTCTGTTAAATTGGATTAATATCACAAAAAATTATAAAAATTATATAATTATGATAAACGGAAAGTGAAATCTTAAATAAGTATACCAATCAATTGTCATGTGTCATTTAACTTAGTTATTTTGAAAATTAATAGAGGGTAAATTTATCAAAATTATATTAATTTGAGGTAAATTTGTCGAATGTGTATCAGTTTAGAGTTTTTTGTGATTAAAAAAATAGTTTGGAGTAAATTTGTTGTAGGTGCATCAGTTTGAAATTTTTTAGGGCATTAATTCAAATAAAAAATACTTGAAATGGGCCGTAGAATTTTATGAAGTTCATACAGGAACAGGAACAGCACAGTCGCGCCACCAAGACCAACCAATCATTGTCCCGCCCACCCAAAAAGGAAATGATAGTAAATAAGAAAGAAATGAGCGAACAGTGAGGAACAGCACAACCGCGCCACCAAGACCAACCAATCATTGTCCCGCCCACCCAAAAAGGAAAGGAAGCATTATTATGTCCGCCAACAGCACCATTTTTTTTCTCGTCCAATGAATGAAGCGTTCCAAGCGTGGAAATAGCGAGTTAGACTCTTTCTTTTCTTATTTAACAATTTCATTTGCAAATAATTACTATAATCCTAGCAAAACCAAGGGACTGATCAAGTAATAAGTGTGTTTATCTTCCTCGTTTAAAATTTATAGTTGATACACTGCAGTTGTATATCTTTCTAGGGCCAATAGTAGGAGCACAAATATGTGCATCTTTCACATTTATTCGATATATATGCTTAAATATGTAAATATTATAGTACGATTTCATTTAATAGTTTAAATTTTTTAATAATTGATAGTGATCTCATAAAACCTCACATGATAACAAAGTAAGAAGTTCTCAGCTCAAAATAGAAACCACACTATTATTCAATTAAATCAATTCATTAAGGTGATTCTTTTAACAAATGGCATTCGTGGAACTTCATAGCCAAATATACAAAATATAACAAAGAAAAATAATTGATTAATTAAAGAAGAGACTAAATTTGACACTACTTATTGTACTTTTAATATGGTGTTGTCTTATACCCAATATAGATAAATAGCTGAAACATTAATTTCAATTAGCTCGATTGAAGTTGCGAGACTTTAAGAATAATTGTGAAAAGATTTTTTAAGGGAGATAAGCTTGTATAAAGTACTTTTGTCTCTTTCAATATTTGATCAATGCTCGCTCCAAAAATTCTAATGAAATCAAATCTCAATTCTTATTGATCTTTTTATGTTGCACATGTTTGCATTTTGGGTTCGTAGAAGCGACTTTATCTATGGGTGTGTTTGTTTCACGAAAATTAGTTTGGGATATACATAGCACAGTGTACTGATTTGAGATTTTTTGTGACAAAAAAAAATTTAAAGTAAATATGATATAAAAGTAATAATTTGGAACTTTTGATAATATTAACTCATTAATAAATGATGTGATAGATTCTTATAAGCATGTTGACTATGACGTATCGGAACGTATCAATCAGACAATCTATGAATTTTTTATGTTGTTCAATCTTTTTAAATTCCGGATGAATCATGTGAGATCAGGAAAGAGAAAAGTCAAACTTTCAATTTGTTTTTCCTGTCCGACTTTAACTGCCTACTAAATTGCCTATGTTCCTATTATCCACGTCTCCTTGATGAGACCCCGTGACTTGGGACGCATGATTGTGGCAATCAGATTTAAGTAGTAGTTGTGGGGAAAAGTGGCTGGGAGACAATCACATGGCCCGGTCTAGATGCAAGAACGTATGTCTTAGATATAAAGGAAGCCCGTCTTATTAAGATTAATCTCGAGCGCATGAAATGCCCCACGGGCCATATCAATATTAATTCGTTGGTCCGGTCTGCCTGAGCTTATGCATGAAGAACCACTGGTTAGTGACCCCATATCCTGTATATTAAACAGATGTCCATGCATTGCATGAATCAAAGAGAAATAATATTTATCTTTTGAAAAATCAATCAAAATATACGTCGTTCGAAAATTCAACTAAATTCACAAAAAAATCCCCCCTCTTAGAAAATTATTTGTTAACCTAAATTTATATCTACCTTTCTCTCGTAAATTGAGTATAATAGGGATTCTGTTATATCTACCTATCGCTTTGTGTGATTTGCATGTATAATGTAATGACTAACATCTTTCTCCTAAAAAATAATTACACTTGATCGGCACCAAGATAGAGAACTCATTAATCACTGCAATCACGAATAAATTTTTTCTTTGCTCATATGTTTCTTCTTGATAATTTATTAAAAGAGAAGCCTTTTAAAAATTTATTGTCTATATGGCGATCGATGAACAATTTAATCATAAGCTGATATCACTAGTGCAAACTTTCGTGGTGTGAACACACAAGAATATTATTACGATAACTGATAATAATTAACTGAAGAAACTTAACAATGTCTATCGAATTTCCTAGAAAAGTGCAGTGAATAATACTCTTGTCAATCGGTTAGTCAACTTCAAAATGCCATACCTTATTTTATTGTTGGTGCTAGGTCAACTTGACCCCGGTGATGCTGATTTCTGCTATTTGTTCCCCGATGATGCTGATTTATGCTATTTGTTCACTAAAATAGTTAAAATTATCTAATTATATCTCAATCATGCACCAATCAAATCTAGATGGTCAGATTTGATCGAGCTCAATGAGTCGCCCCCATGAAACCTATCATTTGTAATGGTCTAGAATCAACTTTTCCAGTAATATTGGGTAGAAACAAACCACTTCGTAGAGCATGTTCATATGTACCTTAAGCCTGACGTAGTTATTTCAAATGAGAATAAGTTTTTGAGCTTCATTATATTGACTTTTACTTTTGACATTTGTCCTTCACTGAAATCTTACAGCGCCTTCGTAGATCTCTGGATTTCACCCCAACACACGAATGATTTTGGATACTTTTTAAATTTTGAATATTTTTTAAATTTTGAAGGAAAC
This sequence comes from Eucalyptus decipiens, assembly GCA_014182575.1. Classification (NCBI taxonomy): domain Eukaryota; kingdom Viridiplantae; phylum Streptophyta; class Magnoliopsida; order Myrtales; family Myrtaceae; genus Eucalyptus; species Eucalyptus decipiens. Next base: position 35,640,038 of record CM024613.1, read on the forward strand.
ACAGAAAAGTATTTTGTACGTATGTTTAATGCAAAAACAAACAAGCTCTTTGTAATGGTAGTTAACTAAAAATCAAACCCAATACATTCCTAGGATTAGTCAACACTTACTAGGTGTTTTATTCCCATCGTCTATTGATGGGTTGTTTAGTAAATTTAAAGAAAAAAGAAGAAAAAACTTTAGCTCAAAGATAACCATTCGAATATTCTTTTCAGTAACCACCAAAGGTTGTTCTAGTGGGCACCCTTTTCACGTTGGAAGAAGGAGGCGGAGAGTTTGATTCCCACCATCTTAGGGGGTTGGGGGGGTGAGAACGTCTAGTTTCACATGTGGGGTTTGACTTTCACGCTCTACAGAAAGGCATAACAAAAATCTAAGAGTAAGTGTAGAATTATAGTAGGACAAAAAAAAAAAAATACTCCTTTCAGTAAGCTGTTTCTTCTACTTTAGAATTCTATCTATCATGTATCGAAGAAGTGCTAGATGATATCTAAAGATGTGCGTAAATGCTTGACTAATGCATATTATGGAAAGAAAGGTTTACACAATCTGTGGGGCTCTTTTTTTACACAAGCCATCTCCATTATAGCTAATGGATAACTGTAACTATAGGAATTTTAACTAATTATTGTCAACAATGATAAAAATGGCTTGTATTTAAATGAAAAAGGGGACAAGATCACAGAGCCCGCGTAGCCTATAATAGTCCAAAAAGAAACAAAGTTTCACTTCCGATAGGCATTTTCTTGTCCTCCAACTTAGGCCAACGTATGACTCTCTTGATTAATCTATTATGAGGGATCATCCGTTTGTATTAGATGTGTCAAAATGGGTCACTTATTTTTGACAAAAAGTAGTTAAATGGGTTTACTTTGATAGGTGGGTTTTAAGAGAGACACTCTCTCTTCTCTCTTTTAACTTTACAAATATATATATATATATATATTTATAAATACCGAAATTATAATTATTTTTTAATTATAATTTTCTTTTTTTTTTTTTCCTCTTCTTTTCTTTTCTTTCTTCCTTTTTTTTTTTTTTTTTTTCTTTCTTCTTCCTCTGGTCGCTGGCACGGTAATGGCCGATCGCCGGCCGGGCAAGCCTCGAGCTCGCCAGATCTGGCAAGGCGGAGGCCTTGCCGATGCCCAGCGAGGCTCGAAGCTCGCCGATCTGCTGAGACTCGAACTCGCTGGCGTTAGGTGAGGCTCGAGCCTCGCCAGATCCAGCAAGGTGAGAGCTTGAGCTCGCCCAACATCAGCGAGCCTCACCAGATCCGACGAGGGGTGAGCTCGAGCTTGCCCAATGCCGTGCACAAAAAGTTTGTGTGAAGCCGGAGATGCTTAACATTTCGAGCTCGCCAGATCTGGCAAGGCGGAGGTCTCACCGACGTTCGGCAAGGGGCGAGCTCGAGCTCGCCCGACATCGGCAAGCCTCGAGCTTGCCGGATCTGGCGAGACTCAAGCTTGTCGGCATCGGGCAAGGCTCAAGCCTCACCGATCTAGTGAGCCTTGAGCTCGCCGGCGTCGAGCGAGCTTGAGGCTCGCCTATGTGGCCGGCGGCTAGCCAAAGAAGAAGAAGAACCAAAAAGAAAAAGAAAAATGAAAAAAGGAAGAAGAAAAAGAAAAATATATTTTAAAAATAAAAAATAATTGAAAAAATAATTTTATTAAAAAAATAATTAAAATTTGATTTTTTAAAATAGTTATTTTAAAAATTATAAAAATTGTCCATTAAATTTGTGTTGTATAAAACTATTTTAGCAATACCATTTTAATATATATATATATATATATATATATATATATATATATATATAAAATAAGCTTGGAAGTTTTTTAGTAATATAATCTTAAAAAAAAAACATAAGAATAAGTTTTCCTAAATTTGGTTAAATATGAAAATATTTTATTAATATGAGTCGGGTCGGGTATGAGTTGGGTATGGGTTGAAAAATTTATATTAAGCTTAAATGGGTCATAAATGGGTTAATAGGTCAATTTGGGTCGACTTATTAATAACCCAACCCAAACCCGACCCACCCACCCGTTTGACACCTCTAGTACGTATTAGCATTGTAAGATTTGATATGATTCAAAATGCTAGCGGCATCTTTTAGCCGAATCACTTATTTCCAGAGTCACAAGCAAATCTTTTCGGTATACTAACCAATCCACAATGCGATATGTATCTGTTGACTGAAGCGATTCAGTTTCTTTATGTTACTTATCAAAAAGGGTAACCTTTTCATATTTATTGATATGCATTGTGTTTGGATTGTTACAGAAATTTAAAAATAACTTTTGCACTATATAATGCAACGAAACATGAAACATAACACTACCATCTTCAGGTTCGCAGAAAGGGAATAGTTAAGAAAGAATCCTCTCAAGCTGAAAGTTTCCTCCTACCAGTATGGTAGTTTTCTTTACACAAACCCTAACCTTCCTTTTACCATTATGAGCTCTCGTCCACGCCAATTCCTTCTGATTTCCGTCTATCTGCTTCTCCTTCGCTGATTTCTGCACTCACTATTTGAATCCCTCTCTTTACCCAACCCAATTCTCGTATATGGCTGTTCCCAGCTTTCTCATCCTCCAATTCGTGCTCTCCTCTACGCCAATTCCTCCTGATTTCCATTTCTTTGCTTCTCCTTTGCTGTTTTCTGCACTCTCTGTTTGAATCCCTCTTTTTCCCAACCCAATTTTTGTATATGGCTGTTCCGAGATTTCTCGCACTTCCTTCCTATTCGGATGCCCCTGTTTTCCTTCCCTCTGTATTCTCTTCTTGGCGTCCTTCTTTTCCTTTGGTGTAGTATCCTTGGACTTTGCATGGCCTTTTTCTTGGTCTTTTCTGCAACTCTATTCAAGGTCGCAATCCCTCTTTAGGTTATGGACCGCGACGGTGCCGACAGCTCTTCTTGCCTTGCAGCTCTCTGTCAACGCCTGGGATGCTTATGCTCACTGATAAACATCGAAGTGTGGGACGTCAACCCTTCTCTGGCAACATTGGAGGAATGTCATTTGACTCTCATTGGTAAGATCCATTCCAATCCTGCTATCAATTTTCTTGCATTTCAAAGTATATTAAAGTGGGCTTGGAGGACAAACCAAGTAGACATTTTGCAACGTAAGTCGGGCCTATATTTAGCAAAATTTAAATCGGCATCAGACAAACAACGAATTTTAGAGGGTGGCCCATGGCTATTCTCTGGGCATCTTGTCAACTTCAAGCCCTGGCTTCCTAATACCCCTTTGCACCGCTATGATTTCTCCATCTATGCTTTTTGGGGCCAAATATTTGGTTTGCCTTTGGAATGCTGCACAAAAGACATGATAGTTAAGGCAGTTAGGAATGTTGGATGTGTTTTGCAAGTAAAAGCTGATCATATCACAGGCTCGACTCTGAGAGCGTGCCGCGCCAGGATAGAAATACCGCTATCGGAACCCCTTAAGCCAGGTCATCTGATACGGATCAAGAACAATACCTTTTGGTTGGATTTTAGGTATAAGCGGCTATTGCATTTCTGTTATTCATGTGGAAAGTTAGGCTATTATACAACCTCTTGCCCAGACGTACCTGTTGACGAATCTCAGCTGGATGTAAAGGAAAACTTTCCCTACGGCCAATGGCTTCGAGCTGAGGTAAAGGAGTTCAGACCTTATTGGAAGCTCTACTATGACAGGCATGATATAGCGGAGGAGATGGAAGAAATTGTACTTGAGACGCCCCCGACAAATGTCCATCAACTTCCCTTGTTGCTGCCACCATCCACAACTTAAGAGCCTCACCTATTTCAACCCACAGCCATCATTCGGACTCCTTCAATAGATTCACCAACTCCCCCTCCCCTGGCTAGTGCTGTAACTGGCTGTCCTCTCACCACTGCTCTCATACCTGCCACAGAAAAATTAAAAGGCGTTTAGGCTCAGGAATCTCCGTCCCTTCAGGTTAAGAAGTCCAAGGCTTCTCGTCCTACTCTAAAGATAGGACCTGCCAAGAAACTCAAGTGTTACAACCCTTATGACCTAAAAGGTGCTGTTCTTGCTGATTTTGATGAATCTGTGCTTCTTGATACTCCCATTTTGGAAGTAATAGAAGCTGATCGATGGGCGAAGGTGGCTGGCCCTTAATAGCCACCACCTCATCAATGAAAATTCTGAGTTGGAACTGTCAGGGGTTGGGCAATCCCCTGATGGTTCAAGCGCTTAAAGCCCCGGTGGCTAAAGAAAAGCCTAATTTTCTATTTTTGATGGAGACTAAACATAGTGAGGTTTTTCTCCGACGTCTCAACCGCAGCCTCCATTTTGGGAATCTCCAGGTGGTCAGTTCAGTGGGTTCAGTTGGGGGCTTGGCTATTTTCTGGAATGACAACCTTTGTTTGACTTCGATCAAGTCGACCCCTTCTTTTTTTGACTTGTTCTGTCAGGATACGAAGGATGACAGCACTTGCCATATTACTTGTCTTCATGCTCCCGGCGGTATATCCCCTTCGGCAGCAATTATGGCAGGAGCTATGCACTATCAGCCTATGTGATTTCAATGACATCCTTTACCCATGGGAGAAGGTGGGCAAAAGACTAGTAGATTTTTCCAGTATGTCTTCGTTTCATGTTGTCTTAATTGACTGCGCTCTCATGGATCTTGAACCGAAAGGTTGTGCCTTCACTTGGCAGAATAATCGAGATGGGTATGAACTTACTAGAGAATGCCTGGACAGGGTTCTTTGTACTATGGCATGGCGTTTACAGTTTCCTTCGGCAAAAGTCTTCACTCTCCCTGTTGTTGCCTCTAATCACAGTCCTCTTTTATTATCTACTATTGCTTCTAGAAAGAAGAGTCAGCGGTTTTTTAAATTTGAAGCTTTTTGGAATGAGGACAGTGAATGTTGCCAGATCATCGTGTCTTCCTGGCATTCGGTATCGATGGAGGATTCGAGCCTCTCCGCCAAGTTACAGCATGTTGTTGCTGCTTTGATTAGGTGGAGTCGTATCAAATTCCGAAATAATCATACTTGCATAGCTCAAATTCAGCAACAGCTACAACACCTCACTAACCAAACTACGACTGCTTATGATAGATCCAAAGTCATGGCTTTGAAAAAGGAATTACATAGTGCATGGTAGCAAGAAGAACAGTTTTGGGCCATGAGATCTAGAATACATTGGTTGAAATGGGGGGATCGCAATGCATGATTTTTTCACACAACTACAACCTAGAGGCGACAGCGGAACATGATTAGTATGCTCAGGGATGAAACAGGGGATTAGGTCAGGGATCCCAGTAGGCTTAAGGAAATGACAACTACTTTCTTCTCATCATTATATACCACAGTGGGTACACGCAGCTTTGGACCTATCTTAGATCAATGTCCTACGGTGGTGACGCCATACATGAATAATGTTTTAATGTCATTGTGGACCTTGTAAGAGTTAAAGCTAGCTACGTTTCAACTCAGAGCAACCAAAGCTCTTGGTCCTGACGGCCTCAATGGTCTCTTTTATAGGACTCATTGGGATATCATCAAGGATGATCTCTTCAAAGAAGTTCAGCATTTCTTTATCTTAGGGCGTTTACCTTTAGCCTTAAATAAAACAGTTATTGCTTTGATTCCAAAACTCCCTCACCTTGAGAGTCTTGATCAGTTTCGCCCTATTAGTTTATGCAACTACGCCTATAAGATTATCTCAAAGGTGCTTGCAAATAGACTAAAACCTCTGTTACCAACTCTCATTTCTGAGGAACAATCTGCTTTTGTGAGTGGGCGTCAGATACAGGATAACATCTTATTAGTCTAGGAGGTTCTACATCAACTCAGATCTAAAAGGAGGAAGCGCAAATTTGACGCTATTATCAAGATGGATATGCAGAAGGCCTACGATAGAGTCAAATGGGATTTTTTACATGCTTATCTACTTAAGTTAGGCTTTCATCCACTATGGAGTAATCTGGTCATGTAGTGTATCACCATGACATCTTTCTGTATTAGCATGAATGGCGAGTAGCTTAGGCCTTTCCATCCTACCAGGGGCCTTCGCCAAGGAGATCCTCTATCCCCATACCTTTTTATCCTCCTATCCAATCTATTATCTTCTCTTATTCATAGTGCACTTGATATGGATACACTAAAAGGTATAAAACTCAACAGATGGTGTCCAACTCTTTCACACCTCTTTGCAGACGATGCTATTTTCTTTGTAGAAGGATCAGTTCGGGAATGTCAAAACTTATCAAATCTATTGAATCATTATTGCTTTGCAACGGGTCAAGAGGTAAATCGCAACAAATGTGGTATCTTTTTTAGTAAATCTTGCCCTACCTCTTTACAAGAAAATATGGCTAGTGCTATTAGAGTACCTATACTACAACGTTGTGGGAAATATCTTGGTATACCATCTGATTGGGGCAGGTCAAAAAGGGATATGTTCTCGTGGATACTAGCTCGAGTGAATACCAAATTGGAAGGATGGAAGGAAAATCTTTTCTCAAAGGCAGGAAAAGAGATTATGCTAAAGGCCGTGGTACAATCCATACCACAGTACGCCATGTCTATATTTCGATTACCTGTTTCTCTCTGTACATCTATTGAACAGAGATTCGCACGATTTTGGTGGCAGAATGACCGACGGCGAATAGGAATCCATTGGCGAAATTGGGATGTACTCAAACAGAGCAAGGAAGTTGGTGGTTTAAGGTGCGTTTGTTTGTGTTTTTGTTCAAAAAGTGTTATAGGGAACAGAAATAGAAAAACTATTTCTGTTGTTCCGAGGAACAATTTTTGATCGGAAAAATGCGTTTGGTAAACTTGTTCTGAAAATAAAAAAAGAATAGAAATATGTTTGGTAAATTTTTGTTCTTTTTTTTGTTTCTTTTAATTTTTTTAATTTTATTTTTCCTTTTTTTCTTTTTTTCTCTTTTTCTTCTTTTGACTGGTCGCCGGCCTCGGCCATGGTGGCGACCGGGCGACAAGGGCGGCGGCCTCTCCCGGAGCCCATGGCGAGGCTCGTCGGCCAATGGCGAGGCTGAGCCTCGCCGGTGGCTGGGCGAGCTCGGCCTTGCTAGGCCACTGCCAGGCGACGTCGAGCCTCGCCGGTGGCTAGGTGAGCTCGGCCTCGTCGGATGCGGGCGAGCTTGAGCTCGCCCGGCCAAGGCGAGGCCGAGCCTCGCTAGGAGCCGGCGACGCTCCGGCGAGGTTGCCGGCCCTCGACGGGTGGTCTCGGCCATGGCCGAGGCCGGCGATCAACCAAAGAAAAATAAGAAGAAAAGAAGAAGAAAGAAAAGAAAAGAAAAGAAAGGAGAGAAAATTTGTTCTTAAAAATTGTTAAACAAAAAACAAGTTTTTTTTGTTGCTTGTTTTTGTTCCAATTTTGTTCTCGAGAACAAAAAAAACAGATTTGGAACAAAAATGCAAACAAACGCATTTGTTCTTTTTTGTTCCGGGAACAAAAAAACAGAAAATCTGTTCTTGAACAAAAAAAGAGTACAACCATGCAGGCCCTTAGTGTTTCGAGATCTCCTCAGTTTTAACTTAGCCATGCTTGGTAAACAAGCATGGCGACTATTTCTTCAACCTTCCACCTTGTGGGGTAAAGCCTTTAAGGGCTTATATTTTCCATCTACACGGTTCGATAAGGCAGAGAAAGGCTCTCGCCTGTCATGGGGCTGGCAGAGTCTTCTGAGTGGACGTGATGCTATTTTACCATATGTTTTCTGGTCGGTAGGAGATGGGAGTTCCATAAGTATCAGGGCAGATAGGTGGTTACCTATTGGCAAATTAACTGGACCTCCTCAACGAGAAGAGCCCACTTTAGTGGCTGATCTTATAGATCACACCACCAGCACTTGGAAGTACCCTCTGCTCCACAGATTTTTCGACTCCCAGGTGGTTAACCAGATTGCATCTATTCCAATACGACCCAGATTTGCCAAGGATAAACTTATATGGACTACTACAACTCATGGCGACTATACAGTGAAATCAGCATATCACAATATCAAACATTCAGCAGACAATCAGATTAACAGCGCACCCTCAACCTCACATCAACACCCAAAATGGCTATGGCAAAAATTGTGGAAAATGCACACTGCTCCTAAGGTACGACATTTTTTGTGGTTACTGTGCCAAACTAGTTTAGCGACAAGAGCGAATATGCATTATAGACATATCATTGATAACCCAACATGTCCTATTTGCGATCAAGACACCCCTAAAACCTTGGAACATTTGTTCTTGTTTTGTCCATGGACTTCGCGTGTCTGGAGTCATCCCCAGATTAATCTCCCCATTCAAACTCAGCATATATAGCATATAGCAGACTGGATCATAGAGCATGCCCACACACAGAAACCCTTACCTGGTCTGGAAGTAATCGCAACTGTCCTTTGGCACATCTGGAGGGCTCGAAATGCCTTTATTTTTGGACGAAAGATTCCTAATCTGCATCATGTGGCTGAAGAAGCACTGCTTCAATCTCATGTGGCTACTACTGTTGCTCGTTCTTCCACTTGCAAGGCCACTTTGTTTCAGAACATCGGATCTTTATGGCGACCCCCAGATCTGGGGGTCTTAAAGGTCAATATTGATGGATCTTATCAACTGGGAAGCAGGGAAGGGGCTATGGCTTGTGTGTGTTGTGATTCACAAGGAAAACTTACCGGTGGCTTCTCCGAGAGCTTTGCTACGTTCTCGGCTTTGCAGGCGGAGATCCATGCTTGTCGCTTACTCTCTGGCATTTGCTCGATCAAGGCCTCTCTCACGCTGCGCTGATTCTCGAATCGGATTGCTAGACCCTCATCGAGACACTGAAGGGTTAGCGCCAGCCGCCATGGGTAGAACGAAGCCTCTTCTCCGAAGCTGTTTTCCTACTTTCGTTTTTCCCTAATCTTTCCCTTGCCTTCTGTCGTCGTGAGGCGAATGTCGCTGCCGATTCTTGGCTGCGAAGGCCGATAGGGTAAATTCCAAGAGAAGAAATTGGGTTGTCTTTCCCCCTTCTCATCTGTTAGAACTTGTTTACGCTGATGCGATTCTTCTTTGGTTGTAATCGTTTTGGTCCTTCTATATAAATTTCGTATTCCTAACCAAAAAAAAAAAGAAAAAAAACATGAAATGACATACGGATTTTGTGATTATATTTGGATGGAATCTTTCTTTCAACATAACAATCAGAAATCATATTTTCTTATACACACCAATCATCCGATGGACGTGAAATTAAGATTTCTTTTTCCAAGATTATAATTCCCACTAAAAATTTTATATCTTATAAGATTATTGATAAAATTTACAAGTGTCCATGACACAAAATGCTAATTTTAGGGACCTTATCCAATCTTATTATTCAATTCAATTGTCGATTCATAAATTTGAGATTTGGACTTATCTCAGTTCAACAACTTACGGGATCATTTAAAACATATTCATGGGTATTTAACAACCTTAGGAAAGTCCATCGTTTCCTTCTCTATTTTGACTTTTAACTTTTATCGGTAAACGGAACATGCGTGGTCAAGAACTTAAGGAAGCAATTATAACGTCATTTTCACTTTGTGTTTGTGCTTGAGTTTCCCACATCATGTCACATGTGAATATTTCCATGTCATGTCATCTTCTATTCAACTTTGCATGTTGCATCTAAATTGACAATCTTGCATGTGCACGTGCACACATGAATCTAATAGCGCCAGTGTGCATGACGAACAATTTGGTTGATCAATAGCGAAAATGACAGTGTTTTGGCAACATTTTTTATTTTTAAAACCAAATATTAAGCGTACTAGATATCTAAAACTTTGAAGTAAAAGTATGCTATCTACACTCTACAGCCCTATATTTCATTGACTCTAAATTCATCCAGCAATAATTGCACTTAGCACGGATTACCTTAATGGCTGCAGCGCGTAGAAACCTGTGCTGGTCATATCTTATATGCTTGTTTTCTAAAATCACTTGGTGTACGTAATGAGCTGTGATTCTGCTTGGCGATTTGTGCAAAGAAACGCCTCTCAAACATGTACGTCCTTATAAAAGTGCTTCCTTTCGACAAAAAAAAAAAAAAAAAAAAAACATGTACGTCCGTCTGAATAGATATATAATTAAGCTGATATAACTTGCGCCGACCTCCTTCGTGGGAATACATATAGAAAATTAGCACGGCGTTGGATAATCAATTGGGTAAGGAGAACTCTTATCTAACACATATGTTCGTCTATAGAACAGGGTCATCTACAAATAAGCAACCTCTTTCACAACCTTTCCCTTTGACCAGACAACATTTTTTATTTTGAAGTCTCCGTCTAGTCCATGTGAATTATCCCGGACCTTCACAAGTGTGTATCAAGAGCTTTGCACCGACCGACGTTAAATGGTGCAATAATAAGTTTGTACTGTGTTTCGATTTCGTAAGCTTGAAGTAGGGCTCGTTTGGGATGGACCAACCTATTACCAACCCTCTCTAGTGGCTTGGGATAAAACCTGACTTTTATAACGAAATTCCTTGCAATGGGTAGTTGCAAGTTGCAATGCAATTGTCCAGTCAATTTATTCTTACATAGAATCAGTGATATATGTATGGATACTATATAGATTTTATAACATATAGATTTATTTTCTATGGATATGGATCCATTTGGTTTATTTGATTCTTGCTCGAGCCGGATAATGAAAAATTATCATGTCCAGTTCCTTCAGAGGATGGATCTATAAGAATTCACCTATCCCAATAACAAAAAAACCTGACTTAAATTATCCTGTATTAAGAGCTAAATTGGCAAAAGGGATGGGTCATAATTATTACAGAGAACCCGCATGGCCCAACGATCTTTTATATATTTTTCCAGTAGTAATTTTAGGTACTATTGCGTGTAACGTAGGCTTAGCGGTTCTAGAACCATCAATGATTGGTGAACCCGCCGATCCATTTGCAACTCCTTTGGAAATATTACCCGAATGGTATTTCTTTCCCATATTTCAAATACTTCGTATAGAACCTAATAAGTTATTGGGTGTTCTTTTAATGGTTTCAGTACCTGCGGGATTATTAACAATACCTTTTTTGGAGAATGTTAATAAATTTCAAAATCCATTTCGTCGTCTAGTAGCGACAACTGTCTTTTTGATTGGTACCGTAGTGGCCCTTTGGTTGGGTATTGGAGCAACATTACCTATTGATAAATCCCTAACTTTAGGTCTTTTTAAATTGATTCAATTGTGAAATAAAATATCACAACTTAGGTATCTAGGGAATAGTCGCTTCAAAGTGAATTTTCCCTAGATACATCTATTCAATTAAATTCTGGATTTATTCCGAATATATAAATTAAATTATGCTAAAGTTGAAATAAAAGCCCATTTCATCTTTTTTTTTTTTTATAAAAAGAAATTAAAAAAAAAATACGATTTCCAATTTATTCTTCGGTAAATGGGTTGTGAAATGCTTTTTCTATTTCTAGACTGTCCAATATCTGTTTTACATCTTCTATGCAAAAATATTCCATTTTCATAAGGTGTTCTTGACTCTTATTCAAAAGGTCAAATAATGTACGTATATTGTACCTTTTGTACTAGGTTTGACTTTCGCCATCTGAATAGTGGATATGCCACCAAGGAATCCAGTTGGTTCGAGATTCCCACGATTCCCTCTCCGTGTCTCTTTCTCCTGCAGAATACTCGCTTTTCGTCTTGTTAAGAAAGTGATGCTAGATTTGCTGAAGTTTAACATGCAAAGGTCGGCAATATCAAGAAGTGGAATATGTGCATGGCCATGTGTGATCTGACAAAGGCGTGTAATGAAAGACCGGACGCAAGGTGGTGGGAGTAGTTACACGGAAAATTGAGCCAAATTTCAATTAAATATGAGTAACTTACCCCGCACGTACAGGAAGGCCACGGGATTGAACCGGGACACGCATGCTTCGACCAAGACTCAAACTTTTCATTTCCTTCGCATTTCACTTTCGCGTAATTTTTAGTTCCTATCATAAATTTTCATTTCGATGTACTGCGATTCCAGATTATTGCAGTTCCAGTCAATTAACATATCCTTACAACTAGTTCGATGGAGGATTCACGTTCCATCCAAGCCCCATTTGATCGGTTTGTGCTTGAGTATGAAACAATGGAATGATCTTCATTGCTTTTCATTCGCTCGAAGTCGGATCACCTTGGCGCCTCATTGATTCATCGTCAAAACCTCTTTTGGCATACCACCCAAACGGATTGATTTTCTCCAACACAGAAACAAATTTTGATACACAACATTAAAGATAATTAGAGGATTCTTCATATTTTCCTTGATTTGGCATGTCTTTGATTTATGTATTTTTTTTTTTTGTCATAGCAATAGCTCATTCATTTCTATAGAAATACAAGAGAAAATCATCGCCGTCCAATTGAAAACCAAGGTAAACTTCAGACAACTTCAAAACAAAAGCAGCTCTTGATAACTGAAGGAGTCATCCAAACGAGGTTAAGAGTCACATTCAAAGAGCAGATTTATGATTTCTTCAAACTAAAATCGGTGGCCGATTACCAAATTTGTCTTCAGTGATGAGCATATACCGAGATCCCCATTTATTGTGACAGTTTTACCTTTCGGTGGTGCATGCCTAGATTCATTGTTCCCAACATCATCACCGTTTAGAGAAACAACATTGAATGAGGAAAGATTTGACATTTGTGAGAGCTAAATATTTACAGAACTCATCTAATTTTCTTTGAAATTGCACTTGTATACTAATGAAATCTGAGAAAAGCGAAACCCCAAAATCATAAATGCAAAAATCCCAAAATTTAGATTAGATTGGGATAGAAACCTCTTGAAATGGGGGAAAAGCTCCTAATCTAGACTAAATCAAAAGAGAAAAACTCCACAAATGAGAAAAAAAGCAAGAAAAAGAGAATAGAGAAACAACTTAACCCAAGAAAAAGGAAAAAGCGAGGGGTAGGAGAGATCTAGCTCAAACCCTCCCCCATGGAGATTGAAACAAAAAGCTGTGTAAAAATTAAAGTGAAAAGAGAAAACCCTAGAGTTCCATAATGAAGGAACTAGAGCATTTTAATTTTTTGATTTATGATAATTAATTATCATTAATATTACAATATATCTTGATAAAAATAATTAGGGGATTGTCCTTATGTCCTTGAGTATCTCTAACATACAAATATAGAGATTGCGAGATTCCATTGATTTTGACTTGTTCAATGTATGATCTACTTATTTGAATATTCGTTAGTATATACAATGAATTAGCCTATGGAGTCTTCTTTTATACGAATATGAAAAGATCATCATTCTCCATAATGCATCCATTGGCGCACATTACTTGATGTATTTGGACCGGGAATTTGTTTATCCTATTCATCGGGGTTCGTTGAGTCAAAAGATTTGACTAACCCCTCACTCTGAAAAATGAAACTAAATGATTACTGACGTTATATAATGTAAAAAACTCTATAGTTTACTTGAAAAGAGAAAAATATGGTAGGTAATGATCACCGAGAAATCTCCAAGCTCGTATAATTTTCTTCCTTTCTTGGTCCCTCGCAAAATAGACGTTGTCAAGTCACCTCCATGTTACCTCCATGTTACCTCCATGTTAGTTCAAAAAAAAAAAAAAAAAAAAAGTCACCTCCATGTTCATATTTTTTTAATGCCTGAAGAGCAAAAGATCCGCGACTAGCGGAATGTGATAATTAATTGTCAAGTCAATATATATTAATCATATCATTTGTTAGTACAGTACGATTTACGAACCGCCGTCAAGTGTTTTTTTTAAATAACTAATGCAACTTCCTCGAGGAAAGTTGACTAAGAAACGTCAACTTACCAAACTTACCAAAAAACCATTACAGGGTGTCTCCAAGTGTCAGATTTTGCCTTGGTTAAGGCTCGGTGAATAAAGTGAAAAAAAAAAAAAAGTTTGAGTGCTTAGATATTATTTCCTTATCTTTGATTCTTTATTTTGGGAAATGTTATGCACAACAATTCTCTGGCGAGTAGCTCAAGTGTGTTTGTTTCAATTTTTGAGAGATAATCTAAGTGAGAAATTGGGAGATCAATGCTATATCTATGGTATAAGGTTTCAAGGAAACACTCCCAGTGATGGTGTAGTTCAATTACTCTATGACGCCATAGGGGCTGGCGGGTCTGCACCCTATGACACCAAGGCAATTGGACGGAGACAGCAATTTCCTAGTTTAGGCCATTATCTAGATTTATGCAGTTTCCTATTTTAGTTTCCAAAAAAGATCTAAGAAATATTGCATTATATCTCATCTAAAATTAATTAGTTTCATAAATTCCATTTACACGTTACTCAGTAGTCATATGCTCTAGGGTCATGTCATAATTACATCTCATGCATTGCATACAGTTTAATTTCTATAAAAAGAAAACACACAAATAAAAAGTAGTCTCACATAGTTGAATAATTGGATTAATTCATGATTAACCATATTCCATGTCATTAGAATGTCATATAGGTTGCATTCAATCCAATTTAATTAACAGAGCACACATGTCACTTGGATTTCATTTTAGTTCTCAAATGCATGTTAATTTAGGACATATAAAAATCGCATGTCATGTTAGATTAGTTCATAATTCTTTTGTCCATCATTAGGATTTGTTTACATCTAAGGTGCATTTGTTTGATTAAGAATGAATGATTTGGAAAACATTTCTCTAAAATTCTCCTTATATCCTTACAAAAATGGATAAACAAATTTTTTTATTGTCCATGAAAATGTTTAGACATAAACTGGTGTCATTAATGAAAACATTTTTATTGACTAATTATTTCAAAAGATGCAAGTAATCATTTTTGGAAATTATTTTTCCAAATTATTCATTTTTGTAAAACAAATGAGCCAGATTGATTTAAATTCATGTCACATGTCAATAGTTTTTAATTAAAATTCATGTAAATATTGTGATGGCTAACAATATCGCCGAGAGGGGGGTGAATTGGTGATTTTAAGAAAACTTCACTAACTTATGAAATTGTAAAAGCCAAGTATGATGTAAGCAGAATAACTTAATGTAAAAAGAATTAAGTTAATATAAGCAAGAACAAGTGATTATACCAAGTGCAGAGCACTTCTATTAGATAATAATAGATAAGAGCAGAGACTTATAAAATGTTGTATGCAGAGTTTTATAGTGGTTTGGCTCGATGTAAGATTACATCCATTCATCGAGACTAGTAGCCTACTGGTTGGATTTCATTAGCAATCTTAGGAATTACAATAGTTTGTGCCGCTTATACTCAAGCACTTCTTCCCGAAGGAGGTTTTGCTTATACCCAAATAGATAGATCTCACTATCACACACCTAAGTAGAGACTTATAGAATGATGTGCACAGAGTTTTATAGTGGTTTGGCTTGATGTAAGTTTACATCCATTCATCGAAACTAGTAGTCTACTGGTTGGATTTCATCAGCAATCTTAGGAATTACAATAGTTTGTGCTGCTTATACTCAAGCACTTCTTCCTGAAGGAGGTTATGCTTATACCCAAATAGATAGATCTCACTATCACGCACCTAAGCACAAACTATAATACCAACACACTTCTCAATTAGATTACACTTTCCGTACAATCAATGAAAATATTCTTTCTATTGGTTCTCTTTTTCATGACATGTTTAAATTGCTAAACGTCCATCAAGTATTGACTTAAGCCAATGATATTTATTTGTACAATTATAGTCTCAATTAAAAGGGCGAAGATTATTTGGCAGTAACATGAACCAATTGCCGAAAAAAGAAGTATTTTTAAAGGCACAAAACCCATCTTTCTCACTTACCCGACCATGGAAGAAAAATTCCAAAGAAATCAACTTGGCTAGCTATCATATCAAAAGATCAATTTAAATCTTCCACAAAGTAAAACAAACATCCTTTATGCAGACCGACGTCTCCAACAAAGGATCACACATCCCCACAAAGCATACAAAACGAAATAGATATGAAACATGTCATTAAGTAGAAATCAACTCCACAAGAGTCATGAAATCAGCTTGAACACTTCCTCCAGGTCCGGAAGCATCCACCAATCTCTCTCTAAGCTCACCAGCCTTCTTCCTCATCTCTTTCCCGTCCTCACTTCTCAACACCACGTCCAATGCCTTCACCATCCCACTCTTTGTAATGGTCCCTCCCTCCACTCCCACTCCAATTTTCCACCATTCCTTCACCAACCTTCCGTTCATCATGTTGTCCGTCCAAAACGGCCTGCATATCATCGGCACGCCCCCCGCCACGCTCTCAGACACCGAGTTGTACCCGCAGTGTGTCACATGCACCCCGCACGCTGGGTGGCTCAACACCCGGCTCTGCGGGGCCCACGACACTATCTTCCCACGCTGCCCGTCCTCTCCAAGAACCCTTCGGGCAAGTGGACCATCATGTGCTCCTTGATAGACCATAGGAATGGGGTCCCGGTGGATTCGAGGGCCTCGGCAAGAGCGGATAGCTCAGTAGGTGACAGTACAGCTACCGTCCCAAAGCACACATATACCACGGTCCGATGGTCTTTGGTGTCTAGCCACGTTAAGCAACCGGTAGGGTCTGAGTCTGAGCTTGTTATAACCGGTAGCGGTGAGAAAGACACCGAGGGGCACCCTACATGGAGGAGCATCTTGAACTTGGACTTGAGGTCTGCTATTAGAGGTGCCGGGTTCGCTTCGACGAAGGAGTTCATGATGACGGCCGTGGCACATGGCAGCATGCGCACCAACTGGTGGGAAAAGTTTGGCTCTGGCAACGTAGTCGGGTCTTGGAGAATATGGGGTGGGATATCTGAAATGTGAAACAATGATAACCCTCGAACCATATCCAGGGCCTTGTCGTCGGCCTCTGCCACCGCCATCCCAGCGCAGGAGTTTCCAAGCCAGAGCTGACGAAGGACCTCGGCGTGGATGTAAGCGGACAGAAAGCATGGAGACGGGACCCAGAACGTCACCCATGGAACGTGCATTTCCTTGGCGATTTCGCCTGCGGGAAGTGAGAAAGCATCACTAAACAGACAACTCACCTTCTTCCTTGCATCTCTCTCTGCGGCATCGATGGCAGCTCGAAAACTCTTTGGAGCTTGTTTGAGGAACATTTTCATTTGCTCTGCCAGTTCCTCCATCGTCGCTCCGTGATGACCAAGCCGCAATCCATTGTTGATGTCATAGACCATGATGTTGGGCGGCAGCTCAGCTCTCGATGAAGGGGGGAAGAGATCGCGGTTGGACATGGCCGTGCTCAAGAAAGAGAAATGGACGTCCGTGACAGTTTCCGCTAACTTACGGACGAGGTTGGCGAGAGGCAGAGCGTGGCCAGTGAATGGAAACATAAGGACGGCGACGTGCTTTTCCGAGGACATTATGAACCCGATCCAATCAAAATCTTCAAGACTACGAATATATATGGAAAAGAATCGTCAAAAACAGTTTGAGCTCAATTTGGACGACCATTTTAATCAAAATACTTCCACAAAAACTACCTAGTATAAATGCATTTAGCAACTAATAATATTTAAACACAAGAACAAGTTCACTTACTATCAACAAATTTCCAGCACAAAAGTCACTTCCACAAACTTCTCTTTTCCGTGTTTTTCTTCCGGATTTCTTCTCGGCCTCCTTTCAGTCGACGTTTTCTCTCTTCTTCGGTCCCGCTTCTCTCTTCTTATATATTTGGCCGTGATCGTCAATTTTTTTTTTCTAGGACTTCTTTTTAAGTCCCAACGCTGCCATAAAAAGACCAGAGACACCATTCCTTTACTGTAAAATTACAAGTCCAACCACTTCAACAAAACTATGTTTGACGTTCGTAAATTTATTAAAATGTTGTTAACATTCTAAGGACACTTGAGAAGTTTGACAGATATTTCTATCTTACTATTTAATTTAACATTTGCAAATTTACGATAGTGCAAGAAATTTATTAGCCATACTTGTAAAATTTAGAAGTTGGTACACTATTGATTAATTTTTACCTGGTAAATCCATTAAATTGTTGGCAACTTACGGATCACACTTATAAAAATTAAAAAATATTAATTTATATAAAATCGATAATAATATTACAGGTTGATAACTTGCTAATTAATTACCCGACAAGTAAATTACTAGTCATATTTTCTTTAAATAAAAAGGATTAATATTTTGAAAAACTCCAAACTAGTATACGTGTGACAAATTTACCAAAAACTAATTTTTTGACTATGAAAAACCCCAAACCGGTACACCTATAACAAATTTACCTCAACTGATCATAAAAAAATCTCAAACTGGTATGCTTGTGACAAATTTACCTTAAACTAATTTTAATCGTAAAAAATCCTAAACTTGTATATTTGTGACAAATATACCCTTCATTAAATTGGATTAATATCACAAAATATTACAAAAATTGTATAATTATGACAAATGGAAAGTAAATCCCAAATCGATGCACCAATCCATTGTCATTTGTCATTTAACTTAGCAATTTAATAATAAAATTTGATGGAAACTAATAGAAGGTAAATTTATCACAATTATATCAGTTTGAGGTAAATTTGTCAAATGCGTATTGATGTAGAGTTTTTTGTGATTAAAAAATTAGTTTGGAGTAAATTTGTGGTAGGTGTATCAGTTTGGAAATTTTCAAGGCATTAATCCAAATAAAAAATACTTGAAATGGGCCGTCGAATTTTACGCAGTTCATACAGGAACAGGAACAGCACAACCGCGCCACCAAGATCAACCAATCATTGTCCCGCCCAGCCCAAAAACGAAAGGAAGCATTATTATGTCCGCCAACAGCACCATTTTTCTGGTCCAACGAATGAAGCGTTCCAAGTGTGGAAATAACGAGTTAGACTCTTTCTTTTCTTATTTAACAATTTCATTTGCAAATAATTACTATAATCCTAGCAAAACCAAGGGACTGATCTAGTAATAAGTGTGTTTATCTTCCTCGTTTAAAAGTTATAGTTGATACACTGCAATTGCATATCTTTCTAGGGCCAATAGTAGGAGCACAAATATGTGCATCTTCCACATTTATTCGATATGTATGCTTAAATATATAAATATTATAGTACGATTTCATTTAATAGTTTAAGTTTTTGATAATTGACAATGATCTCATAAAATCTCACATGATAAAGATTAAGAGATTCTCAGCTCAAAATAGAAACCACACTATTCTTCAATTGAATCAATTCATTAAGGTGATTCTTTTAACAAATGGCATTCGTGGAACTTCATACCCAAATATACAAAATATAATAAAGAAAATAATTGATTAATTAAAGAAGAGACTGAATTTGACACTACTTATTGTACTTTTAATATTGGCGTTGTCTTATACCCTATTTTTTAATCTGGTTATTATATAGATAATTAGCTGAAACATTGATTTCGATTAGCTCGATTGAAGTTGCGAGACTTTAAGAATAAATGTGAAAAGATTTTTGAAGGGAGATAAGCTCGTATAAAGTACTTTTCTCTCTTTCAATATTTGATCAATGCTCGCTCCGAAAATTCTAATGAAATCAAATCTCGATTCTTATTGATCTTTTGTATTGACTGTCATTATGTTGCACATGTTTGCATTTTGGGTCTGTAGAAGCAACTTTATCTATGGGTGTGTTTGTTTCACGAAAATTAGTTTGGGATATACATAGCATAGTGTACTAATTTGAAATTTTTTGTGACATAAAAAATAATTTAAGGTAAATATGGTATAAACGTATTAATTTGGAATTTTTGATAATATTAACTCATTAATAAATGATGTGATAGATTCTTATAAGCATATTGATCATGACGTATTGGAACGTATCAATCAGACAATCTATGAATTTTTTATGTTGTTCAATCTTTTTAAATTCCGAAGGAATCATGTGAGATCAGGAATGAGAAAAGTCAAACTTTCAATTTGTTTTTCCTGTCCGACTTTAACTGCCTACTAAATTGCCTATGTTCCTATTATCCACGTCTCCTTGATGAGACCCCGTGACTTGGGACGTATGATTGTGGCAATCAGATTGAAGTAGTAGTTGTGAAGAAAGAAGCTGGGAGACAATCACATGGCCCGGTCTAGATGCGAGAACATATGTCTTAGATATAAAGGAAGCCCGTCTTATTAAGATTAATCTCGAGCGCATAAAATGCCCCACGGGCCATATCAATATTAATTCGTTGGTCCGGTCTGCCTGAGCTTATGCATGAAGAACCACTGGTTAGTGACCCCATATCCTGTATATTAAACGGATGTCCATGCATTGCATGAATTAAAGAGAAATAATATTTATCTTTTGAAAAATCAATCAAAATATACGTCGTTCGAAAATTCAATTAAATTCACAAAAAAAAAAAAAAAATTCCCATCTTAGAAAATTATTTGTTAACCTAAATTTATATCTACCTATCGCTTTGTGTGATTTGCATGTATAATGTAATGACTAACACCTTTTTCCTAAAAAATGATTACAATTGATCAGCACCAAGATATAGAACTCATTAATCACTGCAATCACGAATAAATTTTTGCTTTGCTCATATGTTTCTTCTTGACAATATATTAAAAGAGAAGCCTCTTAGAAATTTATTGTCTATATGGCGATCGATGAACAGTTTAATCATAAGCTGATATCACTAGTGCAAACTTTCATGGTGTGAACACACAAGAATGTTATTTGATTGGTGCATAATTGAGATATAATTAAATAATTTTAACTATTTGTTCATTAAAATAGTTAAAATTATTTAATTATATCTCAATTATGCACCAATCAAATCTAGATGGTCAGATTTGATCGAGCTCAATGAGTCTAGAATCAACTTTTCCAGTAATATTGGGTAGAAACAAACCACTTCGTAGAGCATGTTCATATGTACCTTAAGCCTGACGTAGTTATTTGAAATGAGAATAAGTTTTTGAGCTTCTTTATATTGACTTTTACTTTTGACATTTGTCCTTCACTGAAATCTTGGGAGAATTGTCCAAAAAGTCATAAACCTATTGCAGTTTTGTCAATTCAGTCATAAACCTTTTAATTTTGCCAATTGAGTCCTAAACCTTTTCACTTTTTGCCAATTAAGTCCATCCGGTCAATTTTGGCCGAAAAATGCTGACGTGGACGCCGTCGATGCCACGTAGGACTAGGAGCTGATGTGGATAATTTTTAATAATATTGAAATTTTTTTAAAATTTTTTTGAATTTTTATTTTCTGTTTTTTTTTTTCATTTTTTTTTTTTATTTTTGGCCTTTTCCGGTGGCCGGACACCGGCCACGACGACGGCCGGCTGGCCTCGCTTGCCACGAGGCGAGGCCGGCCGGGCGAGGGGAGCCCTCGCCGGGGCTTGCCCCCACCCGGAGCGAGCGTCGGCCTCGCCGGCGTCACCCGCCACGGGCGAGGCCCGCCGGGAGACGGCGACCCCGGGCGAGGCTGCCTGGCCCGGCAAGGGCCGGCCTCGCAAGATCTGGCGAGGAGCCCTCGCGGGGCTCGACCTCGCCGGGGCGGCGTCGGCCTCGCCCGGACCAGATCTGGCGAGGCCGGCCCTCACCCCGGCGGGCGGGCGTCGGCTTGCGGCCGGTGGCCAGCCGTCGCCCGCCCGGCCGGGGTGAGGGCTGGCCTCGCCAGATCTGGTCTAGGCGAGGCCGACGCCGCCCGGCGAGGTCGAGCCCGGCGAGGGCTCCCCTAGCCAAATCTAGCGAGGCGGCCCTCGCCGGGCCAGGCGGCCTCGCCGGCGTTGCCGTCGCCCGGCCGGGCCTCGCCCCGTGGCGGGCGAGTCGGCCTGGCCCGGCCGTGGCCGGTGGCCGGCCGTCGTCTGTGGCGGTGGCCGGCTGCAGGAAAAGGCCAAAAAGAAAAAATGAAAAAAATGAAAAAAATGAAAAAAAAACAGAAAATAAAAAAATTCAAAAAAATTCAATTTTTTTTTTAAAATTAAAATATTATTAAAAATTGTCAACGTCGGCGCCGACGGTCCCTACGTGGCACCGCCGCGCCACGTCAGCATTTTCCGGCCAAAATTGGCCAGATGGACTTAATTGGCAAGAAGTGAAAATGTTTAGGACTCAATTGGCAAAATTAAAAGGTTTAGGACTGAATTGGCAAAACTGTAATAGGTTTAGGACTTGTTGGACAATTCTCCTCTGAAATCTTACAGCGCCTTCGTAGATCTCTGGATTTCACCCCAACACACGAATGTCTCACTCAAGTGAATTGATTTTGAGTGCATTCTACCACCTTTTAGCGACTTTTACTTTCAACCTGATTCACCGCCTACATGCCCCTTATGCCCGGGCATTCCGAATAATACTTCTCCCTAAGCTGGTACAGAGTTAGCCGGAGCTTCTTTCTCAAGTCCTGTCACCACACTTCAACTTTTTTTCTACCCTGAACATTTGAAATTTTGATGACATACATATCTTGACATGTAATGTCAGATATGATATTTTCATTTTTTTTTTCAAATTTTGGATACTTTTTAAATTTTAAATACTTTTAAATATCGAAGGAAACACAGAAAAGTATTTTGTACGTATGTTTAATGCAAGAACAAACAAGCTCTTTGTAATGGTAGTTAACTAAAAACTCAAACCCAATACATTCCTAGGATTAGTCAACACTTACTAGGTGTTTTATTCCCATCGTCTATTAATGGGTTGTTTAGTAATTTTATTTTTATTTTTTTTAAAAGAAGAAGAAACTTTAGCTCAAAGATAACCATTCGAATATTCTTTTCGGTAACCACCAAAGGTTGTTCTAGTGGGCACCCTTTTGACATTGGAAGAAGGAAGTGGAGAGTTTGATTCCCACCATCTTAGGGGGCTGGGGGGTGGGGACTGGGGGTGAGAACGTTTAAAGTACTAGATAAAAATTAATCTAGATGGGCGCTATGTTTAAGCACTTACACATAATCATTAAAGTTGGACATCAGTCCAGGGTTGACCTGGACTGGCCCAATCTAGCTAGTCTTGATCCAATTCCCTGGTCTTGAGGCCTTTAAAACTTGCATTATGCGGATTGGTCCTTGATCTTGAGGCTTAAGGGGTAGATCTAATCCAGACCGGTCCTATATATATTCCAAACCCTAATATGTAACTTAAAGTGTCCAACGTCTCCACCTTTTTTCAATCTATTTATAGCTTGTTCAACTTGGACCAGCTTTGTGCACATAATTAATATATATGTGTGTGTGTGTGTGTGTGTGTGTGGGTGTGTGTGTGTGTGTAATTAATGGTTTATATTATGCATTTTGAACATTTGATTGTTTAATTTTGTTTCACATATTCATCTTATGTGGTTCATTGTTTTTGGCAAGTGGAGATTTTGGATGTTGCCATATCTTAAATTTCCATTTGATTGTACTAGTTGCTTAATGTCACATTGTTAATTGATATATTATTTTAAAGAATAAATTTGTCTTTACAATGAATAAAAAAAATGAAACAAATAAAAGAATCGGCTGGTCTTGGATTAATCCTAGAACTGAGATCTATAGGGTCAGTCTAGTCCTCAATTTCAAGCTCAATAAGGATAGGCCTCCGTCTAAAAAATTGGAGGCCAATTTTGTGCGCATTGGTCCTTGAGTTAGTCCCTATGTCAACTCCTAACAATCATGACAAAACTAACTCTCTCTATCTCTCTCTCTCTCTCGCGCGCGCGCTCCAATAAGATCTACCAGGGTCGGGTGGGAGTTTTTTCTTGTTGGGTGAAAAATGTGATGGTGGAGCTTCCATTGCCGGTGCAGCGAACATTTCTCCGGGACCTGAGATAGTCACCGACTTCCACTATATTAAATAGGAAGTGGATTTCCCTATTTTTTAAATTTGGGTTCACTGGTTAACTGAAATCGTTTGACCAACTTATTTTCTCACACGGAAAAAAATGCATGTTTCTTTGGTAAAATAGTTTTCTCTAAACAAATCAAGTCTAAGCGAACAACTTCGAACTTAGGTACTTTTCTACCTTGTATTTAGCGACTTCCAACAATCCCGGGGGATAACACTCTCAATACACAATTGAATTCTTGTGATCCAGAAGCAAATTAGATTGAACCTTGTAATACCTTATGGTTTCAGAGTATGAGGTTCAATCTCGAACTCCAAGCTAAAACAAATCACAGACTGCGACTAATTGTATGGGCTTATTATTGGGTAACTGTCCGTCTCTTAAGTAATTATCTTTGCATTTACAAGAGTAATTTAATTAAGATCGTAATGTGCCATGGGTTGCAGTACAAGACGAGAAATTCAGAAAGTAATTAGGTCCTTTTAGTAGATTCCTCTCTAAATTAAGAATGACGATTAAAATCAATCAAAACATAAATGTAGGCGATTTCCCAACAAATCTCCCAGTTTGGTATTACTGGGCAGATATCCTTTATTTTGAAATTTATATTTGTAATCTCCTCCTAAAAACATCCAAATCCATGCCGTGCAAAGAAACTTGTCAATAAAAAATTAAAAGCTAAATAGATGGTTACCACATACACTGAGAAGTGTCACTAAATAATGATTTCGCGGATTAGACTTGAAGGGCCCTTGTGATCACTCGAATACATTTTTCTGTGAATACTGCACCAGCTTTGAAGTAGATTCTTCTTTTTATCAATCGAACCTCCTTCCCAAACTGGACAAGCTCCTTTCCACCTGGCTTTGACATCAAAATCTTCATATTGAGGAGGAGCAAAAAAATTAATATCAAGAAAGTTCAAAAATATGGTTGGATCCACATGGCTATGGGGAAGTAAACGCTAGGTGCATCGGAGTATATCTCGACTTTTCCATCTTCCATGGAGTAATAGCGCATTTTCTTATCTTTGTCAAGGAAATAGATACGGTTTGGTTTGATCCCGGGAAGGCAACTCTCGGCATTGAACTCCGCCGAGATCGCAGAGTTGCCATTCAAGAAGAGAGCCGCGTTCGCCAAGCTTTCGAGCTCTTCCTGACCTCCCTCCTCCAAATCCACTGCAAAAACTCGGATGCTTTCCACGGTTCCATCCTCTTGGTCCCATATCTTCCAAACCACCAGCAATTCGCCTGAACATTCCACGAGATAGGGATAACCCGCGAAATTGTGCCCAAGAAAGAGTCGCAATTGCATTCGGCACTCCCTCTCGTCGAGGGTCATGATTCGGCTACGCGAATCCAAGGCCACGAATTGCCCGTCGTAATGAATCAGTTGAAGGAAGGTGGACCGAGGCAGGTTCGCGGCCGGGCTCACTCCCGTCCACGCATCTTCTCCTGACCTGTGAAGGGCATACCCTAGTGATCGAAGATCTCGACAGAGAGTGACCATGACAGTGTAGTCCCCGGACGAAGAAGGGTTCGAGGACAACGCGATCCTGTGGATTCTAGTGGAGCCGCTGCACCGGTGTCTCTTTAGCGGACGGAGACGCGACTTGTGGCGAAGCTTCGCCAAGGCGGGGAGTTCGATGCCGACCCGCAAGAGCGGATTGAAGATGCAGTACTGATAGCCCCACCTCGACACGCGTTGGTCGAAGCCCCACCTCGACACGAGTATCCATCGTGGTGGATTCACGGCCTGGGGTCGAGATCCTGGCAATCGCACTTGGTGAGTTCTCCCTCTAGAGGTGCTGAAGAAGAACTCGGCTACTCCGTTGCCCACATAAATCATGAGCCACGGGGCTTTCGACTTCGCGTTGTACGTGTCTCTGATGGCAGCACACCGCCATGAGGTGCACACCCCTCGAAAAGCTAAAAAGTCTTCTATAGCTAGCCGTCCAGGGATGAGTTCTAGGATCTCTTGCGGGAGTTCTTCCCAACTCGCCATCGGAGGTTGAATGATAGATTTGCCTGGTGAGCAACTTCCTGATGAGTTTATCACTCGTAACATGAGGGAGTCCTATATAGGAAAGACGATCTTCTCTTTCAACGAATTTGTTTTACGAATCTTATAGCTTATTTTCTTTATCTTGAATGAATATTCGTCTGTGGTGGCTAGCAAGATACACTGCCCTCTCGGATTTGATGTTTAAGATTAAATCTTTCTATTGAATACAAAAAATCTTAAAGGTAGTTTCATTTTCAAGCTTTAACGAATAAAATCCCATTGAAAGCCCGTATATATTATATAAGTGAACGATAACTGTGCCGTAGTAAACAATGCATGCAATTATAATTATAACACTTAAACGCAATTTCTTAAATATTTAACACTTTTCATTAGAAATAATTGTACATACCATTTTAGCTAGAAACTTGTTTTCCTTAAGAGCAAATATAGTGCGATTCCTATTTTAAATAACTCGACTTTTATTCAATGTTTTCAATCTCTTTCAGTATCCATATTGTTAATATGAACGAATTATATTAAAATTTACAGGGTTTTGATAATATAATACTAAAGTATTTATTGTGGTATCTGTATTGAATTTGTTATAAATTAATTCTTCAGTATCATCTATGCCTATAATGGTCAATTTGAAAATAGCTTGTAAGACAACATAAATATCAAAAAGTGTATTTAAAATAAGATTTGCCAGTTTAATCTCTTCATTAATAAAGTCATTAAATCATATCGACTATTTTAAATATAAAAAATAAGCGGTAATTTTAGTTAAAACATTATTGGCCATAAAAAGATCCTTGTTAGAAAAAATTAATATAGCGAATTGAAAAAAATTGTAGCCATATTTTCTGTTTTTTTCCACTTTCTCCCCTCTTCCGTTATCTCCACTAATTTGAAGTATTCTCTTCATCAACAGTCCTCACAGAACTTGTTGAAGGTGAAGTCAATTTGTATGTGCACTTGGATCCCCTTTCTTAGTTAGGGAAAAATTTCTACCCTTTTCCATGGCCATATCCTATTTTTCACATGCAAACATTTTTCAATTACTCAGGCCAAACTTCGTTACAATATAAGGAAATACTTTAATTCGATCATTCTAATTTAATGTCATACACATTCAAATGGATTTATGTGATATTAACCTAAAAACTTAGGAAAGTATTTTTGATCAATGCCATATAGTTTGGCATTTTTATTGCCTTCACTTATGCACGATATGAAGAAAAAAAAAAGGATGGTTGAGATGGGGAAAGAGTGGACAAAGTTATTGGAGAAACATCTTTAAGTGATTTTGATTATTTTCAAATTGTCTTTAGTATAACTTTTACTATGGTATGGTGCAGGTATTTGTGACAATGTGCAATGAACAGAGGTGATGTTCGTAAAGGAAAAATATTACAAGTCTGTTCTAAATTTACTATAATTGCCCTTGTTAGAGATTTGCGCAGTTTTACCTGCATGGGGGTTCTTCTATGCAGAAATGACTTGAGATGGGGCAACAAGATTCAAGGTTCTTCCGGCAAGATTAGGATGTCTTAGATAGCTTTGATTAGATGAGACTAAAGCAGGGATCGTTAGATTTGTTCGGCTTATTCTTCAACCCTTTTTAGTGGGTTTGGGAAAAAATTGAAAAATATTACTCAAGTTTCAAAAAATTATGACAAGTTTGCATGGGAATCTACCATGTCAACTGTTGCATATTTCAAATGTTTTGAGTTGGGAATAAAGTCAAATGCATGTAACGCAAGATTTAGATTTAAAAAAAGTGCAAAATAAAAATTGATTCAGGTGGACCCTAAGTTCATGCACTTGTGCAATTTTATCATATAATAGTAGCTGAATCAATTACCAAATTAATCCCTTCTCAATTTTTGCGACTCTGGTGTAATTACCATGCAAAGAAAAGTTTTATTTCAATGCCAGGCCAAAGTAAAGAAAGGCTAGAAAAGAACTCTCACAAAAATTACGACTACGCGCAGCATGAACACATCCGTACCCCCGGCGTCTTGGCACGATAAGGAGCATAAGCGCAATTTAACCGCTGCCAGTCCGGTCTTTTTAATTGTTCAGGCGAAATACTTGGAGAGCGTATCTATTTCCCATTTCTATGTTCTGTTTAGCAACTTCCAACACTATTAAGGAGGACACTCCCAAATTTCTATTAGTTTGTTGGGATTCGGATGCAAATTGAATTGGAACCTGG
This sequence comes from Eucalyptus decipiens, assembly GCA_014182575.1. Classification (NCBI taxonomy): domain Eukaryota; kingdom Viridiplantae; phylum Streptophyta; class Magnoliopsida; order Myrtales; family Myrtaceae; genus Eucalyptus; species Eucalyptus decipiens. The sequence goes on from CM024613.1 coordinate 35,668,042, forward strand.
CAATCTGATTATGGTATTTATTTGACCATTAAGCGAATGATCTTTGCATTGGAGATCGTAACTTAATTAAGAACGCTAGCGAAAATTAGTTCAACCTTTTTATCACCATCATTTGATAAGATTATTAAGTCCCTTTAGTAGTATTCTTTTTTGTTACAAATGATGATTCACATCATTTGAACACCTAGTTAGGTATCCAAGGTCTCTAACTATCTTTCCATGTAGTCCAATTACCTATGTTCATCGACCAAAAAAAGAAATCACCTATGTTCAAACGATAGCTTATATTTTCTTCTATAATCAATTATAAAAATAAGATAAGCGTTGCGTTGGAATTTTTTACAACCGGTTGCTAAGTTCTCTTAATCTATTGTTATTTATCTCTGCTATATGTAACCATTTTACAATAACCAAAGTACCCTTATATCATCTCACCATATAAAAGTAGAGAATGTTAGATGTCAATTTATAATTAAGATTTGATATTTTTATACGATTACATAACAAATCTTTCATTTTGATTTTGCGCACATATTCTCGAGTTTGAGATGTATATCCGTAATCTCCCTAAAACATCCCAATCCATGTCGTACCAAGAAATTAGTCAATCAAAAATTAAAATCTAAACTAACACCCACAACTAAAATATGTTATTCTTTTAGCGAAAAAGTTGATCCCGTGGGTCGCCCGTGTAGGGCCCTTACGATCGAGGGTGGAGATGGGCCATTCCAGTGGACCCAGGTTTGACATCAAAATCTTCATATCAAGGAAGAGAAAAAACTCGAACATTCAAAAATCAGGTTGGAACCAATCGGCATCAACGACGCGTCGCCTAGTTGCATCAAAGGGACATTTCTAGTTGCATCAAAGGGACAACTGCTAGTTGCATCAAGGTATGTCTCCAATTTTCTGTCCTCCACGCTATAACTCTTGATCTTCTCTTCTTTGCCATCATGGCAATAAACGCGGTTTGGCTTGATCCCGGGAAGGCAAGACTCGGCGTTGAACTCCACCGAGAAGGAAGAGCTGCCATTCAAGAAGAGAGACATGTTCCCCAAGCTTTCGACCTCTTCCTCGGTTCCCTTGTCCAAATCAACTTTGAAAACTCGAATCTCTTTCACGGGTCCATCATACTTTTTGCGCCTTATCTTCCAAGCAACTAGCAATGAGCCCGAACATTCAACAAGATAAGGATCACCGTCAACATTACGATTCGTCCCTAGAAATAGTCGCGATTCCATGCGACTCTTTCTCTCGTTCAAAGTCATTATTTGACTCTGCTCATCCAAGCCCACAAATAGCCCATTGTAATAAATCAGTTCAAGGACAGTGCACCGACGCCGAGGCCTCGCACGATTCGCTGCCGTCCACGCATCTTCTCCTGATCTGACAAAGGCAAACCCTGGTGATGGGCCATAGAAAATTGTTGGAAGGAGAATTTGTTTTTATCTATTAAGATTGCAATTGATAGGGAGATTATAGACATAGAATATTTTAGGAAAAACAATATTGTGCATATATTCTTTTTCCTTCTTTTTTTCCTCTCTTGTATTACAAATACCGACACTTCCTGTACATTTAGACATACAGAAAATATACAAAACCTTTTTCTCCATTGTTCTGCATTTCCTTTCATGGTATCAGAGCAGCTTTTCTGATCCACCTTCCGCACCATTCTTTCCGAATTGCCTCCAATTGTCTTCTGTTCTTTTGTTGCTGCAAACCTCCATCTGCAGAACAAAGACAGCACATTGAAAAGAGGAATTCAATATGCAGAACTCCAACAACTCAGAAATCCAGAATCCGGATCAACCCAGAAACACAACAGAGGAGTCGTCTGACCACTCTGCATTCGCTCCAACCACCGAGCAACTTCCTACTCCAACTTCATGGCCATATGCGCCATGGTTCCCAGTTCAAGGACCATGGGTCGCCGGACAAAATCAACAATGGGCCAGCTACAATCCAAATGGAGAACCCGAATCCAATCCGGGTGGGTCGGGAATGAATCCCTACCCGAGCTTCCCGCCCGGGTTTGCACCGCTCGTTCTTCCACCCATCGCCGGCCGTCCAGAACCCGGAGATGCCCTGTACACATCATCAGCCGACGGCCCGGAGCTGCGACTCATCACTCTTCAACTCACCGGGCCGGATCACTACTCAGCGTGGGCGAGGGACTTTCGGCGAGCTCTTATAACCAAAGATAAGGATGGATTCCTTGACGGATCCGTCCCCTTTCCGATCGATGAACGCTTGCAGCGCCATTGGCGCAAATGCAATCAATTAGTACGCACGTGGATAGGAAATTGTGTGTCGCCGGAGGTCGCAGCTGGGCTTCCTCCGACTGAAGACGCGAGATTAATGTGGAATAACATAAAGGAAATGTACGGGAAGCTTGACAGGTTGAAGGTTTTCTCGCTAACTCAAGCCCTCGCTGAGTTGAAACAGGGGAACCTCTCGGTTACCGCCTGTTTCAACCGGCTCTCAGCGCTTTGGAACGGGCTTGAGTCGGCCGAGGAGCAGCTTGAAGGACCGGAGTCCACACTCAAGCAGTATCGAGCGATCAAAGATCGCGAGAAAGTGACAAGATTCCTATTAGCCCTAAACGAGAGCTACATACCTTTTCGCACCCAGATTTTAGCCATGGAGACCGTCCCACCACTCGGCCGCATCTTCCAGCTTGCTGTCCAGGAGGAGAATCAGCGAATGGCAGCCGCCGGAACTGAAAAAGGGGGAGAAAGCATGGCTCTCGCTGCGCCGGCAAAGTTTTCCGGCCGTTCTCACGGCGGCCTTCGCGCGCCGCAGCGAGCCCCAAATTCGGGAGGAAACCCTAGCTCCTTCGGGGAAAATGAAGATCACGAATGGAACCCTATTTTTAGGGCTCCTCGAACGGACGGCCAAGATCAAAAGACTGGATCCGACGGCCCCTATTCATTCGGCAGAACTGACGGTCGAGATAGGCAAGGGCGCGGATCTGATGGCCCAAATTTAATCCGATCGGACGGTGTAGATCAAAGGAGAAGTAGCGGATCTGACGGTTCTCATTTTATCTCATATGGGCCTGAATCCGGTGGTCATTATAATGCCATGTCATCAAAGGGAGGAAGTCACAATTACAAATTTAAAGGTAAATATTGTGAATATTGTCGGCGTCCTCATCATACCATTGAGACATGTTGGAAATTACATGGTAGACCCACTGACAAAGAAAAGAAAGGAAAAGAATTTTCTGCTTACCAGTGTCAAGACAAGGATATGGCAAAGCTCATCAACCTATATCCCAGGATCAATATCAGAACATAATGAAGGCGCTAAATCAGCTACAGACAGTTGACAAAAGTGCAAATTTCTCAGGTACTTCATCGAACAAGACTAATAATATTTCAGTTGATGCATGGATTATTGATTCAGGCGCCAGTGATCACATAATTTGTCATGAATACTTGTTTTCTAGTACCTATACAAAGCCTGACTCCATATATGTTCGACTTCCAAATGGAAATATTCGATGTCGAAAGATTGGCACCTTTGTTCAGCTTAGCCCAAACATTGTCCTTAAAAATGTTCTCTATATCCCAGAATTTGAATTTAATCTTATAGCTGTTTCCAAAGTCTACGTGAGGACAATAATTGTCGAGCCAATTTCAATTACGAAAATTGTTCCTTTCGGGACCTTTCGACCGGGGAAACCGATGGGCTTGGGTAGAATGGAACAAGGGCTGTATTTCTGGATCAGTTTCCCCAAAGATTTTGATCTTTCATCTTTGAATAAAGGCATTTCTTGTAATGCTATTACTGCAAATAAAATTCCACTTTCCCATAAACGTCTAGGTCATAGTGCATGTTTTCCCTATTCTGATTGTAAAGTATGTCCTTTGGCAAAACAAACGAGACATCCATTCCCAACTAGTGCATCTCGAGCCACTAGTACTTTCTCATTAGTACATATGGATATTTGGGGTCCTTATCATACACCACATCGTGATGGATCTCGATTTTTTCTTACTATCGTGGATGATTATTCTCGTGCCACTTGGGTATTTCTCATACAGTCCAAAAGTCAGGCTTTAACCTGTCTGTCGAAATTCTTATCCATGGTTAAAAATCAATTTGATAAGCATGTTAAGAGGATTCGTACCGACAATGGAAGTGAATTCTTTTCCAATGAGTATCAATCTTTTCTATCATCACAAGGAATTCTCCATGAGAGTTCTTGTGCTTACACTCCGCAACAGAATGGGATTGTCGAGCGAAAACATCGACATCTCCTAGAAGTTGCTCGTGCACTAAAATATCAAGCCTTCATTCCCGAATCTTTTGGGGAGATTGTGTGATCACTGCGGCCTACTTGATTAATCGCATGCCAACTAGAATATTAAAAGGTTGCACTCCTTTTGAGATGCTCTTTGGTAAGCAACCAGACATTAGTCATCTTCGCGTGTTTGGCTGTCTTTGCTACATGACGAATGTTCGGTATCGACATAAAATGGACCCCCGTGCTCTTCGGTGTGTCTTTATGGGATACAGCACCCTACAAAAGGGTTATCGGGTTATGGAAATATCTACCGGTCGTTTCTTTGTTAGTCGTGATATTGTATTTCACGAGGATATATTTCCCTTTCAAGAAATGGGATCTTCAGATAAGGCGTCCATGACTGAATCAGGCCATCGACAATTTTTATCAGTGGAGGATATTTCTGTGCAGCCACAATACATCTTGATTAGACCAAATCAGCCGTCTCCCGACCCATGTTCTGCCGCAACATGTCCTGACTCACCTGTTCTCACCACTGGGTATTCTGATTCCCCAGCACGTCAGACTAGTGATGACTCTCCAGCAGCATGTAGTGAGCTTCCTTTGTCACCGCAACAACATATTGAACAATCATCTCCAGCGGTTGACAGGCCTAGACGCTCAGGACGACTAGTTCGTCCCCCGACATGGACAAAGGATTATATTTGTTCTACCTTGCGAGCTTCAGGTACGCAATACCCAGTATCCTCCTATGTATCCTTTAGTCGATTATCTCGGGAACACATGTGTTGCATCAGTCGGATATCCGAAGAACAAGAACCGTCTTCTTATGAGGAAGCAGCGCGTGATATCCGTTGGCAAAGGGCCATGAAAGAAGAGATTGCTGCTCTCCAAGAGAATAACACTTGGGACATCGTCCTTCTGCCTGCTCACAGAAGGCCCATTGGCTGCAAATGGGTTTATAAAATAAAATATAAGGGAGATGGTTCAATTGAACGATACAAAGCTCGGCTTGTTGCAAGGGGATTCACACAACGTGAAGGATTTGACTACCATGAGACCTTTTCCCCAGTTGCTAAAGAGGTAACTGTTCGCTCCTTTCTGGCGATTGCTGCATTACGCAATTGGGAGTTACATCAAATGGATGTCAACAATGTTTTTCTTCATGGAGATCTTGATGAAGAAATTTACATGGAGGTTCCACAGGGATTACGTCGACAGGGGGAGTCTCGAGTGTGCCATCTCCGCAAATCCCTGTACGGGCTTAAACAAGCATCTAGACAAAGTGGTATGCAAAATTCACCGCGGCACTTACAAATGCAGGTTTTCAACACTCGAAGCATGATTATGCATTATTCACATGGTCAACAATGCTTTTCTTCATGGAGATCTTGATGAAGAAATTTACATGGAGGTTCCACAGGGATTACGTCGACAGGGGGAGTCTCGAGTGTGCCGTCTCCGCAAATCCCTGTACGGGCTTAAACAAGCATCTAGACAGTGGTATGCAAAATTCACCGCGGCACTTACAAATGCAGGTTTTCAACACTCGAAGCATGATTATGCATTATTCACATGGATCAAAGGTACTTCATCAATCTACCTATTGATTTATGTTGATGATATACTTATCATGGGAAATGATGATGTTGCAATTCTAAAGTTCAATGAATACTTGCATTCGGCTTTCCATATCAAAGACTTGGGTCCTCCAAAATATTTTCTTGGTATTGAAATAGCTCGATCCAATGAGGGAATTTGTCTCAGTCAGCGAAAATTCATCTAGGAAATCATATCAGATGCTGGATTATCGGGATGCAAACCAGCTGCTGTACCTATTGAGCAGAATATCAAATTGACAACATATGAATATGATGTAAGTTCTTCCTCTCCAAATGAAGATTCACTGCTCAAGGATCCGTCTGGATACCAACGACTTGTTGGCAAATTAATCTATCTTACCATGACCAGGCCTGATATATGCTATGCTGTACAAATACTTAGTCAATTTATGCACAACCCGAAGCAATCACATATGAATGCAGCGCTAAAGGTTGTAAAGTACTTGAAGGGATGCCTAGGACTTGGAATTCTACTATCTCGAGATTGCAACATGAAGGTGACAGCATATTGTGACACATATTATGCTACTTGTCCCATGACAAGAAGATCCATCACTGGCTTTTGCATCAAGCTAGGAAAATCTTTGATTTCATGGAAAACAAAGAAACAGTCAACAGTTTCATTGTCATCAGCAGAATCAGAATATCGAGCCATGGCAAAGACTGTTTGCGAGATAGTTTGGATACGAGGACTGCTTTCAGATCTTGGTGTGCAAGTCAACGGAGCAAGTGAATTGTTTTGTGATAATGATGCTGTGCTAAAATTGGCAGCGAATCCAGTTTTCCACGAGAGAACAAAGCATATTGAGGTTGATTGTCATTTTACTCGAGAAAAAATTCAACAAGGCATCGTTACAACTCGAGGAATTGGAACTGTAGAACAGCCAGCAGACATTTTCACTAAGCCATTATGCCGGAGACAGCATAGATATTTGTTGAACAAGCTTGGCGCCTTTGACATTTATAGGCCGCCAGCTTGAGGGGGAGTGTTGGAAGGAGAATTTGTTTTTATCTATTAAGATTGCAATTGATAGGGAGATTATAGACATAGAATATTTTAGGAAAAACAATATTGTGCATATATTCTTTTTCCTTCTTTTTTTCCTCTCTTGTATTACAAATACCGACACTTCCTGTACATTTAGACATACAGAAAATATACAAAACCTTTTTCTCCATTGTTCTGCATTTCCTTTCAAAAATCATGACTGAGTAACTCCTGGACAAAGAAGGGCTTGAGGACGACGCGATCGCATAAATGAGACGTAACCCAGGGTGAAGCTCCTCCAAGGCCGGAAGTTCGACGCTGACGGACGAAAATGGATTGACGATACGGTATTCACTGTACCTCTTTGACAGAAGTATCCGTCCTGGTGTAGACAAGGTCTAGTCAGGAGATCCTGGCAACTATACTGGGTAAATTCTCCCTGTAGAGGGGTTATATAACTCAGCTATTCGGCTGTACGTATAAATCACGAGCCACGGGGCTTTCGATTTCGCATTATACGTCTCCTTGGCAGCAGCAGTCCGCCATGAGGTGCACACCTGTTGAACAGCTAAAAAGTTTTCCATGGCTAGTTGTCGAACGATGAGTTCTAGGATCAGTGGCGGGAGTTCTTCCCAACTCGCCATCGTCGGTTAAATGATAGATTTGTCTGGTGTGCGACTTCTTGATGAATTTATTACTCATAACATGAGGGAAGTCCTAAATAGGAAAGACAATCATTAGGGATTCGGTTTCTTTCAACAAATTGTCTTACAAATGTTATAGCTCATTTTCATTATCTTGAATGAATATTCCTTTGTCGTGGCTAGCGAGATACACTACCCTTTCGGTTTTGATGTATTAAGATTTTAATCTTTCTATAGAATATAGAACCTTTTAAACCTAGTTTCATGGCATAAAAATAGTAGGAGTGTCAAAACTTTTATACGACACTCATTGAAGTGCCAAAACCTTCTTTTTTACTCACCTAAATGCTACATTGGAGAAAAATTGATCACTTGAGTGCCAATTCTGCCCAAATGTCCTACATGGATTTATTTTTATTTTTTTGTGAATTTTCTATTTTTATTTGTATTTTGTATTTTTTAAAAAAATTTTTAGGGTCGGAAAGGGTCATCTTGTCGGCCGCGGCCGCCTCAACCATAGCCATGAAGGCCCTAGGTGAGGTTGTGAGGGCCCTCGTTGGCCGTTGGGTGACCGTGGGCGACGCCACCTAGAAAGGGTGAGGATTGTTGCAGTCTCGCTAGCAATTGGTGAGGCCTCAACAGCTTTGCCCACGACCTTTGCAGCTAGATCTGGGTGAAGGCCCTTGCTACAAAGGCCTTGCTGCAACAACCCTCACCCGCTTTGAGCGGCGTCCAGCTTTAAGTAGCCACAAGTGATGCCACCTAGAGCGGGTGAGGGCTGTCGTGGCTGAGGGTGAGGTGGTTGTGGCTGGCAAGGGTCGTCGGTGACCCTCACCAATCCTAAAGAAAAAAAGAAAAGAAAAGAAAGCAAAAATTAAAAATAAAATAAAAACAATACTATTTAAAAATATTAAAAAATTTTGGGGCGGTTACGTCGTTTTTTCAAGCGGGGCAAATTGGAAGTGGCACTCAAGTGATTGATTTTTCAAATTTGCGACAATCAAGTAAGTGAAAAAAAGTTTTGGTACTTAAGTAAGTGTCATACAAAAGTATTGGCATCGGCACTTATACTGTTCTTTATTTTCAAGCTTTTACGAATAAAATCCCATAGAAAACTTATGCATATTATATAAGTGAATGATAACCGAAGTAGTCCGAAGATATGGGGTTAGAGGCAATGTTAAAGTTGGACTAACAGTTGTTGATTGGGATGAGTTTTCCAAATCCTTATCTCGCGTAGCGTTGGTATTTTTAATTTAATTGTATTAACCTTCGACAATTCTATGTGAATGGGTCACCATTAGCTTATTGGAGTCAAATTAGAAACCAATTGAAATATGAGAGAATAGCTCGCTTCCTAAGCAATTAGAGAATCTAAATATGTGGACTCGATTACATTAGTTATTTCAACTAATGCCCTTTTGATGCCCTAAATTGACTGGTTTGTTATCTAAGTGTTGATGCGGACTTTATCCAATTATAATTACTTAGGTTCTTTGTCCATTAAGTGATCATGCCACGGTCATGTGTGATCATTGGGGTCCTAATATTTACCCTAACCATTTCACTAAACTAGAGAAAGGCACAATCAAGAACCTGAAGGAATTAAGAGCCCAAAAAGATTATTGACGTGATAAGATGTTACAGTGCCATAGTTTACTTGAAAAGAAGAAGTGGCTAGTTAAAGATCACGAGTATTCTCCAAGCTCGTATAATTTTTTTTTTTTTTCACTTGGGCAAAATAAAAGTTGTCAAGTCACCGTCATGTTCAATTTTTTTTTTTTAAATTCAAGTATGATAAAAAAATCAATGATTAGTGGTATGTGAGATTTAAATGTACTTTGTTCATTCTATATGTATTAATGATATCATGTTGTTAGAAGAGCATGATTTATGAACCGCCATCATGTAGTTAGTAGAGTACGATTTACGAACGGCCATCGAGTATAAAAACAGAATAACTAATGAAAATTCCTTGAGGACCGTTGAGTAAGAAACTTCAGCTTACAAAAAACATAATTGAAGAGTGTCTCCAAGTGTCATATTTTGTCTTGGGTTTGAGTAAAAATTGATTCCATAAGCAAAGTCATTAACACCGGTGAATAAAGCGGGGAAAAAAAAGTCTGAATCCTATTATGATTTGCCCCACATTTACTGTCTTCTTCCTCACCATTGGGTGGGTGCGCATCATTGCATCTTGGAATGATAGCAGCTGGTGCTAAGACACCATTGGTGCTCCCCGGCGGTTATCATTCCATTTTTATAACCCGGAATGGTGATTCCGATAACCGGGGTCTTTGTTTAAAGGTCCTTAGGCTGGACCAACACTAATCTACTAGTGTGATCACATAAAACGATAACATTTGTCCAGTTTCGGATAAAATCACGTGGAATTACCTTTTTCTTCTCAAATAATGAGAAAATCCATCTTTAACTAGGGAAAGCGTTAGTCAAAATAGGATTGTTTGTATTTAATGGTAATGGAAGCAAAACCAATACTATGCTCCTATATCTATATAGAAAAATTTATCCCTGAACCGCTAATTTGACCATGATCAACCTCTTGGCCTAAGAAAAGTAATCTTTCTCGATAAAGTCAGTTGATTAGAATAAAATTTATATCCCTTAAGAGCCGTGCATGCATCTTTAGATGCATACGGTTCAACAAAAATTGCAAAAAAAAAAAAAAAAAAAAAGAATCAATGTGTAGATTCCAAACCTCTTTTTTTTTTTTTTTTTTTTTTTTTTTTCATATTCATAGTAGGGCCCTTTTCTAATCTAATTTTTGAATTTCTTAATGAAGCGACTTTTTTTTTTCTTCCATTTTTCAAGAAAGATGAGTTTTGGTTTTGTCCCCTTTCCCTCCACAAAAAATCCATTAAACTTATGAAATAAACTTCTCATTGATGTATTGTTTCATCGAGATCTAATCCAAATCACGATGTCATTTTCTTGTTCCTGAATGGGCCTTTTTTCAATTCTTTTAGGTTTATGCTCTACTCTGAGTAAAAAAAAAAATCTGCCTGATTTTTATTTGCACATATAGGACAAATGACACTAATACTACGTCTTTTTCTACGACTTACTTCTTTTTTTTTTTTTTTTTCAATTCAATTCATGTCTTCTGCCAATGCCAAATATTCGATGTATTTATCATATTACTTGCTTGATTAAAAGTTTAAGAATACTCTCTTATTATATAAAAAAAGATTTTATGATTTATAATATAAGTAGTAGTAATCATAAATATATTACCAATTGGGTTTTTCTAAATGGAGTATGAATACTTCATTTTATTGGTCCAACCAATCCAACCATAAATTATTCTATAGACTTTTCTAATTGATAATAGAAATTTGAATACCCTCCAAAACAAAAAAGGATATAATTTCACTTGATTTCACTACACGCTCCAATTTTTTGATAATTCAAAATCTTTTTGGGCGAAACAGAGGATATCTCGATTGGGGAGAGAACGGGAAATCCCATATGACCCGATATATCGACAAGTCGCACTATACGTCAACCCAAGAGGCATCTTCCTCTCCAGGACTTCGAAAGGGTATTGTTGGAACACCAATAGGCATAAAATGAAAGAAAAAAGAATTAAGTACTATATTTCACTTTGATGTGGAAGCGTAACAATGCATTTATTTTCTTAATAATATTGTCTTTTATCATATTTTATCCATAGATTGGGAAAAAAAATTCTTACGAATAGGTTTTTTGAATGATTAACAAATATGTATGCATTCATTCATAGAAAATGGGATCAACCCCCATTGCGTATTGGTACTTATCGGATATAGAATACATCTACTTCTCTTTGTTCCTACAAACCGAATTGTTCCATTTTTTATAAAAAAAGAATAGAACAAATATTAATCCTTTCTCCGAGATAATCCCCTGAAAAGGGGAGGTCCATAGCATATTTTTTTCCAATGCAATAAAGTTACATAGTGTCTATTTTTTGTTGATAAAAGGGGTATTTACACGGGTTTGCCTTGGTATCGTGTTCATACCGTCGTATTAAATGATCCTGGCCATTTGCTTTCTGTCCATATAATGCATATAGCTTTGGTTGCTGGTTGGGCCGGTTCGATGGCTTTATATGAATTAGCAGTTTTTGATCCCTCTGACCCCGTTCTTGATCCAATGAGGAGATAATGTATGTTTGTTATACCCTTCATGACTCGTTTAGGAATAACCAATTCATGGGGCGGCTGGAGTATTACAGGAGGGACTATAACAAATCCGGGTATTTGGAGTTTCGAAGGCGTGGCCGGTGCACATATTGTGTTTTTGGCTTGTGCTTTTGGCAGCTATCGGCATTGGGTGTATTGGGATTTAGAAATATTTTGTGATGAGCGTATAGGAAAACCTTCTTTGGATTTGAAAAAAAATTTTGGAATTCATTTATTTCTTTTAGGAGTGGCTTGCTTTGGGTTTGGCGCATTTCATGTAACAGGATTGTATGGTCCTGGAATATGGTTGTCCGATCCTTATGGAGTAACTGGAAAGGTACAACCTGTAAATCCAATGTGGGGTGTAGAAGGTTTTGATCCTTTTATTCCGGGAGGAATAGCCTCTCATCATATTGCAGCAGGTACTTTAGGCATATTAGCGAGCCTATTTCATCTTAGTGTCCGTCCGCCCTAACGTCTATATAAAGGATTACGTATGGGCAATATTGAAACCGTCCTTTCAAGTAGTATTGCTGCTGTCTTTTTTGCAGCTTTTGTTGTTGCTGGAACTATGTGGTATGGTTCAGCAACTACCCCTATCGAATTATTTGGTCCCACTCGTTATCAATGGGATCAGGGATACTTCCAACAAGAAATATACTGAAGAGTTGGTGCTAGGCTAGCCAAAAATCAAAGTTTATCAAAAGCTTGGTCTAAAATTCCTGAAAAATTAGCTTTTTATGATTATATCGGTAATAATCCGGCAAAGGGGGGATTATTCAGAGCGGGTTCGATGGACAATGGGGATGGAATAGCTGTTGGGTGGTTAGGACATCCTATCTTTCGAGATAAAGAAGGGCGTGAACTTTTTGTACGTCGTATGCCTACTTTTTTCGAAACATTTCCAGTTGTTTTGGTAGACGGAGATGGAATTGTTCGAGCCGATGTTCCTTTTCGAAGGGCGGAATCAAAGTATAGTGTTGAACAAGTGGGTGTAACTGTTGAGTTCTATGGTGGAGAACTCAATGGAGTCGATTATAGTGATCCCGCTCTTTGTGAAAAATATGCTAGATGTGCCCAATTAGGTGAAATTTTTGAATTAGATCGTGCTACTTTGAAATCTGATGGTGTTTTTCGTAGCAGTCCAAGGGGTTGGTTTACTTTTGGACATGCTTCGTTTGCTCTGCTCTTCTTCTTCGGATACATTTGTCATGGTGCTAGAACCTTGTTCAGAGATGTTTTTGCTGGTATTAACCCCGATTTGGATGCTCAAGTGGAATTTGGAGCATTCCAAAAACTTGGAGATCCAACTACAAGAAGACAAGTAGTCTAATACAAGATTTCTCTATTATCTTTTTCCTTTATTTTTTTTTTGTTTTTTGTCTTGCTCTTTGGGAGATAATCCCAAATAAACAGAGCAGTATGGAAGCTATAATTGTAAAGCACGATCGAATTTATGGAAGCATTGGTTTATACATTCCTCTTAGTCTCGACTCTAGGGATAATTTTTTCGCTATCTTTTTTCGAGAACCACCTAAAGTTCCAACTAAAAAGGTGAAATGATTTTTCATTATATCAATTGAATTGAAGCAATGAGCCTCCCAATGTTGGGCGGCTCATGGGTGGCTCAATACTTCAACTAGTCCTCGTGTTCTTCGAATGGATCTCTTAATTGTTGAGAGGGTTGCCCAAAAGCAGTATATAAGGCGTACCCAGTAAAACTTACAAGTAAACCAGATATAGAGATGGTGACTAGGGTTGCTGTTTCCATTATTACATAATTTCAAGACCAAAATGGATCTATGATAAGATCGTTTATTTACAACGGAATGGTATACAAAGTCAACAGATCTCAATGAATACAAAATAGGATTTATGGCTACGCAAACCGTTGAGGGTAGTTCTAGATCTGGACCAAGACGAACCATTGTATGGGGGATTTATTGAAATCATTGAATTCAGAATATGGTAAAGTAGCTCATGGTTGGGGAACTACTCCTTTGGTGGGTGTTGCAATGGCTCTATTTGCAGTATTCCTATCTATTATTTTAGAAATTTATAATTCTTCTGTTTTTCTTGGACGGAATTTCAATGAATTAGATTCACAAGAAACGTGAATTCTTAGCTTTTCAATACAAAGTAAAGCATTTAGGTTTCGGATTTTTATATCATTATATTATTTTTTTATTGGTAGTTTGATCGTGGAATTTCTTTCTTTCTTTATGTATTTCCGGAATATGAGTGTGTGACTTGTTATAATTGATACTATTGATAGTACAAAAAATGGATCTGTCATCTTTATATAGATGGTTTTACCTCGTCGGATATTCATTCGAGTATCTAGAGCACGAAATAGATCACAATATAGTAACTATGATTCATACTTAATATTCAGACCTCGTGACCGGACTCCAAAATTTTTTCCAAAACGTTATAAATCAAAAGATTTTTCTTCTTTTTCAAAAGATTTCCTTTTTTTTTTATTTTTTATCAAAGGACAAAACTTTCTTCGGATTTTTAGTCATTATATCTATTCATTGAATAAGTGATGATCCAATGGTTCTTACTCAGGAATCTTGGACTTAGTTTGAAGTTTTATTGAATCATCACGATTCTAGTATGAATCTGAGGTTTGAATCAATTCATAGGGTCTTAACAAGGGAATTCCTATCAATAATAAAGAAAAGAAGAGTAAAGCTGCATTACGCACACAAAAATAAATAAAAATAACAAATCAAAGAAAAAGAAGTAGGTAAATAGAAGATTCAAGAGGCCTGTAACGATCAACATAAAAACGGAGCCGACTTGATATTTTGGCATTGAGCTTTCGTATTTTTATTGGTTTGTATCTTCAGAGAAGTTAGAAAGGGTTGATGACGAATTTTCAAACTTTCTATTCCATATGCCTTGAAACCAAAGCAATATCTTAGGTTTTTGTTTGAGCTGTACGAGATGAAATTCTCAGATACGGTTCTTCAAGGGGGAGTACTATTGGTTTACCTATCTCAATAAAGTCTATGATTGGTTTGAAGAATGTCTCCAGATTCAGGCGATTGCAAATGATATAACTAGTAAATATGTTCCTCCTCATGTCAACATATTTTATTGTCTAGGAGGAATTACGCTTACTTGTTTTTTAGTACAAGTAGCTACGAGGTTTGCTATGACTTTTTACTATTGTCCAACTGTTACTGAGGCTTTTGCTTCTGTTCAATACATAATGACTGAAGCTAACTTTGGTTGGTTAGTTTGATCAGTTCATTGATGGTCGGCAAGTATGATGGTCCTAATGATGATCCTGCACGTATTTCGTGTGTATCTCACTGGTGGTTTTAAAAAACCTCACGAATTAACTTGGGTTACAGGTCTGGTTCTGGCTGTATTGACCGCATCCTTTGGTGTAACTGGTTATTCCTTACCTTGGGACCAAATTGGTTATTGGGCAGTCAAAATTGTAACAGGTGTATCGGAAGCTATTCCTGTAATAGGATCCCCTTTAGTAGAGTTATTACGCGGAAGTGCTAGTGTGGGACAATCCACTTTGACTCGTTTTTATAGTTTACACACTTTTGTATTACCTCTTCTTACTGCCGTGTTTATGTTAATGCATTTTCTAATGATACGTAAGCAAGGTATTTCCGGTCCTTTATAGAGAATATAGATCATAGATATTTGTAATCAATCATTTCTCACTTGAGGAGGAACAATAGTATTTCATTGCTACAAATATGGATTATTGAAAAGAATAAGACATGTATTTGGATATTTCCCTTCAACTATACAATCCGGTATTCTTTATTTGACACGAATAGTTGAAGGGAATTCTCCGAAGATAAAATGGATTATGGGAGTGTGTGACTTGAACTATTGATTGGGCCGTGCAGATAGATATATGCATTTATCTGCCACATTGGAATTCACAACCAAATGTGTCTTTGTTCCAACCACCCTGTAAAAGCCCTATACAGGGGATAGGCTGGTTTCTTTGAAGAGAATCTTTTCTATGATCTATGATCAGACCCGATCATATCGTACATGAACAGGCTCTGTAAGATCCAGTAGAATAAGTAATGTGACTTAAGACAGATTTTGTTTTAGCTATAGAAATGTAGCCATTTCCTATGTATCGACCTGATTTATGATACTATCGAAGTGAAACAAGGGGTCTAAAGAAAGAAGAGTAGAGGCTAGACTATATTAGTAAAAAGTAAATCCTTTGCATTTAAGGTAAAATAAAAAGTTTCAAGATATTTGGGGGATAAAGCTGAATTGCAAGGTCTGAGACGACCCAAAAAGCACTTGATCATGATGAACTTTGTAAGCTTACTTGGGTCTTGAGCATTTACTTGTAAGAATGAAATTCCTTGCAATGGGTAGTTGCAAGTTGCAATGCAATTGTGAAAAATGGAATCCGATCAATTTATTCTTACATAGAATCAGTGATATATGTGTGGATACTATATAGATTTTATAACATATAGATTTATTTTCTATGGATATGGATCCATTTGGTTTATTTGATTCTTGCTCGAGCCGGATGATGAAAAATTATCATTTCCGGTTCCTTCGGAGGATGGATCTATAAGAATTCACCTATCCCAATAACAAAAAAACCTGACTTAAATGATCCTGTATTAAGAGCTAAATTGGCTAAAGGGATGGGTCATAATTATTATGGAGAACCCGCATGGCCCAACGATCTTCTATATATTTTTCCAGTAGTAATTTTAGGTACTATTGCGTGTAATGTAGACTTAGCGGTTCTAGAACCATCAATGATTGGTGAACCTGCCGATCCATTTGCAACTCCTTTGGAAATATTACCCGAATGGTATTTCTTTCCTGTATTTCAAATACTTCGTACAATACCTAATAAGTTATTGGGTGTTCTTTTAATGGTTTCAGTACATGCGGGATTATTAACAGTACCTTTTTTGGAGAATGTTAATAAATTTCAAAATCTATTTCGTCGTCCAAAGAGCGACAACTGTCTTTTTGATTGGTACCGTAGTGGCCCTTTGGTTGGGTATTGGAGCAACATTACCTATTTTGATAAATCCCTAACTTTAGGTCTTTTTTAAATTGATTCAATTGTGAAATAAAATATCACAACTTAGGTATCTAGGGAATAGTCGCTTCAAAGTGAATTTTCCCTAGATACATCTATTCAATTAAATTCTGGATTTATTCCGAATATATAAATTAAATTATGCTAAAGTTGAAATAAAAGCCCATTTCATTTTTTTTAATAAAAGAAATTAAAAAAAAAGACGATTTCCAATTTATTCTTCGGTAAATGGGTTGTGAAATGCTTTTTCTATTTCTAGACTGTCCAATATCTGTTTTACTTCTTCTATGCGAAAATATTCCATTTTTATAAGGTCTTCTTGACTCTTATTCAAAAGGTCAAATAATGTACGTATATTGTACCTTTTGTATTAGGTTTGACTTTTTACTTGTAAAAAAAAAAAAAAAGTATTAGGTTTGACTTTCGCCATCTGAATAGTGGATATGCCACCAAGGAATCCAGTTGGTTCGAGATTCCCACGATTCCCTCTCCGTGTCTCTTTCTCCTGCAGAATACTCGCTTTTCGTCTTGTTAAGAAAGTGATGCTATTTGCTGAAGTTTAACATGCAAAGGTCGGCAATATCAAGAAGTGGAATAAGTGCGTGGCCATGTGTGATCTGACAAAGGCGTGTAATGAAAGACCGGACGCAAGGTGGTGGGAGTAGTTACACGGAAAATTGAGCCGAATTTCAATTAAATATGAGTAACTTACCCCGCGCACACAGGAAGGCCACGGGATTGAACCGGGACACGCACGCTTCGACCAAGACTCAAACTTTTCATTTCCTTCGCATTTTACTTTCGCGTAATTTTTAGTTCCTATCATAAATTTTCATTTCGATGTACTGCGATTCCAGATTATTGCAGTTCCAGTCAATTAACATAACCTTACACTTTTTACCAAAAAAAAAAAAAACATGTCCATACACCTAGTTCGATGGAGGATTCACGTTCCATCCAAGCCCCATTTGATCGGTTTGTGCTTGAGTATGAAATAATGGAATGATCTTCATTGCTTTTCATTCGCTTGAAGTCGGATCACCTTGGCGCCTCATTGATTCATCGTCAAAACCTCTTTTGGCATACCACCCAAACGGATTGATTTTCTCCAACACAGAAACAAATTTTGATACACAACATCAAAGATAATTAGAGGATTCTTCATATTTTCCTTGATTTGGCATGTCTTTGATTTATGTATTCTTTGTTTTTTTTGGTTGTCATAGCAATAGCTCATTCATTTCTATAGAAATACAAGAGAAAAACATCGCCGTCCAATTGAAAACCAAGGTAAAGTTCAGACAACTTCAAAACAAAAGCAGCTCTTGATAACTGAAGGAGTCATCCAAACGAGGTTAAGAGTCACATTCAAAGAGCAGATTTATGATTTCTTCAAACTAAAATTGGTGGCCGATTACCAAATTTGTCTTCAGTGATGAGCATATACCGAGATCCCCATTTATTGTTACAGTTTTACCTTTTGGTGGTGCATGCCTAGATTCATTGTTCCCAACATCATCGCCGTTTAGAGAAACAACGTTGAATGAGGAAAGATTTGATATTTGTGAGAGCTAAATACTTACAGAACTTGTCTAATTATCTTTGAAATTGCACTTGTATACTAATGAAATCTGAGAAAAGCGAAACCCCAAAATCATAAACGCAAAAATCCCAAAATTTAGATTAGATTGTGATAGAAACCTCTCGAAAATGGGGGAAAAGCTCCTAATCTAGACTAAATCAAAAGAGAAAAACTCCACAAATGAGAAAAAAAGCAAGAAAAAGAGAATAGAGAACCAACTTAGCCCAAGAAAAAGGAAAAAGGGAGGGGTAGGAGAGATCTAGCTCAAACCCTACCCCATGAAGATTGAAACAAAAAGCTGTGTAAAAATTAAAGTGAAAAGAGAAAACCCTAGAGTTCCATAATGAAGGAACTAGAGCATTTTAATTTTTGATTTATGATAATTGATTATCATTAATATTTCAATATATCTTGATAAAAATAATTAGGGATTGTCCTTATGTCCTTGAGTATCTCTAACATACAAATATAGAGATTGTGAGATTTCATTGATTTTGACTTGTTCAATGTATGATCTACTTATTTGAATACTCGTCAGTATATACAATGAATTAGCCTATGGAGTCTTCTTTTATATGAATATGAAAAGATCATCATTCTCCATAATGCATCCATAGGCGCACATTACTTGATGTATTTGGACCGGGGAATTTGCTTATTTTATTCATCGGGGTTCGTTGAGTCAAAAGATTTGACTAACCCCTCACTCTGAAAAATGAAACTAAATGACTAATGACATTTATAATGTAAAAAACTCTATAGTTTACTTGAAAAGAGAAAAAAATATGGTAGGTAATGATCACCGAGAAATCTCCAAGCTCGTATAATTTTCTTCCTTTCCTGGTCCCTCGCAAAGTAGACGTTGTCAAGTCACCTCCATGTTACCTCCATGTTAGTTCAAAAAAAAAAAAAAAGTCACCTCCATGTTCATATTTTTTTTTAATGCCTAAAGAGCAAAAGATCCGCGACTAGCGGAATGTGATAATTAATTTTCAAGTCAATATATATTAATCATATCATGTTGTTAGTAGAGTACGATTTACGAACCGCCGTCAAGTGTTTTTTTTTTTTTAAATAACTAATGCAACTTCCTCGAGGAAAGTTGACTAAGAAACGTCAATTTACCAAACTTACCAAAAACCATTACAGAGTGTCTCAAAGTGTCAGATTTTGCCTTGGTTAAGGCTCGGTGAATAAAGTGAAAAAAAAAAAAAAGTTTGAGTGATTAGATATAATTTCCTTATCTTTGATTCTTTATTTTGGGATATGTTATGCACAACAATTCTCTGGCGAGTAGCTCAAGTGTGTTTGTTTCAATTTTTGAGAGTAATCTAAGTGAGAAATTGGGAGATCAATGCTATATCTATGGTATAAAGTTTCAAGGAAACACTCCCAGTGATGGTGTAGTTCAATTACTCTATGATGCCATAGGGGATGGCGGGTCTGCACCCTATGACACCAAGGCAATTGGATGGAGACAGCAATTTCCTAGTTTAATTTAGGTCATTATCTAAATTTATGAAGTTTCCTATTTTAGTTTCCAAAAAAGATCTAAGAAATATTGCATTATATCTCATCTAAAATTAATTAGTTTCATAAATTCCATTTACATGTTACTCAGTAGTGATATGCTCTAGGGTCATGTCATAATTGCATCTCATGCATTGCATACAGTTTAATTTCTATAAAAAAAAAACACACAAATAAAAAAGTAATCTCACATAGTTGAATAATTGGATTAATTCATGATTGACCATATTTCATGTCATTAGAATGTCATATAGGTTGCATTCAATCCAATTTAATTAACAGAGCACACATGTCACTTGGATTTCATTTTAGTTCTCAAATGCACGTTAATTTAGGACATATAAATCAAATCGCATATGTCATGTTAGATTCATTCATAATTCTTTTGTCCATCCTTAGGATTTGTTTACATCTAAGGTGCATTTGTTTGATTAAGAATGAATGATTTGGAAAACATTTCTCTAAAATTCTCCTTATATCCTTACAAAAATGGATACACAATTTTTTTTTATTGTCCATGAAAATGTTTAGACATAAACTGTTGTCATTAATGAAAACATTTTTATTGACTAATTATTTCAAAAGATGCAAGTAATCATTTTTAGGAAATTAATTTTCCAAATTATTCATTTTTTGCAAAACAAATGAGCCAGATTGGATTTAAATTCATGTCACATGTCAATAGTTTTTCAATTAAAATTCATGTAGATATTGTGATGGCTAACAATATTGCCGAGAGGTGGGTGAATTGTTGATTTTAAGAAAACTTCACTAACTTATGAAATTGTAAAAGCCAAGTCTAATGTAAGCAGAATAACTTAATGTAGAAAGAATTAAGTTAATATAAGCAAGAACATGTGATTATATCAAGTGCAGAGCACTTCTATTAGATAATAATAGATAAGAGCAAAGACTTATAAAATGTTGTACGCAGAGTTTTATGGTGGTTTGGCTTGATGTAAGTTTACATCCATTCATTGAGACTAGTAGCCTACTGGTTGAATTTCATTAGCAATCTTAGGAATTACAATAATATGTGCCGCTTATACTCAAGCACTTCTTCTCGAAGGAGGTTCTGCTTATACCCAAATAGATAGATCTCACTATCACACACCTAAGCACAGACTATAATACTGACACACTTCTCAACTAGATTACACTTTCAGTACAATCAATGAAAATATTCTTTCTATTGGTTCTCTTTTTCATGACATGTTTAAATTGCTAAACTTCCATCAAGTATTGCCTTAAGCCAATGATATTTATTTGTACAATCATAGTCTCAATTAAAAGGGCGAAGATTATTTTGCAGTAACATGAACCAATTGCCGAAAAAGAAGTATTTTTTAAAGGCACAAAACCCATCTTTCTCACTTACCCGACCATGGAAGAAAAAATTCCAAAGAAATCAACTTGGCTAGCTATCATATCAAAAGATCAATTTAAATCTTCCACAAAGTAAAACAAACATCCTTTATGCAGACCGGCGTCTCCAACAAAGGATCACACATCCCCACAAAGCATACAAAGCGAAATAGAAATGAAACATGTCATTAAGTAGAAATCAACTCCACAAGAGTCATGAAATCAGCTTGAACACTTCCTCCAGGTCCGGAAGCATCCACCAATCTCTCTCTAAGCTCACCAGCCTTCTTCCTCATCTCCTTCCCGTCCTCACTTCTCAACACCACGTCCAATGCCTTCACCATCCCACTCTTTGTAATGGTCCCTCCCTCCATTCCCACTCCAATTTTCCACCATTCCTTCACCAACCTTCCGTTCATCATGCTGTCCGTCCAAAACGGCCTGCATATCATCGGCACGCCCCCTGCCATGCTCTCAATCACCGAGTTGTACCCGCAGTGTGTTACATGCACCCCGCATGCTGGGTGGCTCAACACCCGGCTCTGCGGGGCCCACGACACTATCTTCCCATGCTGCCCCGTCCTCTCCAAGAACCCTTCGGGCAAGTGGACCATCATGTGCTCCTTGATAGACCATAGGAATGGGGTCCCGGTGGATTCGAGGGCCTCGGCAAGAGCGGATAGCTCGGAGGTGACAAGATACGGCTACCGTCCCAAAGCACACATATACCACGGTCCGATGGTCTTTGGTGTACGTTAAGCAACCGGTAGGGTCTGAGTCTGAGCTTGTTATCACCGGTAGCGGTGAGAAAGACACTGTGGGGCACCCTACATGGAGGAGCATCTTGAACTTGGACTTGAGGTCTACTATTAGAGGTGTCGGGTTCGCTTCGACGAAGGAGTTCATGATGACGGCCGTGGCACATGGCAGCATGCGCACCAACTGGTGGGAAAAGTTTGGCTCTGGCAACGTAGTCGGGTCTTGGAGAATATGGGCTGGGATATCTGAAATGTGAAACAATGATAACCCTCGAACCATATCCAGGGCCTTGTCGTCGGCCTCTGCCACCGCCATACCAGCGCAGGAGTTTCCAAGCCAGAGTTGACGAAGGAGCTCGGCGTGGATGTAAGCGGACAGAAAGCATGGAGACGCGGCCCAGAACGTCACCCATGGAACGTGCATTTCCTTGGCGATTTCGCCTGCGGGAAGTGAGAAAGCATCACTAAACAGACAACTCACCTTCTTCCTTGCATCTCTGTTAGGGAAATCCCTTATGATGTTTTGAAGATGACAAAATAAATCAAAGGCTACTAACATGTTTGATGGTTAAGTAATAGACCATGCAGATTATAGAACACGTAAAGGATATTGTCAAAGTGTGAAGACGACCGTAAGACCGAGCGTAACTCATGTCCAAAGTATATTCGAAGATATCCAGGACTTCGTGTCAAAGTCTGAAGACTACCAGACTCAAGACTCAAAGTCTGAAGACTGCCAGACTCAGATTGTAAAGTCTACAGACCCAGATTGTAAAGTCTACAGATTCAGACTTTACATCCAGATTCGATGAATCGTAACTCAAGCCCAATCATATAACGGCTAGTGATCTGGTTTGGATTCCACATCAAGATTGATTTGATTGATTCAATCTAATTGATTGACGATTGGATCTTGAAGACAAGAACTTTCTATACGAAGAAGCTTTACTTATGGAAACCAAGATTTCGTTTGTATGGGCGATCGGAATCAATTTGGGATTTTACCTTTGTCACTCAACGGCTACCAAATCTTCTAGATACGAGCTGTCCAATGGGTATATTGGAAGACGATTCTCCGGGATACCTGTCCAACGGGTAGTTTGGAAGTGGAGGAGTATTTAAGGAGATGAAGGACCGATGAGCAAGTAAGAGACGAAGCGTAGAATTTATAATTCCAAAGTCTGAGCGATCTTCGATTATACACTTGTCTTTGGAGAGCTTAAACGTTTGAAATCGTGAGAGAAATACCAAAGGAGTGACTTAGTGAGATAGTGTGATCTACTAAGTGTTTGCACTCGAAGTTGTAATCTCTTGTTGATTGCATATTGGAATCCAGCCAAGAAGGCTGTCATCGTGGGAGAGTGGACGTAGGCTTGGATTAAGCCGAACCACTATAAATCTTGTGTTTTTATTCTCTTCCCTAACTCCTTTATTTTGTTCATACTAGCACTCTCAATTGGTATCAGAGCCAAGTGCTCGGTTTATAAAAGTGTTTTTACTTTTGAGCTAAAGATTCTTTATGGCTAGTATGTTGGCACCAGGACTTATGGAAGGGCAAAGCAACACAAGGCCACCATATTTTGATGGAAAGGAATATGACGTATGGAAGAACAAAATGAAAGCATTCCTAAGATCCAGAGATCTCTTACAATGAGATGTTGTGGAAAGAGGAATCAATCACATTGCTGCGTCTACATCAAATAAGAATGGCAAAGACAAAGAAACCAAACCCCCCGCTCCTATGTCTCGGACGGAGATGTCCAAAAGAGAAGCGCTTGATGTGAAAGCAATTTATTCTTTATATTGCGCTTTGTCTCTTGCTGAATATAACATAATCTCTTCATGTGAAACAGCAAAAGAAGTTTGGGATAAACTTCATGTTACATATGAAGGGACCGATCGTGTAAAAGAGACAAAAGTAAACTTCTTGCTTGGCCAATATGAATCCTTCAAGATGAAGCAAGGAGAATCAATTGGAGATATGTTTAGCCGTTTTACAGAAATTGTAAATGGTTTAGCATATCAAGGTCAGCAAATTTCTACCCCGATGAAGGTCAACAAACTCTTGCGAGGTCTCTCAAAAGATTGGAATCATGTCAAGACCTCAATCCGGGAGACTCAGAGGATTATGCCACTCTCCGTTGATGAATTGATTGGCACTATTCAATCCTATGAAGTGGAACAACTCAACGATGAAGATCCCGAAGGTAAGAAGTCCATTGCTTTAATATCTAATGCTGTTTTTGATGAAACAGACTCAGAAAATGACATGGACGATGAAGAACTTGCCTTTATGGTTGAGAAATTTAAAAGCTGAGTAGAAAAGGAAGGAAATTCGATGGAAGAAGTCAATACAAGCATAATGGCCATAAAAGAATCATGAAAGAAGATGATGATCAAGAAAATATATGCTTGATGGCACATTCAAAATCTGAGTCTGATTCAGACACAGACTCAAAATCAAAGTCTGATTCGGACACAGACTCAGAATCAAAGTCTGACTCGGACACAGACTCAGAATCAAAGTCTGACTCGGACACAGACTCAGAATCAAAGTCTGACTCGGACACAGACTCAGAATCAAAGTCTGACTCGGACACAGACTCAGAATCCGATGAGGAAATCGAGGTAAGCAATTAAAAAATTCCTCTGTAAGTTTCAAAGTATATAAATGAGCTTTGTTCAAATCTCAAATATTCTCTTAAAAGGATTTTCGAACTTAAAAAGGAGAATTCTCGACTTAGGCAACAAGATCTTTCTCAAGTCTAGAGACCTATTAAGAAAAATTGGATAAAAGAAGCATATTCTGCTAACTCTCATGGACCCAAGAAAAAATGGGTACCAAAGAAAAGATAAGTTATTTTTGCAGGATATAAAGAAAAAGAAGAAAGAGGATTTGGTAAGGAATTTTTTATTCTCAATTTGTTTTTGGGCACATAATTCTCATTATGCTTGAAATTCGATATATCATTGATTGATTCAGATTTTATAATGATCATATTTTGCTTTATTGAAGAAAGAATCGTATGATTTATTTTTGTGATTTGTGAGTTAAGATTTGATTTAGTACGTGTGATTATTTGAGATAATTCAGATTATTTGGTTTAATTTTATGCTCTCAAATTGTCATATTTTGCAAAGTAAAAATCCGATTCTACGTTATACTAATTTTGCAAGATATTTTTTTTTCTGAGATATGCAAGGATTTTATTCTCTCTGATTTTATCGTACTATGACTAAGTGAGAATTTATTTTTCAAAATATCATTGTGCATAATATTCTTTCTTTGAGTACTTTGTTATGATGAATTAAGAAATAATATTTGATTATGGAGATTTTCTATTTTACTCTAACGTCAAGGAAGGATCCACATTAATGGATACCAAAAAGGGAAATGAGTTGATTGCAGGAAATTCAATAAGGCAAGAATGATTACAAATCTACGCAGATTTTGGTGCAATCAGAAAATATCTCCTGCGACAATTGCAACAATTGTTTCTATTCGCAAATATTGTCATGACGACAGGGGGAGAAAGCAAATCCAAAAGAAAAGGAAAAGAATCGTGATCATCTAAAAAAGGCAACAAATTGAGGGGGAGCATTGATCAATTATGAAAAAATATTTTTGGATTGATCGTGATCTTATTATGGATGGAATGAAAGGTAAATGTGTCAGAATTTGTTCAAAAAAAAATCCGGTTAGTGCATCTTTTATTACCTTTTGTCATTAGCAAATCTCTTATTGATATTATCATTTTATTATGACAAAAATGGTACGTGAATTATATGATGCATCCCTGATTTTTATTGAATCTTTGCTGATATATATGATCGAAGTGAGCTATATTGCATATCTTTAATATTCGACTTGTTTTATAAAAAGGCTGATTTTTGGAAATTGTGATTCATGCAAGATATTTGTTATAATTCTCTACGTGAATCCATTATTATCGCTTTTTGATTATGACAAAAAGGGGGAGAAGATATGAATATGCATATGTGCTGATTGGTTGATATTATCTATGGCATAATATTGAGCTGAAGATAATTTTTCTATATATTCTTATGCTCAATCTATTTGTTATCTTCTGATATCCTTTGATTTAAAAGTATGTTTACAAATCTGCATATTCAGAGATTGTTTTGTCATCATCAAAAAGGGGGAGATTGTTAGGGAAATCCCTTATGATGTTTTGAAGATGACAAAATAAATCAAAGGCTATTAACATGTTTGATGGTTAAGTAATAGACCATGCAGATTATAGAACATGTAAAGGATATTGTCAAAGTGTGAAAACGACCAGAAGACTGAACGTAACTCATGTCCAAAGTATATTCTGAAGATATCCAGACTTCTGTGTTAAAGTCTGAAGACTGCCAGACTCAAGACTCAAAGTCTGAAGACTGCCAGACTCAGATTGTAAAGTCTACAGACCCAGATTGTAAAGTCTACAGACTCAGTCTTTACATCCAGATTCGATGAATCGTAACTCAAGCCCAATCATATAACGGCTAGTGATCTGGTTTGGATTCCACATCAAGATTGATTTGATTGATTCAATCTAATTGATTGACGATTGGATCTTGAAGACAAGAACTTTCTATACGAAGAAGCTTTACTTATGGAAACCAAGATTTCGTTTGTATGGGCGATCGGAATCAATTTGGGATTTTACCTTTGTCACTCAACGGCTACCAAATCTTCTAGATACAGAGCTGTCCAATGGGTATATTGGAAGACGATTCTCCGGGATACTGTCCAACGGGTAGTTTGGAAGTGGAGGAGTATTTAAGGAGATGAAGGACCGATGAGCAAGTAAGAGACGGAGCGTAAAATTTATAATTCCAAAGTCTGAGCGATCTTCGATTATACACTTGTCTTTGGAGAGCTTAAACGTTTGAAATCGTGAGAGAAATACCAAAGGAGTGACTTAATGAGATAGTGTGATCTACTAAGTGTTTGCACTCGAAGTTGTAATCTCTTGTTGATTGCATATTGGAATCCAGCCAAGAAGGCTGTCATCGTGGGAGAGTGGACGTAGGCTTGGATTAAGCCGAACCAGTATAAATCTTGTGTTTTTATTCTCTTCCCTAACTCCTTTATTTTGTTCATACTAGCACTCTCAATCTCTCTCTGCGGCATCGATGGCAGCTCGAAAACTCTTTGGAGCTTGTTTGAGGAACATTTTCATTTGCTCTGCCAGTTCCTCCATCGTCGCTCCGTGATGACCAGCCAGCAATCCATTGTTGATGTCATAGACCATGATGTTGGGCGGCAGCTCAGCTCTCGATGAAGGGGGGAAGAGATCGCGGTTGGACATGTCCGTGCTCAAGAAAGAGAAATGGACGTCCGTGACAGTTTCCGCTAACTTACGGACGAGGTTGGCGAGAGGCAGAACGTGGCCAGTAAATGGAAACATAAGGACGGCGACGTGCTTTTCCGAGGACATTTTGAACCCGTTCCAATCAAAATCTTCAAGACTACGAATATATATGGAAAAGAATCGTCAAAAACAGTTTGAGCTCAATTTGGACGGCCATTTTAATCAAAATACTTCCACAAAAACTACCTAGTATAAACAAATTTCGAGCACAAGAACAAGTTCACTTACTATCAACAAATTTCGAGCACAAAAATCACTTCCACGAACTTCTCTTTTCCGTGTTTTTCTTCCGGATTTCTTCTGGGCCTCCTTTCAGTCAATGTTTTCTCTCTTCTTCGGTCCCGCTTCTCTCTTCTTATATATTTTGCCGTGACCGTCAATTTTTTTCCAGGACTTCTTTTTAAGTCCCAACGCTGCCATAAAAAGACCAGAGACACCATTCCTTTACTGTAAAATTACAAGTCCAACCACTTCAACAAAACTATGTTGGACGTTCGTAAATTTATTAAAATGTTGTTAACATTCTAAGGACACTTGAGAAGTTTGACAGATATTTCTATCTTACTATTTAATTTAACATTTGCAAATTTACGATAGTGCGAGAAATTTATTAGCCATACTTGTAAAATTTAGAAGTTGGTACACTATTGATTAATTTTTACCTTGGTAAATCCATTAAATTGTTGGCAACTTACGGATCACACTTATAAAAATTAAAAAAATATTAATTTATATAAAATCGATAATAATATTACAAGGTTGATAACTTGCTAATTAATTACCTGACAAGTAAATTACTAGTCATATTTTCTTTAAATAAAAAGGGTTAATATTTTGAAAAACTCCATACTAGTACACGTGTGACAAATTTACCAAAAACTAATTTTTTGACTATGAAAAACCCCAAATTGGTACACCTATGACAATTTACCTCAACCGATCATAAAAAATCTCAAACCGATATGCTTGTGACAAATTTACCTTAAACTAATTTATTCAACCATAAAAAATCCTAAACTTGTATATATGTGACAAATATATCCTCCATTAAATTGGATTAATATCACAAGAAATTACAAAATTTGTATAATTATGACAAATGGAAAGTAAATCCCAAATCGGTGCACCAATCCATTGTCATGCGTCATTTAACTTAGCAATTTAATAATAAAATTTGATGGAAACTAACAGAAGGTAAATTTATCACAATTATATCAGTTTGAGGTAAATTTGTCAAATGTGTATCAGTTTAGAGTTTTTTGTGATTAAAAAATTATTTTGGAGTAAATTTGTGGTAGGTGTATTAGTTTGGAAATTTTCAAGGCATTTAATCCAAATAAAAAATACTTGAAATGGACTTTAGTTTTATTAACTATTGCGTTAAAGCGCGCTGAACAAAGAAAGCCAAGACGCTGAGAACCCGAAGTGATGCTGATTCTCGGAGTTCTAGCCATCGGAATGGGATGATTTTTGGAGGGAAGATCCCTCTCTTCCCCATCTCTACTTCCACTAAAGGATTTCGCTAGAGCTGCTCTACAATTTGAGATCTTCCTCGATCTAGGGGACTAGTTGAACTGCAGTCTTTAGCTGGGTTTTACTGGTTTTATTCCGATTTTGGAAGCCTCTTCAGTTGGATTGGGCTGAAATTTGATTTCCTTGCTTGGAATGCGCCCAGTTCTGGTGTGCAACTCACTGTGGGCTATCGGGCTATCGTCTGGTCCTGAATTTTGTGAAGCTTTTGACCTCTTTATGGCCCTTTCTCGGTTTTTCTAGTATTGCACGTTACGTGTTTGACGAATGGCCTCAACTGCTCTTGGCAGGGTTGGGCCTCCCTCTTCGAATCAGTTTGCTGCTGGAACCTCCCGTGGTGGTGCCGGGAAGGAAACTATGGGAACCGATCATTCTCCTGCTGCCCCAACTGATGTCTCGGCCCATGCCCGTTCAAACCAAGCTGCTATACCGAGAGGTAGGAGCAGGGGAAGATCGGGATCCAAGCGCCCTTAGCGGGCGATATCCAGGAACTCCAACTTGCGCAATTGGACTAGTGTTGCGGTGGCAAAGGTGGCCTCCAAAGGTTATGACTTGGAATATTGCCCTCCAACTTATGTTGGAAATAAAGCGATTGTTGAGATGACCGAAGACGACATTCAAGCGGCCGACCCTAAACTCAAGGAATGCATTGTTGGCTTTTACATTGGCAGGCGTACTCCGTTCAAAGTGACTGAAGCAGCCTTCAAGAAGGCTTAGGGGGCGAATCTAGCCAAAGTAGTGGCTAATGGAAGAGGACTTTTCTTGGGGGGCGAATCTAGCCAAAGTAATGGCTAATGGAAGATGACTTTTATTCTTCCACATCCCAGATAGAGAATTTCGTCGTAAGATCCTTGAAGGGAGGGCTTTCACAGTCTCGAACCAGCATATTGTTTTCCAGCAATGGAGGCCAACCCTGGAGTTTCAAAACAACACCCTCATGTCTGTGCCGGTGTGGGTTAAACTCAAAAATCTTCCCATTGCTTTTTGGTCCTCTCAGGCAATTAGCAAGGTGGCAAGCTTTATTGGGAAGCCCCTTTATGTTGATCTAAACACATAACAAATGGAAATGCTCGCCTTTGCGAGAGTTTGTGTGGAGATCACAGCGAATCAACAACCATGTGAGTTCGTGGAGGTGGTTCTCCATGGTGAAACATGTGTCTTTGAAGTCAAATATGAGTGGAGACCTTTGGCCTGTGCTGAATGTGGCATTTTTGGCCATAACTGCTATCCTCCGCCTACTCAACAGTCAGCCAAGAACACTCGCCAAGCTGGTGTAGCGAACCCTCTTTCTCCTCGGGGTGGATCCTCCTCTCCCGTTCTTGACTCTCAGCTAACACCTCATCCACAGCAAATGCAGATCACGGAAAGGACAAGAGACAACCTGTTGTATATCAATAGGCCTGTTGCAATTCGTGCGCCAGCTGCTGTGGACCCTATCGCTTCGAATAAGCTTGCCGATTAGGCTGTTATTCACCCATAGCTTTTCTCTTCGCCTGCTGTGTTGGTTGATCCTATCGAAGACTGGGAGACCACCCTGTTGTCGGTTCCTACTTGGACCCTATCCCTCCTTCTGCCTTGGACCCCTCTTGGAAGCAGGTCAAGGGCAAAAAGAAGAAAGGCCAAGGGAGCAAGGTGGCTGCCTCCTTCAGCTTTGACCCATCAAGTGAAGATGGCCATTCCTTGAAACTGGACAACTCAGCCCAAGCCGGCCCACCCCAGGTGCCCCGCAAGCTCGCCGACAGCTCTCTTGCTTTATCGAAATCCCACGCAAGTTCTTTCTTGCTGGCTTAGTCGAAATCTACTATCGTGCCTGTGTTGCTGTCGGATGGTTCCGATGAAACATCCAGTGCTCATGCTGGCGTGGATGATGAGGATCTCTTATCAATTGGGTGTCCATCCCCAACTTCTTCTCCTTTGGGTGCTCCGGCCGAGTCTATACAAGATAAATTGTTATTGCTTTGCCTAGACCCTCCTCCCTCCTTAGCTCAATTGCCGGTTCCTGTCAAGAAAAAGGCTGCCAAAAAGAGGTTACCCCTCTCCTCCTTGTATATATGTATATAGGAATATGGAATATTAGAGGCCTCAATGACCCCTTAAGGCGGGCCGAAGTTAGGAGTTTTGTCTCCAAATATAATCTATGCTTCGTTGGCCTTATTGAGACGAAAGTCTCAGCAGCTGAATTTGATTCAATGTCATCTTCTTTGCTAAATGGCTGGAATTGGGTTGCAAACTATGATTTCTCTAGTCGGGGTAAGATATAGGTTGGTCGGAACCCCGATGTCGTTAGTTTTGATACCTTGGCAGTCAATGACTGGGCTGTTCATGGTCGTTTAAAGATCAACCTGTCTAGCGAGTGTTGTTCTGTCTCTGTAGTTTATGGGGAGCATACCTTCTCCCGTCGTCGGCCTCTTTGGGACGATCTCCTACATATGAGCACTATTCTCTAGGATTCGGCTTGGTTAGTGGCTGGGGATTCAATGCCATAAAGGATCCCTCGAGGTTGGGACACCTGGAGTGCCATAACTTGGCACGGAGGGACACTTAAGTGCCATAACTTTAAAATAATACACTTAAGTACCAATATCGGAGTAAAATGGGACACTTAAGTGCCACTCCGGCGAAAATCCGGCCAAATGGCTGACGTGGCAATTTTCCGGCGAATTTGGTCCAAAACGGCGTCGTTTTGCACGCTAACGTGGCGGAGAAAACGCAAAAACAACGTCGTTTCGTGTCTACGTGTAAATAATAATATATAAATTAATTAAATTAGATTTAAAATATTCAAAAAAATTTTAAAAATAAGAAAAAAAAGAAAAATTTAAAAAATTAAGAAAAATTTTAAAATTTTAAAAATTTTAAAAATTAAGAAAAATTAAAAATTAAAAATTAAAAAAAAAGGGGGAGGTTGAACGGGCGGCACCCTCGCCGCCGCCGCCTCCCGCCGTCACCGGGAAGGGCCGGTGACGGAGGGGGAGGGTCGGCCGGGTCGCCGGCCCCGGCCGACCGACGGCGAGGGCTGCGAGCCCCCGCCGGATTGCGGCAAGGGCCGCGACCCGCCCTGCATCTGGGCGAGGGCTCGCGGGTCCTCGCCGCCGGTTGGTCGGCCTCGCCGGCCCTTGGCCGTGGCCCGACGACCCCGGCCGACCCTCCCCACTCCGTTGC
This sequence comes from Eucalyptus decipiens, assembly GCA_014182575.1. NCBI lineage: Eukaryota > Viridiplantae > Streptophyta > Magnoliopsida > Myrtales > Myrtaceae > Eucalyptus > Eucalyptus decipiens. The sequence continues at coordinate 35,700,114 of CM024613.1, forward strand.
CGGCCCTTCCCGGCTGCGGCGGGAGGCGGCGAGGGCCCGCAAAGACTCGCCGTCGTCGGCCGGGGGTCGGCGACCTCGGCCGACCCTCCCCCTCCGTCGCCGGCCCTTCCCGGCGACGGCGGGGAGGGGGAGGCGGCGGCGGCAAGGGAGCCGCCCCGTTCGACCTCCCCCACTCTTTTTTCTTAATTTTTAAATTTTTAAATTTTTCTTAATTTTTAAAATTTTTTAAAATTTTCTTAATTTTCTTATTTTTAATTTTTTTTGAATATTTTAAATTTAATTTAATTAATTTTTATATTATTATTTACACGTAGACACGAAACGGCGTCATTTTTGCATTTTCTCCGCCACGTCGCATGCAAAACGACGCCGTTTTGACCAAGCTCGCCGTAAAGTCACCACATAAGCCATTTGGCCGGATCTTCGCCGCATGGCACTTAAGTGTCCTATTTAACTTCAAAACTGGCACTCAAGTGTACCATTTTAAAGTTATGGCACTTAAGTGTCCCTCGGTGCCAAGTTATGGCACTTGCGCTGTACTTCTGCCAGGATTCCTCTGACCGGTTCGGAGGCACCAAAACCTGAATTCCTTATTTTGATGAATTTGCTAACTGTTTAGCTTAATCTGAATTCGAGGACCTTAGATATGTTGGACTTCGTTTCACTTGGTCGACTTCTTATGGGTTGACAAGAAAGATCAGGAAAATCGACCGGATATTGGTTAACTCCAAATGGAACATGGAATTTTTTTTCTCGGAGGCATCATTCCTGAACCCGGACATTTCAAACCATTCTCCTTTGGTTGTCGGAGTCCTCAATCCGGTTTTTAAGAGAAGACCCTTCAAATTTTTTGATTATTGGTCAGGCCATCCGAATTTCTCATCCATTGTCCAACAGGCTTGGGAGACACTAGTTATTGGATTTTCTATGTATAGGCTTGTCTCCAAACTGAAAGTGCTCAAAGGTGGTCTGAAGCATCTAAATAGAGAAGCCTTTTCGAATATTTCTTCAAGGACAGAGGAAGCTAGAGAAGCCCTTTGGCTCGTGCAAAATGACCTTCAATTTGATCCGAACAACTCAGAGTTGGCCGATCTTGAGAAGACAAGCCATAGAATTTTTGTGGACCTGCGCCGAGATGAGGAATCTTTCTTTAGACAAAAATCTAGAGTTCGGTGGCTTAAGGAAGGTGATCAGAATACCAAATTCTTTCACCTTTCCGTAAAAAAAAAAGGCAACTCAGAAATAGAATCCTCTCGGTTAAAAATACATCGGGCGAGTTGATCACGGACACAAATACGGTCCCCCAGGTTTTTGTCTCTTACTTTGAGGACTTGCTTGTTCCTCATTCATCCCTATCCAAGCCTTCGTGACAAGAGGTTAAAGAGTTCATTTGAAGACCCTTATCTACGAACTAGGTTAGTTCTCTTTCTAGCCCGGTTCTTGATTCGGAAATTCGGGATATAGTTTTCTCTCTCCTTAGAGGCAAAGCTCCAGGCCCCGGTGGTTTCATGGTGGAATTCTTTAAGAATAATTGGGAGATTGTTGGCCCTTCTGTCATAGAGGCGGTTAAGGAATTCTTCACTTCAGCTCGTCTCTTAAGAGAGGTAAACAATACTATCCTCGCCTTGATACCTAAAGTGCCTAATGCCTGTGCGGTCTCTAACTTTCGATCATTGCTTGTTGTAATACTGTATACAAGGTCATTACTAAGATCTTGGCTAATCGCCTTGCTACTGTCTTGAACGAAGTGGTTGATCCATCTCAGAATGCTTTTATTAAGGGTAGGAGGATAAGGGATAATATATTGATAGTTCGGGAAGTCTTTGCTGGATTTCATCTTGACCCGTACCTCCCTAAATGTGCTGTGAAAGTTGATTTTCAAAAGGCCTATGACACGATTGATTGGGATTTCCTTTAGCTAACTCTAGTAGCCTTTGACTTTCCTGATTTCCTGATCCGGTTGATCATGATGTGCATTCGGACACTAAAATACTTATTATCAATCAATGGAGAACTTCATGGGTTCTTTCCTGGTGGCCAGGGCCTATGACAAGGCGACCCGATATCCCCTTATCTTTTTAACCTGGTGATGGAGGTATTCTCAGGAATTTTGAGTGCTCGCACCTCCCACAAGGAATTCAAATACTTTTGGCGGTGCAAAGCGGTCAAGCTATTTCACCTTTTCTTCGCCGATGATGTCTTTCTTTTTAGTCAGGCTAATTGGGTGTCCATTACCTTACTGAAGAAAGGCTTGGACTTGTTCTCTTCATGGAGTGGCTTGAATCCAAACAAAAACAAGAGCGAATTTTTTCTCTCGGGTGGTCCTTCGTCTTTTCACAACTACATATCCTTAGCCTTTGGATTTTAAGAAGGTAAACTGCCGGTACGCTATCTGGGAGTACCTATCATATCCTCCAGGCTTGGGAAAGCTGACTGCATCACCCTTATTGATCGGATTACAGCTAGAGCCCAATCTTGGTCGAGTGTTTTTATATTGCCGGTTTCGGTTCTCAATAGCATTGAAAAGATTTTGAGGCAATTTCTTTGGAAAGGATCCGCCCTCAATAAGGGGGAGGGGGGCGAAGGTGTTGTGGGATGATATATGCCTACCAAAAAACAAAAAAAAAAAGAATGGGGACTTGGTATTCGTAAATTGAGAGATTGCAACAAGACGTCCATGATGAAGCACATTTGGATTCTATTCACAGCTAAAGAATCCCTTTGGTGCTGTTGGATTCATTCCAACTTTTTAAAGATGAACAACTTATGGAAAGCTTCATCTCCTAAAATATGCTCTTAGGCTCGGAAGAAAATTTTGCAATTAAGAAGTAACTCTTGGCTTTCCTTCCTTTGGAAGATTGGAAATGGACACTCCACTTCATTATGGTTTTGATCATTGGCACCCAAAAGGCCTTCTTGATATTATTATGCCAGATCTTGTTATTCAATGTTCTGGTCTACCCAAGCATGCAGTGGTGGCTGATCTCCTTTCGCCTATGGGCCTTTCATTTTGTAGTATTATGGAGAGCTGGGGTCTCTCTATCCCAACGCTCTCCCAAGCTCCGAACCGGTTTTCCTAGCATTGGCATTCGTCCGGATCCTTTTCGGTAGGATTTGCATGGGACCACTTTTGGACCAAAAGAAACGTAATGCCCTGGGCTTCGCTTATTTGGAACAACGTCATCACCCCCAGGTTCCAATTCAATCTCTGGTTGATTATGCCTACCTAGGAACTTCTCATTTCCTATGGTAGAATTGATTATGCCACTTGTGCCTTCTGCAATGAAGTTCTTGACTCTATAAATCACCTGTTTTTTGATTGCCACATATCGGCTTCCATTATTAATTTTTGGGCTACTCGTTGCAACCTTCCTTGGCACCCTAGGCCGTGGAAGGAGAATCTTCAATGGGCTACCTCCTTCCTAAAGGGCAATGATTTCTTTCACAACTTAGCTCATTACTCTTTTGCTGCCATGTGCTACTTAATTTGGAAGAAGATGAATGCTATCATATTCCGTGACGAAGCGGTGGTTCTTGCTACAATGAAAAATCACATTATCAAGATGGTCAAGGACAAAGCTCTCACCTTCTCTAATGTCCCGAATACCCAAGAAATAGAAGGCTTGAGAGAAACTGGGGCTTTGACCCTTCCATCTTCGTTGATCGTGAGGAGAATGCGTAGATTCGGATGAAGACCAAGTTGTGCGATCTTTTCTCCTACCCTCCTTGGGTGTCCGGCCCTTGGCATTCTCCTTAGGCGGCTGAAGTTTTGTTTAGCATTCTCTTTTCGCTTGTGACCGGTTGGTCTTTGCTTCTTGCTTGTGCTTGTCTCTTTCTCTTCTTTGTAATCTTTTTGTTTCGGCTCCCTAACACTCTCTATGCGTAGCGCCCTGAGAGTGTAAGCTTTGGAGCCGGTCTTGTATATTTGTCCAAAGCTATAATACCTTTAACCTTTACCAAAAAAAAAAAAAAAAATACTTGAAATGGGCCGTAGAATTTTACGCAGTTCATACAGGAACAGGAGCAGCACAACCGCGCCACCAAGACCAACCAATCATTGTCCCGCCCACCCCAAAAAGGAAAGGAAGCATTATTATGTCCGCCAACACCACCATTTTTTCTCGTCCAATGAATGAAGCGTTCCAAGTGTGGAAATAAAGAGTTAGACTCTTTCTTTTCTTATTTAACAATTTCATTTGCAAATAATTACTATAATCCTAGCAAAACCAAGGGACTGATCAAGTAATAAGTGTGTTTATCTTCCTCGTTTAAAATTTATAGTTGATACACTGCAATTGCATATCTTTCTAGGGCCAATAGTAGGAGCACAAATATGTGCATCTTCGACATTTATTCGATATGTATGCTTAAATATATAAATATTATAGTACGATTTCATTTAATAGTTTAAGTTTTTTTAATAATTGACAATGATCTCATAAAATCTCACATGATAACAGAGTAAGAGATTCTCAGCTCAAAATAAAAACCACACTATTCTTCAATTGAATCAATTCATTAAGGTGATGCTTTTAACAAATGGCATTCGTGGAACTTCATAGCCAAATATACAAAATATAATAAAGAAAAATAATTGATTAATTAAAGAAGAGATTGAATTTGACACTACTTATTGTACTTTTAATATTGGTGTTGTCTTATACCCTATTTTTTAAAATGTGGTTATTATATAGATAAACAACTGAAACATTGATTTCAATTAGCTCGATTGAAGTTGTGAGACTTTAAGAATAATTGTGAAAAGATTTTTTAAGGGAGATAAGCTCGTATAAAGTACTTTTGTCTCTTTCAATGTTTGATTAATGCTAGCTCCGAAAATTCTAATGAAATCAAATCTCGATTCTTATTAACCTTTTGTATTGACTGACATTATGTTGCACATGTTTGCATTTTGGGTTTGTAGAAGCGACTTTATCTATGGGTGTGTTTGTTTCACGGAAATTAGTTTGGGATATACATAGCACAGTGTAGTGATTTGAGATTTTTTGTGACAGAAAAAATAATTTAAGGTAAATATGATATAAAAGTATTAATTTGAAATTTTTGATAATATTAACTCATTAATAAATGATGTGATAGATTCTTATAAGCATGTTGAACATGACGTATTGGAACGTATCAATCAGACAATCTACGAATTTTTTATGTTGTTCAATCTTTTTAAATTCCGAAGGAATCATGTGAGATCAGGAATGAGAAAAGTCAAACTTTCAATTTGTTTTTCCTGTCCGACTTTAACTGCCTACTAAATTGCCTATGTTCCTATTATCCACGTCTCCTTGATGAGACCCCGTGACTTGGGACGTATGATTGTGGCAAACACATTGAAGTAGTAGTTGTGAAGAAAAGAAGCTGGGAGACAATCACATGGCCCGGTCTAGATGCGAGAACATATGTCTTAGATATAAAGGAAGCCCGTCTTATTAAGATTAATCTCGAGCGCATAAAATGCCCCACGGGCCATATCAATATTAATTCGTTGGTCCGGTCTGCCTGAGCTTATGCATGAAGAACCACTGGTTAGTGACCCCATATCCTGTATATTAAACAGATGTCCATGCATTGCATGAATAAAAAAGAAATAATATTTATCTTTTGAAAAATCAATCAAAATATACGTCGTTCGAAAATTCAACTAAATTCACAAAAAAATCCCTCATCTTAGAAAATTAGTTGTTAACCTAAATTTATATCTACCTTTCTCTCATAAATTGAGCGTGATAGGGATTCAGTTATATCTACCTATCGCTTTGTGTGATTTGCATGTATAATGTAATGACTAACATCTTTCTCCTAAAAAATAATTACACTTGATCGGCACCAAGATAGAGAACTCATTAATCAGTGCAATCACGAATAAATTTTTGCTTTGCTCATATGTTTCTTCTTGATAATATATTAAAAGAGAAGCCTCTTAAAAATTTATTCGATCGATGAAGAATTTAATCATAAGCTGATATCACTAGTGCAAACTTTCGTGGTGTGAACACACAAGAATATTATTACGATAACTGATAATAATTAACTGGAGAAACTTAACAATGTCTATCGAATTTCCTAGAAAAGTGCAGTGAATAATACTCTTGTCAATCGGTTAGTCAACTTCAAAATGCCATATCTTATTTTATTGTTGGTGCTAGGTCAACTTGACCCCGGTGATGCTGATTTACGCTATTTGTTCATTAAAATACTTAAAATTATTTAATTATATCTCAATCATGCACCAATCAAATCTAGATGGTCAGATTTGATCGAGCTCAATGAGTCGCCCCCATGAAACCAATCATTTGTAATGGTCTAGAATCAACTTTTCCAGTAATACTGGGTAGAAACAAACCTCTTCGTAGAGCATGCTCATATTTACCTTAAGCCTGACGTAGTTATTTGAAATGAGAATACGTTTTTGAGCTTCTTTATATTGACTTTTACTTTTGACATTTGTCCTTCACTGAAATCTTACAGCGCCTTCGTAGATCTCTGGATTTCACCCCAACACACGAATGTCTCACTCAAGTGAATTGATTTTGAGTGCATTCTACCACCTTTTAGCGAATTTTACTTTCAACCTGATTCACCGCCTGCATGCCCCTTATGCCCAGGCATTCCGAAGAATACTTCTCCCCTAAGCTGGTACAGAGTTAGCCGGAGCTTCTTTCTCAAGTCCTGTCATGATTGCACACTTGACGAAAAGAGCTTTACAAGCGGCGTTGCCCACACTTCAACTTTTTTTCTACCCTGAACATTTGAAATTTTGATGACATATATATCTTGACATGTGATGTCAGATATGATATTTTCATTTTTTTTTTCAAATTTTGGATACTTTTTAAATATTGAAGGAAACACAGAAAAGTATTTTGTACGTATGTTTAATGCAAGAACAAACAAGCTCTTTGTAATGGTAGTTAACTAAAAACTCAAACCCAATAAATTCCTAGGATTAGTCAACACTTACTAGGTGTTTTATTCCCATCGTCTATTAATGGGTTGTTTAGTAAATTTAAAAAAAAAAAAAAAAAAACTTTAGCTCAAAGATAACCATTCGAATATTCTTTTTAGTTACCACCAAAGGTTGTTCTAGTGGGCACCCTTTTCACGTTGGAAGAAGGAGGTGGAGAGTTTGATTCCCACCATCTTAGGGGGCTGGGGGTGAGAACGTTTAGTTTCACATGTGGGGTTCGACTTTCATGCTTTGCAAAAAGGCATAACAAAAATTTAAGAGTAAGTTGAGAATTATAGTAGGACAAAAAAAAAAAAAAATACTCCTTTCAGTAAGCCGTTTCTTCTACTTTAGAATTCTATCTATCATGTATCGAAGAAGTGCTAGATGATATCTAAAGATGTGCGTAAATGGCTGACTAATGCATATTTTGCAAAGAAAGGTTTACTACACACTGTGGGGCTCTTTTTTTACACAAGCCATCTCCATTACAGCTAATGGATAACTGTAAATATAGGAATTTTAACTAATTAATGTCAACAATGATAAAAAAAATGGCTTGTATTTAAATGAAAAAGGGGACAAGATCACATAGCCCGCGTAGCCTATAAAAGTCCAAAAAAAAACAAAGTTTCACTTCCGACAGGCATTTTCTTGTCCTCCAACTTAGGCCAACGTATGACTCTGTTGATTAATCTATTATTTATGAGGGATCATCCGTATGTATTAGAGGTGTCAAAATGGGTCTTAGACCCATATATGACCTATTTAAATCATAAATGGGTCATATATGGGTCACTTATATTTGACAATAAGTAGTTAAATGGGTTTACTTTGATAAGTGGGTTTTAAGTGAGTCTTAAATGGGTTTGGTTTTAAGTGGGTCTTAAGAGAGAAACTCTCTCCTCTTTTTTAACTTTACAAAAAAAAAAAAATTATAAATACCGAAATTATAATTATTTTTTAATTTTAATTTTCTTTTCTTTTTTATTTCATGTTTTTTTTTTTTCTCTTTCTTCTACCTCCGGTCGCCGGCATAGTAATGACCGACGACCGGCCAGGCGAGCCTCGAGCTAGCCAGCGTTAGGCAAGCTCGAGCTCGCCAGATCTGGCGAGGTGGAGGCCTCGCCGACGCTCGGCGAGGCTCGAACCTTGCCAATCTGGCAAGACTCAAACTCGCCGGTGTCGAGCGAGGCTTGAGCCTCGCTAGATCTGGTGAGGTGCGAGCTTAAGCTCGCTCGACGTCGGTGAGCCTTGCTAGATTCGGCGAGGGGCGAGCTTGAGCTCGCCTAATGCCGGCGAGCCTCGAGCTCGCTACATCTAGTGAGGCGGAGGCCTCACCGACGTCCGGTGAGGCTCCGGGCTCGCTAGATCCGGTGAGGGGCGAGCTCGAGGCTCACCTGTGGCCGGCGGCCAGCCAAAGAAGAAGAAGAACCAAAAAGAAAAAAGAAAAAAGAAAATTATATTTTAAAAATAAAAATAAAAATAATTAAAATTTGATTGTTTTAAAATTATAAAAATTGTCCATTAAATTTGTGTTGTATAAAACTATTTTGAGCAATACCATTTTAAATATATATATATATATATATATATATATATATATTTAAGAAATAAGCTTGGAAGTTTTTTTAGTAATATAATCTTTAAAAAAAAAAAAACATAAGAATAAGTTTTCCTAAATTTGGTTAAATTTGAAATTATTTTATTAATATGGGTCGGGTCGGGTAGAGTATGGGTTGGGTATGGGTCCAAAAATTTACATTATGTTTAAATGGGTCATAAATGGGTTAATGGGTCAATTTGGGTCGACTCATTAATGACCCAACCCAAACTCGACCCGACCCACTCATTTGACACCTCTAGTATATATTAGCATTGTAAGATTTGATATGATTCAAAATGCTAGCGGCATCTTTTAGCCGAATCACTTATTTCCATAATCACAAGTGAATCTTTCTGGTATACTAACCAATCCAAAATGCGATATGTATCTCGTTGGTAAGCGATTCAATTTCTTTATGTTACCTATAAAAAAAAAGGTAACTTTTTCATATTTATGGATATGCATTATGTTTGGATTGTTACAGAAATTTAAAAATAACTTTTGCACTTTATAATGCAACGAAACATGAAATGACATATACGGATTTTGTGATTATATTTGGATGTAATCTTTCTTTCAACATAACAATTAGAAATCATATTTTCTTATACACACCAATCATCTTATGCAGGTGAAATTAAGATTTCTTTTTCCAAGATTATAATTCCCACTATAAATTTTATATCTTATAAGATTATTGATAAAATTTACAAGTGTCCATGACACAAAATACTAATTTTAGGGACCTTATCCAATCTTATTATTCAATTCAATTCTCGATTCATAAATTTGAGATTTGGGCTTATCTCAGTTTAACAACTTACGGGATCATCTAAAACATATTCATGGGTATTTAACCACCTTAGGAAAGTTCATCGTTTCCTTCTCTATTTTGACTTTTAACTTTTATCGGTAAACGAAACATGCGTGGTCAAGAACTAAAGGAAGCAATTATAACGTCATTTTCACTTTCTGTTTATGCTTGAGTTTCCCACATCATGTCACATGTGAATATTTCCATGTCATGTCATCTTCTATTCAACTTTGCATGTTGCATCTAAATTGACAATCTTGCATGTGCACGTGCACACATGAATCTAGTAGCGCCACTGTGCATGACGAACAATTTGGTTGATCAATAGCGAAAATGACAGTGTTTTGGCAACATTTTATTTTATTTTATTTTAAAACCAAATATCAAGCGTACGAGATATCTAAAAATTTGAAGTAAAAGTATGCTATCTACACTCTACAGCCCTATATTTCATTGACTCTAAATTCATCCAGCAATAATTGCAATTAGCACGGATTACCTTAATCGCTGCAGTGCGCAGAAACCTGTGCTGGTCTCATCTTATATGTTTGTTTTCTAAAATCACTTGGATACGTAATGAGCTGGAATTCTGCTTGGCGACATGTGCAAAGAAACGCCTCCCAAACATATACGTCCTTATGAGCCAAAAAAATGAAAATGAAAAAAAAAAAAAACATGTACGTCCGTCTGAATAGATAATATAATTAAGCTGATATCACCTGCGCGGACCTCCTTCGTGGGAATACATAAAGAAAATTAGCACGACGTTGGATAATTAATTTGGTAAGGAGAACTCTTATTTAACACATGTTCGTCTAGAGAACAGGGTCATCTACAAATAAGCAACCTCTTTCACAACCTTTCCCTTTGACCAGACAACATTTTTTTTTTTTGAAGTCTCCATCTAGTCCATGTGAATTATCCCGGACCTTCACAAGTGTGTATCAAGAGCTTTGCACCGACCGACGTTAAATGGTGCAATAATAAGTTTGTACTGTGTTTCGATTTCGTAACCTTGAAGTAGGGCTCGATTGGGATGGACCAACCTATTACCAACCCTCTCTAGTGGCTTGGGATAAAATTTAAAAATATTACTCAAATTAAAAAAAAAAAATTAGGAAAAAGTAATTGCATATGAATCTACACATGTCAGCTTGCGTGAATTTTAAGTGTTGCAAGTTAAAAAAGAAAATTAAATGTGTGCATTGTAAGACTTAGATAAAATTAAAAGTACTAGACAAAAATTAATCTAGATGGGCGCTATATTTAAGCACTTACACATAATCATTAAAGTTGGGCATCGGTCTAGGGTTGACCGATTCCCTGGTCTTGAGGCTTTTAAAACTTGCATTATGCGAGTTGGTCCTTGATCTCGAGGCTAAAGGGTAGATCTAACCTAGACCAGTCCTATATATATTCTAAACCCTAATATGTAACTTAAAAGTGTCCAACGTCTCCAACCTTTTCAATGTATTTATAGCCTGTTCAACTTGGACGAGCTTTGTGCACATAATATATATATGTGTGTGTGTGTGTGTGTGTGTGTAATTCATGGTTTATATTATGCATTTTGAACATTTGATTGTTTAATTTTATTTCACATATTCATCTTATGTGGTTCATTGTTTTTGGCAAGTGGAGATTTTCGATGTTGCCATATCTTAGATTTCCAATTTGATTGTACTAGTTGCTCAATATCACATTGTTGATTGATATATTATTTTAAAGAATACATTTGTCTTTACAATAAATACACAAAATGAAACAAACAAAAGAATCAGTTGGTCTTGGATTAATCCTAGAACTAGACTAGATCTATAGGGTCGGTCTAGTCCTTAGTTTCAAGCTCAATAGGGACAGGCCTCGATCTAAAAAATTGGAGGCCAATTTTGTGCAAATTGGTCCTTGAGTTAGTCCCTAGGTGAACTCCTAATAATCATGACAAAACTATCTCTCTCTCTCTCTCGCGCGCGCGCGCGCTCCAGTAAGATCTACCAGGGCCGGGTGGGAGTTTTTTTCTTGTTGGGTGAAAAATGTGATGGTGGAGCTTCCATTGCCGGTGCAGCGAACATTTCTCCGGGGCCTGAGATAGTCACCGACTTCCACTATATTAAACAGGAAGTTGTTTTCCCTATTTTTTAAATTTGGGTTCACTGGTTAACTGAAATCATTCGACCAACTTATTTTTTCACACGGAAAAAAATGCATGTTTCTTTGGTAAAATAGCTTTCTCTAAACAAATCAAGTCTAAGTGAACAACTTCAAACTTAGGTACTTTTCTATCTTGTGTTTAGCGACTTCCAACAATCCCGGGGGATAACACTCTCAATACCCAATTGAATTCTTGTGATCCAGATGCAAATTAGATTGAACCTTGTAATCTCCTTATGGTTTCAAAGTATGAGGTTCAATCTCGAACTCCAAGCTAAAACAAATCACAGACTGCGACTAATTGTATAGGCTATAATTGGGTAACTGTCTCTCTCTTAAGTAATTATCTTTGCATTTACAAGAGTAATTTAATTAAGATCATAATGTGCCATGGGTTGCAGTACAAGACGAGAAATTCAGAAAGTAATTAGGTCCTCTTAGTAGATTCCTCTCTAAATTAAGAATGGCGATTAAAATCAATCAAAACACCGAGCAATAAATCTAGGCGATTTCCCAACAAATCTCCCAGTTTGGTATTACTGGGCAGATATCCTTTATTTTGAAATTTATATTTGTAATCTCCTCCTAAAAAATCCATATCCATGCCGTGCAAAGAAACTCGTCAATCAAAAATTAAAAGCTAAATAGATGGTTACCACACCACATACACTGAGAAGTGTCCCTAAATAATGATTGCATGGATCACTCTTGAGGGGCCCTTAAGATGGAGAAAGCCCCACTCGAATACTTTTATCTGTGAATACTGCACCGGCTCTGAAGTAGATTCTTTTTATCAATCGAAACTCCTTCCCAAACTGGACAAGCTCCTTTCCACCTGGCTTTGACATCAAAATCTTCATATTGAGGAGGAGAAAAAAAAAATCATATCAAGAAAGTTCAAAAATCTGGTTGGATCCACATGGCTCTATGGAAGTAAACGCTAGGTGCATCGGAGCATATCTCGACTTTTTCATCTTCCATGGAGTAATAGTGCATCTTCTTATCTTTGTCATGGAAATAGATACGGTTTGGCTTGATCCCGGGAAGGCAACTCGGAATTGAACTCCGCCGAGATCGCTGAGTTGCCATTCAAGAAGAGAGCCGCGTTCCCGAAATTTAAGACCTCTTCCTGACCTCCCTCCTCCAAATCCACTACAAAAACTCGGATGCTTTCCACGGTTCTATCCTCTTGGTTCCATATCTTCCAAGCCACCAGCCATGTGCCTGAACATTCCACGAGATAGGGATAACCCGGGAAAATGTGCCCAAGATAGAGTCGCAATTGCATTCGGCACTCTCTCTCGTCGAGGGTCAAGATTCGGCTACGCGAATCCAAGGCCACGAATTGCCCGTCGTAATGAATCAGTTGAAGGAAGGTGGACCGAGGCAGGTTCGCGGCCGGGCTCACTCCCGTCCACGCATCTTCTCCTGATCTGTGAAGGGCATACCCTAGTGATGAAGATCCCGACAGAGAGTGACCATGACAGTGTAGTCCCCGGACTAAGAAGGGTTCGAGGACAACGCGATCCTGTGGATTCTAGTGGAGCCGCTGCACCGGTGCCTCTTTAGCGGACGGAGACGCGACTTGTGGCGAAGCTTCGCCAAGGCGGGGAGTTCGATGCCGACCCGCGAGAGCGGATTGAAGATGCAGTACTGATAGCCCCACCTCGACACGCGTTGGTCGAAGCCCCACCTCGACACGAGTATCCATCGTGGTGGATTCACGGCCTGGGGTCGAGATCCTGGCAACTGCACTTGGTGAGTTCTCCCTCTAGAGGTGCTGAAGAACTCGGCTACTCCGTTGCCCACATAAATCATGAGCCACGGTGCTTTTGACTTCGCGTTGTACGTGTCTCTGATAGCAGCAGACCGCCATGAGGTGCACACCCCTCGAAAAGCTAAAAAGTCTTCTATAGCCAGCCGTCCAGCGATGAGTTCTAGGATCTCTTGTGGGAGTTCTTCCCAACTCGCCATCGTAGGTTGAATGATAGATTTGCCTGGTGAGCAACTTCTTGATGAGTTTATCGCTCGTAACATGAGGGAGGTCCTATATAGGAAAGACGAATTTGTTTCACGAATCTTATAGCTTAGTTTACGAATTTGTTTTACGAATCTTATCGCCATCTACAGGGATTCAGTCTCTTTCAACGAATTTGTTTTACGAATCTTATAGCTTTTCTTTATCTTGAATGAATATTCGTTTGTGGTGACTAGCAAGATACACTGCCCTCTCGGATTTGATGTTTTAAGATTTAAATCTTTCTATTGAATACAGAAAATCTTAAAGGTATTTTCATTTTCTAGCTTTTACGAATAAAATCCCATAGAAAGCCTGGGTATATTATATAAGCGAACGATAACTGTGCCATAGTAAACAATGCATGAAATTATAATTAAAAGATAAATTGACTTATAACACTTATACGTAATTTCTTAAATAGTTAGCACTTTTCATTAGAAATAATTGTACATACCATTTTAACTAGAAACTTGTTTTCCTTAAGAGCAAATATAATGCGATTCCTATTTTAAATAACTCAAGTTTTATTCAATGTTTTCAATCTCTTTCAGTATCCACGTTAACAATATGAACGAATTAAATTAAAATATAAAGGGCTTTGATAATATAATACTAAAGTATTTATTGTGGTATTTGTATTGAATTTGTTATAATTTAATTCTTCAGTATCATCTGTGCCTATAATTGCCCGTGCTTCCGTGTCGTGTCCGACACGTGTCGGAGCGTGTCGGACACGTCGACACGCTCGGACACGCTCGGACACGCGGTCAACGCGTGTCGGAAAATCCGACACGCGGTCAACTTTTCTCGACACGCGTGTCGACGCGTGTCCGGAAGACTCCGGGTGGAGGCGAGGGAGGGGGAGGGAGCAGAGGCCGCGAGCAACGGCGAGAGACGGCCAGAGAGAGGAAGAGCAGAAGAAGAAGGGATCGGGGCTCGAGGGGGCACCGAGCGGCGGCAGCGGCGGCGGCGAGAGACGGCCAGAGAGAGGAAGAGAAGAGGAAGGGATCGGGGCCCGAGGGGGCGCCGAGTGGCGGCAGCGGCGGCGGCGGCGACGGCATCTCCTCCTCCTCGGCGTCGCGTCCGCTCCATCGTCGAAAGCTGAGAAATGATACGAGGTGCGAAAGAGGGGAGCGAGGTCTGCTGTCTGCGTGTTTGTCTTGATCCAGTGTTTTTTGTGCGAGCAGTAGAAGGAGGAGGAAAGTGCGAGCAGTAGAAGGAGGAAAAATAGGTTCGCTAGGGTTTGTGATAAAGAATAAAAAATAATAAAAAGAGGGGGACGATGGCGTGTTTTTGAGTTTTGGGGAGGGGAAATGAGGCTGACAGCCTGTCAGTGGTTTTGGGAGGGAAAAAGAGTAAAATAAGGTTGGGGTGGAGGGAAATGGACAAAGGAAAGAAAGAGTGGATTTGAGAATTTTTTTTATCGAAAAATTAAATAAATGAAATTAAAAAATAATTTCGAAAAGTAAAAGTATTGAATTTTGAATAATGATAAATTTGATCATTCTAAAAAATCATGAATTTATTTAAATAAATTGATCCTAATTTTTTTATTAATTATTAGTTTTATCAATAATTTTTGTTAAAATTAAAAACATGTTTCGCCTTAGTTATGAATATATCTTTCAAATTTCAAATGAATTGATTTATTAATATTATTAGTGTAAATTTATTATAGGCTTTATTTATTTCTTTATGAATTTGAATCAAATTAATTAAAAATAAAAATATTCATTTAATATTCAACGTGTCGCAACGTGTCGGAATTCTCTATTTTTTAGAAATGACGTGTCGACGTATCGTGTCGTGTCGGACACTCGTGTCGTGTCGCGTGTCCGTGCTACATAGCCTATAATGGTCAAGTTGAAAATAGTTTGTAAGACAACATAAATATCAAAAAGTGTAATTAAAATAAGATATGCCAGTTTAATCTCTTCACTAATAAAGTCATTAAATCACATTGACTATTTTAAACATAAAATATAAGCGGTAATTTTAGTTAAAACATTATTGGTCATAAAAAGATCATTGTTAGAAAAATTCAATATAGCGAATTGAAAAAAAATTGTAGCCATATTTTATGTTTTTTTTTTTTTCCCACTTTCTCCCCTCTTCCGTTATCTCCACTAATTTGAAGTATTCTCTTCCTCAACAGTCCTCACAGAACTTGTTGAAGGTGAAGTCAATTTGATTCAGGTGGACCCTAAGTTCATGCACTTGTGCAATTTTATCATATCATAGTATCTGAATAAATTACCAAATTAATCCCTTCTGAATTATTGCGACACTGGTGTAATTACCATGCAAAGAAAAGTTTTATTTCAATGCCAGGCCAAAGTAAAGAAAGGGTAGAAAAGAACTCTCAGAAAAATTACGACTACGCGCAGCATGAACACGTCCGTACCCCCGGCGTCTTGGCACGATAAGGAGCATAAGCGCAATTTAACCGCTGCCAATCCCGTCTTTTTAATTGTTCAGGCGAAATACTCGGAGAGTGTATCTATTTCCCATTTCTATGTTCTGTTTAGCAACTTCCAACACTATTAAGGAGGACATTCCAAATTTCAATTAGTTTGTTGGGATTCGGATGCAAATTGAATTGGAACCTGGCAATCTAATTATGGTATTTATTTGACTATTAAGCGAATGATCTTTGCATTGGAGATCGTAACTTAATTAAGAACGCTAGCGAAAATTAGTTCGACTTTTTTATCACCATCATTTGGTAAGATTATTAAGTCCCTTTAGTAGTTTTCTTTTTTGTTACAAATGATGATTTACATCATTTAAACACCTAGTTAGGTATCCGAGGTCTCTAACTATCTTTCCATGTAGTCCAATTACCTATGTTCATCTACCAAAAAAAGAAATCACCTATGTTCAACGGATAGTTTATATTTTCTTCTATAATCAATTATAAAAATAAGATAAGCGTTGGAATTTTTTACAACCGGTTGCTAAGTTCTCTTAATCTATTGTTATTTATCTCTGCTATATGTAAGCATTTTGCAATAACCAAAGTACCCTTATATCATCTCCCCATATAAAAGTAGAGAATGTTAGATATCAATTTATAATTAAGATTTGATATTTTTATACGATTACATAACAAATCTTTCATTTTGATTTTGCGCACATATTCTCGAGTTTGAGATGTATATCCGTAATCTCCCTAAAACATCCCAATCCATGTCGTGCCAAGAAATTAGTCAATTAAAAATTAAAATCTAAACTAACACCAAGAACTAATATATGTTATTCTTTTAGCGAAAAAATTGATCCCGTGGGTCGCCCGTGTAGGGCCCTTACGATCAAGGGTGGAGATGGGCCATTCCGTGGATCCAGGTTTGACATCAAAATCTTCATATCAAGGAAACATTAAGTTCAAAAATCAGGTTGGAACCAATCGGCATCAACGACGCGTCGCCTAGTTGCATCAAAGGGACAATTGCTAGTTGCATCAAAGAGACAACTGCTAGTTGCATCAAGGTATGTCTCGAATTTTCTGTCCTCCACGCTGTAACTCTTGATCTTCTCTTCTTTGCCATCATGGGAATAAACGTGGTTTGGCTTGATCCCGCGAAGGCAAGACTCGGCGTTGAACTCCACGGAGAAGGAAGAGCTGCTATTCAAGAAGAGAGACACGTTCCCCAGCTTTCGACCTCTTCCTCGGTTCCCTTCTCCAATTCAACTTTAAAAACTCGAATCTCTTTCACGGGTCCATCATACTTTTTGCGCCATATCTTCCTAGCCACTAGCAATGAGCCCGAACATTCAACAAGATAAGGATCACCGTCAACATAACGATTCGTCCCTAGATATAGTCGCGATTCCATGCGACTCTTTCTCTCGTTAAAAGTCATTACTTGACTCTGCTCATCCAAGGCCACAAATAGCCCATTGTAATAAATCAGTTCCAGGACAGTGCACCGACGCCTAGGCCTCGCACGATTCGCTGCCGTCCACGCATCTTCTCCTGACCTGAGAAAGGCAAACCTTGGTGATGGGCCATAAAAAATCATGACTGAGTAGCTCCTCGACAAAGAAGGGCTTGAGGACGACGCAATCGCATAAATGAGACGTAACTCAGGGTGAAGCTCCTTCAAGGCGGGGAGTTCGATGCTGACGGACGAAAATGGATTGACGATACGGTATTCACTGTACCTCTTTGACAGAAGTATCCGTCCTGGTGTAGACAAGGCTAGTCAGGAGATCCTGGCAACTGTACTGGGTAAATTCTCCCTGTAGAGGGGTTATATAACTCAGCTATTCGGCTGTACGTATATCACGACCACGGGGCTTTCGATTTCGCATTATACGTCTCCTTGACAGCAGCAGTCCGCCATGAGGTGCGACCTGTCGAACAGCTAAAAAGTTTTCCATGGCTAGTTGTTGAACGATGAGTTCTAGGATCACTGGCGGGAGTTCTTCCCAACTCGCCATCGTAGGTTAAATGATAGATTTGCCTGGTGTGCGACTTCTCGATGAATTTATTACTCTTAACATGAGGGAGGTCCTAAATTGGAAAGACAATCATTAGGGATTCGGTTTCTTTCAACAATTGTCTTACAAATCTTATAGCTTATTTTCTTTATCTTGAATAAATATTCCTTTGTCGTGGCTAGCGAGATGCTCTACCCTTTCGGTTTTGATGTATTAAGATTTAAATCTTACTATAGAATACAGACATTTTTAAACCTAGTTTCATGGCATGAGAACAGTTGGAGTGCTAAAACTTTTGTATGGCTCTCACTTGAGTACCAAAACTTTTTTTTTTTTTTTGCACTCACTTGAATGCCACATCGGGAAAAAATTGATCACTTGAGTACTAATTTCGCCCAAATGTCTTACATAGATTTTTTTAATTTTTTTTTTTTGTGAATTTTCTATTTCTATATGTATTTTCCTTTTTTTAAGGGTTGGCTAGGGTCATCGACGACCCTTGTTGGCCACGATTGCCTCACCCTTGGCCGTGAAGGCCCTAGGTGAGGTTGCAAGGGCCGTCGCTGGCTATCGGGTGACTCTGGGTGACATTGCCTAGAGAGGGCCAGGGTTGTTGCGATCTCACTAGTGATTGGCGAGGCCTCGACAGCCTCACCCAAGACCTTTGTGGCTAGATTTGGGCGAGGGCCACCTCACCCTTGCTATGAAGGCCCTGGGAGAGGCTGTGACAGCCCTTGCCTGCTTTAAGTGGCTCTAATTCTAAGTAGTCATGAGCGACGCTGCCTAGAGTGGGTGAGGGCTGTTGCAGCCGAGGGTGAGGTGGTCATGGCTAGAGGTGGCTGCAGCTGGCGAGAGTCGCTGGTGATCCTCGCTGACCCTAAAGAAAAAAAAGAAAAAAAAAAGAAAAATATTTAAATATTTTAAAAATATTTTTGAAATTTTTCCAACTGTCACGTTAGCTTTTTTAGCTAGGCAAATTGGAAGTGACACTCAAGTAATTGAATTTTCAAATTTGTGGTACTCAAGTAAGCGAAATAAAGTTTTGACACTCAAGTGAGTGCTATACAAAAGTATTGACACTTATACTGTTCTCCATTTTCAAGCTTTTATGAGTAAATTCCATAGAAAGCCTATGCATATTATATAAGTGAATGATAATTGTGCCACAGTTAAGGATGCATCTAATTATAATTAGAAGGTAAATTGACTTATAACACTCAAACACAATTTCTTATAAATTTAACACGTTTCATTAAAATGATTGTACATACCATTTGGGAAAAATTGTCTAAAAAGTCCCAAATTTATTGTACTTTTACCAATTGAATTCTAAACTTTTCAAATTTTGTCAATTGAATTCTATTTTTTTTTTTTACTTTATGCTAATTGAGTCAATTCGATCAAATTTAGCCAGAAATTGTTGACGTGGACAGTTGATGCTAACATGACACTTTTTAAAATAATATTTTAATGATATTTTAATAATTTTTTTGAATTTTTACGGTTTTTTTTAAACTTCTCTTAGTTTTTTTATTCTTTTATTAGGGTTTTGGTCGAGTGTTGGTGACCCTCGCTAGCCATAGGCAAGAGCCCATCTTGGTGAGAGCATTGGGGCCCTTGTTGGCCAAAGCAAGGGCGTCATGGCCCTTGCCTAGAGTTGGTGGGGCCCCCAACGCCTTCCCCCAGGGTTGACAATATTCAGTCGGTCCTTGCTGTGGCTAGCGAGGGTCATCGGCCCTTACATTTCACCAATGAGGGTCTGCTGGCCACCCTCCTAGCCTTGTCTCCAAAACCCAAAAGAAAAAAGCATATAAAATTCAAAATATTATTAAACTATTATTAAAAAGGTGCCACATCAATGTTGACCATCCAAGTTAGCAATTTTCGATCAAAATGGGGGAAATAGATTTAATTGGAAAAATGTGAAAATGTTTATGGACTTAGCAAAATTGAAAATTTTAGAATTGAATTGATAAAAGTGTAATAGGTTTAGGATTTTGTGGATAATTTTCCTCATACCAATTTAATAAGAAACTTGTTTTCCTTAAGAGTAAATATATTGCAATTCCTATTTTGAATAATTTGAGTTTTATTCAATGTTTGCAATCTCTTTAGCATCCACATTAAGAATATGGATGAATTAAATACAAATATATATGGCTTTAATAATATAATACTAAAATATTTATTGTTGCGTTTGTATTGGATTAATTATAATATAATTGTTGGGTATCATTTGTACTTATAATAGTCAAGTTGAAAATAGCTTGTACGGCAACATAAATATCAAAAAAGTTGACCATCGATATGAAAGTTAGAAAACTTTAAGTCTATGATCAATCCATCCGTACTCATCATCCTCCAAACGGGAGGTGAATGGCAAACACAAGATGTGAAGTTGATTCCTTACTATGAATATCTCGAAAACTTGGTTAAGGGGTTTCAGGAAATCTCTTTTGATTATCTGCCAAGATCGAAAAATCAATTTGCAAATGCCCTAGTGACTTTATCATCAATGTTACAAGTAACTGACGGGTTGAACTTTGATCCCTTACAAATCGACATCTTGAAGAAGCTTTACTATTGCCTGATGATTGAAGAAGAACCTAATGATCAACCCTGTTATTATGATATCATGAACTACCTTTGAGAAGGTAAATTTCCCCAAGAGAGTCAAGCCAATGATAAAAAATACTTGATTAAGTTGACATCCAAATTTTTCCTCAATGGAGAAGCCTTTTATAAAAGGTCTTTCAATTCAATTTTACTAAAGTGCATAGATGCATAAGAAGCCAAACTCTTGATGAAAGAGATACATGAAGGAGAGTGTGGCCCTTATATAAATGGTTATCACCTAGCAAGAAAAATCATTAGGCTTGGTTACTACCGATTGACCATGGAAGTCGATTGTATTTAACATGTGAGGTGCTATCACTAATACTAAGTTTATGAAGACAAAATCAATGCTCATTCTGATGAATTGCATCAAATGTTCAAGTCTTGGCCTTTCTTGATGTGAGGCGTCGTCATTATCAGACCGATTAATCCTAAAGTGTCAAATGGACACCACTTTATTTTGGTGGCTATCGATTACTTTACCAAATGGATCAAAGTCAATTCTTATGTGTTACTACAAAGAGTGTGGTAAAGTTCATCTGTGATATTATCGCTCAATATGGAGTTCCCGAAGCAATCATCACTGATAATGGATCAAACTTAAACAACAAGATAGTTGACAAAGTACTTAGTGAGTTCCATATTTGCCACTTGAATTATTCTCCTTACCACCCACAAATGAGTGGAGCTATGGAAGCGGCAAAAGAGAACATCAAGAAGATTTTAGCCAAAATGGCTAAAAACTATTGTGATTGACATGATTGGTTGTCATATGCTTTGATGGCTTACGGAGCTTCAATTCGCACTTCAATCGAGGCAACACCATTCTCATTGGTCTATGGAATGGAAGCTATGCTATCCGTGGAATTGGTCTATGGAATGGAAGCTATGCTATCCGTGGAAGTAGAAATCCCTTGATTAAGAGTACTTTCTCAAGTCAAGCTATCTGAAGTTGAATGGATTCAACAAAGGTTTGAACAACTCAATATGATTGATGAAAAGATACTAAAAGCCTTATGCCATGGATAAAGCTATCATAAACGAATAGCCAAGTTGTTCAACCCCAAGATCAGACCAAGATGTTTTGAGATCAATGATCTTGTTTTAATAAAGGTTCTATCTATTATTCCAGATCCTCATAAGAAGTTTACTCTGAACTGCGAATGTCCACATGTTGTAAAGAAGGTGCTGCCGGGTGGAGCATTGATTCTTATGGAAATGGATGGCCAAGAATTGCTAAATTCTATAAATGCTAATATAATTAAGTAGTATTATCCATGAATAAAGTGAAAGGCCTTTGAATCGCTTTTGGATTGAATCTGAGCTATTTTTGGACATTTGCATCATGTATCTTATACATACATATCGCATCTGCATGTTTGTTCATTTTGTAGGTGTGACATCTTGAATTTTAGGTTTTGTCTTTGATTGAATGAGTTTGGCTTTTCATTGACGCACCTATAGTTCTTTTCCTTGAGTTGATCACTTACAGGATAACTAGCTTATCAGGTGAAGCCGTTAAGGAATCTAAATGCAATAGAATTGAGAATTCGACTAGGAATCGATTGTTCGACTGTACTAATCTACAAGGGTCATTACGGCACCGTCGAAACCGATTAGAAACCGGAGATAGAACAATTCAATAGAGGTATGTGATTAATGTGTGGGTGATTCCACCTAATTGCAAAATTTCTATCGAACGACATTAGACCGATTTTTCTGTCATTTTTGTACCCTGTGCTTGTATTTGAAATCCTGAGATTTTCATGACAACCAAGAGTCGCCAATATGTCGAAGATGTATGTTGTGGCTCAAATATAATCAACCACATGTTAAATGCGTTAAAAATTCCTAAAAGCTAGTCATGCTAAAATCGCGTTAGATTGAAATTAATTACGAATTTGAACCCGATTTCAAAAATTGAAAGTTCTATCATGTCACGATTTATTTTAGGAACATTGACTCATCCTTCGAAGAATATTCGGCGAGCCTAGGATTTTTATAGAAAATCAATTCAAACGATTCGGAAAAGAACGGAAATTTGAAAGGGCCAAATTGAAGGGATTTTTGGCCTCCTTAGTGAGCTATTTAGTGAAGGGAACTTGCAGAAATTGTGTGGGCTTCTTTCTTAGCAAAATTGGATATCAAATTGGAGAATTAGTGAAGAAATTAAAATCCAAATTTGTGAAATTCGGAGGTTGGTTTGTGGGTTGCAACATTGGCATCAAAATTAAGTTATTTGTGGGATCTATTTGCAAGAAAGAATTAGGGGACAAAACATTTAATTAGAGATAAGTTTGTTTGACTCCTATCCTCTACTTCGGCTTCTCCAGCACAGTTGCTTTCCTCTCCTTCATGCGACGGTCTCCTCAGAAGCCAGCTGCTTCAGCTTTTTGTTCCTTTCATTTTCCTCTTTTGCTGCTCCACCACTGCTTGTCTCCTTTGATCGAAGCAGCGACCGAATACTCCACCTTCACTTGTCTCCTCTTCCACTAAAGCCTTCCATCCCTCCTCTTTCGCTGCCACGAAACTGCCGAGTCAACCCAGCAAATTCTCCAGCGAAGTCAAAGTTGATTGAAGCAAGCTCCAGTTCCGCGCCCCATCTCCACGTCTCTCTCCACCCCGCGTGTCAGCTCCATCTTCCTGCCCCATCTTCAATCGACCGTGCTAGCTTCCATCTGCACACGTCTCCCTCTCACAAAGTCAACAAACTAGCAAAGCTGCCCCTTCATGTTGACGAAAGTAGCCCCTTCCGATTTTCCGTTCGGCTAGCAGTCTTGACAACAGCATCACCGCTCCATCTCCCCGCTGCAACCACGCAATTGTCCAGCTTGTCAATTAAGCTTAGCCTAACCCTCCGCAAGTCAGCCCAGCAGCCTGCTTCTCAGCCCTAAGCCCAAAATCGAGCACAGCAGTTCGCTATGGGTTTGCAAGGTTTTCTTGGCCCGATCCAAGCTCCCCTCGGTGTTGCTTTAGGCTTGAGTTTCGGCCGTCTTCGTGATGAATTGGTTTTCGCGCTAAACCGGTAAATTTATGCACTAAACTCTAATTAGTAGACTAATGAGGTTTAAGAGGTGATTAGTTTAAGTTAATTATGGATTATGTGGTCAGTTAGATTAGATTAGTGATTCAATTACTCGTTTATGCATGTTAGGTGGCTAGATTAGATTAATTAAGGATTAGACAGGATGTATTATTTATCTAGATAAGTTTGGAAATTTTTCGGGCCCGTTTTAGTATTTAATTAGGCATTTCCGACCTAAGCTAGCATTTTTGGTATTTAAATTGATTTATTTAATTAATTTTGGCAATTATTTAATATTTTCCAAAAATTATACCGGGATAGTCGGTGACTGGAATTTCATGCTGATTTCAATGGTGTGTTCAGTTTATGCAATTAGATGTTAATTTGTGCAAATTGAGTGCTAATTGGAAATTTGATCAATTATTCCAAAATTTGTTAATTTCAATATTTATTCGGAAATCCCGGGTATCGGGTTTTAACATATACTATATTAAACAATGGGATTTTAAAAAGAAGGTTATTAATTTTTTTGATTCGATCTGACCGTGTACTTATACACAATTATTTTCACTAGGTATTTTTAATACGAAGAAAATATGCCAAGATCACTATTTTAATTGAGGCATTTGAGTGCAAAACACGGTGTCTTGGACCGAGATTGAATGGCGTGTTGGTTAAGAGAACTCGTCACAATCGTTTACGCCGGACGTTATCCTATATGAGATTTGGGTCACAGTAGATTCTGGACCTATATTCTTTCGGGAAAGCCGTCTTTGAGAGATGTAGTTGTGTTTAATGAGGTGAGACGGTGCCTGGCTACACTTGTAGACCGCCGAACTTGGGAGTAGGCCATGCCCTAAAGAGGCGTAATTATCAATTGGAATGCATGATTAATTGAGTTAGATGCATCTCATTATGAGACAAAACTGTGTAGCACGGTATGGGATATGTCATAACGGTTTGACCTTATAATCGGGACTCCTATGATTAATTGAGTTAATGAGGCGTTTCAATTGTCGTGCATTGTGATGATATGCATTGTGTATATGAACTGTGCTAACCTGCAGAGAGGATCTGAGACGAGGTAAGTCTCTATGGTTGTGTGGTTGTGTGGTTAGGGCGCTTCTAGTCGTATTACCCTCCTAATTGGGGTTTAGAGCATTAACTCACTAAGATATATATATATCTCACCCTATCATGGGCTCAATTCTTTTTAGGACTGTAGGGTGGAGGACCTGGAGTTGAGTTGAGGGGATCTGAAGCGTAGGTCAGTTAGAACAGTTTCTTTTTTAGAGTCATTTTTTTCAAATCTTTTGGGTATAGACTCGTATATGACTCAGTTGGTGAAAATATTTTGTTTATGAATATGTTGTCCTATTTTTCTATTCCAAGATGGTTACTGTCAGGAGATTTGTTATTCGCTTCCGCATGTGCAATAAAATGAAAGGGTCGACGACTCATTCTAGGACGTCGCATTTTTATTATCGACCACCAAGGGATGGACACGTGCTCGGGGATCGGGGCGTGACAGTAGAGCCTCTGAAGAGGATTCTATGTATCCATCGGAAATCAATTCTAGGAGTACAAAGCCAACAAAAAAGTGACCATTTTCTTTAGAACTTAGAAGTAGCCCTATCCTTTAGAATGCTGAAAAAGTCGGTCAAAACTCTAGAAATGAACCCTTGTGCTAAACAAAGCTTGTTTTGTTCAACCTTGATTTCAAAAGTTTCCACAGTAGATTCAAGGGAACATATCTTTTGAAAAATATTCTTCATGTCCTAATTTCCCATGGAGAGGAATTTATCCAATTGATATTTTGGAAAACCTGAAAAGAGTAGTGCCTAAAGTGATGAGAGGCAATTCTTTAGCAACCATGTTCTTATACACACTTCCTAAGAGAACTAAGTGAAAAGAACCGTATCTTAGGGCATATGATTCATTCACAATGAACACATGAATTGAAATGATAAAGCCACTTTGAGCCAAATAGGGAGCATTTTCAAAATAACCATGTCAAGAACAACCCCACAATGGGGCAAAATAGGGCGTCTTGGTTGAAAAATATAGAGCAAAAGATCGAGAAAGATTTTATTGATTTAACTTGCATCAATCTTCTTGTGATAGCTTCAGGTAATTTCTGATGGAAGCTTGAAGCATCTTGGAGTGACGAAGAGCATTCCGTTCACTACCTAAACATAATTATCCTTTGTTTAACCAATTCAAGCCTTATGTAATTTCTTTTGTAACCCTAGGAGATGATTATCTCCCTACACTAGAGCAAGGCATATGATTTACTAACAAAATAAGAATGTTGCTTGTTTTTGTAAATACCACTCGAGAGTCCTAGGTAATCAAAAGATAATGAAAACTAGGAGGCATAAAAAAGTAGTGTACCTGGTGAAAGCAAGGCTTAATGCTCATGAAAATGCAAAGAAAAGTAAGAATGTAAAGAAAAGAAAAATCCATGGTCATGCGAAAAACCACTTAAAAAACAAAAGAAATGCTTTGCAAAACATATATTGTAAGTGATCTCATTAGAAAAGAGAGCGGGACTCTCATGTCTCAAGACAAATAGTCGAAAGGACTCTCGAGATAGATTAAATTTTAAGAGTCGGACTTCCAAAAAGTTGTGTAATGCTAATGATGTCAAGGTAACCACTCATTCTTTTTTTTTTTGGTTGCTGGAGGAACCACTTTGACCGACAGCCGCCATGTAAACCCCTAGGTGTCGCTAGTGGGGAAACCACCACCCCAACGCCACGCTTAAGTCACCACACAGTGCTTAAGATAACCACTCATTTTTAAACCCTTGATATCTGAAAAATTTCAAACCTTTCAAAGCCTCACCCAAATCAACGTTACAACCCTTATTTGATGTCTCTTCCGATTGGGATGGTTTGAGTTGAAGTCGAATTTCACATAAGAGTTTTCTCTAGAAGGAGTAGAAGTAATTCTATCTTGTCTTATCTTCAAGGTTCTTGACTTGTAAACCTGATGAAGATATTGATTCAATACTTCTCTTCTTGGCCTCAAAGTGTATGTCCTTTGTGTAATTCATGACCAAGCCATTATTATAGTCCTTTTTGAAGACCTTTTGATCAATGAATTGTATTCAATGTGAACATTTTCGAAAGCCTTTGACATAGGTTACATGAGACCTCCTCTCTAGTGAGATTTGAATGGCTTTCTCATATCAATGGCTGGGAATAAAATAGAGGCTATATGAATGACCTCCTTAATTAAGTTATTTCCAATTTGGCATTTTTGATTTAACCCTTAGATGGTTAACCAAATTTCATTTTGTTAAAATCTTCTCCAAAGGAATTTGATAATTGGTATTGTTTATCAAGACGTGTTTGAATGATTTCGCAAGATTGGCTGTTGAGCAATCTCGAAATCCTTTTTCAAAATAAATGTTCCCCAGTATTTTAGGTTTTTGGTAATTTTAAATCATAACCCTTGTTTTAGGTTTTTGGTCATCCTAAACTATGCTCCTTGTTTCGGGTTTTTGGTCATTCTAAATCATAACCCTTGTTTTAAGTTTTTGGTCATCCTAAACCATAACCTTGTTTTCGATTTTTGGTTATCCTAAACCATAACCCTTGTTTTCGATTTTTGGTTATCCTAAACCATATATCTCTACCTTTAGGTTCCTAGTGAACCTTAAATCTCATCCCTTAAGTTCTTGGTCAGCCTTAAGCTTGTCTCTTAGGATCCCGGTTAACCTTGAACCTCATACTTTAGGTTTTAGGTTATTCTCATAAACCTTGATTTTAGATTCTAGGTTATCCTTAAACCATTTCTTTTCCCTTAATGATTTCATTTCCTTTGTCCCATTCCACAAGAGAGAGATGGAGAGAAGAATCCTAAACATGAGTCAAGATATTCTCATGAGCGAAGGTAAGTGTCTAGATATGTCCTTAACCAAATGTCATTTCATTTGTTATTTTCTATTCCCAAAATGGAGTCAACGAAAAATTACAGGTATCAATTTTGTCTTTAAGTGGAACCTCTTCGAACTCCCATTCAAAGAGTGACAGTTGTTGATACTTGATTCTAATCGATGCCTCATGAAAGGTAAAAAAATTGAGATTTGGATTTTTGATCGCAATAAAGCAAAGCTCGTTTCTCGACCAAAAAGTGTTATTTTTTTATTTTTATTTTATTTCTTTCTCTTAGATTGTTGCTTTTAAGTGACTTCCAAGTTATTTTCGAGAAAAAACTTAAAAAGTCAAATGGTTTACTTTCAGCGTCAATTCAAATCTTTGACCAAAAGTTGTGGCACCCGAGAATTTCGACAATCCCCAAATGTACGATGACCATGACAAGTCGATAGAAGTACTGTTGGATGGTGCCATTAGTATTTTGCATGAGCATTGTTTGATTCCATCATCGGACTGATGGGCTGCGCTTAGAAATATTTTGATCGTCGCATAAGGCATAGACCCATCCTTGCGTACTATCACTGATGAGATCGAGATTGTGCCACAAGATGGATTGATAAGAAATTTTCTATACTTGGCCATGTACCCTATGAATTGAACCATCCTTGTTTATTGTTGTAGTATCATACGGCCATATGAATAGGCCATATATAACTCATGCACATGCAGAGATTTAAGGCGAATATTTAGAATAAAGTGTGGCTGGATATTAGGAGTAATAAAGCTGCAATCCACCGACCCAAACCACTCCATAGTAACCATTTAATTAGTCAACATAATGGTCAACAAATGAGAAGAGATGTTGACTGAGACCCTGCAAATGATTGCCACGTTGCTGGAAGAGGAGTGACAACTGGAGTTCCGCCCATTGCATGGATGAGCAAGCTGTTGAGTGCTCGCCCACAAGCCTCCATGTTTCCCTATTGCAAGCTGCCACGAAGCAGCTAATGATTAGCAATGAATAAATTTAAAATTTAAGTAAACTTACATAAGAATAAATGGACGGAGTAGTCGAGGAAGAGAGAAGAAGAGAATCGGAAAAGGCTTCTTCCCCAAGATTGTGCCACAAGATGGATTGACAAGAAATTTTCTATACTTGGCCATGTACCCTACGAATCGAACCATCCTTGTTTATTGTTGTAGTATCATACGGCCATATGAATAGGCCGTATATAACTCATGCACATGCGGAGATTTAAGGTGAATATTTATAATAAAGTGTGGTTGGATATTAGGAGTGATAAAGCCGCAACCTACCGACCCAAACCACTCTATAGTAACCATTTAATTAGTCGACATAATGGTCAACAAGTGAGAAGAGATGTTGACCGAGACCCTGCAAATGATGGCCATGTCGCTAGAGGAGGAGTGACAACTGGATTTCCGCCCATTGCATGGACGAGCAAGCTGTTGAGTGCTCGCCCACAAGCCTTCATGTTTCCTTGTTGCAAGCTGCCACGAAGCAGCTAATGATTAGCAAAGAATAAATTTAAAATTTAAGTAAACTTACAGAAGAATAAATGGACGGAGTAGTCAAGGAAGAGAGAAGAAGAGAATCAGAAAAGGCTTCTTCCCCCCCTCCCTCCCAACCCTACACTTGTCCATGCTTACCTTCCACTTGTCCCTTCTATGGGAACACTTGTCACCTGCATGCAAAAAGGGGTGATTAATCAAAGAACAACAAGGGAGGGGGGGTTTCGGAATTGAAGGACAAAGAGAGAAAGGGTGTGAACTGAGCAATTGAGAGAGGGAGAGAGGGTCGAGTGAGTGAGAGACCGAGAGAGAGGGTGAGCGGGCGTTCGGGTGCGAGTGTGCAAGAGAAAGGATGGAGGAGGAGGTTCATCGCTGCCGTCGGGCCACCGTGTCCTGCTATCGAGCAGCCTTGCCCCGCTGTTTGCTTGCTGTGTTTTTGCTTGGAGTAGAGGCAAGTAGAGTCCATTGATCTACCCTTTTCGGATGTGGATGAGGTGTGAAATTTCGAAGTTATTGGAGTTGTGTTCTAGCCTAGTATTCTGTTTCTGAAAAAACAGTCCGACCTTTGATGATTTCGTGATTTGCATGCGATCTTCTAGTTGGAATCTGACTTTGACTTCTTGATGAAAGTTGTAGAGGACTTCTTGTAGAGTAACATATCAAAATTTGAGAGTAAATGAACAAGTATAGGTCGGTGAAACATTTTTTTCTTTGTAGAAGCTAGATCTGAAAGCCGTTATGCTGACTTATTGCGATTCTGTAAATTTTATAAAATTATCTAGTCCGAATTTGATTTTGTGTTATTGATAAGAGTTGTAGAAAAAATCTTGAGGAGTAACATAATAAAATTGGAGGATAAAATAACAAGTAATGAATGGGGAAAATGATTTTATTTGAAAAGGTTGAATCTGGACAGCGAATTTGGACAGCGAGCCAAGAGTTAGGGAGAGTTATGAAAATTATATATTTTAATGCAGAAGAAATTAGACTTTTATTTCTTCATAATACTTTTACCTCTAGATCTCAGCAATGACATATTAAAATCTCGGAATTTTCTGAATTCATTTAAGGATTTAATCAAAATTATTTCTGAAATTGTACAAAAGTGGTGCTGGAATTTCTTTTGCTGTGATGTGTGGATCTATGTGATTGATGTGGAGCTTTCTTGACATGGAATTTTTCACAAAATATCTTCCTCTAGATCTTATTTACATCATGTTAAATTTTCATAATTTATTGACATCGTTTACTAATTTTCCAATAATTTTTACTAAAGGGGTACATTCTGTTTTACCCGAAAATTGGTTCTATTTTCAAAGGCCGATGAATTTCTTTATGAAATGTGATTGTGGATGTTATGTGTGCTACATATATGGTGATGTTTGGCATATTATATGACATCAAAAGTTGGTTGAGATATTTGATATTGTTGCATCAAATGCCATGTTGAAAATGAGACATATATGTGATATGTATTGAGATGATGATGATCCCGTCGGAGGTGTGAGCCGACGATACCCCGGGAGTGTCGGGATGCCCGGAGATTTGTGCCGAATGCTTGGTCGTGCCATGATACATGCCTGGAGGTTTGTGCCGGATGCCCGGTTGTATCATGATGCATGCCCGGAGGGTCCTCGGGAGTTTCGAGATGCTTGGTGGTATACGATACGTAATGTTCAGGTGGAATGCCTAGTGATATGTCGGTATATAATTCCGGAAGCCCTGGCAGTGTGTGCCGGGGGGGAATTCCTCGTGATGCCAGTTGGGGTATGAGATACCTAGAGGTGTGTGTCGGAGGCTCCTCGCGATGCCAGGTTGGGGTTCGAGCGATAAATTGAGGGATGCAAACATTGGTCCCTGAAAAAAGAAAATGATGAGATCCTTGTGAAAGATAAAAATTGAAATTGAATTATGTGCATGGGTGTATGCATGTGGCATGATGCATGATCTGCTTATGAAAGTAAATTGATGCTATTTTACATTGAAAATGCGATCATGAAGGCATGAATGGATCTCATGGGATGTATACATGATAGCATGGATGATATGAATCATAAGTATGTATGTACATATGGCATGGGATGAACCTCATGGGAATGCAAGCATGAAGTGCATGGTGATATATGCACGTTGCATGGTGATAAATGCATGGCTGCTGGATGATATATGTATAAGTGCATGGTGGTATATGCACATTGCATGGTGATATATGCATGTCTGCTTGATGATATAAGTACAAGTGCATGGTGGTATATGCACATTGTATGGTGGTATATGCATGGCTGTAAGGTGAAGTATATTCGAATGCATGAATGATATGTGCTTTATTCATGATACCTTGATTGTTCTGTCTAACGCATTGTATAGTTTGGTGAATCTTTACTACTGAGTGGTTGTACTTACCCCGTTTGGGGACTAACATTTCAGACTAGATAAGATACATCTGTTGCCATTGCCACTGGTAGATGGATCAAGTGGTTGGATATGACCGCGAGAAGGGGGATAGCAAATAAAGGAACTTTTGGACGTTGACATTGATCGATAAACTTTAAGTATACGACTATTGGAGGAGATGTCGGTCATCTTTTGAAATATAGCCAAGTATAGAAGACTACGGCATTTTGATGTACTGATGAGTAAATAAAAGTGTTCGGCTTTTAACCTATAAATGTTTAGTAGGTGTGCCTCATTTTTTGAATATAGGGAAGGGAGTTGATGTATGTGCTTCCGCCATATAAATTGTGTAGGGACCGATCTAAAAGATATAAACCCCCAAGATTTATGAATTATAACAAAATTCCTTGGTATCACGGTATTATATTATCGGGTTAAGTGAAAGGTAAGCGGATTGTGGCGACCCTAATGATTTGGGGGCCGTCGAGGGGTGCCACAAAAGTTAACCCCGAATCAAAAATTGACTTTTCATTTAAAAATATGTCATTTAGTTTTAATTTCACTTTGTCAAATCAATTTATCTAAAATTTTAAAATTTGACTAAGAAATCAACATTTTAGAAAAAGTCAACTAAATGGTTGACTTTTGGTCAAATCTTTAACCAAAAAATTTGAAAATCATAAAAAAACTCACCAATATATTTCTTTCAATGTCAATTTGATTTTTATGTAAAAAATTTTGCAAAAATTAATTAAGAACCTTCTCTTTCCGAATTTTTTTGTTCTAAGTTCTAAATCAGCTAAAGATCATATTACTTTCATTATAGTTATAATTAGGTGTAGTTTTTCTTTGACATTTGGTTTAAGGACTATTTTAAATCCACTTGTACATTCAATTTCATGAATTGTCAGATTAAAATGTAAATTGTCGTTTTGGGCCCTAATTAAGGGAGCAAAATCGATTCTTCATAAATTGCAAGTGAACGATTGTTCTTCACTCATTTTTTAAAGATAAGTCTAAATCTGAAATTATTTTTGGAAAATTCCCATTAGAACTTCTCGATTTGAAGAATTTTACTCTTTTAAGCTTAAAAAAGTCAAGTAATTAAATTTCAATGGACAAATTTTGAATTTACCTATTCGAGGTTATGGTTTAATTTCATAGATCTAGGTCCAATTTTGATATTAGACCTAAATTCATTTTTTATATAAGTTTGAGCTTTCAATTCGATGCCAATTTGAATGCGACAAGTGATCTTAACCATGGGTGATTAATAAGATAGGGTAATAGTGACACTAATTGAATTCAATTTCAATCGATTGGTAATTTTACTTATTGAATTGCAAATTTGATCGTTTTAGCCTTTTAGGCTCGATTCAAAGCATGTATGGTTTTGACCCGTTCTCTTTCATAATCATCATCCAATTAAGTCAATAAAAGATCTCTAGATCATATAAATAAGGTTTGATTGGCTTAATGGGATTTCTTCTCAAATAGGATAAATTTTCTTTTCAGGGACCACATTGCATAAGCTTTGAACCCACAGGAGTCCCAAGCGAGCGAAATAACCAAAACTAGACCAAACCAGTTAAGAATTGGTAAAAAAACCAGCCAAATCGGAGCGAATCGATTTGATCAGTCTGATCGGCTGCTGACAATGCTGATCGGTTCAGCAGCTTACCGATTGGTTTTGGACCTTCGATGACTGGTTCCGGGATCCTCCTCAAGTCAATTTCACTTTTGCACCTTCAATTTTCTGAAATTTTGTAGATTGATCCTCAAATTTCATAAAATTATAATTTGACCTATAATTGGATATTTTGACGTAATTCTCGATTTTGGCTCAAGTTTTTGCAAATGAAACCCACTAGATTGATTCACCGACACCTCAAGATCATACTAGAATCTTCAAAATTGAATTTTGATTATTGAATTACGATTTTGACGGTCGGATCGAATTAACAGTCAAGATTGTTAGGGGGCCTCATTTAGCACGAAATCTTCTCTATCCTTAGACCCCTCTCTCTCTCTCTCTCTCTCTCTCTGGTTTTCTCGCCCATTTCTCCTTTCTCTCTCTTTGTTGCGCAACTGCCCATTGTCAGCGGCGTTGCCTTCTTTCGCCGGCGATCATCAACATCATGCTACCTCCTCCGATCTCTTTCTTCATCTAACTAAAGTGATCAAATTAGCTTTGAGCTCCAGCGGCCTCAATAGCTCCAAGTTTGGTTGTTATCTAGTTAGAGTTTGAGGGCCTGCGATCAAACTAGTCCTTAAACTTGACAAATCTGAGAGATCTGATCGGCGGTCAATGGCAACTTGTTGGGTAATCGATTAGTTTTGATTTGTCCCTGGGTGAATCCTTGACCCTTAGACGATCAGGATTTGGTTGAACTGTCATCGGAACAAATGAGGTGACCTCTCCTCTTCGGCGACCTTCAAGGCTGGTCTGATTCGATCGATTTAGCTTTAGAAGACCAAATTGGTGATCAGCTTCCATCCTAAAATAGATCGGCCATTTTTGATCTATTACCAAGCCTTTATTTGATCAGATCTCGATCGAGATCAGCTGAATTGGTTGCTGGAATCATTCTAGCAACTTTCTTTTTTTCATTGGCGTTCAAATCAGTTCTTCCTTGGACCAGTTTCGGTTCAACCTCAAATTTGCGGTTCGACCGGCTCGCAAACATTTCTTGCTGTCCAAATTTAATCCTTTGAGGTCCGATCAAAGTTCCAGCAATCATTTACTTCGTCTAATTGTGGTTCAAAATCGCCAAAAAACACAAAAGGTAACCTCTTTGATCTCGAACCCTGGGAAGCAAGATTAGATTAACCGGTTGGGGCTATGGTTCAATATTACGATTATATGCTATGTTTAGATATTTGATTGATGGAATAGGTTGTTGATCTACTGTGATTGATTGCTCTTGAATGATAATGGATGATTGAAATTGTTTAGGCCTTACTATGCATTTTTGTGGTTCCAAAATAGCCTTACTCTTTTGAGCAAAACGAGTTCCAAAATGACCTTATCTTAGTTCAAGTCCTTTTAGTCTTTGAAAATACACGTCATGAGTTTCGAATCAATAGGTTGTATGCCCTGATTTAGTGACATTTGACCTTTGAAAAATACCTTAGAAGTTGCTTGATTCTACAGTAGTTTTGGTCTGTTTTAGGCTCTATTTCAGATCCGAAATATGATTTTTTATTTTTATTTTTATACTGATCACTGTGATGATTTCTGGAGGGACTTTCCTTCATGAAAGTTGTTTGTCATTGTATGGTGTATGTCCTTGTTTTTTTTTTTTTAAAGAGGTTTTAGGCATGATTAACTAGGTTAAAATCACTTAGATTTGAACTAAGATTAGTCTGCCATGTTTTCGTTTGAAATGAATCTAGGTAGATTTGAACATGTAATTGACCTTGTTCAACCCCAAGACCTTCATGATGAATGAACTACGCGTTGTGTGTGTTCAATCAACGCAAGATTTACAAAATTTTGATATTGTTAAGTGTGTCAATTGCATGCATTAAAGTAAAAGAATGCTGCAACAAAATAAACTTTGCATGTCATGTGTCCGTTTTGCCATTTTTGCTATGACTTGTATGGTGTCATTTAGGTTTCAGATTCTTACTGAAAAATATTCCTCATCACATGTTTTGTATGTGTGATTTTTTGTTAGATTTTTTCATGCCCATAGGTGACTGAAATCAAGCTCATTATATGATGTTAAGGTTAGGATTGGACCTTACCATGTATGCACTTTACCATGCCTGTTTGAGTCTATTAGAAACTAAATTTTATATTGACATCTTCTTGACTTTTAAAGTACACATAACAAAGTTTTGTGTGTATGTGTGAATTGCCATGATCTAGTATCATTTATTGTATGAACACTATGCCTCAATTAGGCTAGTTGCATTCCAAAATCATCAAGTATGTCATTTAGGCCTTAAGTCATTTGGCATTGACATTGACTTGCGTGGCATCTTCGCATTCCAACTTAGGATCAGATGATCACTCCAATTGTTTGTCGCATCTAATTCCATATAGCGTGATTTCTTCACGCTATTTGTGCATTACTTGAGTGACTTTGATGTCTTATGATGCATGCTTATGTTTATTTTCTTAATTACTACTACGCGTACTTTTAGAAATCTCGGTCTTAGGATATGAAATTGACCTAGTTTGGACCCAAGCCCTTCTCGATAGTTGTAAAACACACCTACAAGTTTCCAATGCCATTGATTTCATGTCATTTGCTTGTCGTTACGTCCCTTTTCTAGTTTTCCCAAACTTGACTAGTATCTGGACCTAGAGTTAAATTTAGACCCCCGTTTCCATCCCTGTTTGGACAAACCCTTATCATTTTTGTACCATTTTTTCTATAGGGATTCTCGACTTGGTCCTGTATCATTAGAAATGCCGGTATTCGTGATTGGCGCATGCCCTTGGTAAATAAGTGACCTACTAACGACTCACTTTTTTATTCGATTGGTTAAGAAATAAGGTCCAATAGACTTGTATGCATGTTTAATTCCTACAATGCATGTGGTTTCTAGATATATGCTAGGGCCAATGCAGGATATCGAGGGAAAATATTGGGATCACATAAATCGCTTGGTTATGGGGCTTATAAATGTTATTGGCCAGGCGAGAACACAATTAGTCAATAATAGCTATAAGTCATAAAATGAATTGAGTAAGTGTCTTAGAGGGATCTACGCATGACTACAAAGGTTGATCTTGAGGCCCAAATCTAATTTGTGAATTGAACTTCCTTTGATTGATTGAATTTGGCATGATGTAATGCTTTTGATTGTTTTGACGTGTATGCTTGTTTCTTTCCATTGTATGTACCTAGTTACAATTTTTTAGATTAGGTTTATATTAGAATCCTAAAGATGAAGACGACACAAAGATGGTGAAGGGTTGATGTTCAATTTGATCATGCTTTTATACCATTCATCCTCGACATATGTCTCAGGTTCCCATTATTTGTATAAAAACTCGATGAGTTGCGATGTCTTTTCTTTCTTGTCCTTTAGTTTCATTTCTCTTTTTATCTCTCTTAGGATTGTATGATAGATTTATCGCTTTTTCCTGATTGTTTGCTTATTGTTTCACAATTTCAATTGAATTGATTGCTTTCTTTTCGCATTTTCCAGAACAGAATAGCATGTAAATGACCAACCATGAATGATCGCTTAGTTTAGGAAGAACAATCCTTAAAAAAAAAAAAAAAAAAAAAAAAAAATTAAAGAAGAAATACATGGACACTTTAGGTAAACATAACATACTATTATTTATCAAAAGGATGCTAATAGAAATATTAGCATAATCTAAGTCCCTAAACCTAGATATCTAGTTGCGTAGGAATCGAGAAAATACTCCCGACCCTCGATTGGGGACCAACCCCCCAAAAAAGAGGCTAGTGGCAACTCTCGTCTTATTTATAGATTGTCTTAAACAATTAGACCGTATAAATGAATTCATCGCGAGGGGTATGAACCTTAAGAAATGATTCACAATTGTGATTTAGCATACTTGAGATGGTGAATCCGATAAAGATGAAGTGATGCCATATTTGGTGGATGTACATTTCAAGAGGGCTATCATTGTTCTTAAATTTACCCTTAAACTCACATTTACGTCCCGATTCCGTTGACCTTAAAATTGTCATTGGGACATATTGTGATGTCAAGGGAGGGTCATGACACCTTCCGCTATCATGTGAGATTCAAGCTTAGGAGAGTTCACGATCATGATTGAGTGAACTCACATGAAATTTGTCCGAGGGGTGAGATGATGACATCCTTATGGTTGAGAACTGTGAAGGAACTTTCGTGGTCAAGCATCTCTAAACTGACCTTTCCCCTTCCTTCCTCGTGAGAAGATTGATGACGAGATCAGGTAAATAATTTCGAGGGTTAAAATTGTGTAAGCTATCGAGTCTAATTGGGAGCCAAAAAAGACTAAGAGTGCATGAGTCAGTTGAGTGTGATTGTAATATTTGCTTGTACTGTTTGATCTATAGTGAAATTCTATGCTCGATTGAACCACATAAATTCGTGTTTAATTTATTTCCTTATTTTTTTTATTATTGTGTTTGATCATTTTTTTTTTTGCAATAGAAATTGATATAGATTTTGCAACTTTGCATGATGTTTGCAAGTATGCATATATCTAAATAATGATATTTGGTTGCTTCGCATGATTTAAGAACTTAATTGTATTGGAATTGGTATTGCATGCTTCTCCCGTCGTGAGTTGTTTGTATGCTTTATTGGATATGTAGAAATTCATGTCTTCTTGATAGTTGATGATGCACTTAATTTATATTTGCTTTAGTCTCGTGATGGATCGCCATCCCTTGTGCTTTTGATGTGAGAAGCATGACTAAAAATGTAGCCACTAGAAAGAGAGGGATGAGCCAAGTCAAATTTTACCAATCATTAAGCAAATGTTAAGCCAAATAAGAAAATGAATAGATAAAATTATCACCCAACCATTTAATTAAATGGTTCAATGGTTACACATGTTCCTTGGTTAATCAAGTCTGACAAATCCACATTTAAATTCTCGAGTTTACTATATAAAACTTATTAGCCAATAATAAAATGAAGTCAAACTAATTGGTGTTTTGAAAGAAAATAATATAGTTTTAATTATGATATTACAATTTTCACATAATATCCTTACTTGAAATTTTGTTTATCTAACTCCATTTGTGAGGCGAGATGATGATCTAGATGAAGATCCACAATGTTTAATTAAATAAACTAATCTTGCATATTGTACCTCAAATAAATTATATCTTATAGATTGATATAATTATACAAGTATATTCTTCGAGAAAAATGTGACATCCTGAAATTTTGATCCTATTTTCAATTAAATAAATCAGCCTTTCATCGACGTGCTTATAATGCTACTCTCTGAGATGATCACTTATGAAATAACTAGTTTATCCGGGAAAGCCGCTAAGGGATTTTAATGCAATAGACTTGAGAATTCGACTAGGAATCGACTACTCAACCGTATTAGTCCGCAAGACCATTACGGCATAGTTAAAAATCGAATAGGTCGATTCGATTGAGATATGTGATTATCAAATCACAAAATTCTCGTCAATCGGCGCTAGATTGATTTTTTTTTTTTATCGTTTTAATACCCTATGTCCGTATTTAAAACCTCAAGATTTTCACGAAAATCGAGTGTCACCAATGTGTCAAAGATGTGCATTGTGACTCGAAATAAATTGATCACGGGTCAATTACACCAAAAATTTCTAAAAACTATTTGGTAAGCTAGGTCACGCTAAAATCGCACCAGATTGAAATTAACCGCGAATTTGAATATAATTTCATAAATTAAAACTCCTGTCATTTCACGATTTATTTTAAGACATTCATCCTCCGAAGATTTTTCTGCAAACTGAGATTTTTGGCAAAAAATCAATTTAGGGCCGTTTTCAACCAGAAAATTCAGGGAACCGTTTTTTATTGCATTTTTGGGATGCAAATTGGTTCTATAGGCGAGGAAAAACATTAATTTGATCAAGGACTCGATGGTGGAATTTATAGGGATCGAATTTGATTAATTCAAGAAGGAATTGGAGGAGATTTGGTTCAAATTGAAGAGGGATGCTTCAAAATTCGTAGCCCCCCTTGGTCCTTAACCTTTGGACCCTTAGAAAGCTTGCCAAGGAAGCCTTGGTAGCTCCAAATGGTTGAGGAAACCAATCGGCTATGGTGGGCCTTGGTTAAGGGAACAAAGGGATAGGAGAGTGACTTGAGGGACCCTCCAAGCTTGGCTGTCCCTTTCTTCTCCTTCCTTTAGCTTGCTTTCTCCATTTCCAACCCCTAGAAGCTCTAAAAGTTGTAGAGAAGCTGAGCCCCAAGCCCCCTTGCCGTCAATCAGTTCGCCAAGCCACCGAACCACCATTTCTCGCCTGTCGAGCCCAGTAGTGAGCCTGCTTGCTCGTCGCACGTCATTTCGCTATCCCACTTGCGTTTAAGCCTCCTGCTCATGTCTTCTACCATCCCGAGCCTCCTCAGGCAACCGTCGAAGCTGTGGCATTGCCGTCCAGCCGCCGGAGTGACTCGCCTAGGTCGTAGCAGCTTTGCCAGTCCTGTCTTGTCGAACCAACCGCTTAGTTCTCTCCCTCGGCCCACCATCCAGAATCCTAAACCCGGTAAGTCCCATGGGCTTTGAGGCCCGTTTTCAAGCCTTTCTCGGCCTCGTTTGGTGTCGCTGCTTTGGAGTTTGTTGCTCATCTTTGCCTTGCCGTTGTCGTGAACTCATTAGATTTCAAAACCGGTGAGTTTACTCACTAAACTTTGCTTAGGGAGTTAATTATGCTTAAGAGTTGATTAGTTTAGGCTAATTAGGGATTATGTGGTTAGTTAGAATGGATTAACAATTTAATTATTCGTTTATGCATGTTAGATTGATAGATTGGCTTAATTAGCAAGTAGATAGGTCGTATTATTTATTTAGATAGGTTCGAAAATCTTCCAGGCCTGTTTTGGTACTTAATTAGGCTTTTCCGACCTAAGTTTGTATTTTTGGCATTTATTGGTATTTATTTAATTAATTTTGGTAATTATTTAATTATTTATTATCTTTCGAAAATTATGTCGGGATAGCCGGTGACTTGAATTTTGTGCTGATTGCAATGGAGTGTTTGGTTTATTTATCTGGATGCCAATTTGTACTATTTGAGTGATATTTGTAATTTTGGGAATTTATTCCAAAATTAGGTAATTTCAGTATTTAATTAGAAAATATCGAGTGTTGGTTTACAACGCCAAAAATGTGTTTGTGGGCAATATATCTAGTGGGATTTTATTAAAGGGAAATTATATTTTGGTTAAGGCTGAACGTGTATCCACACACGATTATTTTATTGGGTATAGTATAAATTAAGTATTGCACAGCTTTGGTGAGCATATCAAGTATTGCACAGCTTTGGCGAGCATATTAAGTATCGCACAGCTTTGGTGAGCATTATCAGTATACTATATCAGTTTGCGGGTATGGTGAGTATTATCAGTATACTATATCAGTTTGCGGATATGGTGAGCATTATACTTTATTAGCTTTTGGTGAGCTATATTAATTATCAGCTTTTGGTGAGCTATACTATCTATCTTCAACTTAGGGTGATCAGTCATTGATGTAATCGAATTTGATAGATAGTATTGAATGGGTGGATTGAGAGGTGGAATTGATGTTATAGAATCGATTGGATCGATTGATCGATGACTCGATTTGATTTGATGATTTGATTCGAATTGAAATTACTTGTTGAATATATGAATCGTATTGACTTGCAAGAAGGGCTGAGGCAAAGGTAAGTCACCTATCTCTTGTGTGCATAGGTAATTTTTAAGCGTATTTCCTTCCCAGTCGAAGTTTAGGGGGTGAACTTGCTGAGACGTCGTCTCACTCTATTGTCGGATAACATTTATAGGTCCTTAGATAGATGTACCTCCTGAACGTTTTGGCCAACCAAAGAAGGTTACCGAACAACACTCTCATATTCCCCTCCCTGGGAGCCAAGGAGTCTGGGTTTATGAACTCATGAGATCCACTGTTTGGGTTGATGCGGGTCTATCTCATAAGGTACCCCATCAATTTAGATTGTGGTATTGTTACAAGCGAAATGGACCTAGAGAAGGCCCCCTTTCAGAGTCTGAGATTCTTAGGTCGGTGCTGGAGATCGCTTTTGGTGATGGCACAACCGACCCTCTTGGTGGCTTAGTGGTAGACCCGAGTCTTTCGGACCCAGGGTTCCTAGTTAAAGACTTGAATGCTTATTGGATCTGTACCCCTCTACCTTTTTTGTAGACTTGTATATATCGGTTAGTATTGTATATGACTTAGTCTGATATGTATATAAGTGTGTTGTGGTTTGAAAAATTTGTGACCTTGCTTTTCTATCCCATCTTTCTGTTGTCTGGGGATTTATTTATTCGCTTCCGCATGTGCATAAATATGAATGGGTCGGTGATGCGTCCTGAGACGTTGCAATTTAATCGAACATTGTTGACACCTAACATTTGGCAACCCGTTTGGTTATTTATTACATTAAATATTAATTAATTACATATCATATAAATTTAGGTGCATTTATTTTTAATTTGTATTTTTTGTATTTATTTATTGGACCGGTGGTGGATGGGTTCGAATTAGTGGTTTTGAGCTGGCAAGCCGAACTGAGCCTATGAAGCGAGTGAATTGGCCGAAGCCCCTTTTTTTATGATCGAAAATTATTTTGTGAAAAATAAGGATTTTAAATTTTTCTGGGATATGATGGAATTTTCTGGATAAGGCAAATGTGACAAAAAATATTGCATTTGGAAAAATCTTTGTGGATATGGATTTTGAAAAATTAAAATCCTAACTCGTGGCTTATAAAAATAAAAAATGAATAGGGTTTTGGGGGCTTCTTTTTGGGTGAAAAAAAAAAGAACAAAAAAGTGAAGGAAAGTGAAAAGGGAAATGTAAAAGCAAAAGTAGAGAGGAGGGAAGTGATTGGACATTCATTGTTTATCGTCTTCCCCACATTCGCTGCCCCACATTCGCTGCCCTAATCGCCAGCTCTTCTTCACCTATGTTGCGCTCACACCGCCGGTCTCCACTAGCCATCGCTGCGCACACCCACGACGGCCTAAGCGTCGACCAGTAGCCCGCCTCGCCCACTATCGGTCCCTGCCTGCACCTTAGCCTACCTGCTCCACTGCACCAATCCAACACCCCTTGGCTGTAGATCTCGCACTTGCGTCTCTGTCTCAGCATCCCCATAGCTGAAAACCACCGCACTTGCACTAGCAATCGTCGTTCGACTCCTTGTGACGACCTGAGCTCGAGTCGGGCCGCTCTGCCACCATCGCTCCAGGGCACCGCTCACCTTTCATCGCGAGATTTGTGACGCGCGTTGCTGCTACTCTCGGCCGCCATCATTTTGGGCCTGCCTCTACCTTCCGCTGCCGATCCCACCAATAGCTACGACACCCGATGCCTTTGCCCCAAAAACCAGCGATCGACGTCCTTGCTCAACCCAACTCCACTCTCTGCCCGACGAACTGCTCCTCTATTGCAACCCGACGTCGATCCTCTGCTGTTGTTGTCGAGTCACTCCCACCAGCTCGATGAAGTTGCTGCTATGCC
Source organism: Eucalyptus decipiens (assembly GCA_014182575.1). Taxonomy (NCBI): domain Eukaryota; kingdom Viridiplantae; phylum Streptophyta; class Magnoliopsida; order Myrtales; family Myrtaceae; genus Eucalyptus; species Eucalyptus decipiens. The sequence goes on from CM024613.1 coordinate 35,742,737, forward strand.
AATTTGGGTCTCCACCCGAGCGCCAGACACAGCAGTGTTGCTGCCTGAGCGCTTCCAAGTGCTGACACCCGTGCCTCTTCTTCCACCTCAACGTCGCCCGTAGCCGAACCACCTTACATGGCACCTCCTGTTCACCATCAACAGCGACCCCTGAGTCCCCACGTCGGAGATCTGATGATTGTGACCGGTGCCTGACGGCAACTAGCCACCACCATGCACAAGCCTTGCTATGAAAGAGAAAAACAAAAGAAAAAGGAAAATCAATTAGGTGGTTTTTATTTTCATTTATTATACTTTATTTTGTTTATATTTTTTAGTTTAGTTATTTAAATTGGGAAATTGGATCCCAATGTTCATTTTATGAATCTTATAGGCATTAATCATAGGGGTTTTGTCCAAAATTATCATAATTATTAATTTGATCCATAAGACATTGGATCATTTTTTTTAATTATGTTAATTTTAGGGCATTTCGATGATATTTAAATTGTTAAATCATTATACTTATTAATTTGATCCGCAAGATTTCGGATTAGATTTTTAATTAATTTGAACTTTTTGTCGTGATGTTTAGGTTTAGAGTAATTTTTAATTTAACCTGTGAGACAACATGTTATTTTTTCAATTATTTTAGTCCTTTATTTGGTGGATATTTGGATTGTTTAGATATAGCTGATTGTCTTGGAAAAACACTTAAAAATATAAAAATTTATAAAATCAAATCTTGGATTAGAGTGTGTTGATTTAGTAAATTAGGATTACATTTTTAGGATTGCAATTTTAGATAATTTTTGGAATAGATTAGGATTGATTTTAGATAATGTTTGCACATTTAAATAATCTTATTTTTCTGTAAAAAAATAGTTTTCTAAGATAAGATAGGGTTTAAGTCAAATTAACCCCTAAAATAAATCAGAAAATTATTTATTTTAGACATTTTAATTAGGTTTTTTTATTAATTCCGAATTTTAATAAAAAATATAAAAATATTAAGTGCATGTCAATTAGTTTGCATGTTAGATACATCTAATTAGAATTTGCTTGTTAATAAAATGCTTTATGTGTTTATTTCTTTTAATGGAAGTCTTTTGATTGTTTAATAGTGATTGAGTATCGTGTGATCACTTCATTGCATGATAGTAATTTAGGCTAAAATAAATTCAGGCTGCCTGCAAAAATATTTTTGAAATTAAAAAAAAAATGATACCGAAAAGGCATTAGAGAAATCTAGTGTAACTAAGTCCCTGTACCCTTAGTCTCTGATTCGTAGGAGTATAGTAATTCTCCTGTTATTTTATTTAGGTGTCTAATCGACCTACCATAAACTGATTAGTGTCGACTTCTAGATAAAATCCATTTTGCATGTTAAAAAACATGAACATAAGTCGCAAATTGGTATGGGCTTGGGAGAGCCCAAGCTAAGTTTAAAGACTTAGTAGTCCATGAACATAAACTTAGGTGATGCACCCGAAATTTATGTTGCGACAACCATCGAGGGATGTGCACGTGCTTGGAGGATCGAGGCGTGACATCCCCCCTCCCTCTCGGAGTGGTATCATAGCTAGTTGATAGTTGGAGTGATAAGGTGCGATAAGTTTATGGGACAGTTAGTGGAATTGGCCTTTATTTCATACTGGTGCATGTCTGTGATAGTTGTTTGTTAAATTGTTTGTTTGGGATCGCTCAGCTTCTAATTTTATATGGAATTGGAAAGCAGGCTTCTTTAAAGATCCTGCGAGATGAGTGATCGGGAGTAGAGGAGTCCTAGGAAGCGAACCATAGGACCTGTAACTCGAGGTAGGATGTTGACGAGGGTTGGTACCCAAGGAGGTCGTGGTTAAGCGCCAACTCAGGCTAGCGTTAGCAGAGTAGCACCACCTCTTATTGGTGCTGGGGTAGCAGCTCTTGGTGATCCAAGGTTTGAAGGGATCATGCAAATGCTTGAAGCGATGAGAGATTTGATAGGGCAATAGGCCCAAAATCAAGTTACTTCCACTGTCGTTGCCGCTCAAGCTATTGCTATTGTTGTCATTTCTGCTGTTGCTGAGGGCGCCGCCGTTGCTACACCTACCAAAGTTCCAACTAGGAACATAGTTGTGGAGAGGGAGAGACCAAACCATAAGTTGGTAAAGCAGTTTTTGAAGCTGAACCTGCCAAGGTTCATTAGTGCCTGAGATCCAGAGACTGCATTGCTTTGGATTTAGGATTTGGAGAAGGCATTTTCACTGCTGATGTGCACTAAGGCATAAAAATTTATCTTAGCAGCATACCAACTATAAGGTAACGCGAATACCTGGTGGAGGGTTGCCAAAGGTACAATATTTCTGAAAGGCATAGTCCTAATGTGGAATGCTTTCCTCAGAGCCTTCAACGACAAATATTTTTTGGGTAGCGCTTGAGAACAGAAGATGGAAGAATTTCAACGCCTTCGCCAAGGGATGATGAATGTTGACCAGTATGAGGTCAAGTTTGTGGAGCTTTCTTAGTATGCTCCGAGATTGATAGAGGATCTAGAAGATAAAGCTCGAAGATTTAGGAATGGCCTTTGACTAGAGCTGAAGAATCCCCTGGTGCCATTGGATCTAAAGGACTACTGTGAGGTGTACAATCAAGCCCAGTTGATAGAAAGAAGTTTGAACGAACAAGCCACCTCGTCTGAATTGAGGTTTAATTTGAACAAAAATGGGAATTGATATGGGAAGAAGCCTAGGACCGAAGGAGGATTCTAGGTTTCACCCAATAGGAAAGGTGGGATTGGTAAGCCGGCGCCAAATCAGAATGGTGTATGTCGCTTTTGTGGAAGGCAACATGATATGACTTTGTGCCCTCAAAGAATGGGTGCTTGGTTTGAATGTGGCCAACATGGTCTCATGGCTAGAGATTGTTTTAGAAGACTGAGGGGACAACAGTAATTACCACTGTCGTCACCGATGGGTCAGGTAAGGGGTACAGCGCTGCAGATTGCATCGCAAGGTGGATAGAATAGACCCCCAGCTCAAGGGATAATATATGCCATCACAAGAGATCAAGCAGAGGACTCACATGATGTAATTATAGGTACAATTTCGCTAAATGATCATACTGCTTATGCTTTATTCGACCCTGGCGCAACTCATTCTTTTATTACTGAGCAATATGTTAAGCTGATAGGATTAAGTCATTTGTTTCTGGAGTTAGTGGTTAGCATATCTACATCATTAAATGATAATGTGTTAGTTGCATTAGGTTGTTCTAGTTGCAAGTTAGTGATTGGTGAGCGAGAGGGGAAAACAGACTTGTTAGTCCTAGCCATGTATGACTTTGATTTAATAATTGACATGGATTGGCTCACCAAGCAACGAGCTAAGATGGACTGCTATCATTAAGCGATTTAGTTTACCCATTAGAAAGTGAAAGTTTCGAGTTTGTTAGGAATCGAGGAGGACCCTCGATTACCTTGATCTCATCCCTTGAGGCAACCCGTTTGTTAGACGAGGGTTGTCAAGGTTACTTGACAACTATCGTGGACATGACAGTTGAGGAGCTGAAGATTGAAGATATCGCAGTAGTTCAAGAACTTCCAGACGTGTTCCCGAAAGAATTGCCAAGCCTACCGCCGAGAGAGAGAGAGAGAGAGAGAGAGAGAGAGAGATTGAGTTAGCACCCGGGATAGAGCCAATCTCTAAGGCTCCTTACTGGATGGCGTTATCTGAGTTGAAGGAACTAAATGTGCAGATGCAAGAATTGTTGGATAAGGGATTCGTACATCCCAGTGCATCACCTTAGGGAGCACCAGTTATATTCATGAAGAAGAAAGATGGTTCGTTGCGTCTGTGTATCGACTATCGTCATCTCAATTAAATGACGATCAAGAACAAGTATCCACTGTCGAGGATCGATGAATTGTTTGACTAGCTGCAAGGAGCGTTGATATTTTTAAAGATTGACTTGAGGACTGGGTATCATCAGCTAAGGATCAGAAAGGAGGATATACCGAAGTTAGAGTTTCGTACTCGATACGGCCATTATGAATTCACTCTAATGCCGTTTGGCTTGATAAACACTCTAGCTACTTTTATGGATTTGATGAACCGAGTGTTTAAAGAATACATGGATTAGTTTGTGATTAGTTTGATGAACCGAGAGTTATTTGAGAATGGTACTTTAGACCTTGAGGATTCATCAGTTGTACGCTAAGTTTAGCAAGTGTGAGTTTTGGTTGACTAGTGTTGCGTTCCTAGGTCATGTGATTTTAGGTGAAGGAATCTTTGTGGACCCATCTATTATTGAAGCAGTTATTAGTTGGCCGAGACCGACTACAGTGATAGAGGTCAGAAGCTTTTTGGGTTTAACAGGCTACTATAGAAGGTTCGTGGAAGGATTTTTGGCGTTGGTGTCGCCGTTGACTCGACTTTGAAGTTTGTGTGGACAGACAAGTGCGAGCATAATTTCTAAGAGCTTAAGCAGAAGTTGACTACCGTACTTGTGCTGACCATTTTGTCTGGTTCTAAAGGATACGAGATCTATAGTGATGCGTCGTTTAGAGGATTGGGTTGCGTGCTGATGCAACATGGTACGATTGTTGCATATGCCTCCCGCCAATTGAGACCTCATGAGTTGAATTACCAAACGCGTGACTTGGAACTCGTAGAAATCATTTTCGCTCTAAAGATTTGGAGACATTATTTGTGTAGAGAAAGATTTCAGATTTTCATTGACCATTAAAGTCTCAAGTATCTATTATCTTAGAAGGAGTTCAATAGGAGACAGCATCGCTGTATGGAACTTCTAAAGGACTATGATTGTGATATTCTGTATCACCCGGGAAAAGTGAATAAGGTCGCAGACGCTTTGAGTCGGAAGTCTTCCGTTACACAGTTGATAGTCAAGGAATGGATGTTACTCGAGAGAGCTTGAGATTCGGTGTTCAAATTTGAGATAGACCATCTTTTAAATCTTATGACTATCCTCAGAATTGAGCCAACTGTGCAAATCAAGATCAAAATACTTCAATCGATAAACCTAGATGTTCAGAAGATTCTGCAAGAGGATACCAACAAGAGAAATGCTGATTTTCAGATATTTAAGGATGGAACACTAAGATTCCGATGACGATTATGTGTACTTGACGATGTAGAGCTTAGAGAGGAGATCTTATCATAAGCTCATTGTAACAGTTACAGCATCCATCCTGGTAGTAAGATGTATTAGAATCTGCGTCAACACTATTGGTGGTTTGGTATGAAGGCAGACATCGCCAAGCATGTCACTAAGTGTCTGACGTGTCAATAAGTGAAGGCACATCATTGTAAGCCGGGAGGATTTTTGCAACCTCTCAAGATTCCCAAGTGGAAATGGGAGCACATCACGATGGATTTTGTGACAGGCCTATCGAGGAGTCAGAGGGGTAATGATTCCATTTGGGTAGTGGTTAACAGACTGACAAAGTCAACTCACTTCATCGCAGTATGGAAGGACCTTGATTTGGATAGGCACACCGAGTTGTATGTGCGTCAAATTGTTTGTCTGCATAGAGTGCTGGTGACAATTACATTAGACCGAGACTTGAGATTCATAGCTGCTTTTTGGAAAAGTTTGCAAGATGCTTTAGGAACGAAGCTGCAGTATAGCATGGCATATCATTCTCAGACGGATGGCTAGTCTGAGAGGACGATTCAAACCCTCGAAGACATGCTATGAGCTTGCGTGTTGGATTTCAAGGGGAGCTGGGAGGAACAACTCCATCTTGTCGAGTTTGCCTACAACAACAGCTATCAGTAGAGTATTCAGATGGCTCCTTTTGAAGCGTTGTATGGCAGAGCGTGCAAACACCAGTGTGTTGGGATGAAGCCGGGGAAAGAAAGATCATAAGCCCAGAGTTAGTTCAGCAGTCAGTGGAAGAAGTTGTAGTCATCAAAGGCAAATTAAAGACCATTCAGAGTCACCAGAAAAGCTACGCAGATAAGCGTTGAAGACCTTTGGAATTCCAAGTTGGTGATCATGTTTTTTTGAAAGTGTCGATGTTAAGAAAGTATGAACCCGACCTAACCCACGTGCTTAATTTTGAGGAATTTGACGTAGACGACAAAGTGTCATACGTGGAAAGCCCGGTTCAGATTGTGGATCGGACATAACAGATTATGTGTACCAAGACGATCTCGTTGGTTAAAGTGGTCCGGCAACACCACGACATTGAAGGAACAACTTGGGAAAGTGAGGATTTGACGAAACGATTGTACCCCCACATTTTTGTTTAAAGAATTGTAACAGTTTAAATTTAAAGGACGAAATTTTTATAAAAGGGGAAGAGTTGTGACATCTTGAAATTTCAGTCATATTTTCAATTAAATAAATCGGGCCTTTCATCAACTAATCACTCATGAGATTAGCTGGAAAAGCTGTTAAGGGATTTTAATGCAATAGACTTGAAAATTCGATCAGGAATTGACTACTCGACTGTGCTAGTCTGAAAAGGTCATTACGACACAATTAAAAATCAATAAGAGATTAGAGATAAGTCGGTTTGATTGAGATATGTGATTAAGTGTGGGTGATGCCATCGGATCGCAAAATTCTCATTGATCGCCATTAGATCAATTTCTCTGTCGTTTTGGTACCCTGTGTCTGTATTTGAAATCTCGAGATTTTTACGACAAACGAAGGGTCGTCAATGTGTCGAAGATGTACATTGTGACTCGAAATAAATCGATCACGAGTCATTTGCACCAAAAATTTCTAAAAGCTACATAATAGGTTAGGTCACGCTAAAATCGTGTCAGATTGAAATTAACTGTGAATTTGAATCGAATTTCAAAAATTGAAACTTATGTTATGTCATGATTTATTTTAGGACCGTCGATTCATCCTCCGAAGATTTTTTTGCAAACCGAGCTTTTTGATGGAAATTCAATTTAAGGGCGTTTTCAACTGGAAAATTTAGGAGACCATTTTTCATCGCGTTTTTGGGATGCAAGTTAGTTTTATGGGCGAGGAAAAATGTCAATTTGATCAAGGACTCGATGGTGGAATTTATGGGGCTCAAATTGGATTAATTCAAGAAGGAATTGAAGGAGATTTGGTTCAAATTGGAGAGGGATGCTTCAAAATTCGTAGCCCTCTTGGTCCTCAACCTTTGGACCCTTAGGAAGCTTGCCAAGGAAGCATTGGCAACTGCAAATGGTTGAGGAAGCTAGCCGGCCATGGTGGGGCCTTGGTTAAGGGGACAAAGGGATAGGAGTGTGACTTGAGAGACCCTCTAAACTTGGCTGTCCCTTTCTTCTCCTTTCTTCAATTTGCTTTCTCCATTTCCAACCCCTAGAAGCTTTGAAAGTTGCAGAGAAGCCGAGCCCCAAGCCCCTTGCTATTGAGCAGTTCGCTAAGCCGCCGGACCGCCGTTTCTCACCCGTCACGACCAATTGCGAGCTTGCCTGCTCGTCGCGCGTCATTTCTCCGTCCCACCTACGTTCGAGCCTCCTGCTTGTGTCCCTTGCCATCCTGAGCCTCCTCAGGCCACCGTCGGAGCCATGCCATCGCCGTCCAGCTACCGGAGTCACCCGCCTATGCTGTAGTGGCTTAGCCAATCCTATCTTGCCAAACCAGCCGCTTGATACCTCAGCCCACTGTCCAGAATCCAAAACCCAGCAAGTCACGTGGGCTTCGAGACCTGTTTCCAAGCCTTTCCTGGCCTTGCTTGGTGTCGCCGCTTTGGAGTTTGTTGCTCATCTCTGCCTTGTCGTCGCCGTAAACTCATCGGATTTCAAAACTGGTGAGTTTACTCACTAAAATCTACTTAAAGAGTTAATTATGCTTAAGGGTTAATTAGTTTAGGCTAATTAGGGATTATGTGGTTAGTTAGAATGGATAAGCAATTTAATTATTCATTTATGCATGTTAGGTGATTAGATCGGCTTAATTAGCAAGTAGATAAGTCGTATTATTTATCTAGATATGTTTGGAAATTTTCCGAGCCCGTTTGAGTACTTAATTAGACTTTTCGGCCTAAGTTTGTATTTTTGGCATTTATTAGTATTTATTTAATTAATTTTGGTAATTATTTAATTATTTATTATTTTTCGGAAATTATGTCGGGATAGTTAGGGTGCGTTTGTTTGTGTTTTGTTTAAAAATTGTTCCAGGGGAACGAAATAGAAAAAAGTGTCTCTGTACCGAGGAACGATTTTTGAACAAAACACGTTTGGTAAATTTGTATAATTTTTTTATTTCTTTTATTTTTTCTATTTTTCTTATTTTTCCTTTTTTTCATTTTTCTTCTTTTGGCCGGTCGCCGGCCTCGGCCATGGCCGGCGGCCGACAAGGGCCGGCGGCCTCGGCCATGGTCGGCGACCGGCCGACAAGGGCCGGCGGCCTCGCCGGGCCACCGCCGAAGACGCCGACTTGCCTAGATTCGACGAGGCCGAGCCTCGCCGGAGGCTGGGCAAGCTCGGCCTCGCCGGATCGGGCGAGATCGAGCTCGCCCGGCTCGGCGCGAGGCCGCCGGCCCTCGTTGGTGGGTCGCCGGCCATGGCCGAGGCCGGCGACTGGCAAAAGAAAAAAGAAAGAAAATAAGAAGAAAATAAAAAAGCATTTCTAAGTTTTGTTTCAGAAATAAGAAACACAAATTTGTTGTTTCTTATTTCTGTTTCTTTTTTGTTCCTGGGAACAAAAGAACAAAAAAACAGAAAAAGTGTTCAAAAACAAAAAAAAAAGAAACACAAACAAACAGGCCCTTAGTGATCGGAATTTCATGCTGATTGCAATGGTGTGTTTGGTTTATTTATCCGGATGCTAATTTGTGCTATTAGAATGATATTTGTAATTTTGGGAATTTATTCCAAAATTGAGTAATTTCGGTATATAATTAGAAAATACTAGACGTCGGTTTACAGCGCCAAAAATGTGTTTGTGTACTATTATATTTAGTGGGATTTTATTAAAGGGAAATTATTGTATTTTGGCTAAGGCCGACCGTGTACCCACACATGATTATTTTATCGAGTATAATAGAAATTAAGTATCGCACAGCTTTGGTGAGCATATTAAGTATCGCACAGTTTTGGTGAGCATTATCAGTATATTATATCAACTTGCTAGCCTTGATATACTAGCTTAGGGTGAACTGTATACTTTATCAGCTTTTGGTGAGCTATATTAATTATTAGATTATGGTGAGCTATACTATATATCTTCAGTTTAGAGTGAGCAGTAATTGATGTGATCGAATTTGATAGATAGTATTGAATGGGTGGACTGAGAGGTGAAATTGATGGTATGGAATCGATTGGATCGATTGATCGATGACTTGATTTGATTTGATGATTTGATTCGAATTGAAGTGATTCGTTGAATATATGAATCGTATTGACTTGTAGGAAGGGACTGAGACAAAGGTAAGTCACCTATCTCTTATGTGCATAAGTAGCTTTTAAGTGTATTTCCTTCCTAGTTGGAGTTTAGGGGGTGAACTTGTTGGGATGTTGTCTCACCCCATTGTGGGATAACATTTACAGGTCCTTAGATGGTTGTACCTCCCGAACTTTTGGCCAACCGGAGAAGGTTACCGAACAACACTCTCAGATTCCCCTCCCTAGGAGCCAAGTAGCCTAGGTTTACAAACTCGTGAGATCCATTGTCTGGGTTGATGCGGGTCTATCCCATAATGTACCCCATCAATTTAGATCGTGGTATCGTTACGAGCGAAATGGACTCGGAGAAGGCCCCATTCCAGAGTCTGAGATTCCTAGGTTAGTGCTAGAGATCGCTTTTGGCAAGAGCACGACTAACCCTCCTGGTGGTTCAATGGTAGACCCGAGTCTTTTGGACCTAGGGTCACCAGAGTATTCAGTTGAAGACTTGAATGCTTAGACGATTTGTACCCCTCTACCCTTTTTGTAGACTTGTATATATCGGTAATTTGTACCCCTCTACTTTTCTATTCCATCTTTCTGTTGTTTGGGGATTTATTTATTTGCTTCCGCATACGCATAAAAATAAATGGGTCGGCGATGCGTCTTGGGACGTTGCAACTTAATCGACCACCGAGGGATGGACATGTGTTCGGAGGATCGGAGCGTGACAAAAAAAGAGAGTAAAGAACAAGGAGCGATATATCTATAGTCAGTAGTATTCCTTAAGGGAGAGATATTTCTTTTGGTCTCTCCACCTAATTTACCTGAAATTCTATGATAATAGCTTAATGAATCCTCTGGCTATCGTGGTTTAGCAGTTGAAAGTGAAAACAATAATTGATTACCACTCTCCACTACTCTTTCATTATCTAATGTAGTAAGTCAACTGCCAAATAAAAAATAAAATAAAATAAGAGATTGCATCTTTTGACGAGGAAAGTTTTTACCAAATGAAAAATTTTAGCGATTAACTATCTCTCTCGACATGCAGAGCTTATCTCTACCATTAACGGTAGTTTTCTTCTCAAACCCTCACTGTTGATCCTTAACCCTTATGGTATTTCCTCCATTACCGATGGATTGAACTTAGCGACCACTTGCTCCTCATCTCTCTTCTCTCCATTTAGTCTTTAGCTTCTTCATCTCCTTTGAAGTTCCGATTCCAACCATTGTTCCTATGAATCCCCAATTCAGCATCATTTCCACAAGCGACCATCCATGCATTCTCAATTCCCTACTCATCCTATGTTCTCTGCCCAAACCTTTCCCTTTTCCTTCTCTTTATACAGTTTTTTATGCCATTGCCTCATCATGTCCGAGCCCCTTCTGACCTAATTCAGCCCTTACCTTTGCAATCACGTCATGGATTCCCATCATTTGAGTGAAGAATCGCGTCTGGCTGCCCTCAGTAGCAGAATGGGATGTCTGTGGTCCGAATATGAAATTGACGTCTGGGATGGACCTCCTCCGACGGAACAGCTGCACGAATGCATAAATGTGTTAGTAGGTACACTTCTTTCAAATCCTTCTGTCAATATTCAAGCTCTTCAAAGTACTCTAAGCCGAGTTTGGAGGATAGACAATGTTGAAATTACCCAACGTGAAGCTGGTCTTTTTGTCGTAACCTTTAAATTAGCAAGTGAAAAACAGAGAGTGCTCGAGAGTGGTCCATGGAATTTTGCTGGTCATCTAGTAATTCTTAAGCCTTGGAAACCAAATACACCTTTACATTGCTATGATTTTACTACATGCGCATTCTGGGTACAAGTTTTTGGACTACCCCTCGAGTGGTGTTCAGACCAAATGCTCTGTAAAGCGGTTAAGAGTGTAGGCAGAGTGATTCGGGTGCAAATTGATAAAAAGGAAGGCACTACTATCTGAGCTGCGCGTGTTAGAATAGAACTTGATCTATCTCAACCTTTGAAAATAGGTCAATTACTTTGAATAGCTGGTAAGACTTTCTGGCTAGACTTCTGTTATGAGAGACTCTCATTTTTGTTATTCCTGTGGCCGACTCGGACACTATGCTTCTTATTGTCAAGAAATTCCATTTACTGAAGCGAAAATGACAGGCAAAGAGAAAATGGCATTTGGACAGTGATTAAGAGCAGAGGTCAAGGAACACAATCCTTATTGGATTATCTTTTACGAGATAAATACTGATTCTGAAGACACTGAAGAAGTGATTCCTGAAACTCCTCCTACAGTGACCAATAAACTCCCGGCGTTACCTCCTATAGAAGTCATATCAGTGAAACATCAATTACAAATAGATAAGTCTTACTCTTACTCCTCTACACATCAACAACCTAACCTGCATCTCTATCCTGAAGGGCAACAATTTGTGTCTCCCTCGACTAGTGCTATTATACTTGCGACACAACAGATGAAAGGAATCACTGAACTTCCACTAACTATTAATGATAGGGATACCGATGATCAGCACCATCACAGAACGTCACTTCAATCTAATACGGCTGCTCTGTTTACTCCAATCCTTCCAGTAAGCACTTCCTCGATGTCTTCCATAAAGGTAGCACTTCCTCCCTCACCTGTCCATCAGCAAGGCATTTAAAACCTGATCGTTGGGGATGCATCGAAAAAGAAACGGAAGTATACCAGATTATCAACCAAAGCAGGGATTTCAAAGTAATTTAAAAGACAAAGTTCCCATGACTCTCGCATTCCTCTACTTGGAGATCTTGATGAAAATTTACTACTGGAAAATCCTGTTATTTCAGCTGAAGATGCTGGTAAGTGGGTTGAGGTGGCTTTCCCTCAAAAGCCACCGATTGCAAAATGAAGCTACTCAGTTGGAACTGTCAGGGACTGGGCTCTCCCCTGACAATTCAAGCCCTGAAGGCCCTTGTGGTCAAAGAAAAGCCTGACTTGGTTTTTTTGATGGAGACGAAGAACATAGAGGCTGTTCTAATTTGTCTTCAGTGTCGTCTGAAATTCCCAAATTTTCACTTCATTAATCCTATAGGACTTGCTGGAGGACTGGCTATGTTCTAGCAGTCTCATATTTCCCTATATGTAGAAGACTCTAATCAGCACATTTTGGATACTATATGTACATATTCTAGGAAAGGTATTACGATGAAGCTCACTTGCTTACATGCACCAGTGTCGTTCCAATCTCGACAATTGTTCTGGAATGCTCTTCGCCAAATTGCATCCATCAACTCTCTACCTTGGGTTTGTGCTGGAGATTTCAATGAGATTATTAATTAATGGGAGAAAGTGGGGAAACGAGCTGCAGACTCTCACCGCAAACATTCATTCAGAGAAGTATTACATGACTGTGCACTCATGGATCTTGAGAGTAAAGGTTGCGCTTTTACTTGGATGAACAACCGTCAAGGCAATGAACTGGTAAAAGAAAGGTTAGATAGAGTGTTGAGTGATCTGAATTGGAGATTAATTTTCCCTAAAGCAGAGGTTTTGGCATTACCTGCTGTGGGCTCTGACCATAGTCCCCTGCTGCTGAGCACAGAAGTTAAACAAAGCAGAAAAGGCAAGCCTTTCCTTTTTGAGGCCTTCTGGATTGAACACTAGGACTGCAGTAGAACGATAGCTACTTCTTGGGCCTCCGCTGTGACAGTTGGCCGCGATCTGCCATACAAACTACGCATGGTCAGCTTAGCTCTAAATAAATGGAGTCGAAGTACGTTTTTAAATGCCAAATCACAGATCGCAGAATTACAACAGCAATTGCAAGTTTTGACTAATCAGAATAGCAGCTCACATGACAGAAACTTAGCAACCAGGTTCAAGCAAAAACTACAAGAGGCATGGCAGCAAGAGGAGCAGTATTGGGCCATGCGTTCTAGAATAAAATGACTAAAGTGGGGCGACAAAAATACCAAGTTTTTTCATGCAACTACTGTGTAGCGTCGACAAAGGAACAAGATCAGCATGTTACTAGATCACAACCAAGAATGGGTAAGAGATGAGCAGGTTCTCAAGGATATGACTATGGCTTTCTATTCAAATCTCTATAGGTCAGCAGGACACCGAGACTATGGCCCTATTCTGAACCAATGTTCAAGTGTCGTTACTCCTGCAATGAATGATAGCTTAGTTGCAAAGATCACATCAGTAGAGATCAGAACAGCTACTTTTCAGTTGGGTAAAAATCAAGCACCAAGCCCTGATGGATTAAATGGTAGCTTCTACCAAACTCATTGGGATGTACTTAAGGATGACCTTATTCTTTCTGTTCAAAAGTTCTTTAAAACAGGAGTTATGCCAGTTAATTTAAACAAGACCACTATCTCTTTGATCCCCAAAGTCCCCAACCCGAAAAGCCTACACCAATTTCGTCCCATAAGTTTATGTAACTATGCTTACAAAATCATCTCCAAAGTCTTGGCTAATAGACTTAAACCCCTCCTGCCTGACCTGATTTCTACTGAACATAGCGCTTTTATGAGTGGCCACCAGATCCAGGACAATATCTTGATTGTTCAGGAGGTGCTACACCAACTGAAGACCCAGAATAGAAAGAAACATTTTCAGGCAATTTTAAAAATGGACATGCAAAAAGCTTACGACAGAGTGTAATGGGACTTCTTGAACGATTATTTTCTCAGATTAGGTTTCCATCCAGTTTGGGTGAAATGGGTGATGGAGTGTATTACGACAGTCTCTATATCTATCAAGTTCAATGGAGATCAACTTAACTATTTTCAACCTACATGAGGCATTCGACAAGGTGATCCACTTTCCCCTTATCTGTTCATATTAATGGCGAATCTGTTGTCAACCTTAATATCTCAAGCCATTGAAATGGGTAATCTCAAGGGAATCCAATTGAATAGGTGGTGTCCCACTCTATCCCAATTACTTTTCGCAGATGATGCTATCTTTTTCTTAGACGGGACAACTATGGAATGTCAAAATCTAGCTAACATTTTGAATCAATATTGTTTAGCTACCGGTCAGGAAGTCAATCGAAATAAATCAGGCATTTTTTTCAGTAAATCCTGTCCTTCCACACTTCAGGACAATCTAGCACACCAATTCAGAATCCCTGTGCTTCATAAGACTGGAAAATACCTAGGCATTCCGTCAGATTGGGGTCAGTCTAAGAGAGATATGTTTTCATGGATTTTAGGAAGAGTTAATTCCAAATTAGATGGATGGAAGGAAAAAATGATATCAAAAGGTGGAAAAGAAGTCCTTATAAAGAGTGTCGTCCAATCTATTCCTCAGTACGCTATGTCCATTTTTAAAATTCCTATATCTCTGTGTTGATCCATTGAACAAAAAATAGCGAGATTCTGGTGGCAATCTGACAGCACAAAGAAGGGCATTCATTGGAGAAATTGGGAGTCCCTAAAGATCAGAAAGGAGCAAGGTGGTCTAGGATTCCGAGACCTAATAGCTTTTAATAAAGCGATGCTTGGTAAACAGGCCTGGAGACTAATCAAATCTCCTTTATCCTTATGGAGTAAGCTTTTCAAAGGTCTCTATTTCCACTCACAAGACTTTTGGAGAGCAGCAAAAGGTAACCGCGCTTCCTGGGGATGGCAGAGCTTATTATTAGGGAGGGATTCCATTTTACCAAAGCTATAATGGTCTGTGGGGGATGGCACAAAGATCAGTGTTTGTGAAGATCGATGGCTACCTATGGGAATTCTCGGTGGACCTACAACTAGTAATGAGCCACTATTGGTGGCAGACTTGATGTTGCCGAGTCTGAATCAGTGGAATGGTCCTCTTATTTATCAGTTATTTGAAGAACAGGTTTCCAAGGAAATTCTTAATATTCCACTTAGTTCTACTTGCACTGAAGATAAGTTAATTTGGACAGCTACTCCTCAGGGTCAGTATTATGTTAAGAGTGCATATCATAGTTTATCATCTTCCATTCAACCATCTGAACCTATTTGGAAGAGCTTATGGAATCTTAAAACTGTCCCTAAAGTCCGACTCTTCCTTTGGTCCATTTGTCATAATGCTCTCCTAACCAAAGCCAATCTTTTTAACAGACATATCAGTTCAGATCCCACATGTATATTATGTTCTTAGGAAGTTCCTGAATCGATCGAGCATCTATTTCTCCTATGCCCCTGGACTAAAGCAGTTTGGTCTCACCCTAAGATCGCTATCAGTATTGTTCAAACAGATGCACAACACATGATAGATTGGCTTGCAGCTAGATTTCGAAATAAACAACTGTTACCTAGTATGGACGTTGTCGCTGCACTTCTCTAGCAAACATGGAAGGCGCAAAACAGGTTCATCTTTACTCGTCAGAAGCCCGATCCATCCTTTGTGGTCGAATCTGCACTAGCGCAGTCCCGATCAGCACAGATAAACCAACTTACCTCCTCTACTGCATCAAACCCCGGAATCAACCTTTCTACTCCATCTTCTCTGTGGCGACCCCCCGATCCAGGTGTACTAAAAGTCAATATTGATGGGGCTTTTTAGGCTGCTAATACCAAAGGAGCAATAGCTTACATTTGTAGAAATCATATGGGCGAAATGGTGGATGGATATACCTCTTGAGCTACTGCTGCCTCAGCTTTGCAGGTTGAAGTTTCTAGCCTCCTTTTAGCGCTGCACCATCTCCGGCGACTCGGCAAATCCAACGATCCGTTGATTTTGGAATCGGATTGCCTTGCGATGGTCAAAGCAGTCATATATCCTCGGCAGACTCTATGGGAGGTTCGGTCCTTGTTTGATGAAGCGGCTGCTCTTTGTTGGAGAAATCTTCTTGAAGTGTTTTGAAGGTGACAAAACGTTTCCATCAGTCTAGTCTGAAGGTTTGCAGACTCTGCTATTTATAGTCTGAAGACCTCCGAACAGCCAGACTCAAGACTCAAAGTCTATTCTCATTGACAGTCTCTAATCCGTTGAAGAAAGGCTATCCAGAACTAGATGTTTCATTAAGGATTTGACCTTATCGACTGGAGAAGATCTCTTGGCTAGATATGACATAACGGAATCCTTTGATTGATCGAGATTGATTCGAAGATTAGGGATTCGATGATTGGCAAAATATTCTTGGAAGGTTCTACTTATGGAAACTAAGATTCTGATTGTATGGGCGAACATGATTGATGGGCTATCGACATGTTCCTTTAATAGCTCGAATGATCTTCCTAATTGATTCCGTCCAACGGGTAGATTGAATGAATTCTTTTGGTAAGTGCCAACGGGTATGATGGCATGAAGGAGTATATAAGGAAGACGTTCTAAGTTGTTTGGGGTGTGCGCGATAGAAGAATTCCAAAGTCTAAAGCTCCTTGTTGTTTTAGTCAATTTCTTTGAGCGATATTTTGCACGCAAAAGAGTCTATATTTGTGAGAAACCTTGAGGAAGTGTGGTAGAACATCTACATTGTGGAATCAAGGAAAAGCCGTGCTGTAACTTTTCTTTTGTTCATAGTGAAATCCAGCTGGTGGGCTGTTAGTGCGGAAGAGTGGACGTAGGCTTGGAATAAGCCGAACCACTATAAACCTTGTGTTCAATTTTCTCGTCCCTACTCTTTACTTTATTTTGATCGTACTTTATTTTGTTAATCAAAAGAGAACTCCCTTTCTATCGTTCGCCTAGAATTGCTTCCATATCTCGAGAAATTATCTGTGCACCTATTTAACCCCCTCTAGGTGCTTATACTAGCTATCTCAATTGGTATCAGAGCTCGTATACTCACTTTGTTTGAAGTGTTTTACTTTAGAGTTAAAGATCCATGGCTAGTATGTTGGCTCCAGGGCTGGTAGAAGGGCAAAGCAATACCAGACCGCCTTACTTTGATGGAAAGTACTACAACATATGGAAAAACAAGATGAAGGTGTTCCTAAGATCAAAGGATCCTCTAGAATGAGACGTTGTAGAAAAAGGAATCATCCCTAAAGCTGCACTTGTCTCAGAAAGAGGAAAGATACTGTTGAGTCTAGCGAAATGACTCAGGAAGAAATAACCAAGAGACATGCTCTTGATGCAAAAGTAATTCATTCTTTATATTGTGCTTTATCACCTAATGAATATAACATAATATCTTCTTGTGTTACAGCTAAAGAAGTCTGTGATAGATTACATATTACCTATGAAGGAACCGATCAAGTGAAAGAGACTAGAATCAACATTATCCTCGGTCAATACGAAGCTTTCAGAATGAAATCGGGAGAATCTATAACTGACATGTTTAGTCGTTTTACAGAAGTCGTGAATGGTCTTGAAAATCAAGGTCAACCAATTTCTGATCCCATGAAAGTAAACAAGCTACTGCGTGGACTCTCCAAGGATTGGAATCACATAAAGATCTCAATCAGAGAGACCCAAAGAATCATGCCACTGTCTGTTGATGAGTTGGTTGGGACTCTTCAGTCTTATGAAGTAGAACGAATCAATGAAGACGAAGATCCTAAAGGTAAGAAATCCATTGCATTAAAATCTAATGATGATTTTGATGTAACAGATTTTGAAGACGGTATGGATGATGAGGAGCTTGCTCTCATGATAAGAAGATTCAGAAAGCTGAACAGAAAAGGAAAAAGATTCAATTCAAAGAAACAAAGTTTTCAAAAGCAACAAACCAAGTCTGCTGAAGATGATGAATCAAACAAAGATGTAGTCTGCTTTGAATGTAAGAAAAAGGGACACATCAGGCCCAACTGTCATCTTCCGAGGAAGAAGAGAGGAAAAATTGAAAAGTATCGAAATGCTCTCAAAGCAGAAACCTGGAGTGATACAGAGTGCGAAGATAGTGATGATGATTATGCCAACATATGTCTAATGGCACAATCGGATTCAGATTCAAACTCCGAGACAGAATCAGATACAGAAAGTGAATTCGAGGTAAGTAACTTCAAAATTCCAATTAAAGTTTCAAAATACATTGATGAAGAGTTATGTTTTAGTCTTAAGACTTCTCTTAAAAGAATTTCCGAACTCAAAAGGAAAATTCTGCTCTAAAACAACAAGAAAATGTTTTGGAAGAAAAAGTGAAATGCTTAGACAAGAATATTTCTTCTCTTAAAGAAAGTGAAGATAATCTTTTAAAAGAAAATGCATTCTTGAAAAATGATATCTCAAATATTTCCAAAAGATTTTCTTTAGGATCTGAAAAACTGGAAAAAATTCTTTCTGTTCAAAGACCTTGTTTCAATAAATCTGGTTTGGGAATGACTGCTGAAACCATTCCTTTAATTGATTTTCCAAAAGTGAAAGAAAGAATTAAGCAAAGACTCACAAGAGATGCTTACAAAAATCATTTTAAAAGGACCTTTGTAAAACCAGTAGGTCGCAATGCTCTCGGATGCTCAAAAGTGCAATAGTGCAGATCATTTTGAAAAAGAATGTCCTATGATTTGGAAACCCGTTAAAAAGGTTTGGACAAAAATCGCATATCATACTAACTCAAATGGACCCAAGAAAATATGGGTATCAAAGAAAGTTTGAGTCTCTTCTTAAATGCAGGTCACTATCAAGAAAAAGGTAAAATGGTATCTGGATAGTGGATGCTCAAGACATATGACGGGAGATTCAAATTGCTTCATAAAGCTTGTTCAAGTGAATGGTGGAAAAGTCTCATTTGGAGGAAACAAAGCAAAGGAAAAATTGTGGGATTTGGAACTGTAAAGATTGGGAACCTCACAATAAGCAATGTTTCTTTAGTTGAATGGCTCAACTACAATCTGCTCAGTGTCAGTCAACTGTGTGATGCCGGTTTCAGAATCTACTTTCAAGAGGGTATTTGTTCAGGAACCAGTAAAGACTCTACTCAGTCATTTATGGGTCGAAGACATGGAAATATCTACCTCTTGGACATGAAACCAGATGAATCGCAATATCTAATCTCAATCCAAGACGAAGCAAGCTTATGGCACAAAAAGCTTGGGCATATCAACATGAAGCGAGATAGCCAAAATCTCAGCAAAGAAGCTTGTTCGTGGTCTACCCAATTTATCATACCAAAAGTCTGATCTATGTACACCATGTATATTGGGAAAACAGGTAAGAAATTTCTTTAAACCAATAAATCAAGTTTCCACTAACCGTGTACTGCAGCTTTTGCATATGGATCTCTTTGGATCAACTAGAACACAGAGCATTGGAGGTAAGAAATACTGCCTAGTAATTGTGGATGACTACTCACGATTTACTTGAGTATATTTCTTGGCAAGTAAGTCTGAAACTTTCTCTTACTTTGAAAAATTTGCTAAGATTGTTCAAAATGAAAAGGGGTATGTTATTTCAAGTATAAAAACAGACCATGAAGGTGAATTTGAAAATCAAGATTTTATGAAATTTTGTGATGAATCTGGCTTTCAGCACTTGTTCTCCTCTCCATATATTCCAGAGCAAAACGGAGTTGTGGAAAGGAAGAATAGATCTCTTCAAGAAATGGCTAGAACTCTTTTAATTGAAAGCAATATCTTTTCACGATTTTGGGCTAAAGCAGTGTCAACATCATGTTATATTATCAATAGAGTTTTTCTAAGGCCTATTCTTGAAAAGACCCCCTATGAACTATTCAAAGAAAAGAAGCCTATTGTTTCATATTTTCATGTGTTTGGATGCAAATGTTTTATATTGAAAAATACAAATGATCGAGTTAGTAAGTTTGAAGAAAAGTCAAATGAAGGCATCTTCCTTGGATATTCAACCACAAGCAAAGCGTACAGAGTCTACAATAAGAAGACTCAATCTGTGGAAGAATCAATGAATGTCAAATTCCAAGTTTCTATGCAAAATGAATCTATTCAGACTCATCTTGAAGAGACTGAATCTACTCCAGACTCTACAAAGTCTAAATCTCAAGAAACAGCTCAAACTTTGAAGGACCAACAACAAGTGACTGTTGAAGATTCAAGTGAAGGAAGTGACCATCAATCTGATAAATTAACCAGCAACTGGAAGTATAAGTCCAGTCATCCCAAAGATTTTATTATTGGCGACATTAATGAAGGAATTCACACAAGATCCAAAAGGCGCGAAAAGTCTAGTGCTGTGGCTCTTATTTCTGAAATGGAACCCAAAAGCATAGATGAAGCTTTATCCGATGAAAGCTGGATTGAAGTTATGCAAGAAGAACTCAGACAATTCAGAATTAATGATGTCTGGGAGTTGACTCCTAAACCAAAAGGTAAATCTATTATTGGAGCTAAATGGGTTTTCAGGAACAAGATGGACGAGAAAGGAAAAGTCATAAGAAACAAGGCAAGACTCGTGGCCAAGGGATACACGCAAGAAGAAGGGATAGACTATGACGAGACTTACTCATCGGTAGCAAGGTTAGAAGCAATTCGTTTATTACTTGCATTTGCTTGTCATAAGAATTTCAGGTTATTCCAAATGGATGTCAAAAGTGCATTCCTAAATGGATTCATTCATGAGGAAGTTTATGTGGAACAACTACCTGGGTTTGAAGACCTAAGGAAACCAGACTCAGTATTCAAACTCAAAAAGGCCTTATATGGCTTAAAACAAGCACCTCGAGCTTAGTACGACAGACTGAGTAAGTTTTTAATTCAAAATGGTTTTGTTAAAGGTAAAGTAGACACTACTCTTTTTATTAAAAGAGAAAGCAAAAGTTTTCTACTTGTTCAAATATATGTTGATGATATTATCTTTGGATCCTCTAATGAAAGTTTATGCAAGAAATTCTCTAAGA
Source organism: Eucalyptus decipiens (assembly GCA_014182575.1). Classification (NCBI taxonomy): domain Eukaryota; kingdom Viridiplantae; phylum Streptophyta; class Magnoliopsida; order Myrtales; family Myrtaceae; genus Eucalyptus; species Eucalyptus decipiens. Next base: position 35,763,752 of record CM024613.1, read on the forward strand.
CTATGTAGGATGAATTTGAAATGAGCATGATGGGTGAGTTAACCTTCTTTCTCGGGCTTCAAGTAAAACAACTGAAGGAAGGAACTTTTATTCATCAAGAAAAATATGCAAATGATCTTGTCAAAAAGTTTGGACTGGACAATTGCAAAAAGACTAATATACCAATGTCAAGTTCCTTGAAGATAGACAAAGATGAAGGAGGAAAGAAAGTCGACCAAAAGTTATACAGGAGTATCATCGGTTCACTTCTTTATCTTACTGCTTCTAGACCTGACATTTTGTTTAGTGTTTGCATTTGTGCCAGATTTCAAGCAGACCCTAAAGAATCTCATTTAAAAGCTGCAAAGCGTATTATCAAATATATCTCATCAACTTCAAGCTTTGGTCTCTGGTATCCAAAAAAGGGAGACTTTACTCTTCTTGGATACTCAGACGCAGACCTTGCCGGATGTAGAGTTGATAGAAAGAGCACCTCGGTACCTGTCAACTACTTGGAGGCAGGATAGTGTCTTGGTTCTCAAGGAAGCAGAGTACAGTAGCTCTCTCTACAACAGAAGCAGAGTATGTAGCTCTCGGAAGTTATTGTTCACAAATTTTGTGGATAAAACAACAGCTAAGAGACTTTGGAATTGAAGATTCATGCACGGAGATTAATTGCGACAATACCAGTGCAATCAATCTTATCAAAAATCCAATTCTTCACTCAAGAGCAAAGCATATAGAGATTCGACATCACTTCATTAGAGATTATGTTCAAAATGGAGAAGTTTCAATCCAATTTGTTGATTCAAAGAATCAACTAGCGGATATATTCGCAAAGCCTTTGGAGAAAAATCAATTTGAAATCATCCGTTCCAGACTCAACGTTTTGAGTTATGAGGAAATCAAAGTCTAGAGACACTTAGACTCAGATATACAAGACCTTGACTGTAAGTTGTTCTCTCTCTCTCTCTCGAATCTCATCTTGAAAAGGTACGATCGCCAATTGTGTTGGATTATTGCTATATTTAATTAAGATGACTATTGCATTGTTTCCTTTTGAAAAAGGAGTTATTTTTGAAATGACTATTTTTCGAAAAAAGGCAATTATTTTTTGAAAATGCATCTTTTATTTTCCTTTACGACATTTTGTATTCCACCCTTTTGACTAAGTTATATACAGTCGGTTTCTCTTCGTTTTTAACTTCAAAACCCTAAAAAGCATGTTTTTTTTTTTTTTTTTTTTTTGGTAAAGGTAAGAATTCTACCATTCATGTTTTCTTCTCTTGTTTAATCTTCGAAAAAGTTGTCATCTTTCTTGGGAAAGTCAAGCAAGGAATCTTTCAAAGAGTGAGAAAGATGTCATCTTCAAGAAAGTCTTCTAGGATCGCAAGTAGGGGACCACGGCGAATGAGTGAGGGGCCTACGCACTTCGATCTCACCGAGGAAGAAGTGTCTCCAAATCAGCAGCAGAGCCCACAACATTCTCAGCAGTGTCATTCTCCTCCATCTAGTCCCTCAGGTGTTGATCATCAACAAGAGGAAGAAATCATTGAGGATACAGATCCTGTAAGAGTTCAAAAGCCCGCTTTTATTTATAAGCTATATCATGCTTTAAAAGGGACTGGTACTCCATTGAATTATGTCGATGATTTTCTTAAGGACAAAGGATATGGAAATGAATATATCTTTTTGCGAAAAATGGAAAGTTTGGGAATTGCTCGTAAAGGGGTGGTAGAAGAAACCCTTGCGAATATCCCAAGTGATCCTCGTGATTGGGGAGTTAATCCGATAGATGGGAATGATGATGACAAATTGTACAGCCAATTTCAACCGAGAATGGGTGTTGTGGTGAAAAATCGAGGAAAAATGGGAGAGTTGTTCAGATCGAAGGAACAGAAGGATCTATACTCAAAATTGCTGAAGCGTGGGGTGATAAACCCTAGAAGTGTGGATTTTGATTTTCTGGATGCTGTGAATGTGAACTTGAGGGAAAAGTTCGGTTATCTTCAACTTGAAAAGTTCTGTTCTAACACCACATAAGCTTATGCTGAATTAACTGCTTATTTATATTCGAATCTTAGTTTTCTGGATGCGAATAGATTCTCTTTCAGTGTCAAATATCAAGACTTTATAGTGGATATGGATATGCTGGCAGATGTGTTAGGGGTTGAGAGAGGAAGATATCAACCGATCAAAGTTTCCATTGCTCGTGCTACATTGGAACTTGTTAAGGACAGGAGAACAGAGGAAAAGATTTCCTACTTAAGGATGAGTGCGTTCAACATTTTGCTTCACAAGATTGTGATCAATTGCCTTAGACCGAAATCAACTTCCAAGACTGATGTTTCAAGTTCGAGGCAAAGCTGATGTATGCCATCATCTTTGGGAAAAGGTTTTCTCTTCCTCACCCGTTATGTTCCATATGTATAGAGCAGTGATGAAGGACAGAGGTCAACTTCCTTATCTAGGTCTTGTGACGAAGTTATTCAGACATCTGAATATTCAGCCTCCGCAAATTTTTTGTGCTCGATTGTGTGATCATATGGTGGTAGGACTGAAAATGGTGACCAAAATGTGTCTGAAGGAACTAAGCAAGGCGTTGGAGAAATTCAAGGAGAAGACTCCAGTCAAAACTCATCAAAGTTCTTTTGTAGCAAAAAGAAAAGGGAAGGAGCCCATGGTTGCTCCATCCAAGAAAAGAAGAGCTCTCATCGTTGAAGATGAAGATGATGAGGAAAACATCACTATTTCTGCAATGGCTTTGAAGAATCTGAGTCGTTCTGTTCCAGAGAAAGAATCAGAACAGAGGACGAAAGAAGCAGAAGAGAAAGAAGGAGAGGAGAAGGAAGAAGAAGAAAGAGATGCTGAGAAGGAAAGAGTTGAGAAAGAAGAAGAAGAGAAAAGAGATCAAGAAGAAGGAGAATCTAAGGGACACTCTACTCCACCTAAAGGCATGAAAACAGGGGGAGATCAAGAGAAAAGAGAAAAGTCCTCATATCCTGCTACAAGTGAGGGAGTCAGTTGCTCTCCAGCAGATCCAGAGGACATTTATGCCTCTCAATTTCCTGAGGAAGGTCATGATGTTTCATCGCCAAATTTGCGTGATTATGCTGATCTACCATCGTCTACATTTACTCCATCAGATCGTGCCGAAGCAAGTACTCAGACTGATAATGCAACAGATTTTCGCAGAATTATGGATATTCTCTTGGAGATGCAAGGTCAAATTTATGCTCTGGGATGCGAGGTTCAAAACTTGCAGAATGCAGGTCAAGTTTCTTCGGGTTCATTGAATGATCAGATCCAAGCCCTCTCTGTTTAGATTCAGGCCAATGCCAAGGGTGAGGATGTTGCACAATTGAAGGAAGACTTGAAAAGTCTGGAAGGCATCGTTCAGTCTATGGGAGATTTCCAGCTTGTTCGCGTTCCCAAGCAATCTTAACTTTATTCCATTTTCATCTCAACCTTTTTAATGCTGACAAAAATGGGGAGAGATGCAAGATTTGAAACTTTGACTTTTAATCGTTTGGATTGTTGGACTGTTTTGATGTTTAACTCTGTTTGACTTTATTTTTATGTCTGGATGGAAACTGAACCTGACTTGGACTTGACTGCTTATATTAACTACTATTGATATCTTATGAATGGCTTTATTGCATGCTAGACTAACCTATTTTCTGTGGTTGCAGATTCTAGTGTTATTCATTTAGCCATTTATCTCTATAGGATATGCATATGTGTTTGAGAAATGTTTTGCAGGTCAAAGTTATCCAAATCTGCATGAAAGTTTTGTCACTATCAAAAAGGGGGAGATTGTTGGAGAAATCTTCTTGAAGTGTTTTGAAGCTGACAAAACGTTTCCATCAGTCTAGTCTGAAGGTTTGCAGACTCTGCTATTTAAAATCTGAAGACCTCCGGACAGTTAGACTCAAGACTCAAAGTCTATCCTCATTGACAGTCTCTAATCCGTTGAAGAAATGTTATCTAGAACTAGATGTTTCATTAAGGATATGACTTTATCGACTGGAGAAGATCTCTTGGCTGGATATGACATAACGGAATCCTTTGATTGATCGAGATTGATTCGAAGATTAAAGATCCGATGATTGGCAAAATATTCTTGGAAGGTTCTACTTATGGAAACCGAGGTCCTGATTGTATGGGCAAACATGATTGATGGGCTATCGACATGTTCCTTTAATAGCTCGAATGATCTTCCTAATTGATTCCGTCCAACGAGTAGATTGGAGGAATTCCTTTGGTAAGTGCTAACGGGTATGATGGCATGAAGGAGTATATAAGGAAGACGTTCTAAGTTGTTTGGGGTGTGCGCGATAGAAGAATTCCAAAGTCTGAAGCGCCTTGTTGTTTTAGTCAATTCCTTTGAGTGATATTTTGCACGCAAAAGAGAGTCTATATTTGTGAGAAACCTTGAGGAAGTGTGGTAGAACATCTACACTGTGGAATCAAGGAAAAGCTGTGCTTTAACTTCTCTTTTGTTCATAGTGAAATCCAGCCGGTGGGCTGTCAGTGCGGAAGAGTGGACGTAGGCTTGGAATAAGCCGAACCACTATAAATCTTGTGTTCAATTTTCTCTTCCCTACTCTTTACTTTACTTTGATTGTACTTCATTTTGTTAATCAAAAGAGAACTCCCTTTCTATCGTTTGCCTAGAATCGCTTCCGTATCTCGAGAAATTATTTGTGCACCTATTCACCCCCCCTCTAGGTGCTTATACTAGCTATCTCACTCTTCTCCCCTGTTTCTCTCGACTGCAGATTAGGTTTGTCCCTCGTACGGCCAACTCGGTCGCGGATTGGGCTGCGAAGGCCCAGTTGGGCGGGTATTTACCTTTGTCTTGGCTCGCCTATCCCCCTCCTATCTTATTAGATCTACTTATTTCGGATGTAATGGACGCTGGTTGTAATGTTTCTATAAATTAATTGTAGTTTCCGTTCAAAAAAAAAAAAAAAAAAAAAGGAAAAATTTTAGCAGGCATCATCTGCCCAATCTATATTCACTAAGAAAGTCCTATTAGTCAGTTATTTTATTTATCTTGCGGCATATCTAAAAATAGGATTGCGTTGACTAGTATGTTTGGTTGTTTTAAAAATTAAAAAAGAAAAATTATAATGCAGTTACCATCGTCTTGCAACGAAGAAGACAAAACAAACTTGGAGCAAAACAATGTCGAAAATGATCTAATTATGTAGCTGCACTTAAAATATAGGGGAAATTATGAGTGAGTACTTTTGGAAAACATTAGTTAAATAAGTACTATCAGGGCCCTTCCGAAGTAGTCCGAAGATATGGGGTTAGAGGCAATGTTAAAGGTGGACTAACAGTTGTTGATTAGCATGAGTTTTTCCAAATCATTATCTTGCGCAGCATTGGTATTTTCAATTTAATTGTATTAACCTTCAACAATTCTATGTGAATGATTCGCCATTAGCTTGTTGGACTCAAACTAGAAACCAATTGAAATATGAGAGAATAGCCCGCTTCCTAATCAATTAGAGAATCTAAATATGTGGACTTGATTACATTAGTTATTTCAACTATTGCCCTTCCGATACCCTAAATTGATTGGTTTGTTATCTAAGTGTTGATGCGGGTTTTATCCAATTATAATTTACTCAGGTTCTTTGTCCATTAAGTGACCATGCCATGGTCCTGTGTGATCATTGGGGTCCTAATATTTACCCTAACCATTTCACTGAACTAGAAAAAGGTACAATCAAGAACCTGAAGGAAATTAAGAGCCCAAAAAGATTATTGACGGAATAAGATGTTACAGTGCCATAGTTTACTTGAAAAGAAGAAGGGGCTAGTTAAAGATCACGAGTATTCTCCAAGCTCGTATAATTTTTTTTCACTTTGGCAAAATAAAAGTTGTCAAGTTGCCGTCATGTTCATTTTTTTTTTTTAATTCAAGTATGATAAAAAAATCAATGATTAGTGGTATGTGATATTTAAATGTACTTTGTTCATTCTATATGTATTAATGATATCATGTTCTTAGAAGAGCATGATTTATGAACCGCCATTAGTAGAATACGATTTACGAACCGCCTTCAAGTATAAAAACAGAATAACTAATGAAAATTCCTTGAGAACCGTTGAGTAAGAAACTTCAACTTACCAAAAACATCATTACATAGTGTCTCCAGGTGTCATATTTTGTCTGGGTTTTGAGTACAAATTGATTCCATAAGCAAAGTCATTAACACCGGTGAATAAAGCGGGAAAAAGAGAGTTTGAATCCTATTACGATTTGCCCCACATTTATTCTGTCTTCTTCTTTGAGGATGAATCCGATGGTGATTTAGTCCCTTATGATGCATCACTAATCTTCTAGTGTGATTTAATAAAACAAGAACATTTGTCAAGTTTCGGATAAAATCATGTGGAATTACTTTTTTCTTCTCAAACAATGAGGAAATCCATTTTAACTAGGGAAAGCGTTAGTCAAAATAGGATTGTTTGTATTTAATGGAAGCAAAACCAATGCTATGCTCCTATATCTATACAGACAAATTTATCCCTGAACAGCTAATTTGACCATGGTTAGAATAGGTTTGACTTTCGCCATCTCAATAGTGGATATGCCACCAAGGCATCCAGTTGGTTCGAGATTCCCACGATTCCCTCTCTGTGTCTCTTTCCCCTGCAGAATACTCGCTTTTTGTCTTGTTAAGAAAGTGATGCTAGATTTGCCGAAGTTTTAAATGCAAAGGTCGGCAATATCAAGAAGTGGAATATGTGCATGGCCATGTGTGATCTGACAGGGGCGTGTAATGAAAGACTGGACGCAAGGCGGTGGGAGTAGTTACACGGAAAATTGAGCCGAATTTCAATTAATTATGAGTAACTTACCCAGCACGTACAGGAAGGCCACGGGATTGAACCGGGACACGCACGCTTCGACCAAGACTCAAACTTTTCATTTCCTTCGCATTTCACTTCCGCGTAATTTTTAGTTCCTATCATAAATTTTCATTTCGATGTACTGCGATTCCAGATTATTGCAGTTCCAGTCAATTAACATATCCTTACACCTAGTTCGATGGAGGATTCACGTTCCATCCAAGCCCCATTTGATCGGTTTGTGCTTGAGTATGAAACAATGGAATGATCTTCATTGCTTTTCATTCGCTCGAAGTCGGATCACCTTGGTGCCTCATTGATTCATCGTCAAAACCTCTTTTGGCATACCACCCAAACGGATTGTTTTTCTCCAACAGAGAAACAAATTTTCATACACAACATTAAAGATAATTAGAGGATTCTTCATATTTTCCTTGATTTGGCATGTCTTTGATTTATGTATATATATATTTTTTTTGTCATAGTAATAGTTCATTCATTTCTATAGAAATACAAGAGAAAAACATCGCCGTCCAATTGAAAGCCAAGGTAAACTTCAGACAACTTCAAAACAAAAGCAGCTCTTGATAACTGAAGGAGTCATCCAAACGAGGTTAAGAGTCACATTCAAAGAGCAGATTTATGATTTCTTCAAACTAAAATCGGTGGCCAATTACCAAATTTGTCTTCAGTGATGAGCATATACCGAGATCCCCATTTATTGTGACAGTTTTACCTTTCGGTGGTGCATGCCTAAATTTATTGTTCCCAACATCATCGCCGTTTAGAGAAACAACATTGAATGAGGAAAGATTTGACATTTGTGAGAGCTAAATATTTACGGAACTCCTCTAATTTTCTTTGAAATTGCACTTGTATACTAATGAAATTTGAGAAAAGCGAAACCCCAAAATCATAAACGCAAAAATCCCAAAATTTAGATTAGATTGGGATAGAAACCTCTCGAAATGGGGGAAAAGCTCCTAATCTAGACTAAATCAAAAGAGAAAAACTCCACAAATGAGAAAAAAAGCAAGAAAAAAGAATAGAGAACCAACTTAACCCAAGAAAAGGGAAAAAGGGAGGGGTAGGAGAGATCTAGCTCAAACCCTCCCCATGGAGATTGAAACAAAAAGCTGTGTAAAAGTTAAAGTGAAAAGAGAAAACCCTAGAGTTCCATAATGAAGGAACTAGAGCATTTTAATTTTTTGATTTATGATAATTGATTATCATTAATATTTCAATATATCTTGATAAAAATAATTAGGGGATTGTCCTTATGTCCTTGAGTATCTCTAACATACAAATATAGAGATTGTGAGATTCCATTGATTTTGACTTGTTCAATGTATGATCTACTTATTTGAATACTCGTTAGTAAATACAATGAATTAGCCTATGGAGTCTTCTTTATATGAATATGAAAAGATCATCATTCTCCATAATGCATCCATAGGCGCACATTACTTGATGTATTTGGACCGGGGAATTTGCTTATCCTATTCATCGGGGTTCGTTGAGTCAAAAGATTTGACTAACCCCTCACTCTGAAAAATGAAACTAAATGATTACTAACGTTATATAATGTAAAAAACTCTATAGTTTACTTGAAAAGAGAAAAAATATGGTAGGTAATGATCACCGAGAAATCTCCAAGCTCGTATAATTTTCTTCCTTTCCTGGTCCCTCGCAAAATAGACATTGTCAAGTCACCTCCATGTTACCTCCATGTTAGTTCAAAAAAAAAAAAAAAAAAAGTCACCTCCATGTTCATATTTTTTTAATGCCTGAAGAGCAAAAGATCCGCGACTAGCGGAATGTGATAATTAATTGTACATAATTTAGTCAATATATAATAATCGTATCATGTTGTTAGTAGAGTACGATTTACGAACCGCCGTCAAGTGTTTTTTTTTTTTAAATAACTAATGCAACTTCCTCGAGGAAAGTTGACTAAGAAACGTCAACTTACCAAACTTACCAAAAACCATTACAGAGTGTCTCCAAGTGTCAGATTTTGCCTTGGTTAAGGCTCGGTGAATAAAGTGACAAAAAAAAAAGTTTGAGTGATTAGATATAATTTCCTTATCTTTGATTCTTTATTTTGGGACATGTTATGCACAACAACTCTCTGGCGAGTAGCTCAAGTGTGTTTGTTTTAATTTTTGAGAGATTATCTAAGTGAGAAATTGGGAGATTAATGCTATATCTATGGTATAAGGTTTCAAGGAAACACTCCCAGTGATGGTGTAGTTTAGTTACTCTATGATGCCATAGGGGATGGCGGGTCTGCACCCTATGACACCAAGGCAATTGGATGGAGACAGCAATTTCCTAGTTTAATTTAGGTCATATCTAGATTTATGCAGTTTCCTATTTTAGTTTCCAAAAAAGATCTAAGAAATATTGCATTATATCTCATCTAAAATTAATTAGTTTCATAAATTCCATTTACATGTTACTCAGTAGTCATATGCTCTAGGGTCATGTCATAATTGCATCTCATGCATTGCATACAGTTTAATTTCTATAAAAGAAAACACACAAATAAAAAGTAATCTCACATAGTTGAATAATTGGATTAATTCATGATTAACCATATTTCATGTCATTAGAATGTCATATAGGTTGCATTCAATCCAATTTAATTAACAGAGCACACATGTCACTTGGATTTCATTTTAGTTCTCAAATGCATGTTAATTTAGGACATATAAATCAAATCGCATGTCATGTTAGATTAGTTCATAATTCTTTGTTCATCATTAAGATTTGTTTACATCTAAGGTGCATTTGTTTGATTAAGAATGAATGATTTGGAAAACATTTCTCTAAAATTATCCTTATATCCTTACAAAAATGGATAAACAAATTTTTTTATTGTCCATGAAAATGTTTAGACATAAATTGTTTTCATTAATGAAAACATTTTTATGGACTAATTATTTCAAAAGATGCAAGTAATCATTTTTAGGAAATTATTTTTCCAAATTATTCATTTTTTGCAAAACAAATGAACCAGATTGGATTACCACCGCATGCGGTGGCCTAGTTGAATAAGTGTTCCCATGATCCTTTGCGAGAGGAGAGGAGTTCGAATCCCACTAGCCACACGGGATCTTAAGTGCGATGTCAGGGTGGTGGGTCCTCCGCTAGCGTCGCCCCAGGGTTTACCCCCCGTTACCTCGGGCCTGTCGGGCTGTTCGTGTTGGTACGGTACGCGGGTTCCCTGGATCATCAAAAAAAAAAAAAAAAGAGCCAGATTGGATTTAAATTCATGTCACTGTCAATAGTTTTTAAATTAAAATTCATGTAGATATTGTGATGGCTAACAATATCACCGAGAGGGGCATGAATTGGTGATTTTAAGAAGTCTGATGTAAGCAGAATAACTTAATGTAAAAAGAATTAAGTTAATATAAGCAAGAACATGTGATTATACCAAGTGTAGAGCACTTCTATTAGATAATAATAGATAAGAGCATAGACTTATAAAATGTTTTACGCAGAGTTTTATAGTGGTTTGGCTTGATGTAAGTTTACATCCATTCATCAAGACTAGTAGCCTACTGGTTGGATTTCATTAGCAATCTTAGGAATTACAATAGTTTGTGCCGCTTATACTCAAGCACTTCTTCCCGAAGGAGGTTCTGCTTATACCCAAATAGATAGATCTCACTATCACACACCTAAGCAAAGACTTATAGAATGATGTACACAGAGTTTTATAGTGGTTTAGCTTGATGTAAGTTTACATCAATTCATCGAAACTAGTAGTCCACTGGTTGGATTTCATCAGCAATCTTAGGAATTACAATAGTTTGTGCCGCTTATACTCAAAGCACTTCTTCCTGAAGGAGGTCATGCTTATACCCAAATAGATAGATCTCACTATCACACACCTAAGCACAAACTATAATACCAACACACTTCTCAACTAGATTACACTTTCAGTACAATCAATGAAAATATTCTTTCTATTGGTTCTCTTTTTCATGACATGTTTAAATTGCGAAACGTCCATCAAGTATTGACTTAAGCCAATGATATTTATTTGTACAATCATAGTCTCAATTAAAAGGGCGAAGATTATTTGGCAGTAACATGAACCAATTGCCGAAAAAGAAGTATTTTTTAAAGGCACAAAACCCATCTTTCTCACTTACCCGACCATGGAAGAAAAAATTCCAAAGAAATCAACTTGGCTAGCTATCATATCAAAAGATCAATTTAAATCTTCCACAAAGTAAAACAAACATCCTTTATGCAGACCGGCGTCTCCAACAAAGGATCACACATCCCCACAAAGCATACAAAGCGAAATAGAAATGAAACATGTCATTAAGTAGAAATCAACTGCACAAGAGTCATGAAATCAGCTTGAACACTTCCTCCAGGTCCGGAAGCATCCACCAATCTTTCTCTAAGCTCACCAGCCTTCTTCCTCATCTCCTTCCCGTCCTCACTTCTCAACACCACGTCCAATGCCTTCACCATCCCACTCTTTGTAATGGTCCCTCCCTCCACTCTCACTCCAATTTTCCACCATTCCTTCATCAACCTTCCGTTCATCACGTTGTCCGTCCAAAACGGCCTGCATATCATCGGCACGCCCCCCGCCACGCTCTCAAACACCGAGTTGTACCCGCAGTGTGTCACATGCACCCCGCACGCTGGGTGGCTCAACACCCGGCTCTGCGGGGCCCACGGCACTATCTTCCCACGCTGCCCCGTCCTCTCCAAGAACCCTTCGGGCAAGTGGACCATCATGTGCTCCTGGATAGACCATAGGAATGGGGTCCCGGTGGATTCGAGGGCCTCGGCAAGAGCGGATAGCTCAGTAGGTGACAGTACAGCTACCGTCCCAAAGCACACATATGCCACGGTCCGATGGTCTTTGGTGTCTAGCCACGTTAAGCAACCGGTAGGGTCTGAGTCTGAGCTTGTTATCACCGGTAGCGGTGAGAAAGACACCGTGGGGCACCCTACATGGAGGAGCATCTTGAACTTGGACTTGAGGTCTGCTATTAGAGGTGCCGGGATCGCTTCCACGTAGGAGTTCATGATGACGGCCGTGGCACATTGCAGCATGCGCACCAACCGGTGGACAAAGTTTGACACTGGCGAAGTAGTCGGGTCTTGTAGAATATTGTCTGGGATATCTGAAATGCGAAACAATGATAACGCTGGAACCATTTCCAGGGCCTCATCGTCGGCCTCTGCCACCGCCATGCCAGCGCGGGAGTTTCTAAGGCACAGCTGACGAAGGACCTCGGTGTGGATGTAAGCGGACAGAAAGCACGGAGACGGGATCCAGAACGTCACCCACGGAACGTGCATCTGCTCGGCCATTTCGCCTGCGGGAAGTAAGAAAGCATCACTAAATAGACAACTCACCTTCTTCTTTGCATCTCGCTCTGCGGCATCGATGGCAGCTCGGAAACTCTTTGGAGCTTGTTTTTGGAACATATTCATTTGCTCTATCAGTTCATTAGTCGTTGCTCCGTGATGACCAGCTGGCACTTCATTGTTGATGTCATAGACCACGAAGTTGGGCGGCAGCTCAGCTCTCGATGAAGGGGGGAAGAGATCGCGGTTGGACATGGCCGTGCTTAAGAAAGAGAAATGGACGTTCGTGACAGTTTCCGCTAACTTACGGATGAGGTTGGCGAGAGGCAGAGGGTGACAAGTGAATGGAAACACAAGGACGGCGACGTGCTTTTCTGAGGACATTTTGAACCCGATCCAATCAAAATCTTCAAGACCACGAATATATAGAGAAAATATTAGATACCTTAAGGCTGTGTTTGACAGTCGAGATAAAATTCGGGATATGATACGATTTATTATATTCTACGTTTGGCAGTCCTTCATGACATGATAAAGTCGGATATAATGGGGATAGAAGCGAGGATAAAATTATCCATGGGAGAGGTGGGACAAAAGTGGATGGGATTTTTAATGTTCATAATAGGAAAGTTATTTTTCTTGAATAACAAACTTATTAAATTAAAAAAAATTGAAATTATATTTCAATATAAATAATATTTGAACTATAATTTAAGAGATTAAACATAAAAAATAGAAATTTATTTTTAATTAATATTATTTTAATTTATATATTCAACTTTAGTTATATCTTATAATAAACATTTAATCTATAAATTCAATATTTATATTTATTTTATATTTTAGGTATTTTTGTATTTTAGGTATGTTAGTACGATTTACTATTTGATAAAATTTTATTAAAGAATGATGAAAGGGGAAAAAATAATAAAGAAATGTTATAAAAAGAGGAAAAATAAAATAAAATAAAATAAAATAAATGATATGACATTTATATAAATATAAATATATATTTATATATATGATGTGAATATATCCAACCTTAATATTGTGCTTCACCAAATAATGAGCAAGATATCAAAAAATCTCAAGATTTCATATTCTATCCTATCAAATTTTATCCTGATTAGAAATTCGGACGACCAAATATAACCTAAGAGTGCCACGCAATTTTTTCTTTGAACCATTTGGAGCATGGCACCAGTTCGTGTTAGGTTCACACGTTGTCCCACTCTCTCTTCCATAGTCCTTGGCCCACCTCTCTGCAAACGCTTTGACGATCTCTCTCCTTTACTCTCCTCTGCAGACCGTCTCTCTCCTATCTTTCCTCTCTATCTCTCTCCCTATTCTCTGTTTTGTTGCGGAGAGAACAAAATTGCGAAGAACAAAATTGCAAACCGTCTCTCTCCTCTCTATCTATGGGGCTTGGGAAGGTGATGGCGGGAGGTGACGGCGTCGGTGGCGTTGACATTCAGGAGTAGGAGGCGCTTTGTGGAGGAAAGAGAGAAAGAGCGGGTAGAGCGACCTTTGAGAGGGAGGCCAAAACATGAGCAAGGGTTCATCGGCATCGGGGTTGGCCCGTGAGGACGCTTCGTAGAGGAAAGAGGGAGAGAGTAGAGTGGAGGTCACGAGAGAGAGGCGAAGGGGCATCGGTGTAAGCGTCAGCATCAAGTGCATAAGCGAAGGCGAAGGCAGAGGCAGAGGTGTTAGTGTCTGAGTCGAGGGCAATGGAGGCAACCGGTGGATGGGGCATTGGCGTCGAGGGCGACAGAGGAGCGGAGGGGCGTCAATGTCACGATTTGTTGGAAGAGAGGCGCAACTTTGAGGACGAAAGAGAGAGAGAAAGCGGACTAGAGGTCATGAGAGGGAGGCAGAGGGGTGTCAGCATCAAAGTCGGGTTCAAGAGAGGAGGCGGAGGTTGCGTTGGCGTTGGTGTTGGAGTCGAGGGTGAAGGAGGCATCCAGTGGAGGTGGAGGTGGAGGGCCGTCGACGTCTCGTTTCGTTGGAAGAGAAGCATGACTTCAGGGAGGGGGGAGAGAGAGAGGGCAGAGCGGACATCACGAGAGGGAGGTGGAGGAGCATCGGCGGCGTTGGTGTCAGGGTGGGGGGCAATGAAAGCAACCAGCGGAGGTGGAGGGGCTCAACCTTTATGGTTTCCTCTGAACTCTTTGCAATTTTGTTCTCCCCGCATTGGAATAAAGAACGGGGAGAGAGATAGAGAGGAGAGAGACGGTCTACAGTGGAGAGCAGAGAAGAGAGAGTGTCAAAGCGTTTGCAGAAAGGTGGGCCAGGGACAATGGAAGAGAGAGTGGGACGACATGGACCTGACACGAACAAGTATCATGCTCTGAATGGTTCAGAGCAAAAATTATGTGGCACACTTAGGGTACCTAATATTTTCTCTGAATGTATATGAAAAAGAATAGTCAAAAACAGTTTGAGCTCAAGTTGGACAACCGTTTTAATCAAAATACTTCCACAAAAACTACTTAGTAAAAATGCATTCAGCAACTAATAATATTTAACAAATTTCGAGCACAAAAGTCATTTCCACAAACTTCTCTTTTCCGTGTTTTTCTTCCGGATTTTTTCTCCGCCTCCTTTCAATCAATGTTTTCTCTCTTCTTCGGTCCCGCTTCCCTCTTCTTATATATTTGGCCGTGATCGTCAATTTTTTTCTAGGACTTCTTTTAAGTCCCAACGCTGCCATAAAAAGACCAGAGACACCATTCCTTTACTGTGAAATTACAAATTTAGCCACTTCAACAAAACTATGTTTGACGTTCGTAAATTTATTAAAATGCTGTTAACATTCTAAGGACACTTGAGAAATTTGACAGATATTTCTATCTTACTATTTAATTTAACATTTGCAAATTTACTATAGTGCGAGAAATTTATTAGCCATACTTGTAAAATTTAGAGGTTGGTTCACTATTGATTAATTTTTACTTTGGTAAATCCATTAAATTGTTGGCAACTTACGGATCACACTTATAAAAATTAAAAAATTATTAATTTATACAAAATCAATAATTTTATTACAGGGTTGATGACTTGCTAATTAATTACCTGAAAAGTAAATTACTAGTCACATTTTCTTTAAATAAATATGGTTAATATCCTCAAAAAATTCAAACTGGTATACATAGACATATTTACCAAAAACTAATTTTTTGAACATGAAAAATCACAAATTAGTACACATATAACAAATTTACCCTAATTGATCATAAAAATTTTGAAACTAGTATGCTTGTGATAAATTTACCTTAAACTAATTTATTCAACCATATAAAACTCTAAAGTTGTATATTTGTAACAAATATATCATCCGTTAAATTGGATTAATATCATAAAAATTAAAAAATTTATATAATTATGAAAAATAGAAAGTAAAATATCAAATAGGTACATCAATCAACTGTCATGTGTCATTTAATTTAGTAATTTAATAGTAAAATTTGACAGAAACTAACATAGGGTGAATTTATCACAATTATATCAATTTGAGATAAATTTGTCAAAAATGTACCGATTTAGGATTTTTAGTGATTAAAAAATTAATTTGAAGTAAGTTTATCGTGGATCTATCCGTTTGAAATCTTTTAGGACATTAATCCAAATAAAGAAAAATACTTGAAATGGGCCGTAGAATTTTACGTAGTTCTTATAGGAACAGGAACAGCACAGCCGCACCACCAAGACCAACCAATCATTGTCCCGTCGACCCAAAAAAGAAATGATAGTAAATAATAAAGAAATGAACGAACAGTGACAGGAACGGCACGAACAGCACGACGGCGCCACCAAGACCAACCAATAATTGTCCGGCCCACCCAAAAAGGAAATGATAGTAAATAATAAAGAAATGAACGAACAGTGACAGGCACGGCATGAACAGTACGACCGAGACCAACCAATCATTGTCCCGCCCACCCAAAAAAGAAATGAGAGTAAATAATAAAGAAATGAACGAACAGTCATTAATAATTTTAATTACAGAAAAAAGGAAGCATTATTACGTCCGCCAACAGCACCAATTTTTCTCGTCCAATAAATGAAGCGTTCTAAGTGTCGAAATTGCGAGTTAGATTCTTTCTTTTCTTATTTAACAATTTCATTTGCAAATAATTACTATAATCCTAGCAAAACCAAGGGACTGATCAAGTGATAAGTGTGTTTATCTTCCTCATTTAAAATTTATAGTTGATACACTGCAGTTGCATATCTTTCTAGGGCCAATAGTAGGAGCACAAATATGTGCATCTTCCACCTTTATTCAATATGTATGTTTAAATATATAAATATTATAGTACAATTTCATTTAATAGTTTAAATTTTTTAATAATTGATAGTGATTTCATAAAATCTCACATGATAACAGAGTAAGAGGTTCTCAATTCAAAATAGAAGCCACACTATTTTTCAATTGAATCAATTCATTAAGGTGATTCTTTTAACAAATGGCATTTGTGAAACTTCATAGCCAAATATACAAAATATAATAAAGAAAAATAATTGATTAATTAAAGAAGAGGCTGAATTTGACTCTACTTATTGTACTTTTAATAGTGGTGTTCTTGATTCTTATTGACCTTTTGTATTGATTGACATTATGTTGCAAATGTTTGCATTTTGGGTTCCGTAGAAGTGACTTAAATTTTGTTGTTACAGGAAATTTAGTTTGGGATATACATAGCACAACGTACCAATTTGAGATTTTTTGTGACATAAAAAATAATTTAGGGTAAATATGGTATAAACGTATTAGTTTGAAATTTTTGATAATATTAACTCATTAATAAATGATGTGATAGATTCTTATAAGCACGTTGAACATGACGTATTGGAACGTATCAATGAGATAGTCTATGCATTTTTTATGTTGTTCAATCTTTTTAAATTCCGAAGGAATCATGTGAGATCAGGATTGAGAAAAGTCAAACTTTCAATTTGTTTTTCCTGTCCAAAAAGTCAAATTAATAATCATGTAATAAAAAATCTCAGATAAGTACATTCATACTTGATTTCTCCAAACTAATTTTTACTCAAAAAAACCAAAACTAGTAACATATATTGAAAACTAATTTTATGTCACAAAAATCCCAAATAATCAAATTCATATATTGAGAAATTTGTTAAAATCCTTATGAGCTACTGCTAAAATATATAATCTTTATGATGCAAAAGTTAGATTCGGGTGAACGTGAATGGGTAATATCAATTTGAGATTTTATTTTTTTTATTTTTTTATTTTTTTTTTATTTTTTGTGATAGGAAAATTAGCTTGGGGTATATATGGCATAGTGTACCGGTTTGAAATTTTTTGTGACATAACAAATAATTTAGGGTAAATATGGTATAAATGTATTAGTTTGGAATTTTTGATAATATTAACTCATTAATAAATTATGCGATAGACTCTTATAAGCATGCTGCACATGACGTATTGGAACGTATCAATCAGACAATGTATCAATTTTTTACAATCTTTTTAAATTCCGAAGGAATCATGTGAGATCAAGAATGAGAAAAGTCAAACTTTCAATTTGTTTTTCCTGTCCGACTTTAACTGCCTACTAAATTGCCTATGTTCCTATCATCCACGTCTCCTTGATGAGACACCGTGACTTGGGACGTATGATTGTGGCGAACAGATTGAAGTAGTTGTGGGGAAAAGAAGCTGGGAGACAATCACATGGCCCGGTCTAGATGCAAGAACATATGTCTTAGATATAAAGGAACCCCGTCTTATTAAGATTAATCTCGAGCGCATAAAATGCCCCACGGG
Organism: Eucalyptus decipiens; assembly: GCA_014182575.1. Taxonomy (NCBI): domain Eukaryota; kingdom Viridiplantae; phylum Streptophyta; class Magnoliopsida; order Myrtales; family Myrtaceae; genus Eucalyptus; species Eucalyptus decipiens. The sequence goes on from CM024613.1 coordinate 35,781,744, forward strand.
CCATATCAATAATAATTCGTTGGTCCGGTCTGCCTGAGCTTATGCATGAAGAACCACTGGTTAGTGACCCCATATCCCGTATATTAAACAGATGTCCATGCATTGCATGAATCAAAGAGAAATAATATTTATCTTTTGAAAAATCAATCAAAATATACGTCGTTTGAAAATTCAATTAAATTCACAAAAAAATCCCCTTCTTAGAAAATTATTTGTTAACCTAAATTTATATCTACCTATCGCTTTGTGTGATTTGCATGTATAATGTAATGACTAACATCTTTTTCCTAAAAAATAATTACACTTGATCGGCACCAAGATATAGAACTCATTAATCACTGCAATCACGAATAAATTTTGCTTTGCTTATATGTTTCTTCTTGATAATATATTAAAAGAGAAGCCTCTTAAAAATTTATTGTCTATATAGTGATCGATGAACAGTTTAATCATAAGCTGATATCACTTTCGTGGTGTGAACACACAAGAATATTATTACGATAACTGATAATAATTAACTTGAGAAACTTAACAATGTCTATCGAATTTCCTAGAAAAGTGCAGTGAATAATACTCTTGCCAATCGGTTAGTCAACTTCAAAATGCCATATTTTATTGTTGGTGCTAGGTTCAACTTGACCCCGGTGATGCTGACTTATGCTATTTGTTCATTAAAATAGTTAAAATTATTTAATTATATCTCAATCATGCACCAATCAAATCTAGATGGTCAGATTTGATCGAGCTCAATGAGTCGCCCGCATGAAACCTATCATTTGTAGTGGTCTAGAATAAATTTTCCAGTAATATTGGGTAGAAACAAACCACTTCGTAGAGCATGTTCATATATACCTTAAGCCTGATGTAGTTATTGTTATAGATGAAGTCAAATATTTGTTTTTAGGGGTTTTTTTGTCTTTTCTATCAGATTTCCTTTTAGGTTAAAAGTGATACATTCATATTAGTGATGAAAAAACCCAAACCGTCGAGACGCTGAAAAAGGATATAGAGAGGCAAGAAAAAGAGAGAAGAAAAAAGTGAGTTTTTTCTTGATGAGGGTTCTCAATCTTTTTGTGCCATGATCTTGAGAAAAGATCGTCGTTATATTCCAACTTTTTCGAAGTTTAGTGGATTCGCAGAGTGCCTCTGCGCGGAGACATAGCCCAGGTTTGGGTGAACTTCGATAACAAATTTTCTGGCGTGTTCATCTGATTCTGCTCTTTTATTACTATATTCTGTTTGGTAAATTGTTTGCGTGCATTATTTTTCTGGAATCAACGTGCGATTTCGTAACAACTGGTATCAGAGCCTAGGTTGGCTAATCGAAAACATCGAGGGTTTTTTGGTGACGTTCGATTGAAAGCAAACAGGATGGCAGAGGATAAAATCAGAATCGATAAGTTCAATGGAGAGAATTTCGGATGGTGGAAACTACAAATAAAGGATTATCTTTATCAAAAAGATCTCTATGCACCACTTGAGGGTTGGAAACCCGAGATGGCGGAAGTGGATCCGACAGCAGAAGCCGGATGGAAAATTCTTGATCGAAAGGCGTTAGGTGCGATTCGTCTAGGGTTGACGAAAAAGACAGGGTACCACATCGAGAAAGCAAAAACTGCAAAAGAAGCCATGGATATTCTAACGAATATTTTTTAGAAGCCGTCCACATCAAATCAGGTATTTTTGTTGAAGAAACTGGTTAATATGAAGTTATTTGATAGAGGTTCTGTGGCAGAGCATATTAATAGTTTCACACAGGTCATGAGTCAATTGGAATCCGCAAGCATAAATTTATATATGAAGCTTCAAGCTTTATTATTTTTATGTTTTCTTTCAGAAAGCTACAATACCGTAGTGCAGAGAATTTCGAGCACCATGAAGGATGATTTAACTCTTGATGATGCTGTGAGTAGTATCATGGATGAAGAGATGCGAAGGAAAGTCTCAGGTGGAGATAATTTTTCTGCATCTACATCTTCAACGGCACTCGCGGTGGAGAACCGTGGAAGAAGTAAAAGTAGAGGAAAGTCGTGGCAGATCACAATCAAGGGGTAAGAGACAGGTTGCAAAAGATGAGTGTTGGTTTTGTCACAAAACCGGACATCGGAGGTTTCAATGTGAAGCCTACAAAAAGAAGCAGCAAGATGAGAATCAAGGTGCTAATGTAGTTAGCGATGAATCTTTGTTAGATAACTTGTGTTTGTCTACAGGGTTTGACTTGACAACAGATAAATGGTTTATTGATTCTGGCGCTTCTTTTCATTATACCTCGCAAAGAAACATATTTGATGATTATGCCAGTGGAGATTTTGGACAAGTGGTTGTGGGAAACGGCCACATGTGTCCAATTGTTGGGAAAGGAACTGTGACTGTGAATATCTCAGGTGGAGGACGTCTAGTTTTGCGTGAAACTAGGCATATTTCGGAATTAAAGAAAAATCTGATTTCAACTAGTAAACTTGACCAAGAAGGTTTGGTAATAACCTTTGGTTGCGGAGAGTGGAAGATAACCTCAGGGGTAAGAGTAATAGCAAAGGGAAAGCGTATAGGTACACTTTACCTTCTCCAAGGAGACAATATCAGTGATATGGTTGCAACTATAATGGCTACAGGTAATTTGTCTACTCTTTGGCATTATCGTTTGGGACATCTTGGTGAAAAAAGGTGTAAAGCAGTTACACTCGAGAAAATTACTTCCGGGTTTACAAAAAGTTGAGTTAGAATTTTGTGAGAGTTGCATTTATGGAAAACAAAAAGCTGTTAGTTTTCAATTGAATGGGTGACAAAAATAAATGCCAGAAGTTAGAGTTGGTTCATACTGATGTATGGGGACCTGCTCAGGAACTCTCTTATGGTGGTAAGAGATATTTTGTCACATTCATTGATGATGCAACAAGGAAGACTTGGGTATATGCTCTTAGAGAAAAGTTAGAAGTATTTGGGATGTTCAGACTGTGGAAGACCATGGTAGAAAAAGAGACAGGTTATCAGATTAAAGCTCTGAAATCTGATAATGGTGGTGAATACACAAGTAAGGAATTTGCAGAATATCTGAGTCGAGGAGGCATATACGGGCTAAAGATTGTTCCTAGAACTCCTCAAGAGAACGGTGTAGCTGAAAGAATGAACAAGACTATTCTAGAACGTGTGAGATGCATGAGACTACACACGGGTCTCCCGCTACACTTATGGGCTGTCACAGTTGATGCAGTTGTTTATCTTATCAACAGAAGTTCATCTAGTGCGTTGGATGGAGAAATACCACAAGAGCAGTGGTCAGGTAAAAAGATTAATTATTCACATCTAAAGGTGTTTGGTTGTATTACATATGCTTTGATTGACAGGGAGGATAGGAAAAAGCTTGATGCTAAGTCTCAGAAGTGCGTCTTTATTGTATACGGTGGCGACGAGTATGGCTATAGGCTTTGGGATTATGAGAATAACAAAGTCATCCGCAGTCGCAATGTGGTATTCCATGAAGAAAAGAAGTACAAGGATCGTCAGACAGAGACAGAGCATGAGAAGGTAGTACAACCAGAATATGTTGAATTAGACACAATGCCCGTGAAGATGTTTCCAGTAAATCAAAGTTCCCCTGAAAGAGAGGTTCAAGATGAGCCTATTATCAGTGAAGAGGTAGTTCAAGAAGAACACAGTGATTCGGAGCAAACGAATGATCCTGAAGTACCTATCTTGAGAAGGTCTACACGTATGAGAAAGCCAAAGGTAATTTTTGATCCATCAGCTAATATTATTTTGAGCCATGTCTTATATACAGATTCGGGAGAACTGGAGACTTACGATGAGGCAAAGACAGACACGTCTCACTTGCAGTGGGAGTGTGCTATGAAAGACGAGATGAGCTCGTTATTTCAAAACAAAATTTGGGAGTTGACCAAGTTGTCCACAGGTAAAAAAGTTTTATTAAACAAATGGGTGTACAGGATTAAGAATGAAGCAAATGGTAGTATTAGATACAAGGCGAGACTTGTAGTCAAGGGCTTTTCTCAAAAAGAAGGGATCGACTACTCCGAGATATTTTCACTTGTAGTGAAAATGACATCAATTAGAGTTTTTACATGGTGATTTAGATGAAGAAGGGATCGACTACTCCGAGATATTTTCTCAAAAAGAAGGGATCTTCATCTTGAGCAGTTAGACGTAAAAACAGCGTTTTTACATGGTGATTTAGATGAAGAACTATACATGGCACAACCTAAAGGTTTTGAAGTCAAAGGAGCACATGGTATGTCGTTTGAAAAAAAGCTTGTATGGCTTGAAACAAGCTTCACGGCAATGGTACTTAAAATTTGATGGTTTCATGCAAGAAAAAGGATTTGCACACTGTGAGTTTGATCACTGTGTTTATTTTTGCAAATATGATGATGGTGACATTGTGTATCTATTTTTATATGTGGATGACATGCTGGTGGCTAGTTCCAATATGAAGAGAATCATAGAAGTGAAACAGATGTTATCATCACAGTTTGCTATGAAAGACTTGGGAGAGGCCAAGAATATTTTAGGCATGAAAATCATCAAGGACAGGAAAAACAAGAAATTATGGTTGTCGCAGGAAGACTATGTGAACAAGGTGTTAAAGAGATTTAACATGGACAAAGCAAAATCGGTTGTAACTCCTTTAGCGAGTCACTTCAAACTTTCCAAGGATATGTATCCAAGCACTCGGGCTTTGAAAGATGAGATGGCGGTAGTTCCATATGCATCAGCAGTGGGGAGTTTGATGTATGATATGGTGAGCACGAGACCAGACATTGCACAAGCAGTGGGAGTTGTAAGCTATGTAGCACGGACACTCTCCGAAAGCCTTCGAGTCGTGTCTGACACTCCGACACGTGTCCGACACGCTCCGACACGTCCCGACACGCTCCGACACGCGGTCAACGAGTGTCGAAAAATCGGACACGTGTTCAACTCTTTTCGACACGCTCCGACACACGAGTCCAGAATTCCGACACGCGATTCCGACACGCACGGGGTCAATTTTAAAAATTTATAATACTTGAGGGGTCAAAATATAAATATATACAAAAGAAGTAATAAAATTGCTATAAATATACACACACGGGGTCAATTTTTTTTTTTTTTTAAGTTTTATTTTTTTTTTTAGAATTTTTTTTTTTTTTTAAGTCTTACTCTAAAAGAAGTAATAAAAAATGCTATATATGATAAATAAATAAATTTAAAAATATCATTTCAGCATTTTTCTTTAAACAATGTTTTTTTCCTTTAAGTTTTGTGTATTATTGTAACAAATTAAAATAATGAATGATATTATTTAATATTTTTTGTGTAAATTAATTCTAGGCTATTATTATTATTTATTTATGTATTATATATAAAAATATATCTAATATATAACGTGTCGGAACGTGTCGAAATTCTCTATTTTTAAGAAATAACGTGTCGACGTGTCGTGTCGTGTCGTGTCCGTGTCGGTGCTACATAGGTTGTAAGTCGATATATGCAGAACCTAGGCAGAGAGCATTGGAATGTAGTTAAATGGATATTGAGATATCTAGCAGGTACTTCAAATTACTCACTTTGTTATGGTGGTACATCTCTATAGTTGCAGGGTTATGTAGATGCAGATCATTCAGGTGATCGAGATAGTGGTAAGAGTACCACTGGATATGTCTTTATAGTTGTAGGTACAGTAGTGAGTTGGGTATCTCAACTACAAAAAGTAGTGGCTTTATCGACAACAGAGGCAGAATATGTAGCGATTACAGAAGCCTCCAAGGAAATCATGTGGTTACAAGATTATATGGAGGAGTTACATCAAAAACAGTCAATCAGTACACTTTGGAGTGATAGTCAAAGTGCAGTGCACTTAGCAAAGAATGCAGCTTATCACTCAAGGACTAGACATATCAAGAAGCGTTATCACTTTATCAGGTCAGCATTGAAAGATAATGAGTTAAAGTTACAGAAGATTGATGGCTCGAAGAATCCAGCTGACATGATGACCAAGGTAGTAGACAGAGAGAAGCATATTTTCTGTACTACTACCATTGGTATTACTCCATGTTGATTGATGATGAGTATCGCAGAGGCACAAGTTTTTCAACTACTATTTTTTGAAGAAGATGGATACAAAGTTGCTTGGTGCTTAGGTATATTTGTCTTCAAGTGGGAGATTGTTATAAATGAAGTCAAATATTTGTTTTTAGGGGTTTTTTTGTCTTTTCTATCAAATTTTCTTTTAGGTTAAAAGTGATACCTTTATATTAGTGATGAAAAAACCCTAGCCGTCGAGACACTGAAAAATGAAATAAAGAGGCAAGAAAAGAGAGAAGAAAAAAGTGAGTTTTTTCTTAATGAGGGTTCTCAATCTCTCTGTACCCTGATCTTGAGAGAAGATCGTCGTTGTATTCCAACTTTTTCGAAGTTTAGTGGATTCGCAGAGTGCCTTTGCGCGGAGACGTAGTCCAGGTTTGGGTGAACTTCGATAACAAATTTTCTGGCGTGTTCATCTAATTATGCTCTTTTATTACTATATTCTTTTTGGTAAATTGTTTGCGAGCGTTATTTTTCTGGAATCGACGTGCGATTTCGTAACAGTTATTTGAAATGAGAATAAGTTTTTGAGCTTCTTTATATTGACTTTTACTTTTGACATTTGTCCTTCACTGAAATCTTACAGCGCCTTCGTAGAACTCTAGATTTCACCCTAACACACGAATGTCTCACTCAAGTGAATTGATTTTGAGTGCATTCTACTACCTTTTAGCGACTTTTACTTTCAACCTGATTCACCGCCTACATGCCCCTTATGCCCAGGCATTCCGAAGAATAATTCTCCCCTAAGCTGGTACAGAGTTAGCCGGAGCTTCTTTCTCAAGTCCTGTCATGATTGCACACTTGACGAAAAGAGCTTTTCAAGCCGCGTTGCCCACACTTCAACTTTTTTTCAACCCTGAACATTTGAAATTTTGATGAGATATATATCTTGACATGTAATGTCAGATATGATATTTTCATATTTTTTTCAAATTTTGGATACTTTTTAAATTTTGAATACGTTTAAAATTTTGAAGGAAACATAGAAGAGCATTTTGTACGTATTTTTTATGCAAGAACAAACAAGCTCTTTGTAATGGTAGTTAACTAAAAACTCAAACCCAATACATTCCTAGGATTAGTCAACACTTACTAGGTGTTTTATTCCCATCGTCTATTAATGGGTTGTTTAGTAATTTTTTTTTTTAAAAAAAAAGAAAAAACTTTAGCTCAAAGATAACCATTCGAATATTCTTTTCAGTAACCACCGAAGGTTGTTCTAGTGGGCACTCTTTTCATGTTGGAAGAAGGAGGTGGAGAGTTTGATTCCCACCATCTTAGGGGGTTAGGGGTGAGAACGTTTAGTTTCACATGTGGGGTTCGACTTTCACGCTTTGCAAATAGGCATAATAAAAATCTAAGAATAAATTGAGAATTATAGTAGGAAAAAAAAATACTCCTTTCAATAAGCCGTTTCTTCTACTTTAGAATTCTATCTATCATGTGTCGAAGAAGTACTAGATGATATCTAAAGATGTGCGTAAATGCTTGACTAATGCATATTATGCAAAGAAAGGTTAACTCCACAATATGTGGGGCTCTTTTTTTACACAAGCCATCTCCATTACAGCTAATGGATAACTGTAACTATAAGAATTTTAACTAATTATTGTCAACAATGATAAAAATGGCTTGTATTTAAATGAAAAAGGGGACAAGATCACAGAGCCCGCGTAGCCTATAAAAGTCCAAAAAGAAACAAAGTTTCACTTCCGACAGGCATTTTCTTGTCCTCCAACTTAGGCCAACGTATGACTCTGTTGATTAATCTATTATTTATGAGGAATCATCCGTATGTAATACAGGTGTCAAAATGGGTCTTAGACCCATATATGACCCATTTAAATCATAAATGGGTCATATATGGTCACTTATTTTTGACAAAAAATAGTTAAATGGGTTTACTTTGATAGGTGGAATTTGAGTGGGTCTTAAGAGAGAAACTCTCTCTTCTCTCTTTTAACTTTACAAAAATATTTTTTTTTTTATAAATACCAAAATTATAATTATTTTTTAATTTAATTTTTTTTCTTTCTTTCTTCTTCCTCCGGTTGCCAAAGCACAAAGAATGGCTAGTGACCGCCCGGGCGAGCCTCGAGCTCGCCGGATCCGGTGAGGTGGAGGCCTCTCCGATTTGGCGAGACTCGAACTCGCGGCGTCGAATGAGGCTCAAGCCTTGCCAGATCCGGCGAGGTGCAAGCTCAAGCTTGCCCGACGTCGGCGAGCCTCGTCAGATCCGGTGAGGGGTGAGCTCGAGCTTGCCCGACGTCGGCAAGCCTCGAGCTCGTCAGTCCGGCGAGGCGGAGGCCTCACCGACGTTCGGTGAGGCTCGAACCTCTCCGAGATCCAACGAGGGGTGAGCTCGAGCTCGCTGGATCTGGTGAGGCGGAGGCCTCACCAACCTGGCGAGACTTGAGCTTGCGGGCGTCGGGCGAGGCTCAAGCCTCATCAATTTGGTGAGCCTCGAGCTCGCCGGTGTTGGGCGAGCTCGAGGCTTGCCCGTGGCTAGTTGCCGGCCGTCGTCGTGGTCGGTGGCTAGCCAAAGAAGAAGAACCAAAATGAAAAAGAAAAAGGAAAAAGAAATTTATTATTTGAAAAATAAAAATAAATAAACCGCTCACCTTTCGCCACGAGATTTGTGACACGTGTCTGCTACTCTCGGTTTTGCCGTCGTTCCGAGCCTGCCTCTACCTTCCGCCACCGATCCCACCAACAACTGTGACACCTAATGCCATTACCCCAAAAACCAGCGATCGACGTCCTTGCTCAACCCAACTCCACTCTCTGCCCGACGAACTGCTCCTCTGTTGCAGCCTGATGCTGATCCTCTGCCGTTGCTGCCAAGTCGCTCCCACCGGCTGACAAAGCTACCTTTGTGCCAACCGGGTCTCCGCTTGAGTGCCAAACACCGCCGTGTTGCTGCCCAAGCGCTTCTGAGTACTGACACTCGCGCCTCTTCTTCTACCTCAACGCTACCTGTAACCGAACCACCTTGCACGGCACCTCTTGTTCGCCACTAGCAGCAACCCATGAGTCCTCGCGCCGGAGATCCGACGACCGTGACCGATGCCCGATGGCGACCAACCACCACCACGCACAAGCCTCGCGTGGAAAGAGAAAAACAAAAGAAAAAGGAAAATCAATTAGGTAGTTTTTTTTTTTTTTATTATTTTCATTTATTTTACTTTATTTTGTTTATATTTTTAGTTTAGTTATTTAAATTGGGAAATTGGATGCCAATGTTCATTTTATGAATCTTGTAAGCATTAACCGTAGGGGTTTTGTCCAAAATTGTCATAATTATTAATTTGATCCGTAAGACGTCGGATCATTTTTTTAATTATGTTAATTTTAGGGTATTTTGATGATATTTAAATTGTTAAATCATTATATTTATGAATTTGATCCATAAGATTTCGGATTAGATTTTTAATTATTTTGAACTTTTGTCGTGATGTTTAGGTTTAAAGTAATTGTTAATTTAACCTGTGAGACAACATGTTATTTTTTCAATTATTTTGATCCTTTATTTGGTGGATATCTTGATTGTTCAGATATAGTTGATTGTCTTGGAAAAACAATAAAAAACATAAAAATAATAAAATAAAAAAATCAAATCTTGTATTAGAGTGTGTTGGTTTAGTAAATTAGGATTACACTTTTAGGATTGCATTTTTAGATGATTTTTGGAATAGATTAGGATTGATTTTAAATAATGTTTGCACATTTAAATAATCCTATTTTTCTAAAAAAAAATAGTTTTCTAAGATAGGATAGGGTTTAAGTCAAATTAACCCCTAAAATAAATTAGAAAATTATTCATTTTAGATAGTTTAATTAGGTTTTTTTATTAATTCCGAATTTTAATAAAAAATATAAAAATATTAAGTGCATGTCAATTAGTTTGCATGTTAGGTCCATCTAATTAGAATTTGCTTGTTAATAAAATGCTTTGTGTGTTTATTTCTTTTAAAGGAACTCTTTTGATTGTTTAATAGTGATTGAGCATCTGTGTGATCACCATATTGCATGATAGTAATTTAGGCTAAAATAAATCTAGGCTACCTGCAAAAACATTTTTGAAATTAAAAAGAAATGGTACCGAAAGGGCATTAGAGAAATTTAGCGTAATCAAGTCGCCGTACCGTTAGTCTCTGGTTCGTAGGAATAAAATAATTCTCCCGTTATTTTACTTAGGTGTTTAATCGACCTACCATAAACTGATTAGTGGCGACTTCTCGATAAAATCCATTTTGCATGTTAAAATACGGAAACATAAGTCACGAATTGGTATGGGCTTGGGAGAGCCCGAGCTAAGTTTAAAGACTTAGTAGTCCATTAACCTAAACTTTGGTGGTGCACCCGAAATTTAGGTCGCGACAACCATCAAGGGATGTGCACATGCTCAGAGGATCGGGGTGTGACATCCCCCCCTCCCCCGGAGTGGTATCAGAGCTAGTTGATAGTTAGAGTGATAAGGTGCGATAAGTTTATGGGACAGTTAGTAGAATTAGCATTTATTTCATATTGGTGCATGTCTATGATAGTTATTTGGTAAATTGTTTATTTGGGATCGCTAAGGTCCTAATTCTACATGGAATTGGAAAGCAAGCTTCTTTAAAGATCCTGCGAGATGAGTGATTGGGAGCAGAGGAGTCATAGGAAGCAGACCATAGGACCTGCAACTTGGGGTAGGACGTTAACGAGGGTCGGTACCCAATGAGGTCGTGGTCGAGCACCAGCTCAAGCTAGCGTTAGTGTAGTAGCACCGCCTCTTATTGGTGCTGGGGTAGCAGCTCCTCGTGATCCAAGATTTGAAGGATCATGCAAGTGCTTGAAGCGATGAGAAATCTGATAGGGCAATAGGCCCAACATCAAGCTGCCTCCACTGCCGTCGCTGCTCAAGCTGCTGCTATTGCTGCTGTTTCTACCGCTGCTGAGGGCGCCACCCTTGCTGTACCTACCAAAGTTTCAGCTGGGAACATAGTTGTGGAGAGGGAGAGACCAATTCATAAGTTGGTAAAGCAGTTTTTGAAGCTGAACCTGCCAAGGTTCACCAGTGCCTGAGATCCAGAGACTACATTGCTTTGAATTTAGGATCAGGAAAAGGCCTTTGCACTACTAATGTGCACTAAGGTAGAAAAAGTTGTCCTGGCAGTATGCCAATTGTAGGGTAACACAAATACTTTGTGGAGGACTGCTAGAGGTATAGTATTTCTGAAAGGCATAGTCCTGGTGTGGAACACTTTCCTCAGAGCCTTCAACGACAAGTACTTTTTGGGTAGCGCCCGAGAATAGAAGATGGAAGAATTTTAACGCCTTCGCCAAGGGATGATGAATGTTGACCAGTATGAGGTCAAGTTTGTGGAGCTTTCTCAGTATGCTCCAAGATTAATAGAGGATCCAGAAGATAAAGCTCGAAGATTCAGGAATGGCCTTTGACTAGAGCTGAAAAATCCCTTGGTGCCGCTGGATCTAAAGGACTATCGTGAGGTGTACAATCAAGCCCAGCTGATAGAAAGAAGTTTGAACGAACAAGCCACCTCGTCTGGATCGAGGTTTAATTCGAACAAAAATAGGAGGTATGGGAAGAAGCCTAGGATTAGAGGAAGATTCTAGGTTCCGCCCAATAGGAAAGGTGGGATTGGCAAGCCGGTGCCAAATTAGAATGGTGTATGTCGCTTCTGTGGAAGGCAACACGGTATGACTTCCTGCCCTCGGAGAATGGGTGCTTGGTTTAAATGTGGCCAACATGGTCACATGGCTAGAGATTGTTTCAAAAGATCGAGGGGACAATAGTAGTTACCACTGTCGTCGCCGATGGGTCAGATAAGGGTTAGAGCGCCGCAGATTGCATCGCAAGGTGGACAGAATAGACCCCCAGCTCAAGGGATAATATATGCCATCACAAGAGGTCAGGCATAGGACTCGCTTGATGTAATTATAGGTACGGTTTTGCTAAACGACCATACTGCTTATGCTTTATTTGACCCTGACGCGACTCATTCTTTTATTATTGAGCAATATGTTAAGTTGATAGGATTAAGTCCTAAGTTTCTGGAGTTAGTGGTTAGCATATCTACATCGTTAAAGGATAAGGTGTTAGCTGCATTGAGTTGTTCTGGTTGCAAGTTAGTGATTGTGAGTGAGAGGGGAAAATAGACTTGTTAGCCCTAGCCATATATGACTTTGATTTGATAATTGGCATGGACTGGCTTACCAAGCAACGAGCTAAGATGGATTGTTATCATAAAGCGATTAGGTTTGACCCGTTAGAAAGTGAAAGTTTCGAGTTTGTTGGGAATCGAGGAGGACCCTTGATTACCTTAATCTCATCGCTTGAGGCAACCCGTTTGTTAGACGGGGGTTGTCAAGGTTACTTGATGACTGTCGTGGACACAACAGTTGAGGAGCTGAAGATTGAAGATATTGCAGTAGTTCAAGAATTTCCAGATGTGTTTCCGAAAGAATTGCCAAACCTACCACCAGAGAGAGAGATTGAGTTTGTGATCGACTTAGCACCTGGGACAGAGCCAATCTCTAAGACTCTTTACGGGATGGCGTTATCTGAGTTGAAGGAGTTGAATGTGCAAATGCAAGAATTGTTGGATAAGGGATTCATATGTCCCAGTGCATCACCTTAGGGAGCACTAGTTATATTCATGAAAAAGAAAGATGGTCCGTTGCGTTTGTGCATCAACTATCGTCAACTCAATCAAGTGACGATCAAGAACAAGTATCCACTCTTGAGGATCGATGAATTGTTTGACTAGCTATAAGGAGCATCGATATTTTCAAAGATTGACTTGAGGACTGGGTATCATCAGTTAAGGATCAGAAATGAGGATATACCAAAGTCAGCGTTTCATACTCGATATGGCCATTATGAATTCACTCTAATGTTGTTTGGCTTGATAAACACTCCAGCTACTTTTCTGGATTTGATGAACCGAGTGTTTAAAGAATACCTAGATCAGTTTGTGATTGTGTTTATTGACGATATTCTGGTATATTCAAGAAGTGTTGATGAGCCTGAGAGTTATTTGAGAATGGTACTTTAGACCCTGAGGATTCATTAGTTGTACACTAAGTTTAGCAAGTGCAAGTTTTGGTTGACTAGTGTTGCGTTCCTAGGTCATGTGATTTCAGGCAAAGGAATCTCTATAGACCCGTCTAAGATTGAAGCAGTTATCAGTTGGTCGAGACCGACTACAGTGACAGAGGTCAGAAGCTTTTTGGGTTTAACAGGCTACTACAGAAGGTTTGTGGAAGGATTTTCAGCGTTGGCGTCGCTGTTGACTCGACTTTGAAGTTTGTGTGGATAGACAAGTGCGAGTATAGTTTCCAAGAGCTTAAACAGAAGCTGACTACCGCACCTATGCTGACCATTCCGTTTGGTCCTGGAGGATATGAGATCTATAGTGATGTGTCGTTCAGAGGATTTTGTTGAGTGCTGATGCAACATGGTACGGTTGTTGCTTACGCCTCCCGCCAGTCGAGACCTCAAGAGCTGAATTACCAAACGCATGACTTGGAACTCGCAGCAATCATTTTCGCTTTAAAGATTTGAAGACATTATTTGTGTAGAGAAAGATTTCAGATCTTCACTAACCATTAAAGTCTCAAGTATCTATTATCTTAGAAGGAGTTGAATATGAGACAGCGCCGTTGGATGGAACTTTTGAAGGACTATGATTGTGATATTCTATATCACCCAAAAAAAGCGAATAAGGTCGCAGACGCTTTGAGTTGGAAGTCTTCTGTTACATAGTTGATAGTTAAGGAATGGATATTACTCAAGAGAGCTCGAGATTCGGTGTTCAAATTTGAGATAGACCACCTTTCAAATCTTATGGCCATCCTCAGAATTGAGCTGAGTGTGCAGATCAAGATCAAAATACTTCAATCAACAGACCTAGATGTTTTGAAGATTCTACAAAAGGATACCGATAAGAGAAATGCTGATTTTTAGATATTTAAGGATGGAACACTAAGATTCCGATGACGATTATGTGTACTTGACGATGTAGAGCTTAGAGAGGAGATCTTATCAGAAGCTCATCATAGCAATTATAGCATCCATCCTGGTAGTACGAAGATGTATTAGAATCCGCGTCAACACTATTGGTAGTTTGGTATGAAGGTAGACATTGCTAAGCATGTCACGAAGTGTTTGACGTGTCAGCAAGTGAAGGCACAACATTGTAAGCCGGGAGGACTTCTGCAACCTCTCGAGATTCCCAAGTGGAAATGGGAGTACATCATGATGGACTTTGTGACAGGCCTACAAAGGAGTTAGAGGTGTAATGTTTCCATTTGGGTAGTGGTCAACAGACTGACAAAGTTGGCTCACTTCATCGTAGTACGGAAGGACCTTGATTTGGATAGGCACGCCGAGTTGTACGTGCATCAAATTGTTCGTTTGCATAGAGTGCCAGTGACGATTAGATTAGATCAAGACCTGAGATTCACAGCTGCTTTTTGGAAAAATTTGCAAGTTGCCTTAAAAACGAAGCTGCAGTACAGTATGGCATATCATCCTCAGACAGATGGCTAGTCTGACAGGACGATTCAAACCCTCGAAGACATGTTGCGAGCTTGTGTATTGGATTTCAAGGGGAGCTAGGAGGAACAACTCCATCTTGTCGAGTTTGCCTACAACAACAGCTACTAGCAGAGTAGCACAAGCCCATAGTTAGTTCAGCAGTCAGTGGATGTAGTTGTAGTCATCAGAGGCAGATTAAAGACCGTTTAGATCTGCTAGAAAAACTACGCAGATAAGCGTTGAAGACCTTTGGAATTCCAAGTTAGTGATCATGTTATTTTGAAAGTGTCACCAACTAGGGGTATTTCGCACTTTGGCAAGAAAAGAAAACTGAATCTGAGGTACATAGGTTCCTTTGAGATTCTTGAAAGAATCGGGTTCTTAACGTATCGTCTTGCATTACTGCCGAGATTAGCGCAAGTGCATGACGTCTTTCACGTGTCTATGTTGAGGAAGTATGAACTCGACTTGACTCACGTGCTTAATTTTGAGGAATTCAACGTGGACGACGAAGTGTCATACGTGGAAAGCCCGGTTTAGATTGTGGATCGGAAAGAACAGATTATGTGTATCAAGACGATCTCGTTGGTTAAAGTGGTTTGGCAACACCACAGTACTGAAGGAGCAACTTGGGAAAGTGAGGATTTGATGAAACGATTGTATCCCCGCATTTTTGTTTAAAGAATTGTAAGAGTTTAAATTTTAAGGACGAAATTTTTATAAAATGGGAAGAGTTGTGACATATTGAAATTTCAGTCATGTTTTCAATTAAATAAATCGGGTCTTTCATCGACTCACTTATAGTGCTATTCTCTGAACTAATCACTCATGAGATAACTAATTTATCTAGGAAAGCTGTTAAGGGATTTTAATCCAATAGACTTGAAAATTTGACTAGAAATCGACTACTCGACTGTACTAGTCTGAAAAGGTCATTACAACATAGTTAAAAATCGATAAGAGATCAGAGATAGGTTGGTTCGATTGAGATATGTAATTAAGTGTGGGTGATGCTACTGGATTGCAAAATTCTCGTTGATTGGTACTAGATCAATTTCTCTGTTGTTTTGGTACACTGTATCCGTCTTTGAAATATTAAGATTTTCACGACAAACCAAGGGTCGCCAATGTGTCGAAGATGTACATTATGACTGGAAATAAATCAATCATGGGTCAATTGCACCAAAAATTTCTAAAAGCTACTTGGTAGGCTAGGTCATGCTAAAATCGCGCCTGATTGAAATTAATTGCGAATTTGAATCCAATTTCAAAAATTGAAACTTATGTTATGTCATGATTTATTTTAGAACTGTCGACTCATCCTCCAAAGATTTTTTTGCAAATCGAGATTTTTGATGGAAATTCAATTTAAGGCCGTTTTCGATTGGAAAATTTAGGAGACCATTTTTATCACATTTTTGGGATGCAAGTTGGTTTTATGGGTGAGGAAAAATGTCAATTTGATCAAGGACTTGATGGTGGAATTTATGGGGATCAAATTGGATTAATTTAAGAAGGAATTGAAGGAGATTTGGTTCAAATTGGAGAGGGATGCTTCAAAATTCGTAGCCCCCTTGGTCCCCAACCTTTGGACCCTTAGGAAGCTTGCCAAGGAAGCCTTGGCAGCGGCAAATGGCTGAGGAAGCCAGCCAGCCATGGTGGGGCCTTGGTCAAGGGGACAAAGGGATAGGAGGGTGACTTGAGAGACCCTTTAAGCTTGGTTGTCCCTTTCATCTCCTTTCTTCAGCTTGCTTTCTCCATTTCCAACCCCTAGAAGCTTTGAAAGTTGCAGAGAAGCCAAGCCCCAAGCCCCCTTGCCGTCAAGCAGTTCGCCAAGTCGCCGGACCGTCGTTTCTCACCCATCACGACCAATCACAAGCCCACTTGCTCATTGCGTGTCATTTCTCTGTCCCACCTACGTTCAAGCCTCCTGCTCGTGTCCCCTACCATCTCGAGCCTCCTCAGGCTCCGACCTCAGGCCACCATCGGAGTCATGCCATCGCTGTCTAGCTATCGGAGTCACCCGCCTAGGCCGTAGTGGCTTCGCCGGTCCTATCTTGCCGAACCAGCTGCTCGGTTTTGTCCCTCAGCCCACCATCTAAAATTCGAAACCTAGCAAGTCATGTGGGTTTCGAGACCCGATTCCAAGCCTTTCCTAGCCTTGCTTGGTGTCGCCGCTTTGGAGTTTGTTACTCATCTCTGCCTTGCCATCGTTGTGAACTCATTGGATTTTAAAATTGGTGAGTTTACTCACTAAACTCTGCTTAGAGAGTTAATTATGCTTAAGAGTTTATTAGTTTAGGCTAATTACGGATTATGTGGTTAGTTATAATGGATTAGCAATTTAATTATTCATTTATGCATGTTAGGTGGTTAGATTGGCTTAATTAGCAAGTAGATAGGTCGTATTATTTATCTAGATAGGTTTGGAAATTTTCTAAGCCCGTTTCGGTACTTAATTAGGCTTTTCCAGCCTAAGTTTGTATTTTTGGCATTTATTAGTATTTATTTAATTAATTTTGGTAATTATTTAATTATTTATTAATTTTCGAAAATTATGTCGGGATAGTTAGTGATCGGAATTTCGTGCTGATTGTAATTGTTTGTTTGGTTTATTTATTCGGATGCTAATTTGTGCTATTTGAATGATATTTGTAATTTTGGTAATTTATTCCAAAATTGAGTAATTTCAGTATTTAATTAGAAAATATCAAACGTTGGTTTACAGCGCCAAAAATGTGTTTGTGTGCTATTATATTTTGTGGGATTTTATTAAAGGGAAATTATTATATTTTGGCTAAGGCCGACCATGTACTCACACATGATTATTTTATCGAGTATAATAGAAATTAAGTATCACACAGCTTTGGTGAGCATATTAAGTATCGCACAATTTTGATGAGTATTATCAGTATATTATATCAACCTGCGGGCCTTGATATATTAGCTTAGGGTGAGCAGTATACTTTATCAGATTTTGGTGAGCTATATTATCTATCTTCAGCTTAGAGTGAGTAGTCATTGATGTGATCGAATTTGATAGATAGTGTTGAATGGATGGACTGAGAGGTGAAATTGATGGTATGGAATCGATTAGATCAATTGATCGATGACTTGATTTGATTTGATGATTTGATTTGAATTGAAGTGATTCATTGAATATATGAATTGTACTAACTTGCAGAAAGGGACTAAGTCAAAAGTAAGTCACCTATCTCTTGTGTGCATAGGTAGCCTTTAAGTGTATTTTATTCCTAGTCGGAGTTTAGGGGGTGAACTTGCTAGGATGTTGTCTCACCCGTCGTGGGATAACATTTACAGGTCCTTAGATGGTTGTACCTCCCGAACTTTTGGCCAACCGAAGAAGGTTACCGAACCACTCTAAGATTCCCCTCCCTGGGAGCCAAGTAACCTGGGTTTACAAACTCGCGAGATCCATTGTCTGGGTTGATGCGGGTCTATCCCATAATGTACCCCATCAATTCAGATCGTGGTATCGTTACGGGTGAAATGGACCTAGAGAAGGCCCCATTCCAGAGTTTGAGATTCCTAGGTTAGTGCTAGAGATCGCTTTTGGCGAGGGCACGACTAACCCTCCTGGTAGTTCAGTGGTAGACCCGAGTCTTTCGGACCTAGGGTTTCTAGAGTATTCAGTTGAAGACTCGAATGCTTAGAGGATCTGTACCCCTCTATAGACTTGTATATATTGGCTAGTATTGTATATGACTTAGTATGATATGTATATAAGTGTGTTGTGGTTTTAAAAATTTGTGGTCCTGCTTTTCTATCCCATCTTTCTATTGTTTGGGGATTTATTTATTCACTTCCGTATGTGCATAAAAATGAATGAGTTGGCGACATGTCCTGGGACGTTGCAACCTAATCAACCACCGAGGGATGGACACGTGCTCAGAGGATCGAAGTGTGACAAAAAAAAAAAGAGAGTAAAGAACAAGGAGCAATATATCTATAGTTGGTAGTATTCCTTTAGGGAGAGATATTTCTTTTGGTCTCTCCACCTAATTTACCTGAAAAATTATGATAATAGCTTAATGAATCCGCCGGCTATCGTGGTTTAGCAGTTGAAAGTGAAAACAATAATTGATTACCACTCTCCACTACTCTTTCATTATCTAATGTAGTAAGTCAACTGCCAAATAAAAAATAAAATAAAATAAGAGATTGCATCTTTTGACGAGGAAACTGTTTACCAAATGAAAATTTTTAGCAGGCATCATCTGCCCAATCTAATGTACACGGCGCTTGTTATGCGCTTCTGATCTATATTCACCAAGAAAGTCCTATTAGTCAGTTATTTTATTTATCTTGTGGCATATCTAAAAATAGGATTGCGTTGACTAGTATGTTTGGTTGCTTTAAAAATTAAAAAAGAAAAATTATAATGCAGTTACCATCGTCTTATGAAGAAGACAAAACAAACTTGGAGCACAACAATGTCGAAAATGATCTAATTATGTAGCTGCACTTAAAATATAGGGGAAATTATGAGTGAGTACTTTTGGAAAACATTATTTAAATAAGTACTATCACAACCCTTCCGAAGTGGTCCGAAGATATGGGGTTAGAGGCAATGTTAAAGGTGGAGTAACAGTTGTTGATTGGCATGAGTTTTTCCAAATCATTATCTCGCGCAGCATTGGTATTTTCAATTTAATTGTATTAACCTTCAACAATTCTATGTGAATGAGTCGCCATTAGCTTATTGGACTCAAACTAGAAACCAATTAAAATATGAGAGAATAGCTCGCTTCCTAATCAATTAGAAAATCTAAATATGTGGATTTGATTACATTAGTTATTTCAACTATTGCCCTTCCGATGCCCTAAATTGATTGGTTTGTTATCTAGCTGTTGATGCGGGCTTTATCCAATTATAATTTACTCAGGTTCTTTGTCCATTAAGTGACCATGCCATGGTCCTGTGTGATCATTGGGGTCCTAATATTTACCCTAACCATTTCACTGAACTAGAAAAAGGCACAATCAAGAACCTGAAGGAAATTAAGAGCCCAAAAAGATTATTGATGTAATAAGATGTTACAGTGCCATAGTTTACTTGAAAAGAAGAAGGGGCTAGTTAAAGATCACGAGTATTCTCCAAGCTCGTATAATTTTTTTTTTTTTTTTTTCACTTTGGCAAAATAAAAGTTGTCAAGTTGCCGTCATGTTCATTTTTTTATTATTTAAATTCAAGTATGATAAAAAAATCAATGATTAGTGGTATGTGATATTTTAATGTACTTTGTTCATTCTATATGTATTAATGATATCATGTTCTTAGAAGAGCATGATTTATGAACCGCCATCAGTAGAATACGATTTACGAACCGCCTTCAAGTATAAAAACAGAATAACTAATGAAAATTCCTTGAGGACCGTTGAGTAAGAAACTTCAACTTACCAAAAACATCATTACAGAGTGTCTCCAGGTGTCATATTTTGTCTGGGTTTTGAGTACAAATTGATTCCATAAGCAAAGTCATTAACACCGGTGAATAAAGCGGGAAAAAAAGAGAGTTTGAACCCTATTACGATTTGCCCCACATTTATTCTGTCTTCTTCTTTGAGGATGAATCCGATGGTGATTTAGTCCCTCATGATGCATCACTAATCTACTAGTGTGATTGCATAAAACAATAACATTTGTCAAGTTTCGGATAAAATCATGTGGAATTACTTTTGTCTTCTCAAACAATGAGGAAATCCATCTTAACTAGGGAAAGCGTTAGTCAAAATAGGATTGTTTGTATTTGGTGGTAATGGAAGCAAAACCAATTGCTATGCTCCTATATCCATACAGACAAAATTTTCCCTGAACCGCTAATTTGACCATGGTTAGACTAGGTTTGACTTTCGCCATCTGAATAGTGGATATGCCACCGAGGCATCCACTTGGTTCGAGATTCCCACGATTCCCTCTCCGTGTCTCTTTCCCCTGCAGAATACTCGCTTTTTGTCTTGTTAAGAAAGTGATGCTAGATTTGCCGAAGTTTTAAATGCAAAGGTCGGTAATATCAAGAAGTGGAATATGTGCATGGCCATGTGTGATCTGACGGGGGCGTGTAATGAAAGGCTGGACGCAAGGTGTTGGGAGTAGTTACACGGAAAATTGAGCCGAATTTCAATTAAATATGAGTACCCCGCGCATACAGGAAGGCCACGGGATTGAACCGGGACACGCACGCTTCAAGCAAGACTCAAACTTTTCATTTCCTTCGCGTAATTTTTAGTTCCTATCATAAATTTTCATTTCGATATACTGCGATCCCAGATTATTGCAGTTCAAGTCAATTAACATATCCTTACACGTAGTTCGATGGAGGATTCACGTTCCATCCAAGCCCCATTTGATCGGTTTGTGCTTGAGTATGAAATAATGGAATGATCTTCATTGCTTTTCATTCGCTTCAAGTCGCATCACCTTGGCGCCTCATTGTTTCATTGTCAAAACCTCTTTTGGCACACCCAAACGGATTGATTTTCTTCAACACACAAACAAATTTTGATATACAACATTAGAGATAATTAAAGGATTCTTCATATTTTCCTTGATTTGGCATGTCCTTGATTTATGTAACTCCTTTTTTTATTTTGGTCAAAGTAATAGTTGATTCATTTCTATAGAAATAAAAGAGAAAAACATCGCCATCCAATTCAAAACCAAGACAAATTTCAGACAACTTCAAAACAAAAGCAGCTCTTGATAACTAAAGGAGTCATCCAAACAAGGTTAAGAGTCACACTCAAAGAGCAGATTTATGATTTCTTCAAACTAAAATCGGCGGCCGATTACCAAATTCGTCTTTAGTAATGATCATATACCGAGTTCCTCATTTATTGAGACGGCTTTATCTTTTAGTGGTCCATGCCTAGATTCATTGTTCCCAACATCATTGTTGTTTAGAAAAACAACTTTGAATGAGGATAGATTTGACATTTGTGAGAGCTAAATACTTACAAAACTCCTCTATTTTTCTTTAAAATTGGACTTGTATACTAATGAAACCTGAGAAAAGCGAAACCCCAAAATCATACATGCAAAAATCCCAAAATCTAGATTAGATTGGGATAAAAACCTCTCAAAATGGGAGAAAAGCTCCTAAATCTAGACTAAATCAAAAGAGAAAAGCTCAACAAAATGAGAAGAAAGCAAGAAAAAGAGAGTGGAGAACCAGATTAGCCAAAGAAAAAGGAAAAATGGAGGGTAGGAGAGATCTGGCTCAAACCCTCCCCCCATAAAGATTGAAACAAAAAGCTGTGTAAAAATTAAATCGAAAAGAGAAAACCCTAGAGTTCCATAACGAAGGAACTAGAGCATTTTAATTTTTGGATTTATGACAATTGATTATCATCAATATTTCAATATATCTTGATAGAAATAATTAAGGGATTGTCCTTATGTCCTTGAGTATCTCTAACATACAAATATAGAGATTGGGAGATTCCATTGATTTTGACTTTTTAAATGTATGATCTACTTATTTGAATACTCGTTAGTAAATACAATGAACTAGCCTATGTAGTCTTCTTTTATATGAATATAAAAAGAACGTCATTCTCCATAATGCATCCATAGGTGCACATTACTTGATGTATTTGGACGGGGGGATTTGCTTATCCTATTCATCGGGGGTCGTTGAGTCAAAAGATTTGACTAACCCTTTACTCTGAAAAATGAAACTAAGAGCGCAAAATGATTACTGACAGTGACGTTATATAATGTAAAAACTCTATAGTTTACTTGAAAAGAGAAAAAGAGGGTAGGTAATGATCACCGAGGAATCTCCAAGCTCGTATAATTTTCTTCCCTTCTTTGTCCCTCGCAAAAAAGACGTTGTCAAAAATAAAAAAAAAATAAAAGTCACCTCCATGTCCATATTTTTTTAATGCCTGAAGAGCGAAAGATCCACAACTAGCGGAATGTGATAATTAATTGTACATAATTTGGTCAATATATATTAATCATATCATGTTGTTAGTAGAGTACGATTTACAAACTGTCATCAAGTATTTTTTTTGTTTGTTTGTTTTGTTTAGTTTAGTTTGTTTGTTTGTTTTTATATAAATAACTAATGCAACTTCCTCGATGAAAACTTCAACTTACCAAAAACCATTACAGAGTGTCTCCAAGTGTCAGATTTTGCCTTGGTTAAGGTCCGGCGAATGAAGTGAAAAAAAAAAGTTTGAATCCTATTACGATTGATAAGATATAATTTCCTTATCTTTGATTCTTTATTATGGGATATGTTATGCACAACAATTCTCTGGCGAGTAGCTCAAGTGTGTTTGTTTCAATTTTTGAGAGATAATCTAAGTGAGAAATTGGGAGATTAATGCTATATCTATGGTATAAGGTTTCAAGGAAACGCTCCCGGTGATGGTGTAGTTCAATTACTCTATGACGCCATAGGGGATGGCGGGTCTGCACCCTATGACACCAAGGCAATTGGATGGAGACAGCAATTTCCTAGTTTAATTTAGGTCATTATCTAGATTTATGCAGTTTCCTATTTTAGTTTCCAAAAAAGATCTAAAAAATATTCCATTATATCTCATCAAATGTTAATTAGTTTCATAAATTCCATTTACGTGTTACTCAGTAGTCATATGCTCTAGGGTCATGTCATAATTGCATCTCATGCATTGCATACACTTTAATTTCTATAAAAAGAAAACACACAAATAAAAAGTAATCTCACATAGTTGAATAATTGGATTAATTCATGATTAACCATATTTCATGTCATTAGAATGTCATATAGGTTGCATTCAATCCAATTTAATTAACAGAGCATACATGTCACTTGGATTTCATTTTAGTTCTCAAATGCATGTTAATTTAGGACATATAAATCAAATTGCATGTCATGTTAGATTAGTTCATAATTCTTTTGTCCATCATTAGCATCAGTTTACATCTAAGGTGCATTTGTTTTATTAAGAATGAATGATTTGGAAAACATTTCTCTAAAATTATCCTTATATCCTTACAAAAATGGATAAACAAATTTTTTTTATTGTCCTTGAAAATGTTTAGACATAAACCATTGTCATTAATGCAAACATTTTTATTGACTAATTATTTCAAAAGATGCAAGTAATCATTTTTAGGAAATTATTTTTCCAAATTATTCATTTTTTGCAAAATAAATGAGCCAGATTGGATTTAAATTCATGTCACGTGTCAATAGTTTTTAAATTAAAATTCACGTAGATATTGTGATGGCTAACAATATCCCCAAGAGAGGGGTGAATTGGTGATTTTAAGAAAACTTCACTAACTTACGAAATTGTAAAAGCCAAGTCTGATGTAAGAAGAATAACTTAATGTAAAAAGAATAAAGTTAATATAAGCAAGAACATGTGATTATATCAAGTGCAGAGTACTTTCTATTAGATAATAATAGATAAGAGCAGAGACTTATAGAATGTTGTACATAGAGTTTTATAGTGGTTTGGCTTGATGTAAGTTTACATCCGTTCATCGAGACTAGTGGCCTATTAGTTGGATTTCATTAGCAATCTTAGGAATTACAATAGTTTGTGCCGCTTATATATGCAAATAGATAGATCTCACTATCACACACCTAAGTAGAGACTTATAGAATGATGTACGCAGAGTTTTATAGTGGTTTGGCTTGATGTAAGTTTACATTCATTCATTGAGACTAGTAGTCTATTGGTTGGATTTCATTAGCAATCTTAGGAATCAAGCACTTCTTCCTGAAGGAGGTTCTGCTTATACCCAAATAGATAGATCTCACTATCACACACCTAAGCACAAACTATAATACCAACACACTTTCTCAACTAAATTACACTTTCGGTACAATCAATGAAAATATTCTTTCTATTGGTTCTCTTTTTCATGACATGTTTAAATTGCTAAACGTCCATTTAAGTATTGACTTAAGCCAATGATATTTATTTGTACAATCATAGTCTCAATTAAAAGGGTGAAGATTATTTGGCAGTAACATGAACCATATACTTGTACCAATGGCCGAAAAAGAAGTATTTGTTAAAGGCACAAAACCCATCTTTCTGACTTACCCGACCATGGAAGAAAAAATTCCAAAGAAATCAACTTGGCTAGCTATCATATCAAAATATCAATTCAAATCTTCCACAAAGTAAAACAAACATCCTTTATGCAGACCGGTGTCTCCAACAAAGGATCACATCCCCACAAAGCATACAAAGCGAAATAGAAATGAAACATGTCATTAAGTAGAAATCAACTCCACAAGAGTCATGAAATCAGCTTGAACACTTCCTCCGGGTCCGGAAGCATCCACCAATCTCTCTCTAAGCTCACCAGCCTTCTTCCTCATCTCCCTTCCGTCCTCACTTCTCAACACCACCTCCAATGCCTTCATCATCCCACTCTTTGTAATGGTCCCTCCCTCCACTCCCACTCCAATTTTCCACCATTCCTTCACCAACCTTCCGTTCATCATGTTGTCCGTCCAAAACGGCTTGCATATCATCGGCACGCCCCCCGCCACACTCTCAAACACCGAGTTGTACCCGCAGTGTGTCACGTACACCCCGCACGCTGGGTGGCTCAACACCCGGCTCTGCGGGGCCCACGGCACTATCTTCCCACGCTGCCCCGTCCTCTCCAAGAACCCTTCGGGCAAGTGGACCATCATGTGCTCCTTCATAGACCATAGGAATGGGGTCCCGGTGGATTCCAGGGCCTCGGCGAGAGAGGATAGCTCGGTAGGCGACGGTACAGCTACCGTCCCAAAACTAACATATGCCACGGTCCGAGGGTCTCTGGTGTCTAGCCACATTAAGCAACCGGTAGGGTCTGAGTCTGAGCTTGGTAGCACCGGTGGTGGTGAGAAAGACACCGTGGGGCACCCTACGTGGAGGAGAATCTTGAACTTGGACTTGAGGTCTGCTATCAGAGGTGCCGGATTCGCTTCCACGTAGGAGTTCATGATGATGGCCGCGGCACTTGGCAGCATGCGCCCCAACTGTTTAACGAAGTTTGACACTGGCGACGTGGTCGGGTCTTGTATAATATTGTTCGGGATATCTGACATTCGAAACAATGATAACCCTGGAACCATTTCCAGGGCCTTGTCGTCGGTCTCGGCCTCTGCCACTGCCATGCCAGCACAGGAGGTTTTGTGGCAGAGTTGACGAAGGACCTCGGCGTGGACGTAAGCGGACAGAAAGCACGGAGACGGGACCCAGAACGTCACCCACGGAACGTGCATTTCCTCGGCGATTTCGCCTGCAGAAGTAATAAAGCATCACTAAATAGACAACTCATCTTCTTCCTTGCATCTCGCTCCGCGGCATCAATGGCAGCTTGATAACTCTTCTGAGCTTGCATGAGGAACATACCCATTTGCTCTTCCAGTTCCTCCTTCGTCACTCCGTGATGACCAGCCGGCAATCCATTATCGATGTCATAGACCTTGATGTTGGGCGGCAGCTCGGCTCTCAACGAAGGGGGGAATAGATCCCGGTTGGACGTGGCCGTGCTTAAAAAAGAGAAGTGGACGTTCGTAACAGTTTCCGCCAACTTATGGAGGAGGTTGGCTAGGGGCAGGGGGTGGCAACCGAATGGAAAAGCAAGGACGGCGACGTGCTTTTCAAAGGACATTTTGAACCCAATCCAATCAAAATCTTCAAGATCACGGATATCTATGGAAAAGAATCGTCAAAAACAGGTTGAGCTCAATTTGGACGATCATTTTTACCAAAATACTTCCACAAAAGCTACTGAATATAAATGTATTTTGCAACTAATATATAAGCACAAGAACGAGTTCACTTACTATCAACAAATTTCGAGCCCAAAGTCACTTCCACAAACTTCTTTTTCCCGTGTTTTTCTTCCGCTTTCTTTTTGCCTCCTCTCAGTCAATGTTTTCTCTCTTCTTCGGTCCTGCTCCTCTCTTCTTTTATATTTGGCCGTGACCGTCTGTTCTTTTTCTAGGACTTCTTTTTAAAACCCAATGCTGCCATAGAAAGACCAGAGACACCACCCCTTTACTGTAAAATTACAAGTCCAACCACGTCAACAAAACTATATTCGACGTTCGTAAATTTACTTAAGGATGTGCACCAGTGCTTGACTGATGCGGATTATGTAAAGAATGGCTCTTTATTACAACATAATCTGTGGGGTTCTTTGTTTACACAAGCCATCTCCATTACTTCTGATGGATAATTGTAAGTATGGTAATTTTAACTAATTGTTTTGATCAACATGACAAACGTGGCTTGTATTTAAATGAAAAAGGGGGAAAAGATCACAGAACCCGCTTAGCCTATAAAAGTCCAAAAAGAAACATAAAGTTTCACTTCCAACAAGCAATTTCTTGTCCTCCAATTTAGGCCAACGTATAACTCCGTTGATATATATATTCTTTATGAAGGATCATCCGTATGTATTAGCATCGTGCGATTTGATTTGATTCAAAATGCTCGTAGTCGATATCTCTTAGGCAAATCTCTTATTACCAGAATCACAAGCAAATCTATCAATTTACTAATCAATCTATGATTCGATATGTATTTGTTGATTCAAGCTATTCAGTTTCTTTTTATGTTTACCTATTAAAAAATGTAACTTTGTCATATTTTACGATATATGTTATGTTTCGATTGCTATAGCAATTTAAAAATAATTTTTGCACTATATAATGCAATGTAAAATGAAATGACATATAAAGATCTTGTGATTATATTTGGATGTAATCTTTTCTTTCAAAAAAAAAAAAAAAACAATGAGAAATCACATCTTCTATAGATAGGGATCATTTGATGCAGTTGAAATTAAGATTTCTTTTTCCAATATTATAATTCCCAATAAAATTTTTATATCTTACAATATTATTGATAAAATTTGTAAGTGTCTCTGACACAAAATACTAATTTTATGTACCTTTACAAATCTTACTATTCAATTCAATTCTCGATTCATAAAATTGAGATTTTGACTTATCTTAATTTAACAACTTACGGGGTCATCTAAAACATATTCATGGGTATTTAACCACCTTAGGAAAGTTCATGTTTCCTTCTTTATTTTGACTTTCAACTTTTGTTGGTAAGCTAAACATGCTTGGTCAACACCTCAATGCCTCTGGGAGGCATCCTTTCAGAGAAGACTAAAAGCCAGAGAATTTTGAGAACGATAATAAACAAGCGAACAAAAAAGAATTGTTCAAGCCTTTTCTTATTGAAGAGTGCCTTTGATCCACTGTGAAAATATTTGATTTTCAAAATATAGGTTATGTATATCACCAGAACAATCATTGGAATGAAATTAACAATATGTCTTTATTTGATGGCTTAGGTAGCGCTCCAAAAGGCAAGTTTTTTTTTTTTTTTTTTTTTTTTTGAATTATATGATACCACACATTTAATTTTTTCTATTGTAATTATTGAAATTGCCACGTCTACTTGTCATGTAAATCATTTGGCGGCTTCTTACAAAACAATAAATTGACGGAGGGTAGAAGCGAATTGTAATACAAAGTCTTTATTTTTTCGACGCTTTTTTCAAAAGCGAAGGCTAAGGTTGAAAAGTCAATCAAAGACGGGATTTTTAATTGAATGAAGTCATTAGATAATATCGACAGTTAGCTCATTATTGTGACACATGTAAAATGATCCCCTCTATAGCTTTCGAGGTCAGCACTTTCATGGACGAGTAGGGCTTATAATATCAAAATGGTGTGCTCCATATCTTTCTAGATCTTGATATTTAATAGGAAAAGATGTGGTTAAGGTGCAGAGATACATAAAAAGATAGAAAACAAGGATGAGCTTAAAAGTGCTGGATCTGACGTAATGCATATGAAGGTTTCGAGTAGTTCAACGTTGAATAGAAGCAGATCCTTCAAGTTCAAGGGACCTGATAACAAGAAAAGGGCGGGAGTTCACTTCAATTCCGTACTCCTAGAAACTGGTGCCGCCAATTATTAAGAAATTTATGTTCAGAATGCAATGTTGATTTACACAAAGGACCGAAACCAACGAAAATCCAAATCTAGTACGCACGAGCCATATTTATCCTAAATTAATAATCATGTAATAAAAAATCTCAGATTGGTACATTCATACAGCATTTCTCCAAACTAATTTTTACTCAAAAAAACCAAAACTAATAACATATCTCAAAAACTAATTTTATGTCACAAAAAATCCCAAATCATCAAATTCATATATTGAGAAATTTGTTAAAATCCTTATGAGCTGCCGCTAAAATCCTAGATTGGGGTGAACGTGAATGGGTATATCAATTTGAGATTTTTTTTTTTTTTTATGATAGGAAAATTAGTTTGGGATATACATGGCATAATGTACTAGTTTGAGATTTTTTGTGATATAAAAATTAATTTATGGTAAATATGATATAAACGTATTAGTTTAGAATTTTTGAGAATATTAACTCATTAATAAATGATGCGATAGACTCTTATAAGCATGTTGAACATGACGTATTGGAACGTATCAATGGGACAATCTATCAATTTTTTTTTTAATGTTTTTCAATCTTTTTAAATTCCGAAGAAATCATGTGAGATCACGAATGAAAAAAGTCAAACTTCCAATTTGTTTTTCCTGTCCGACTTTAACTGCCTACTAAATTGCCTATGTTCCTGTTATCCACGTCTCCTTGATGAGACACCGAGACTTGGGACGCTGATTTTGGCAATCAGATTGAAGTGGTAGCTGTGGGGGAAAGAGGTTGGGAGACAACCACATGGCCCGGTCTAGATGCAAGAACATTTGTCTGAGCTTATGAAGAGAGTTAGCCGGGGCTTCTTCCTCGAGTCCTGTCATGATCGCGCACTCGACGAAAGAGCTTTACAAGCGGCATTGCCTACGCTTCAACTCTTTTTCAATCCTGAACATTTGAAATTTGATGACATATATATCATGACATGTAATGTTAGACATGATATTTTCATTTTTTTTTCAAATTTTGGATGCTTTTTAAATTTTGAAGGAAACACATAAAAATATTTTGTACGTATGTTTAATGCAAGATCAAACTAGCTCTTTGTAATGGTAGTTAACTAAAAACTCAAACCAAATACATTCCTAGGATTAGTCAACACTTACTACGTGTTTTATTCCCATCGTCTATTAATGGGTTGTTTAGTAAATTTAAAAACAAGAAAAAGAAAAAACTTTAAGTCAAAGACAACAATTCAAATATTCTTTTCAATAACCATGGGGATTGCTTCAGTGACCATCATTTTCACATTGGAAGAAGGAGGTGCGGAGTTTGATTCTCATTGTCTTAGGGGGGCGGGGGTTAGAACGTTTAGTTTCACATGTGGGGTTCGACTTTCATGTTTTGCAAAAAGGCATAACAAAAATCTAAGAGTAAGTTGAGGATTATAGTAGGACAAAAAAAAAAAAAAAAAAAGACTCCTTTCAATAAGCTATTTCTTCTACTTTAGAATTTTATCTATCATGTACTGAAGAAGTGCTAGATGATATCTAAGAATGTGCATAAACGTTCGACTAATGCATATTATGTAAAGAAAGGTTTACTAAACAATCTGCGGGGATCTTTTTTTGCACAAGCCATCTCCATTATAGCTGATGGATAACTGTAAATATGGGAATTTTAGCTAATTGTTATCAACAATGATAAAAATGGCTTGTATTTAAATGAAAAAGGGGACAAGATCACAGAGCCCACGTAGCCTATAAAAGTCCAAAAAGAAACAAAGTTTCACTTCCAACAGGCATTTTCTTGTCCTCCAATTTAGGCCAACGTATGACTCCGTTGATTTATCAATTATTTATGAGGGATCATCCGTAAGTATTAGCATTGTAAGATTTGATATGATTCAAAACGCTAGTGGCATCTCTTAGCTGAATCACTTATTTCCGGAATCACAAGCAAATTTTTTTGGTATACTAACCAATCCACAATGCGAGATGTATCTGTTGACTGTAGCGATTCAGTTTCTTTATGTTACCTATCAAAAGGGTAACTTTGTCATATTTATGGATATGCATTGTGTTTGGATTGTTACAGAAATTTAAAAATAACTTTTGCACTTTATAATGTAACGAAAAATGAAATGACATATACGGATTTTGTGATTATATTTGGATGTAATCTTTCTTTCAATATAACAATCAGAAATCATATTTTCTTATACACACCAATCATCTGATGCACGTGAAATTAAGATTTCTTATTCCAAGATTGTAATTCCCACTAAAAATTTTACATCTTATAAGATTATTGATAAAATTTACAAATGTCCATGACACAAAATACTAATTTTAGGGACCTTATTACATCTTATTATTCAATCCAATTCTCGATTCATAAATTTGAGATTTGGACTTATCTCAGTTTAACGACTTACGGGATCATCTAAAATATATTCATGGGTATTTAACCACCTTAGGAAAGTTCATCGTTTCCTTCTCTATTTTGACTTTCAACTTTTATTGGTAAGCGAAACATGCTTGGTCTACAACTTAAGGAAGCAATTATAACGTCATTTTCACTTTGTGTTTATGCTTGAGTTTCCCACATCATGTCACGTGAATATTTCCATGTCATGTCATCTTCTATTCAACTTTGCGTGTTGCATCTAAATTGACAATCTTGCATGTGCACGTGCACACATGAATCTAGTAGCGCCACTGTGCATGAGGAACAATTTGGTTGATCAATAGCGAAAATGACAGTGTTTTGGCAACATTTTTTTATTTATTTATTTTAAAACCAAATATCAAGCGTACTAGATATCTAAAACTTTGAAGTAAAAGTATGCTATCTACACTCTACAGCCCTATATTTCATTGACTCTAAATTCATCCAGCAATAATTGCACTTAGCCCGGATTACCTTAATCGCTGCAGTGCGCAGAAACCTGTGCTGGTCTCATCTTATATGTTTGTTTTCTAAAATCACTTGGATACGTAATGAGCTGTGATTCTGCTTGGCGACATGTGCAAAGAAACGCCTCCCAAACATGTACGTCCTCATGAGCCAAAAAAAAAAACATGTACGTCCGTCTGAATAGATAATATAATTAAGCTAATATCACCTGCGCGGACCTCCTTCGTGGGAATACATATAGAAAATTAGCACGACGTTGGATAATTAACTGGGTAAGGAGAACTCTTATCTAACACATATGTTCGTCTATAGAACAGGGTCATCTCCAAATAAGCAACCTCTTTCACAACCTTTCCCTTTAACCAGACAACTGGGGAAATTCGGCCTTGCGATTGATTTAATGGCGATTTAGCAAACACATCGATCCGGGAAGGTCACCACTCGAGTACCTTTTTGAAGTCTCCTCCGTCTAGTCCATGTGAATTATCCCGGACTTGTATCAAGAGCTTTGCACCGACCGACGTTAAATGGTGCAATAATAAGTTTGTACTGTGTTTCGATTTTGTAAGCTTGAAGTAGGGCTCGCTTGGGATGGACCAACCTATTACCAACCCTCTCTAGTGGCTTGGGATAAAATCTAAAAATATTACTCAAATTAAATAAAAAAAGATTAGGAAAAAGTAATTGCATATGAATCTACATAAGTCAGTTTGCATGAATTTCAAGTGTTGCAAGTTAAAAAAGAAAATCAAATGTGTGCATCGTAAGACTTAGATAAAATTAAAAGTACTAGATAATAATTAATCTAGATGGGTGCTATGTTTAAGCACTTACACATAATCATTAAGGCTGAGCATCAATCTAGGGTTGATCTTGGATTGGCCCAATCTGGCTAGTCTTGATCCGATTCCCTGGTCTTGAGGCCTTTGGAACTTGCATTATGCGGGTTGGTCTTTCATCCTGAGACTTAAGGGTAGATCTAATCTAGACCAGTCCTATATATATTCCAAACCATAATATGTAACTTAAAATGTCCAACGTCTCCACCTTTTTCAATGTATATATAGCCCATTCAACTTGAACCAGCTATGTGCACGTAATATATATATGCGTGCGTGTGTGTGTAATTCATGATTTATATTATGCATTTTCAACATTTGATTGTTTAATTTTATTTCAGATATTCATCTTTTGTGGTTCACTGTTTTTGGCAAGTGGAGATTTTTGATGTTGCCATATCTTAGATTTCCATTTGACTGTACTAGTTGCTCAATATCACATTGTTGATTGATATATTATTTTAAAGAATACATTCGTCTATACAACGAATACAACTTTGTGCGGATTGGTCCCCGAGTTAATCTCTAGGTTAACTCTCTCTCTCTCTCTCTCTCTCTCTCTCTCTCTCTCTCTCTCCAATAAGATCTACCAGGGCCGGGTGGGAGCTTCCATCGCCGGTGCAGCAAACATTTCTCCGGGGCCTGAGATAGTCACCCACTTCCACTATATTAAACAGGAAGTTGTTTTCCCTCTTTTTTAAATTGGGGTTCACTAGTTAACTGAATTCATTTGACCAACTTATTTTCTCGTACGGAAAAAAATGCATGTTTCTTTGGTAAAATAGTTTTCTCTAAACAAATCAAGTCCAAGTGAACAACTTCAAACTTAGGTACTTTCTCTACCTCGTGTTTAGCGACTTCCAACAATCCCGGGGGATAACACTCTCAATACCCAATTGAATTCTTGTGATCCAGATGCAAATTAGATTGAACCTTGAAATCTCCTTATGGTTTCAGAGTATGAGGTTCAATCTCGAACTCCAAGCTAAAACAAATCACAGACTGCGACTAATTGTATAGGCTATCATTGGGTAACTGTCTGTCTCTTAAGTAATTATCTTTGCATTTACAAGAGTAATTTAATTAAGATCGTAATGTGCTATGGGTTGCAGTACAAGACGAGAA
This sequence comes from Eucalyptus decipiens, assembly GCA_014182575.1. NCBI lineage: Eukaryota > Viridiplantae > Streptophyta > Magnoliopsida > Myrtales > Myrtaceae > Eucalyptus > Eucalyptus decipiens. The sequence continues at coordinate 35,815,210 of CM024613.1, forward strand.
ATTCGGAAAGTAATTAGGTCCTTTTAGTAGATTCCTCTCTAAATTAAGAATGGCGATTAAAATCAATCAAAACACCGAGCTATAAATCTAGACGATTTCCCAACAAATCTCCCAGTTTGGTATTATTGGGCAGATATCCTTTATTTTTAAATTTATATTTGTAATCTCCTCCTAAAAACATCCAAATCCATGCCGTGCAAAGAAACTCGTCAATCAAAAATTAAAAGCTAAATAGATGGTTACCACATACACTGAGAAGTGTCCCTGAATAATGATTGCATGGATCACACTTGAAGGGCTCTTTGTGATCAAAGGTGGAGAAAGGCCCACTCGAATACTTTGCACCACCTCTGAAGTAGATTCTTCTTTTTATCAATCGAAACTCCTTCCCAAACTGGACAAGCTCCTTTCCACCTGGCTTTGACATCAAAATCTTCATATTGAGGAGGAGAAAAAAAAATAAAAATCATATCAAGAAAGTTAAAAGATCTGGTTGGATCCACATGGCTCTATGGAGGTAAACGCTAGGTGCATCGGAGCATATCTCGACTTTTTCATCTTCCATGGAGTAATAGTGCATCTTCTTATCTTTGTCATGGAAATAGATACGGTTTGGCTTGATCCCGGGAAGGCAACTCTCGGAATTGAACTCCGCCGAGATCGCTGAGTTGCCATTCAAGAAGAGAGCCGCGTTCCCCAAATTTAAGACCTCGTCCTGACCTCCCTCCTCCAAATCCACTGCAAAAACTCGGATGCTTTCCACGGTTCCATCCTCTTGGTCCCATATCTTCCAAACCACCAGCAATGTGCCTGAACATTCCACGAGATAGGGATAACCCGCGAAATTGTGCCCAAGAAAGAGTCGCAATTGCATTCGGCACTCCCTCTCGTCGAGGGTCATGATTCGGCTGCGCGAATCCAAGGCCACGAATTGCCCGTCGTAATGAATCAGTTGAAGGAAGGTGGACCGAGGCAGGTTCGCGGCCGGGCTCACCCCCGTCCACGCATCTTCTCCTGATCTGTAAAGGGCATACCCTAGTGATCGAAGATCCCGACAGAGAGTGACCATGACAGTGTAGTCCCCGGACGAAGAAGGGCTCGAGGACAACGCGATCCTGTGGATTCTAATGGAGCCGCTGCCCCGGTGCCTCTTTAGCGGACGGAGACGCGACTTGTGGCGAAGTTTCGTCAAGGCGGGGAGTTCGATGCCGACCCGCGAGAGCGGATTGAAGATGCGGTACTGATAGCCCCACCTCGACACGAGTATCCATCGTGGGGGATTCACGGCCTGGGGTCGAGATCCTGGCAACCGCACTTGGTGAGTTCTCCCTCTAGAGATGCTGAAGAACTCTGCTACTCCGTTGCCCACATAAATCATGAGCCACGGGGCTTTCGACTTCGCGTTGTACGTGTCCCTGATGGCAGCAGATCGCCATGAGGAGCACACCCCTCGAAAAGCTAAAAAGTCTTCTATGGCTAGCCGTCTAGCGATGAGTTCTAGGATCTCTTGCGGGAGTTCTTCCCAACTCGCCATCGTAGGTTGAATGATAGATTTGCCTGGTGAGCAACTTCTTGATGAGTTTATCGCTCGTAACATGAGGGAGGTCCTATATAGGAAAGACGAATTTGTTTCACGAATCTTATAGCTTAGTTTAGGAATTTGTTTTACGAATCTTATCGCCATCTACAGGGATTCAGTCTCTTTCAACGAATTTGTTTTATGAATTTTATAGCTTATTTTCTTTATCTTGAATGAATATTCGTTTGTGGTGGCTAGCAAGATACACTGCCCTCTCGGATTTGATGTTTTAAGATTTAAATCTTTCTATTGAATACAGAAAATCTTAAAGGTAGTTTCATTTTCAAGCTTTTACAAATAAAATCCCATATAATGGGATTCCTATTTTAAATAACTCGAGTTTTATTCAAAGTTTTCAATCTCTTTATCCACGTTAAGAATATGAATGACTTATATTAACATATACATGGCCTTGATAATATAATACTAAAGTATTTATTGTGGTATCTGTATTGAATTTGTTATAATTTAATTCTTCAATGTCATCTGTGCTTACAATGGTCAAGTTGAAAATAGCTTGTAAGACAACATAAATATCAAAATGTGCACGTAAAATAAGATATGTCAGTTTAATCTCTTCATTAATAAAGTCATTAAATCATATAGACTATTTTAAATATAAAATATAAACGGTAATTTTAGTTAAAACATTATTGGCCATAAAAAGTTCCTTGTTAGAAAAAGAAAAATTCACTATAGCGAATTGAAAAATATTGTAGTCATCTTTTCTGTTTTTTCCACTTTCTTCCCTCTTCCGTTATTTAGCCTAATTTAAGTGTTCTCTTCATGAGCAATCCTCACAGAACTTGTAGAAGATGAAGTCAATTTGTATGTGCACTCCGATCTCCTTTCTTTGTTAGGGAAAACTTTCTACCCTTTTTAATAGCCATATCCTGTTTTTCACATGCGAACATCTTTCGATTACTCAGGCCAAAACTTCATTACAATACAAGAAAATACTTTAATTCGATCATTCTTATTTAATGTCGTACACATTCAAATGCATTTACGTATTATTAACCTAAAAACTTAGGAAAGTATATTTGATCAATGCCATATAGTTTTGCATTTTTATGGTCTCCACTCACTCACAATATGAAGAAAAAAAAGGATGGTTTAGATATTGGAGAAACATCTTTAAGTAATTTTGATTATTTCCAAACCGTCCCTAGTATAATATTTATTATGGTATTATGCAGATGTTTGTGATAATGTGCAAAGAACGGAGGTGATGTTCGTAAAGGGAAAAAAATTACAAGTCTGTTCTAAATTTACTAATAAATGCCCTTGTTAGGGATTTGTGCTGTTTTACCTGCATGGGAGTTGTGCTGTGCAAAAATGACCTGGGATGAGCAACAATATTCAAGGTTCTTCCGGCAACATTAGGATATCTTAGAGAGCTTTGATTATATGAGACTAAACCAAGGCTCGTTAGATTGGTCCGGCTTATTCTTCAACCCTTCTTAGTGGCTTTGGGATAAAATTGAAAAATATTACTCAAGTTTCAAAAAATTATGACAAGTTTGCATGGGAATCTACTATGTCAACTGTTGCATATTGCAAATGTTTTGAGTTAGAAATAAAGTCAAATGCAAGTAAAGCAAGATTTAGATTTGAAAAAAATCCAAAATAAAAATTGATTCAGATGGACCCTCAGTTCATGCACTTATGCAATTTTATCATATCACGGAAGGTGAATAAAATACCAAATTGGTCCATCCTCAATTATTGTGACACTGGTGTAATTACCTGCATAGAAATGTTAAATTTCAATGCCGGGCCCAATGTAAAGAAAGGCTAGAAAGGGCCTCTTAGAAAAATTATGACAACGTGCAGCATGCACACATCTGTACCCCCAGTGTCTTGGCACAATAAGGAGCACAAGCGCAATTTTTCTCGTGCCAATCCGGTCGGTTCAATTGTTCAGGCTAAATACTCAGAGAGTGTATTTATTTCCCATTTCCATGTTCTGTTTAGGAACTTCCAACAATACTGAGGATGACACTCTCATATTTCAATTGGTTTGGTGGGATCGAAATGCAAATTGAATTTGAACCTGGCAAATGTCAATCTATTTATGGTATTTATTTGACTATTAAGTGAATGATCTTTGCATTAGAAATTTTAACTTAATGAAGAACGCTAGGGAAAATTAGTTCGACCTTTTTATCACCATCATTTGATAAGATTATTAAGTCCCTTTAGTAGTTTTCTTTTTTGTTACAAATGATGATTTACATCATTTAAACACCTAGTTAGGTATCCAAGGTCTCTAACTATCTTTCCATGTAGTCCAATTACCTATGTTCATCGACCAAAAAAAGAAATCACCTATGTTCAAAGGATAGCTTATATTTTCTTCTATAATCAATTATAAAAATAAGATAAGCGTTGGAATTTTTACAACCGGTTGCTAAGTTCTCTTAATCTATTGTTATTTATCTCTGCTACATGTAACCATTTTACAATAACCAAAGTACCCTTATATCATCTCATCATATAAAAGTAGAGAATGTTAGATATCAATTTATAATTAAGATTTGATATTTTTATACGATTACATAACAAATCTTTCATCTTGATTTTGCGCACATATTCTCGAGTTTGAGATGTATATCCGTAATCTCCCTAAAACATCCCAATCCATGTCGTGCCAAGAAATCAGTCACTCAAAAATTAAAATCTAAACTAACACCCACAACTAAAATATGTTATTCTATTAGCGAAAAAATTGATCCCGTGGGTCGCCCGTGTAGGGCCCTTACGATCAAGGGTGGAGATGGGCCATTCCAGTGGACCCAGGTTTGACATCAAAATCTTCATATCAAGGAAGAGAAAAAACTCGAACATTCAAAAATCAGGTTGGAACCAATCGGCATCAACGACGCGTCGCCTAGTTGCATCAAAGGGACAATTGCTAGTTGCATCAAAGAGACAACTGCTAGTTGCATCAAGGTATGTCTCGAATTTCCTGTCCTCCACGCTGTAACTCTTGATCTTCTCTTCTTTGCCATCATGGCAATAAACGCGGTTTGGCTTGATCCCGGGAAGGCAAGATTCGGCGTTGAACTCCACCGAGAAGGAAGAGCTACCATTCAAGAAGAGAGACATGTTCCCCAAGCTTTCGACCTCTTCCTCGGTTACCTTGTCCAAATCAACTTTGAAAACTCGAATCTCTTTCGCGGGTCCATCATACTTTTTGCGCCATATCTTCCAAGCCATTAGCAATGAGCCCGAACATTCAACAAGATAAGGATCACCGTCAACATAAAAATCCGTCCCTAGAAATAGTCGCGATTCCATGCGACCCTTTCTCTCGTTAAAAGTCATTATTTGACTCTGTTCATCCAAGGCCACAAATAGTCCATTGTAATAAATCAGTTCAAGGACGGTGCACCGACGCCGAGGCCTCGCACGATTCGCTACCGTCAATGCATCTTCTCCTGATCTGAAAAAGGCAAACCCTGTTGATGGGCCATAAAAATCAGACTGAGTAGCTCCTGGACGGGGAAAGTATACTATCAGTGTCATAAGTTGTGTACGGCATTCACTTTTGTGCCAAAAGTTTCCGTTGGATCACTTAAGTGCCAAATCGAAAAAAAAAAAAAAAAAAACGATTACTTTAGTGCCACCGGTGAGAAATTCCGGCCAGATTAATTACGTAGCTTTTATATTTTTTAAAAAAAGTTCCGGTTGTTTTAAAACGACGTTGTTTTCGACCCTCCTTAAGAAAACGAAGTCATTTTGCCATCCTACGTTGATGGCCTCACAAAAACGATGCTATTTAACTCATTTGGGGAATTTTTTTTTTTATTTATTGGGGATTGAAATTAGGGTTTTTTTGACCTAGCTCACTCAGCCGTCATTGCTCGGCCTCCGTCATCACTGGGCTGCTGTCGCTCGCTCGGCCACTATTGCTTAGCGCTGTTCAAACGCCCTCGGCGGCACATGAGGGAGCACCAGCCCCGATCGCCGGAGCCTAGGTACTGGAAGAAACAAGTTGGGCACTCGTCGGGGAGATTAGAGATGGAGAGGGAGACATCAATGGCGGCGCACTTGTCGACGGCCTCCCCAAGCACCGGCTAGATCATGGCCTTCGACTTGGCCATGAGTGGCTGTTATCAGGGTTGGGGTTGAGGTCAGGGTCGGAGCCACAGCCGTCGAGTGGCCATTATGGGGGTTGAGGTCGGGGTTGGGGTGGAGGTCGAGGTTAGAGCGATGGCCGCCGAGTGGCCATTGTTGGGGTCGAGGTCGAGGTCGAATCCATGGCCGTCGAGTGGCCATCGTCGGGGTCAGGGTCGGGGTCAGGGCCGGGTTGGAGTCGCGGCTACCGAGTGGCCATCGTCGGGGTCAGGGTTGGGGTTGGGGTGAGAGTCGCGACTGCCGAGTGGCCATCGTCGAGGTTGGGGTCGGGGTCGGGGTCGGTACCATGCCCCGAACCTCGAGACACGTGAACAACCCGCCATGGTCATGTAAATGCGACATTCCTAGGTAGTGTCGTTGACCCTATTCATTAATTATGCGCATGCAGAACATACTAAGAAACCCCTGACAAAACTTACGGGATAGGAAGGCAGGAAACCAAATCATTCAAAAACAAACATACTTTCATATAAAATCATTCTAGAGTTTACATACATCCAAAAATAGGTCAAAGAATATGTGCATCAAAAAGGGTCAGTTTGCACAATAGGGATCGGTCCATCAAAAAGAGGAATAGTCCTATGACTACTAGTCAGACTCGTCCGTCAATCCCACATCTTCTACATCCGACTGCACTGGGTCCCGAAACGATGGGTTGTCCACTCCACCATCGGGAAGGTCCGCTACACCTTCACCCAAAATGGCATCCATCACAGTAAGTGGAATATCATAGCTATCAAGTGGACCAATCCTAAAGCCATTGGCCCCAAAATGGAACCATGCCTTAAACTTATGTGGCACCCTAACATCCATGGTCTCTTGAATCCAAATGGTGGACCTAATCAGCTCGTAAACCCAATGACTTCCAGGGTTAGGAAAACTGTGCACCTGCTTGACAATGTGCACTGAGATGCCATTTTTCTTCAGAGGTCCTGCCATCTACGGCCCTGTAATATTTTTCCACAACGGGGTGAGGCATTGTCTCAGTAGGTTCATCCCTCCAAAGCCCTATTAGAAAGAAAATATACCCAAGAGTAGTCTAGTCACACAACACAGAAGACTTACCTCGTCTTATTTCCTTCCTGCAGATTAGTATAGTTCATATCACTCAATTACAGGTAGTAATATGAACTTAAACCATTGGAATACAATCAATTTCATATAATTCACAATCACGGCAAGCGTTCCAATTATTATTCACTGCCACACAAGAGCATAGCTTACTTGCAATTCGGTTATCTACTGACATTAATGCTAGGAATCGCCTCCCCCCTTGGAGCACGGCTTCATCACTACGTCGACGGCATTCCCGAAGGAGCATGGGTCCAGTTGGCCTAGCCTCTAATGTAACCCGACGCTTGTCACTATGCTGACAGCGTTTCTAAAGGAATAAAGGCCCAGTTAGCCTAGCCACTATTGTGACCAAGTCTTTCAACTAGCATACAACAATTCAATACTGATCCCTGAATACTTTGCATTTCACTTAAATACTCCAATTACAATATTAATCCTTTAAAATCTAATTTCAGTGCCAAACCCAACACTTGGGATTTTCTAAATAAAATTTATTTTTTCACAATCAACACTCAATTTGCATTATCCACTCATCAAATTTAAACTCTAAATATATAGCAAGAATCGGCATGAAATTCTCGAGCAATTGAGGTCGAAATAATTTTTCGAAACTTCTTTTTTAAATAATAATATTTTAATAATTTTTAAAATATAATATATTATTAAATAATCCAATAATTTCGAAACATTTATTTAAATCAAAAATAAATTCCTTTGAGTCACATCAAGGCTTATATTAAAATAAACCTATTTAGCTTTAAACTAAACACACTTTAACTTAATTAAACACCTCCATCTAATCCACAACTAAATAAACTAATCTAACCGTCTAATCTCAATCAACTTAAGCTAAACACACTTAATGCATCATTAACCTTCTAATCAAGATTTAGTGAGCTAAACTCACTAGAATCGCTTTTCGACGAGTCTCTAGTGAAGAGGACGGCAAGGCCGTTGACAAATCTCCTTGGGGTGGCACCAAAGGAGGCCGGGAAGAGCCCGAAAACGCTCCTCAAAGATTTGGCTAGGCCTGGAACTCCAGCTGCTGTCCAAGCTCGGAGGGGGGTGCGTCGATGGCTGGTCGGGTGTGGAAAAGGCGGAGAGGGGATGCGGCAACTCGTGCAGCGACCGACGGCATTGGTGACGACTGGTAGTGGCTAAGGCACCGGGCGACGGTCTGGACGCTCGGCTGCAGCAAACAACAGCCAGAGAGCTTGGACAGAGGCGGAGCAGTGAATGGCGAGCGGGATGGCGTACGCAAACGGGCGGCGACGGCGCGACCTTCGGCGAACGTACGACGAGCTCGAGCTGGTGGTTCCGTCAAGCTGTTGGCCGGGTCTGGTTCACACGATCTTCCCCCCTTCAACCGGTTTCAAACATTGGAGAAGAAGAAGATGATGGAGAGTGATGTGAGAGGTGCTTTTTGGAAGCAATTGTACACCCTCCACTTGTCAACATGTGGCATCCGGAAATTTTGACAACCCTTGGATGCGTGGCACTCCGAGATTAAGTGACAAGAGTATTGTTGAATTATGACATTGGCATTATATACGAACATTAGTTCATATCGTCATTGGACCAATGCATTTCGTTTAGTAAATGATCCGATTGTCATATAAGCTATATTTTTGTCGGAAATCTTTCATACAAGACCAAGACTCATTTCAAATGATTCTCGACCCTGCCAACTCGGGTACACCAATGAAGAAACGTCCGAGGATTGGCCATTGGAAGTTGCCTGTTTACTTATGTGCATGCAAAATAGGAAACCTTAAAAACTTCATGCACGTTTATTTCTATAGGCAGCTAACAAAAGGAAGATTTGATGATGCATAGGGACTATTTTTCCGTCCAAGCTACCATACGAATTTGTATTTATTGACTAAAGAAGTCAATTAACTTAAGAGAACATCCAAAAGCATGCGGACGGACGTGAGGAATTATAACCACCGAAGGACAACCCATAATCACGTTGGAATGAAGAGCCCACAACCCACGCCCATGCAGCCCATACGAATGCAGAGGAGTTAACCAAGGTGGGTGGTTGACCGAGGGGCACCCAGCAGTAGCCACGTTGCTCTCCAAATCGGTGGCCAGCGGAGAGAGCCCAGCATGCATGCAAGCCACGTTTCCCCCACCTGTCCTCCATGCATGCATCCACCGAAACCCCTACATGCAAAATCATCATTAGCTTAACTAATATTAGAGGAAACAAGGGGCTGGGTTTTAGGAGAAAAGTGCTCGTGTGATTGAGAAGGAGGAGAGAGAGGAACCGAATGAAATAAGTAGCGAGCGAGAGAGAGTTCAAGGGAGCGATCTTCAAGAGAGGGCAGCAAAGGAAGAGGGAAAGGAGACCGCCCTCCATCCGTGCTAGTGCGAGCTGCCGCTGTCGCGTCTTCGTCGCCGTTGAGCCAAGCTCAAGCTTTTGATTTTGCTTGCTGTCAAGCTAAGGAATTAGAGGCAAGTAGAGTCAATTGATCTACCCTTTGCTTGTTGTGTTTGTGTGTGATGAATGGTGAATTTCGGATGTGGTTGAGGTGAGAAATTTCGAAGTTATAGGAGTTGTGTTCTAGCCTAGTTGGTGATTTCGTGAATTGCATGCAATGTTCTGGTTGGAATCTCACTTCGACTTCTTGATGAAAGTTGTAGAGGACTTCTTGGAAAGTAACATATCAAAATTTGAGAGGAAATGAACAAGTATAGATTGATGAAACCATCTTTCTTTGAAGAAGCTAGATCCGGAAACTGCTATGTTAGTTTATTGTGATTCTGTGAATTTTTTGAAATAATCCAGTCCGAATTCGATCTCGTGTTCTTGATAAGAGTTGTAGATGACATCTTGAGGAGCAACATACTAAAATTTGAGAATAAACTGACAAGTAATGATTGGGGAAAACGATTTTCTTTGAAGAGAATGAGTCTGGACAGTGAACCGAGAGTTATGGAGAGTTATAAAAATTATAGCTTTTAATACAGAAGGAATTAGACTTCAATTTCTGCATAATACTTTTACCTCTAGGTCTCATCTATAACATATTAAAATTTCAGAATTTTCAGAGTTCATTTAAGGGCTTAATCAAAATTGTTTCCGAAACTGTACAAAAGTGGTGCTGGAATTTCTTTTGCTGTGATATGTGGACCTATGTGATTGATGTGAAACTTTCTTGACATGGTGTTCTTCATGAAATATCTTCCTCTAGATCTTTTTTACATCATGTTAAATTTTTAGAATTTATTGAGATTTTTTACTAATTTTCCAAGAATTTTTACTAAAGAGGTGCATTCTGTTCAACCCGAAAATTGGTTCTATTTTCAAAAACCAATGAATTGCTTTATGAAATGTGGTATTGTGGGTGTTATGTGTACTGCATATATGGTGACATTTGGGCATATCATATGACATTAAAAAGCCAGTTTAGACCTTTGATATTGTTGCATCAAATGCCATGTTGAAAATGAGACATATATGTGATTATATTTTGTGATAATAATGAGACCGTCGGAGGTGTGAGCCAACGATGCCCCAGGAGTGTTGGGATGCCCAGAGGTTTATGCCAGAGGGTCCTCGAGAGTTTCGAGATGCCCGGTGGTATACGGTATGTAATTTCAAGGGGGTACCTAGTGGTGTGTCCATACATAATTCCAGAAGCCCTAAAGGTTTGTGCCGGGGGGATTCCTCGTGATGCTAGTTGGGATGCGAGATGCCCGGAGGTTTGTGCTGAAGGTTCCTTGCGATGCCAGGTTGGGTGCAAACGATAAATTGAGGGATGCAAACATTGGTCCCTGGAAGAAAAATGATGAGATTCTTTTGAAAGATAAAAATTGAAATTGAATCATGCACATGGGAGTGTGCATATGGCATGATGCATGATCTGCTTAAGAAAGTAAATTGATGCTATTTGACATTGAGAATGCGATCATGAAGGCTTGAATGGATCTCATGGGGATGTATACATGATTGTATGGATGATATGAATCATGCGTATGTATGTGCATATGGTATGGAATGAACCTCATGGAAATACAAGCATGATTGCATGGTGGTATATGCATGATGGCACAGTGAGATATGCATGACTGCATGACGATATGCACAACCACATGGTGACGTATGCTCGATAGCATGGATGATATGTGCTTTACTCGTGATATCTTGATTGTCTTGCTTGTTGCATTGTGTAGTTTGATGGATCTTTACTGCTGAGTGGTTGTACTCACTCTATTTAAGGAATAACATTTCAGACTAGATAAGATACTTTTGCTATCACTGCCACCAATAGATGGATCAAGTGGTTGGATATGACCGCGAGGAGGAGGATAGCAAAGAAAGGAACTTTTGGATGCCGACATTGATCGATGGATTTTAAATATACAATTGTTGGAGGAGATGTCGGTCATCTTTTGAAGTATAGTCGTGTATAGAAGACTATGGCATTTTGATGTACCAATGAACGATGTCCATCTGGTTTAAGTAAATAAAAGTGTTCGGCTTTTACCTAAAAATGTTTAGTAGGTGTGCATCGTTTTCTGAATATAAGAAAGGGAGTTGATGGATGTGCTTCTGCCATATAAATTGCGCAGGGATCGATCTAAATTATGTAAACCCTAGGATTTATGGATTTTAATGAAATTCCTTGGTATCAGAGTATTATATTATCAGGTCAAGTGAAGGGTAAGCGGACTGTGGACCTTAACGGTTCGGGGGCCGTCGAGGGGTGTCACACAACATCCTAGCCACTCTCTTGCTCCACACCATGACATCACTTGTGATGTCACAATGACTATCTCAATCCACCACAACCTCTTCCAATAGGTTCAATTTCATTTTCCACCGAGGCATAAAATCTTGTATAACAATTTCTTCAATTCCATTCGATTCTCTTCCAATTGAATCAAATTGAAGTCCATAAAATTAATCTAATATCACCACACTTCAATTTACATCTCCACTTGTCCATAGAACCAACTTAAGTCCCAAAAGCATGACCAAAGGCTGGTCTTCTAAATTCTCGAGCCAAATTAGCCATTCCTCGACTAATTTGCTGAAAAACTCTGATTGCATGAAATGTCTTCCAAAGATGAGTCAATGATCCTAAAATGATTTGTCACACACCATGACTTCCAATTTCTGAATTCGATCTCAATTTCACGGTTAATTTCACTTCGGCAAGATACTAGCGCGTCCTGATCTACCAGGCAGCTTTTAGAAATTTTCATGCATTTGACCCGTGATTGATCAATTCAAGCCACAATGTACATCTTTGACACATTAGCGACTTTCGGTTGTTGGGGGTAATCTCAGATTTCAAATAAGGGCTTGAGGACAACGCGATCACGTAAATGAAATGTAACTCAGGGTGAAGCTCCTCCAAGGCAGGGAGATCGATGCTGATGGATAAAAATAGATTGACGATACGGTATTCACTATACCTCTTTGACAGAAGTATCCGTCCTAGTGTAGACAAGGTCTAGTTAGGAGATCCTGGCAACTGTACTGGGTAAATTCTCCATGTAGAGGAATTATATAACTCAGCTATTCGGGTGTACGTATAAATCACGAGCCACGGGGCCTTCGATTTTGAATTATACGTCTCCTTGATAGCAGTAGTCCGCCTTGAGGTGCATACCTGTGGAACAGCTAAAAAGTTTTCCATGGCTAGTTGTCGAACGATGAGTTCTAGGATCACTGGCGAGAGTTCTTCCCAACTCGCCGTCGTAGGTTAAAAGTTAGATTCGTCTGGTGTGCGACTTCTCAATGAATTTATTTCTCATAACATGAGGGAGATCCTAAATAGGAAAGACACTCATTAGGGATTCAATTTCTTCCAACAAATTGTCTTACAAATGTTATAGCTTATTTTCTTTATCTTGAATGGATATTCCTTGTCGTGGCTAGCGAGATACACTACCCTTCCGGCTTTGATGTATCAAGATTTAAATCTTTCTATGGAATATACAAATTTTTAAAGCTAGTTTCATGGTATAAGAACACTAGGAGTGCCAAAATTTTCATACGACACTCATTTGAGTGCCAAAACATTCTTCTTTCACTCACTCGAATGCCACCTCGGAGAAAAATTGATCACTTGAGTGCCAATTCTGCCAAAATGTCCTACATAGATTTTTTTTTTTTTAAAAAATTTGTGAATTTTATATTTTTATCTGTATTTTATATTTTGTATTTTTTAGGGTTAGCAAAGGTCATCGACCATCCTTGTCAGTCGTGGCTGCCTCACCCACAGCCATGGGTGACGTAGCCTAGAACGGGCAAGGGTCGTTACGGTCTCGCTAGCGATTGGTGAGGCCTCAATGGCCTCACCCAAGTTCTTTGCAGCTAAATCTAGGTGAGGGCCCTCACTATGAAAGCCTTGTTACGACAGCCCTCGCCTGCTTTGAGTGGCATCCAGCTTTAAGAAGCCACGAGTGACACCACCCGGAGCGGGTGAGGGCTGTCGCGGCCGAGGGTGAGGTGGCTATGGCTGGCAAGGGTCGTCGGTGACCCTCACCAACCCTAAAGAAAAAAAAAGAAAAAAATTGAAAAAATTGAAAATAAAATAAAACAAAAATATTTAAAAAATTTAAAAAAATTTTGGGGCGGTTACTTCAATTTTTCAGGCGGGGCAAATTGGAAGTGGCACTCAAGTGATTGAATTTTCAAATTTAAAACACTTAAGTAAGTGAAAAAAGTTTTGGTAGTCAAGTGAGTGTCATACAAAAGTATTGGCATTGGCACTCATACTTGTTCTTTATTTTCAAGCTTTTATGAATATATCCCATAGAAAGCTTATACATATTATATAAGTGAATGATAACCGAAGTAGTCCGAAGATATGGGGTTAGAGGCAATGTTAAAGGTGGACTAACAGTTGTTGATTGGCATGAGTTTTTCCAAATTCTTATCTCGCGCATTGTTGGTATTTATAATTTAATTGTATTAACCTTCAACAATTCTATGTGAATGAGTCGCCATTAGTTTATTGGAGTCAATTTAGAAACCAATTGAAATATGAGAGAATAGCTCGCTTCACAAGCAATTAGAGAATCTAAATATGTGGACTTGATTACATTAGTTATTTCAACTAATGCCCTTCTGATGCCCTAAATTGACTGGTTTGTTATCTAAGTGTTGATGCGGACTTTATCCAATTATAATTACTCAGGTTCTTTGTCCATTAAGTGACCATGCCATGGTCATTTGTAATCATTGGGGTCCTAATATTTACCCTAACCATTTCACTGAACTAGAAAAAGGCACAATCAAGAACCTGAAGGAAATTAAGAGCCCAAAAAGATTATTGACGTAATAAGATGTTACGGTGCCATAGTTTACTTGAAAAGAAGAAGGGGCTAGTTAAAGATCACGAGTATTCTCCAAGCTCGTATAATTTTTTTTTTTCACTTTGGCAAAATAAAAGTTGTCAAGTCGCGGTCATGTTCGATTTTTTTTTTTTTTAAATTCAAGTATGATAAAAAAAATCAATGATTAGTGGTATGTGATATTTAAATGTACTTGTTCATTCTATATGTATTAATGATATCATGTTGTTAGAAGAGCATGATTTATGAACCGCCATCATGTCGTTAGTAGAGTACGATTTACGAACCGCCATCAAGTATAAAAACAGAATAACTAACGAAAATTCCTTGAGGACCGTTGAGTAAGAAACTTCAGCTTACCAAAAACATCATTGAAGAGTGTCTCCAAGTGTCATATTTTGTCTTGGTTTGAGTAAAAATCGATTCCATAAGCAAAGTCATTAACACCGATGAATAAAGCGGGGGAAAGAAAAGTTTGAATCCTATTACGATTTGCCCCATATTTGTTTTGTCTTCTTCTTTGAGGATGATCCAATGGTGATTTAGTCCCTTATGATGCATCACTAATACTATTGTGATCGCATAAAACAATAACATTCGTCCAGTTCCGGATAAAATCACGTGGCATTACCTTTTTTTTTTTTTTTTTTTGGTAAAGGTAAGTATAGTATAGATTTTGCGAAGAAGAATACAAGGGGGAGGCCCGGCACCAACAAAAAACAGACACTCAAGTAGACAAGAGTCTAAGCGAGTGTAGGGGTACCATGGTTCCGAACAAATAGAACAAACAATGAAAAGGAAGGAAGGAAGAAAAAAAACAAACTAAAGAACTACCATTAATGAAAGATAGAAGGATGAAGATCCCAGCTCTGTTGAAGTCTTCTATTCTTTGGAATGTCAGCAACATGCTTAAACGTCATAGCTTTATCTTTAATCGCCTTCTAGAGGTGCATCTTCATCGCCGGAAGAGAAAGGGTTTGATTGCGAAAAAGCACACTTTCCATATGATGTAGCACATCACACCAAAACTAAAGTGAGCCATAGTTTGATAAAAGCTTTTACCCACAAACCACTTGGATGCCCATACAAGATTCTCCATCCACTGCTTGTTTTGCCTTTTTCTTCTCAAACAATGAGAAAATCCATCTTAACTAGGGAAGCGTTAGTCAAAATAGGATTGTTTGTATTTGGTGGTAATGGAAACAAAACCAACGCCATACTCCTATATCCACACAGACAAATTTATCCCTGAACCGCTAATTTGACCATGGTTAGACTAGGTTTGACTTTCGCCATCTGAATAGTGGATATGCCACCACGGCATCCAGTTGGTT
The DNA here is from genome assembly GCA_014182575.1 of Eucalyptus decipiens. Classification (NCBI taxonomy): domain Eukaryota; kingdom Viridiplantae; phylum Streptophyta; class Magnoliopsida; order Myrtales; family Myrtaceae; genus Eucalyptus; species Eucalyptus decipiens. The sequence goes on from CM024613.1 coordinate 35,830,657, forward strand.
CGAGATTCCCACGATTCCCTCTCCGTGTCTCTTTCTCCTGCAGAATACTCGCTTTTCGTCTGGTTAAGAAAGTGGTGCTAGATTAGCCGAAGTTTGGCCTACAAAGGTCGGCAATATCATGAAGTGGGATATGTGCATGGCCATGTGTGATCTGACAAGGGCGTGTAATGAAAGACCGGACGCAAGGTGGAGGAAGTAGTTACACGGAAATTTGAGCCGAATTTCAATTAAATATGAGTAACATACCCCGTGCATACAAGAAGGCCACGGGATTGAACCGGGACACGCACGCTTCGACCAAGACTCAAACTTTTCATTTCCTTCGCATTTCACTTTCGCGTAATTTTTAGTTCCTAACATTAATTTTCATTTCGATGTACTGCGATTCCAGATTATTGCAGTTCCAGTCAATCAACATATCCTTACACCTAGTTCGGTGGAGGATTCACGTTCCATCCAAGCCCCATTTGATCGGTTTGGGCTTGAGTATGAAATCATGGAATGGTCTTGATCGGTTTTCATTCGTTTGAAATCGGATCACCTTGGCGCCTCATTAATTCATCGTCAAAACCTCTTTTGGCACACCCAAATGGATTGATTTTCACCGGCACATAAACAAATTTTGATATGCAACATTAGAGATAATTAGACGATTCTTCATATTTTCCTCAATTGTGCATGTCCTTGATTTATGTAATTCTTTTTTTTTTTGTCAAAGTAAAAGTTTATTCATTTCTATAGAAATACATGAGAAAAACATCGCAGTCCAATTGAAAATCAAGACAAATTCTAGATAACTTGAAAACAAAACAAGCTCTTCATAACAAAATGAATCATCAAAACACAGTTAGAGGCACATTTAAAGAGTAGATTTATGACTTCTTGAAACTAAAATCGGTGGCCAATTACCAAATTCATCTTTGAATGAGCATATACCGAGATCTCCATTTATTGCTACGGCTTTACCTTTCGGAGGTGCACACCTAGATTCGTCATTTAGAGAAACAAGGTTAAACAAGTATAGATTTGACACTTGTGAGAGCCAATTTTTTACAAAACTCCCCTAATTTTCTTTGAAACTAGACTTGTACACTAATGAAACATGAGAAAAACGAAACCCCAAAATCATACACGCAAAAATCCCAAAATCTAGATTAGATTGGGCTAGAAACCTCTCGAAATTGGAGAAAAGCTTCTAAATCTAGACTAAATCAAAAGAGAAAAACTCCACAAAATGAGAAGAAAGCAAGAAAAAGAGAATAGAGACCCAAATTAGCCAAAGAAAAAGGAAAAAGGGAGGGGTAGGAGAGATCTAGCTCAAACCCTCCCGCTAGGAAGATTGAAACAAAAAGCTGTGTAAAAATTAGAATGAAAAGAGAAAATCCTAGAGTTCCATAATGAAGGAACTAGAGCATTTTATTTTTTGGATTTATGATAATTGAATATCATTAATATTGCAATATATCTTGACAGAAATAATTAGGGGATTCTCCATATGTCCTTGATCATCTCTAACATACAAACATAGAGATTGCAAGATTCCATTGATTTTGACTTGTTAAATTATGATCTTCTTATTTGAATACTCATAAGTAAATACAATGAATTAGCCTATGTAGTCTCCTTTTATATGAATATAAAAATTCATCATTCTCCATAATGCATCCATAGGTGCACATTACTTGATGTATTTGGACCAAGGGATTTGCATATCCTCTTCATCGGGGGTCGTTGAGTCAAAAGATTTAACTAACCCTTTACTCTGAAAAATGAAACTAAGAGCCCAAAATGATTATATAATGTGAAACTCTATACTTGAAAAGAGAAAAAGAGGGTAGGTAATGATAACCGAGGAATCTCCAAGCCCGTATAATCTTCTTCCTTTCCTCGTCACTTGCAAAATAGATGTTGTCAAGTCACCTCCATGTTCATATATATATATGATTAGTAGAATGTGGTAATTAATTGTACATAATTTCTTTTTTGATCGAAAATGGAGAATATTATTTAAGCTAGCAAAAGGAACAACCCTTGTCCAGGGCTTTAGAACAAAGAAGGTCCAAAAGAGGTTGGGGGGTGATACAACCCAATTTGGAGGAAGGCTTCGATGCCTATGGGCTTTAGCGACCCAATCAGCAATTTAATTGGCTTCTCTTGTACAATGCAGAATTCGGAGATTAGGGAAACAGGGGAGCAACGCTGCACACTCTGAGAACAACACCCAGATCTCCCACAACGTTGAGCTAGGTTGATGCATAGCTTCTACAAGTACAAGGCAGTCAGATTCCAGCAATATTTTTTCATTTTCCTTCCCTATTTGCAGCAGATTTTTGAGAGTAAGACTGAGTACTTGTACCCCTGCTTGCAATGTCGAAGAGGCTGTGATATTGTTGGTGAAGCTGTCAATGAGCTGGCTGGAGTGATCACGACACACACACGCCACGGCGCCCTCATTGCTTGCAGTTGGATAAGCCCTGTCAATGTTGATCTTCATACTCCGAGCTCTGGTGGGCGCCACGCCTGAGCTGGATTTGGTGGTTATGGCCTTGAATCACTCTATCATAGTAGCGGGCAGTATTTGCATTCGCGAGAGCCACCGCCACCACTTGTTCTGGATCGGGGGGCATCCGGCGGAAGACAAAGTTGTTTCGGGCCTTCCAGATCTGCCACAAAATGGAAGCAAGAGTCTCCAAATCAGGTAAGAGATGTCGTTTCTCAATCAGATCTGCAAGCCAAGCATCTATTCTGTGTATTCCATGTGATGCCATTGGGATTTTGACTTGTGGGTGTGACCAAATGCCTTGCATCCATGGACATAAGCGGAAAATATGCTCTGTTGTTTATGGGATTTGATCGTGACATAGTTGACATATCGGATCTGGAATGATTCATCTGTGATATAGATTATCCTTTGTAGATAAGGCATTATGGCATAAGGACCACATGAATATGCGTAGCTTAGGGGCGGTCTTCATAGTCCAGAGCTTGCGCCACAGTTTCCGTGGAGTTTGATAGGATGAGGAGGCGCGGTCGTGAGTGTTATTGTATTCTGTAGATCTAAGAGAGTTGTATCCACTCTTCACTACATACACACCGTTTTGTGTCCCTTTCCAAATGATTTGGTCGGCTGTGCAATGGGTGCGAAGCTGAAAAGTAAAAATTTCCTCGATAGTCTGATCATCGAAACTACTGCGCAGTAGAGGTTCATTCCAAATATTTTGTTCCGGAATAATAAAGTCCGCCACCTTCACACGTTCTCCTCTAGGCGTAGGCCCACCTATTATACCTTTGGATAGCCATTTATCTTCTTGGATTTTGATCCATTGCCCATCGCCGACTGACCATTGGAGTTGATTCAATATTGAGTCCCTGTCTATCAGGATACTCTGCCAGCCCCAAGATGGTCTAGCTCATTTTTTGGCATTCCAGAATTCCTTAGAATGAATTTTACTCCACAGGGATGATGGGTGTTGGATTAGCCGCCACACTTGTTTTCCCAGTAAAGCTTTGTTGAAGGTGATGAGGTCTCGAAAGCCAAGTTCCCCGGTGTCCTTCCTACTTTTGAGTATGTCCCATATTTTCTAATAAATGCCGGACTCACTACATTGATTTTGCCACCAGAATCTTGCAATTTTTTGCTCAATGGATTTACAAATAGACACGAGAATTTTAAAAATAGACATGGCATAATGTCGGGATTGCTTGAACTACTATATTAATCAAAGTTTCCTAACTGCCCTTGGAAATTAGATGCTCTTTTTGTGATATCCTGATTTTCAGGTTCTGATTTCAATTGGATAAGTCGAGCCTTTCATCAACGTGACTATAGTGTTTTTCTTTGAAATGACCACTCAGGAGATAACTAACCTATCTAGTGAAGTCATTAAAGGATTTTGAATGCAATAGACTTGAGAATTCGACCAAGAATCAACTGCTCGACTGTGCTAGTCTGCAAGGGTCATTACGGCACAATAAAAATATCAATCAGAGACTGGAGATAGGTCGATTTGACTGAGATGGTGATCAAAGTGTGGATGATTCCACATGATTACAAAAATCTCCGGTCGATTTGACTGAGATGGTGATCAAAGTATGGATGATTCCACATGATTACAAAATTCTCGTCGATCAACACTAAACCGATTTTCTACCATTTTGGGTATCCTGTGTTCATATTTGAAACCTTAAGATTTTCACGACCACCGAGAGTCGCCAATGTGTCGGATGGGTTCATTGTAGTTCGAAGAAATTGATCATGGGTCAATTGTACCAAAAATTCCTAAAAGCTACCCAGTAGGTAAGGTCACACTAAAAGCGCATTTGATTGAAAATAACCACGAATTTAAATTCGATTTCAGAAATTGGAAGTCTTGTCATGTCATGAGTCATTCTAAGAACGTCGACTCACATTTTGAGGAAAATTCGGCGAGCTCGGGCTTTTTACGGAAAATCATTGCGGACAATTTGGAAAATGAACAGAAATACGGATTGGCTAATTTGAAAAGACTTTTGGCATCTAGTGTAAGTGAACCGGTAAATGGAAGTTGTTTGGGCCTTTTCTGATTTCAAATTGGACCTTAACCGAATTTATTTGTTCAGAAAAGTGGATGTCAAGAAAAATGAAATAAAAGTTGGTTTCGAAGGCAATTCGTGAGATTGAAAGGCCGTTTTATTTTGACTTTCAATAGGACTATAAATTGGACAAGTGGGTATAGAATTTGGCTTATCTTGACCAATTGAGATTGTTGTGTGGAAGTTGAACAAAACTATTATTTAGTTTTGTTTTGTTTTCTTCTCCCATTCTTTTGGACCTGCACCCCACCTCACACAAGCTTTTTCTCTCTCTACACATTCTTCTTTCCTCCCACACGCGAATACCCCCCCTTTCCGTGCACACCCTCTCTCTTTCCTCGCACGAAGACCCCCTCTGTTCACCCACGTTTTTCTCGTTTTCTTTTCTCTCTAGGTCGGCATTCTCTCTCTCTCCTCTACCCATTCGTGCGGCCAGCTGCACTTTCTAATCCTCCACGTTGCTTTCATTTGCCCTTTTCGACCCGCTTCTCTCTTCTTATATATTTGGCCGTGATCGTCAATTTTTTTTTTCTAGGACTTCTTTTTAAGTGCCAACGCTGCCATAAAAAGACCAGAGACACCATTCCTTTACTGTAAAATTACAAGTCCAACCACTTCAACAAAACTATGTTTGACGTTCGTAAATTTATTAAAATGTTGTTAACATTCTAAGGACACTTGAGAAAGTTGACAGATATTTCTCTCTTACTATTTAATTTAACATTTGTAAATTTACTATAGTGCGAGAAATTTATTAGCCATACTTGTAAAATTTAGAAGTTGGTATACTATTGATTAATTTTTACTTTGGTAAATCTATTAAATTGTTGGCAACTTATGGATCACACTTATAAAAATTTAAAAATTATTAATTTATATAAAATTAATAATTTTATTACAAGATTGATAACTTGCTAATTAATTACGACACGTAAATTACTAGTCATAGTTTCTTTGAATAAAAAGGGTTAATATCCTGAAAAACTACAAACTAGTACATGTATAACAAATTTACCCAAAACTAATTTTTTGACCATGAAAAATCCCAAACTGGTACATTTATGACAAATTACCCCAACGATCATAAAAAATCTCAAACTAGTATACTTATAATAAATTTACTTTAAACTAATTTATTCAATCGTAAAAAACCTTAAACTTGTATATTTGTAACAAATATACCCTCAATTAAATTGGATTAATATAACAAAAAATTACAAAAATTGTATAATTATGACAAACAGAAAGTAAAATTCCAAATAGGTACACCAATCAACTGTCATGTGTAATTTAACTTAATAATTTAATTGTAAAATCTGACGGAAACAGTGCATGCTAAAGGGATCTCAGCTGTCCCACATCGCTTGAGAGAAGCCCGCCGCCTTGCTTTATAACCGCTACGGCCCACCTCTCCTCTCAAGATGTCTTTTGGGGATGAGACCCCCAAATTGGCATCGGAGCCAGGTTAAGTTGTATCAGTTTAGAGTTTTTTATGGTTAAAAAATTAATTTTATAGTAAATTTGTTGTAGGTATATTAATTTGGAATTTTTTAGGGCATTAATCCAAATAAAAAATACTTGAAAATGGGCCGCAAAATTTACACAGTTCATACAGGAACAGGAACAGCACAACAAGACCAACCAATCATTGTCCAGCCCACCCAAAAAAGAAATGAACGAACTTGAACAGCACAACCGCGCCACCAAGACCAGCCAATCATTGTCCCGCCCACCCAAAAAAGAAATAATAGTAAATAATAAAGAAATGAACTAGCAGTCATTAATAATTTTAATTATAGAAAAAAGGAAGCATTTCCTTATCTTTGATTCTTTATTTTGGGATATGTTATGCAGAACAATTCCCTGGAACCACCGCCTTGATGGTCGCGATGATTTAGGCTCTCTCTCCCTTACGAAGGGGGGAGTTCGAATCTCCTCACGATCGCTTGGAGTCTTAAGTGGGACTTCGAGAGTGGTGGGTCCTCCCGCTTACGTGTTCCCTCAGGTTTACTCGCCGGCTACCGGCTGTATGGTGTTCCCAGGTCACCAAAAAAAAAAAAAAAAATTCCCTGGCAAGTAACTCAAATGTGTTTGTTTTAATTTTTGAGAGATAATCTAAGTGAGAAATTGGGAGATTAATGCTATATCTATGGTATAAGGTTTCAAGGAAACACTCCTAGTGATGGTGTAGTTCAATCACTCTATGACGCCATAGGGATGGCAGATCTGCACCCTATGACACCAAGGCTTTTGAATGGAGACAGCGATTTACTAGTTTAATTTAGGTCATCATCTAGATTTACGCAGTTTCCTATTTTAGTTGCCAAATACCTAAGAAATATTGCACGTATATCTCATCTAAAATTAATTGGTTTCATAAATTCCATTTACACGTTACTTAGCAGTCATATGCTTTAGGGTCATGTTATAATTGCATCTCATGCATTGCGTACAGTTTAATTTCTATAAAAAGAAAACACACAAATAAAAATCTCACATAGTTGAATAATTGGTTAATTCATATATAACCATATTTTGTCTCATTAGAATGGCATATAGGTTGCATTCAATCCAATTTAATTAACATAGCATACATGTCACTTAGATTTCATTTTAGTTCACAAATGCATGATAATTAGGACATATCAATCAAATTGCATGTCATGTTAGATTAGTTCATAATTCTTTTATCCATCCTTAGGATTAGTTTACATATAAGGTGCATTTGTTTTATAGAAAATGATGATTTGGAAAATATTTTCCTAAAATGATTACTTATATATCGCTTACAAATGAATAAATAAATTTTCTTATTGTCCATGAAAAACTGTTTAGATATAAAAAAATTTCATTAGTGAAAACATTTTTATTAACTAATTATTTTAAAAGATGCAAGTAATCATTAAGAAAATATTTTTCTAAATTATTTATTTTCCGCAAAATAAACGAAGCTAGATTGAATTTAAATTCATGTCACATGTCAATTGTTTAAATTAAAAAAGAAAAGACAACCAAAAACCCCCAAACTTTGCCCAAAGTGACAAATTTACCAAAAATATTTTTTCTGTGACATGAAAAATTCCAAATTTTGCAAACTGTGATGCATTTACCCTAAATTTTTTCGTGATATAAAAACCCTAAATTTATATCTATGTGACACGTTTATATTAAATTAAAGGGTATTTTTGTCTTTTACTTTTTTTTAATTTTTCTTCTTCTTCTTCTCTCTTCCCTCCACTGGCCATGGTGGAGGGAAGCCGGAGTTAAGTGAAGGTCACCCTTGCTTGGGCTGGCTAGGGTCGCCCTCGTTGGCGTTAGGCGATGGCAGCCCTCAGTTGGGTCGAGCGGGGACCTCCCTCACCTAAGTCTAGCAAGGGGTGCCCTCGCCGGGCTCTCATCGGCGTCTCGGGCAAGGATGGCCCTTCCCAGATTGGCGAGGGCCATCCTTGCCCGACGCCGACGAGGGTTGCCCTCGCTCGACCCAGCCAAGGTTCACCCTTGCCCGACGTTGGCAAGGGCGACCTGAGCTAGCCCAGGCGAGGGTGACCCTTGCCCGATGCCGACGAGGGCCACCCTCACTTGAGTCTAGCTTCCCTCTGCCATGGATGGGGGAGGGAAGAGAAAAGAAGAAAAAGGATAAAGAAAAGGAAAAGGAAAAGGAAAAACATATAATTAAAAAAAAAAAAAAAAAAAAGACGAAAATCTCCTTGATTGAGTAAATGTGTCACAATCAGTAAAGTTTTGGGTTTTTCATGTTACAAAAAAAAAGTTTGGGATAAATTTATCAATTTGAGCAAAGTTTGGGATAGAGAACGGTATATGCAAAGCTTTATAGTGGTTCAACCCTTATTTACTCATCAAGACTAATAGTTTATTGACTGGATTTCATTAGCAATCTTAGAAATTACAATAGTATGTGCCACTTATACTCAAGCAGTTCTTCCCGAAGGAGGTTCTACTTTTAACGATATACTTCTCAACTAGATTACACTTTCAATATGATCAATGAAATTGGTTCTCTTTTTCACGATATGTTTAAATTGCTAAACATCTATCAAGTATTGACTTAAGCCAATGATATTTATTTGTACAATTATAGTCTCAATTGAAAGGGTGAAGATTATTTTGCTGTAAAGATTATTTGTACAATTATACTCATACCAATTGCCGAAAAAATGTATTCGTTAAGGGCACAAAAACCATTTATAACTTAACCGAACCTGGAAAAAAAAATTCCAAAGAAATGAACTTGGCTATCTATCATATCAAAAGATCAATTTAAGTCTTCCACAAAGTAAAACAAACATCCTTTATGCAGACCGGTGTCTCCAACAAAGGATCACATTCCCACAAAGCATACTAAGCAAAATAGAAATGAAACATATTTAAGTAGAAATCAACTCTACAAGGCTCTTGAAATCAGCTTGAACACTTCCTCCGGGTCCGGAAGCGTCCACCAATCTCTCTCTAAGCTCACCAGCCTTCTTCCTCATCTCCTTTCCGTCCTCACTTCTCAGCACCACCTCCAATGCCTTCACCATCCCACTCTTTGTAATGGTCCCTCCCTCCACTCCCACTCCAATTTTCCACCATTCCTTCACCAACCTTCCGTTCATCATGTTGTCCGTCCAAAATGGCTTGCATATCATTGGCACGCCCCCCGCCACGCTCTCAAACACTGAGTTATACCCGCAGTGTGTCACGTGCACCCCGCACGCCGGGTGGCTCAACACCCGGCTCTGCGGAGCCCACGACACTATCTTCCCACGCTGCCCCCATCCTCTCCAAGAACCCTTCGGGCAAGTGGACCATCATGTGCTCCTTCATAGACCATAGGAATGGGGTCCCGGTGGATTCCAGGGCCACGGCAAGAGAGGATAGCTCGGTAGGCGACGGTACAGCTACCGTCCCAAAACAAACATATGCCACGGTCCGAGGGTTTTTGGTGTCTAGCCACATTAAGCAACCGGTAGGGTCTGAGTCTGAGCTTGTTAGCACCGGTGGTGGTGAGAAAGACACCGTGGAGCACCCTACGTGGAGGAGAATCTTGAACTTGGACTTGAGGTCTGCTATCAGAGGTGCCGGATTCGCTTCCACGTAGGAGTTCATGATGACGGCCGTGACACATGGCAGCATGGGCCGGAACCGGTTAACGAAGTTTGGCAATGGCAACGTGGTCGGGTCTTGTTTAATATAGTTCGGGATATCTGACATTCTAAACAATGATAACCCTGGAACCATTTCCAGGGCCTTGTCGTCGGTCTCGGCCTCTGCCACTGCCATGCCAGCACAGGAGGTTTTGTGGTAGACTTCACGAAGGACCTCGGCGTGGACGTAAGCGGACAGAAAGCACGGAGACGGGACCCAGAACGTCACCCACGGAACGTGCATTTCCTCGGCGATTTCGCCTGCGGGAAGTAAGAAAGCATCACTAAATAGACAACTCACCTTCTTCCTTGCATCTCGCTCCGCGGCATCAATGGCAGCTTGATAACTCTTCTGAGCTTGCATGAGGAACGCATCCATTTCCTCTTCCAGTTTCTCCTTCCTCACTCCGTGATGACCAGCCGGCAATCCATTGTCGATGTCATCCATTTGCTCTACCAGTTTCTCCTTCCTCTCTCCGTGATGACCAGCCGGCAATCCATTGTCGATGTCATAGACCTTGATGTTGGGCGGCAGCTCGGCTCTTGACGAAGGGGGGAAGAGATCACGGTTGGACGTGGCCGTGCTTAAGAAAGAGAAGTGGACGTTCGTAACAGTTTCTGCCAACTTACGGAGGAGGTTGGCGAGGGGCAGGGGGTGGCAACCGAATGGAAAAGCAAGGACGGCGACGTGCTTTTCCGAGGACATTTTGAACCCAATCCAATCAAAATCTTCAAGATCACGAATATCTATGGAAAAGAATCGTCAAAAACAGGTTGAGCTCAATTTGGACGATCATTTTTATCAAAATACTTCCACAAAATCTACTGAATATAAATGTATTTTGCAACTAATATATAAACACAAGAACAAGTTCACTTAATATCAACAAATTTCGAGCCCAACGTCAGTTCCACAAACTTCTTTTTCCCGTGCTTTTCTTCCGGTTTCTTCTTTGCCTTCTTTCAGTCAATGTTTCCTCTCTTCTTTTATATTTGGCCGTGACCGTCTATTCTTTTTCTAGGACTTCTTTTTAAATCCCAATGCTACCAAAGAAAGACCAGAGACACCACCCCTTTACCGTAAATTTACAAGTCCAACCACGTCAACAAAACTATATTTGACGTTCGTAAATTTATTAAAATGTTGTTCACATTCTAAGGACACTTGAGAAATTTGACAGATATTTCAATCTTACTACTTAATTTGACATTCGCAAATTTACTATAGTGCGAAAAATTTATTAGCCATACTTGTAAAATGTAGAAGTTGGTACACTATTGATTAATTTTTACTTAAATTGATGACAACCTACAGATCACACTTATAAAAATTAAAATATTATTAATTTATATGAAATCAATAATTTTATTACAGAGTTGATAACTTGCTAATTAATTAGCCGACAAGTAAATTACTGATCATATTTTCTTTAAACCAAAAATATTTGAAATGGGCCGTAGAATTTCAGGCAGTTCATACAGGAACAATAACAACACAACCGCGACACCAAGATCAACCACTCATCGTCCCGCACACCCCAAAAAGAAAAAAAAAAAAAAAAAAGAAAACTGAACTAAACCGTTAGAAAAATCTTCCAAACTGAACCGAATGAGACCCCGGCCGAATACGAACCGAACCGAAATTTCGGTTCCGTTCGGATTTTGGTTATCAGCTTTGGTTTTTGGTTTTTTTTTTTTTTTTTTTTTTGGTTTTTTCTTATAATTCTCAGTGAGGCGTTTTAATCAGCAGGCGTTTTAATCAACCATGGCCATCTAAAGGATCCAAGAAAGTCAACAATCGAGCCGAGCATTTACCGAAATATTTCTTCATTTTCTCATCAATTTTGCATATCAGCCAAACAGCATAAGACAACTAGAAGCTTAAATCGACATTCCAGCTGCAACAACATCCCCCTCCTCCAATGTTTCCAGAGCTAAAGCAGCACGGGTATCACTTCACTTCCACAGATTGGCAAACTAAACAGATAATCATGTCTAAATAAAAACCCGAACTTTGTTGGAAACAAGAACTCAACCTGAAGATTGAACATCTGGCTAAATCTATTTTCGATATTTCCCCCAAAAAACAGATAAAGAATCCATCTTCATTGTGTAACACTCAACACGACAACAAAATTAACACACGTCAGACCAATGGAAGCGAAACAACAATGAGGATCTCACCTGAATCCACAGAAAATCCTTCTGTACAGGAAAAAAAGAAGAGCCGAAGCAGAAAAACAAAAATCCGCAAAAATGGTACAGATCAGAGTTCGCTTCGCAGCAGAAAAACAAAACCTTCGCCTCGACACCCACCAAGAAAACATCTCAAAGAACAGAACAAATCGAGCAAAGCAAGAAAAAAGGAAAAAAACCTCGATACCCTCTGCATGCGACCCAGCGACAGCACCGAGAAAAAGAGCAAAAGAGACGAAGATGAACGCAGAGCGATCAATGGAGAATCTTACCGATTTGAACTAGCCCAGCTCACTGAGCAAGCAAGAGGCGTCGCAAATCTAAAGCCACTGGCGGCCCCTCAGTCCAGAGCAGAGCGCGCAGGACATGCTCGGGCACGTGGCTGCTACAAATTCTTCTCAGTCGCCGTCGCCGTCGAAGAAGGAAGAGGGACGAAGGAGAGACTTGCAGAAGAAAGGGGCTCTGTCCCTCAATTGGTCACCGTCGCAGTCACCGACGTGCCGTCGTCATTGCACCTCCAAGCCGACCAAGACGAGACAAGAGAGGAGACTGAGTCGGGAGAGAATAAAATAGAATTTTTAATGATTTGATTTTATTCGGTGGTTTAGTTTGGTTAATTAATAAAAATCGAATCAATAAAAAAGTATCGATTTTTAATGAGAACGAACCTGACACCCTTAGTTAATAATAAAGAAATGAAGGAACCTGACACCCTTAGTTAATAATAAAGAAATGAATGAGCAGTCATTAATAATTTAATTTCATGAAAAAGGAAGCATTATTATGTCGGCCAACAGCACCAATTTTTCTCGTCCAATAAACGAAGCGTTCCAAGCATTAAAACAGCGAGTTAGATTCTTTCTTTTCTAATTTAACAATTTCATTTGCAAATAATTACTATAATCGTGGCAAAACCAAGGGACTGATCAAGTAATAAGTGTGTTTATTTTTCTTGTTCAAAATTTAATGTTGATACACCGCAGTTACATATCTTTCTAGGGCCAATCACAGGAGCACAAGTATGTGTGTCTTCTGCATTTATTCCGTGTGTATGTTTAAATTTATAAATATTATAGCACAATTTTATTTAATAGCTTAAATTTTTTGAACAATTAGCAGTGATCTCATATAATTTAATATGATAATAGAGCAAACAATCCCCAGTTCAAAATAGAAACTACAATATCCTTCAATTGAATCAATTCATTAAGATGATTCTTTTAACACACGGCATTCGTGGAACGTCATAGCCAAATAAACAAAATACAATAAAGATAAATAATTGATTAATTAAAGAAGAGACTGAATTTGATACAAATCATTGTACTTTTGATATTGGTGTTCTCTTATACCCTATTTTTTAATTTGGCTATTCTATAGATAAACAGTTGAAACATCGATTTCAATTAGCTCGATTGAAGTTGCAAGACTTGACGAATAATCGTGCGAAGATTCTTTAGGGGAGATAAGCTCGTATAAAGTACTTTTGTCTCTTTCAATATTTGTTCAATGCTCGCTCTCAAAATTCTAATGAAATCAAATCTCGACTCTTATTGACCTTTTGTGTTGACTGACATTATCTCGTACGTGTTTGCATTTTGGGTTATGTAGAAGCAACTTTTTCTATGTCTAGATTCCTTTTCCTTTTTTTTTTAAACATTGGAGTTAAAACTTCTACTTATTGTTAATTCATTACTTTCTTGTTTCTGTATGCATTTTCAGCTAAATAAAAGGAATAATAGAAAGAAAAAATAATGACTCAAAAAGTGGATACATCAAATTCGCACGTAATGACTGTTGGAGTCCCGTGAAAAGCAATAGATAAGCTGTAAATAAGCTTTTATCAAAATTATTCACGGTAAGCTCTCACTACCTCCGTTCATCGTTAAGGTTGATATGTTTACATATCAAGTATTAAAAACCAAAAACAAAATATACATGCCATGTTAATAAGAAACTTATTTTCCTTAAGAACACACACGCACATATATATAATATATCACATTTTGAAAATGCAAGTTTTGGTTACTGTTTCCAATCTCTTTCAGTTTTCACATCAAACATATGAATGATTTATATTAAAATCTACATGGCTTTAATACATATGATACTAAAATCTTATTATGAAATATGTATTCAATTATTTCTAATTTAATGTCCCAGTTTCATGTGTACATAACAATTGTCAAAATAACATAATTTTACCGACCCAAAAAACATAAGACTATAAATTTTAGAAAGTGCATTTAAAATAAGACACGCTAGTTTCATCTATTCAATAATTGATTCATTAAATTGTATCAACTAATTTAAATTAATTATAGATGGTAATTTTAGTTTCAATTTTTTTGCCATAAAAGGGGAAAAATTCAAATAAGGGCATAAAGTGAGGTCATTTTTTCATACAAGAGTTTTAAGTAAACTTTATTTTAAATAAGGATCTGAGCTTGTCGGCTATTGGTTGGCTAAATCTTTACCAGCCAGCGAGCACTTGATATTTCGAGCAACTGAAAAGAGGCATTTTCCTCATAACAAAATTTGGATAAAGACTAAAAAGAAAAAGATCAAAAGAAATATGAGATCGGCACCAGCTCCAGCAAACTCTCAAATTGCTTCATTTCTTCATCCTTCCTTCAATGCCACGAAGTTCCAATTAAACAAAGATAGCAAAATAAGTTCTTAATATTGGTAGGGTTCTCTTGCTTCGTTTTCCTTTTTCGTACTCGTCTTACATGGTATTAGTTCTTGAATTTCTGCAGAAGCATGCCCAAATCAGCTCGGGCAAAAGTGAATGGAGAGACCTAGCTTTGTTTTCGGCACATCCTATCTATTACTTCCTCTCCAACTTTGATTGATATATAAATAATAAAAAAAGAAAAAGAAAAGACACTTGATTGATATCACCACAAGGACACACACATACTCATGGATAGACTTTCTGCAAAGGATAAATGAAGGACTGAAAGCAGAGAGAAAAACGCAATCTCAAGTTCCTCGATCTATCGCTTTTGCTTCCCACGGCCATCTGCCACCCTAGTCACCTCCATACGAGCACAGGTAGTTGCTGGCGTCATCTTCGGCAGACTCAAAGCAAGAAGTTTGCAAAAAAAAAAAAAAAAAAAGCGAGAAGTTTGCGGCCATCCCCATGACTGCAGATCGGGAACTGAAATTTGCGCTTCATCTTCACTTTGATTAAGCCAAAACTTTAATTGAGAAATAAAGAACAGTTGAGAAACAAAGAACAAGAGCGATGTTCTTTGATCCTTTCCAATAGTGTGAGAGAGAGAGAGAGAGAGAGAGTCAAAGATCCAATCAAAGCGGAAGCAAGACGGTGATTTCGTAGCCTTAGTTCGTTAGTTAGTGTGGTTTGTCTCCCCGTTGGTAAGCTCAGGCTTTTATTTGAAACAAAATGACAACTTTAAACTCTTATTTGAGATAAAATCCTCATTGAACCCTTTTATGAGAAAATGACCTCACTTTAAGTTTTTATTTGGAATTTTCCTCATAAAAAGTTTCGAGCTATGCTCTTTGCTATTAAAAAAAATCACTTTAACATTTTGAAAGATTTTTTTTTTTTTTCACTTTGTCCACTCTCTCATTATCTCCATTAATTTCATTTTATCTTTCACAACAAACCTCTCATAAGTGGTGATCAGTCCTACTTTATTACTACTTTAACTCTCACTTTTAAACTTTTAACTTACCTCATTGTAAGACGTGAGAGTCTAAACTCATATCTGAAGTTAAATCATCTCAACCCCAACATCCAGAGAACGTGAGAATTCAAACCCCTCACCTCTCCCTTTTTATGTAGGAGTAGTCACTAGGGCAAGTAGTTTAAAATTGTAATTGTAATGTTGTAAATTTGGGAAAAATTGTTGAAATTTTTTTAAACCTAGTGTGTAACCCCCAATTCAATCTTAAACTATTTAGTTTGGCCAATGTAATTTTAAAAGTTTTGACGATTTTTCAATGTAATCTATTTGACCAATTTACTTTGGAAATCGCTGACTTGATGATCTATTTAATATCAGCTGTACCATGTAAAATGGCCAGCAGCTGACATGGACCATCTTTTATGAAATAATGTGATTTTGCAATTTTTTTTTTAAAATTCTGAATTTTTTCTTTCTTTTCCTATTCTTTCCTTCTACTATCCATTATTTTCCCTCCGTTGGTCGCCGGCCACAACAAAGCCCTGCAAGCCCTGAAGTCATCAACGTCCAAAAATGACGATATATATATATTGGGAACTCACGTACTCGTCAAACCAATTCGGAGCCAAGCTCCATAACTCGAAGAAATTGTTCAGGAACAAGCTCGTCAAGTGCCCTAACAAATACTCCGACACGCACAACTCGTCGCCACATATGTCAACTGTTGCATATTTCAAATGTTTAGAGTTAGAAAAAGAGTCGAACGCACGTAACGCAAGATTTAGATTAGAAAAAAGTTCAAAATAAAAAGTGATTCAGATGGACCCTAAGTTCATCCACTTATGCAATTTTATCATATCATAGCATGTGAATAAAATACCAAGTTTTTCGACCAAAAAAAAAAAATACCAAGTTGATCCATTCGCAATTATTGCGACAGCGGTGTAATTACCAAGCAAAGCAAAGTTTTATTTTAATGCCAGGTCAAAGTTAAAAAAAAATAAAAGGCTAAAGAAAGAACTCTAAGAAAAATTATGACTACGTGCAGCATGCACATATCTGTACCCTCAATGTCCTGGCACAATAAGGGGCATAAGCGCAAGTTTACTGGTGCCACTCCGGTCGGTTAAATTGTTCGTGCTAAATACTCGGAGAGTGCATCTATTTCCCATTTCTATGTTCTGTTTAGCAACTTCCAACAATATTACGGATGACAATCCCAAATTTCAATTGGTTTGTTGGGAATTGAATTTGAACCTGGTAATCTATTTATGGCATTTATTTGACTATTAAGCAAATAATTGCCATGCGAGATGAGAACACGAGTAAAAATTAATTTGGCCTTTTTATCACTATGATTTGAAAAGGTTATTAGGCCCTTTTAGTTGTTTCCTTTCTTATTTCAAATGAAGATTTAAGTCAATCAAACATCTAGTTAGATATCCAAGGTTTCGAACTATCTTTCCATGTAGTCCAATTACCTATGTTCAAAGAATAGTTTATATTTTCTTCTACAATTAATTAGAAAAATTAGATTAGCGTTGGAATTTTTTCAGCCGGTTGCCAAGTTCTCTTGATCTATTGTTGTCTATGTCTCTCTACAATATGTAACCAGTTTTCAATAACCAAAGTACCCTCATATCATCTCACTATATGAAAGTAAAGAGAACGTAAGATATCAATTTATAATTAAAAATTAATATCTCTAGACGATAACCTAACTAATCTCACATTTTCAATTGCGCACGTGTCCTTAATTTTGAGATGTATATCCGTAATCTCCCGCTTAAAAAATCCAAATCCATGTCGTGCCAAGAAATTATTCAATCAAAAGCTAAAATCTAAACTAATACCTACAACTGACATATGTCCTATTAACGAAAACGGTAAATGAGGAAGTTTTTGTACCGACCGTTGATCCCGTGGCTCACACGTATGGGAACCTAACGATCAAGGGTGGAGATGGGCCATTCCAGTGGACCCAGGTTTGACATCAAAATCTTCATATTGAGAAAAAGGAAAAACTCAAACATTAGGTTCAAAAATCAGGTTGGAACCATTCGGCTTCGTAGATATGACGCCTGAAAGTTGGATCCAAGAGACAGTTGCGGGTTGGATCAAAGTGACAACTGCTAGTTGCATCGGGGTATGTCACGAATTTTCTGTCGTCCATGCTGTGACACTTCATCTTACTTTCTTCGTAATCCGCGCAGTAGACGCGGTTTGGCTCGAGCCCAGGAAGGCAAGACTCGGCATTGAACTCCTCCGAGAGCGAAGAGTTGCCATACAAGAAGAGAGAGCCATTCCCCAGGCTTTTGACCTCTTTTCCTAAGTTCCCTTCTTTATATGAACTTTGAAAACTCGAATCTTTTCCACGTGTCCATCATACTTTTCGCCGCGTATCGCCCAAGCCACTTGCAATGAGCCAGAACATTCAGTGGGAAGAGGATCCCCATCATAATAAAAAATTCAGTCCTTAGAACTAGTCTCGATTCCATGCGACTCCTTTTCAAGTTAAGAGTCATTATTTGACTCTCCGAATCCAAGGCCACAAATATCCCGTGGCAACAAATCAGTTGAAGGACGGTACGCCAATGCATAGGCGTCGCACGATTCACTAACGTCCACGCATCTTCTCCTGATCTGAGAAAGGCAAACCCAAGCCCTGGTGATGCGGCATAAGAAGTCATGACTGAGTACCTGGACAAAGAAAGGCTTCAGGACAAATCGATCATGTGGATGTGATGTAGTTCGTGTTGAAGCTTCTCCAAAGCGGGGAGTTCAATGCTGATGCACGAAAGTGGATTGGCGATACGGTGTTCACTGTACCCATTTGCCACGAGTATCCATCCTGGTGTAGATAATGTCTGGCAATACGATCCTGACAGCTGCACTGGGTAAATTCTGGAGAACTCAGCTATTCGGTTGTAAGCATAAATCATGAGCCACGGGCTTTAGATTTCGCATCGTACGTGTCCTTGGCGGCAGTGGTCCTCCATGAGGTGCACACCTGTCGAATAGCTAAAAATTCTTCCGTGGCTAGCCGACGAACAATGAGTTCTAGGATCACTTGTGGGATTTCTTCCCAATTCGCCATTTCTTTCTGGTAGATTTTTTTTTGGTCGAAAGATTACTTATATTATATTAGAGATCAATACAAGCAAGTACCGAAGCATCCGAAGAGAGAATATTTAGGAAAATAGAAGGAGGGAAGAGAAGCCAGTTTGTAGGTGGGCCTTGATCATTGTGGGCTTTAGCGGCCCAGTCAGCTGCTAGGTTTGCCTGACGCCGAACATGTTGAAGCGAGAGATTAGGGCATTGCTGAAGAAGATCGATGAGAATCGCGAAGAGATGGCGTTCCATCCATGGTGGCCGCTGTTTCGTCCGAACTATCTCCACCAACTTTAAGCAATCAGATTCGATCACAAAGTGCTGAAGATGGAGACCTATTTGGATCGGCCGTTGAAGAGCGGATATGAGGGCATAGATCTCGGCTTGGAATGCCGATTGGGCAGGCACAGATCTGGTAAGCACATCTGTTAAAATACCTTTACTATCTCTGTAAATACAAGCGATTGATCCTTTCTCTGATTCTTTGCGAAAAGCCCCATCAATATTACACTTTATATATCCCTCCGCAGGTGGTTTCCATCCCTGTTCTAAACTGACCAATTTGTTTTTAATCTTCTGTGGCGAGGGCTGTAAAACCTTGAAGATGGTGCTTTGGGTAAGGGCATCATTGACGACTTGGAGAGGATCCAGTGGGATCTGATGAAAAACAGCATTATTTCGTTGGCGCCAGATCTCCCACAGAATATGAGCGATCACTTCGAACTCTGGAGACGCTTGTGGGAGGGAAGCTCTGTCGACAATCTAGGCATCGAATCGGCTAACTGAGGTAGGTGATATGTTGACTCTAATTTCTTCATGATTCCAAATGTCATTAGTCCAAGGGTAGAAGAAAAA
Source organism: Eucalyptus decipiens (assembly GCA_014182575.1). Classification (NCBI taxonomy): domain Eukaryota; kingdom Viridiplantae; phylum Streptophyta; class Magnoliopsida; order Myrtales; family Myrtaceae; genus Eucalyptus; species Eucalyptus decipiens. The sequence goes on from CM024613.1 coordinate 35,850,194, forward strand.
CAGATGCTCTATTGATTCTGGAACAGAATTATTGCATAGAGAACAGTAGGGATGCGGGATGATCTGGCGTTGATAGAGATTGTGTTTTGTAGCAATTGCATTTTTACAAGCTAACCAGAGAAAAACCCTAAGCTTTGGAGCTGTACACATATGCCAAATTTTCCTCCATAACATGGGCGGGTTAGTATAAGAGGATGAGGGTTTATGTGTTGGTTGTTGATATTGTAAAGAGAGATAATGATAACAACTTTTCACTGTGTAGGTACCAGAAGGTGTTTCTGTCCAAACAAGTTGATCATGAAGGAGAGAGGGATTTATAGGAGTATTGAGGATTGCTGCACTGACCTGGACATCGAAGAATGCAGTAACAAGGGAGGATTTCCATTCAGAGTGCTGTAAATCAATGAGATCAACAACTAGTTCAGGTTCTCCCTCCTCTGGTAAGCCTTCTATCGGACCTATTGGTAACCAATTATCTTCTCTGATGTGTATTTGCGATCCATCCCCGACTAACCAACGTAGTTTAGTATTAATTGCTTCACGACCTTTCAATGAACTCTGCCACCCCCAAGAAGGACGATGTCCGGAGGGAGCAGTTTGAAAGGAGGAATATCTAAAATATAAACCCTTAAAGAGGCGACTCCAAATAGCTTGAGGTTCTTTGAAAGAGACGCCAAGCTTGCTTTCCAAGCATAGCTTTGTTGAAATTAATTAAATCTCTGAATCCCATCCCCCCTGAAACTTTTGAAAGCTTTAATTCTGACCAATTTTTCCAGTGAATTCCGGATTGACTGTTATGTTTACTCCACCGAATCTTTGAGATCTTCCTTTCTATCAATCTGCAGAGAGACAGCGGAAGCTTGAAGATAGACATGGCATACTGCGGTAAGGCCTGAATTACTTATTTCAGTAAGATTTCCTTGCCACTTTTCGATAGAAATTGTTCCTGCCAACCTGCTAACTTAGCATTTACTCTTGCCAAGATCCAGGAGAACATCTCCCTTTTGGAACGGCCCCAATCCGAGGGAATGCCCAGTACTTACCATACTTACTGATAATAGGGACTCTGAGTTCTTGTGCTAGATTATGTTGTAAAGAAATAGGACAGTGTTTGCTAAAGAACACACCGGATTTGTTTCTATTAATGAGCTGGCCTGTAGCGAAACAATATTGGTTTAGGAGATTGGCAAGGTTATGGCATTCAGAAAGTGTGGCTCTAAGGAAAAATACTGAATCATCAGCAAAAAATAGGTGAGATAACTTAGGACAGTCTCTATTAAATTGAATCCCCTTTATATGACCCATGGCCACAGCTTGAGTGAGAGTAGTGGATAGGGCATTGGCAAGTAAAATGAAGAGATATGGAGAGTGGGGATCACCTTGGCGCAGCCCTCTAGTAGGCTTAAAGTAAGGGAGTTGTCACCATTAAAACGAATACTGAAAGAGACTGTAGTAACGCAAGCCATTACCCGAGTAACCCAACTGTCATTAAAGCCCAAATGCTTCAAATAGGCTTCCAAAAAGTCCCATTCAACCCTATCGTAGGCTTTCTGCATGTCTGTTTTGAGAATAAGGTTGAAGCGTTTCTTGCATGCTCGCACTTTAAATTGATGCACGACTTCTTGAACCACCATAATATTGTCCTGTATTTGTCTATCGCTAATAAAAGCTGCTTGCTCTTTGGAAATCAAAATAGACAGCCAAGGTTTAAGTCTGTTGGCCATAATTTTTTAAATGATCTTGTAAGCGAAGTTGCAAAGACTTATGGGTCGGTATTGTTCAATACTTTCTAGATGCTGAACTTTAGGGACTAGGGCAATGATTGTTCTGTTTAGTCTAAGAGGCATACAACCTGTGGTAAAGAACTCTTGAACTGTGTGAATAACGGTTGTTTTGATAACATTCCAGTGATGCCGATAGAAGAGGCCATGAAGACCATCAGGTCCAGGAGCTTTCGAAGCACCCAACTGGAAGGTAGCTTGGTAAATCTCCTCCTCTGTTACCCTACTCATCAAGTGTTTATTCATTTCAGGTGTTACCACTTTGGTGGACATTGCTCTAAGAAAGGACGAAAATCGGTAGCCACGGATCGGTATAGCTGAGAGAAGAATCCTGTGTTAGTTCTTTGAGCTGTTCTGGTTCTCTGATCCATTGCTGGTGAGTATCTACGAGCATAGTAATTCTATTACGTTGTCTTCTTTGCATAGTGTAGGCATGAAAAAACTTTGAATTATGATCTCCCCATTTCAACCATTGAATGCGAGAACGCATAGCCCGGAATTGTTCGTCTTGAGTCCATAATTTCTAAATTTCACATCTAATAGCATGAGCTTGCTCCTTATCCCCTTCCTGATAGGATGTTCGATTTATAATTGTCTGCAGTTGAGGTTGCAAGTGAGAGATTCGTTGATGACAATTGCTGAAACGTGCTCTGCTCCAGCTTGTTAATCGAGTAGCAACTACCTGTAATTTAGAAATCAATGAGGTACTACTGTTTTTCCATGCCTGTTTAACCATGTCATGACACTCTTTATCTTGATTCCAGAATGCTTCATATTGAAAAATCTTTGCACGCTTGACAGATGGTGGACGAGCTTGTAGCAATAGAGGACAATGATCCGAGCCAACAGGTGGTAGGGCAAATACTTCTGTAGAAGGATAAGACATCAGCCATTCCAGTGAACAAAACACACGATCAAGCTTCTCCTTTACTAGAGCATCCCCTTCGCGGTTATTTGACCAGGTAAATTCGCATCCTTTACTTTGTAGTTCTAGTAAGGCACAATCATTGATTACATTCCGAAAGGAGGTCATGCGCGAAGTGATTGCGGAGTCTCTTGCCCATTTTCTCCCGGGGAGAAAGGAAGTCATTGAAATCACCTATACACAGCCATGGTAAATGATTTGCAGCATGGATGACTCTTATGGTATCCCAGAATTCCTGACGAAGCTGATATGTTGGAGGTGCGTGCAGGCAAGTGATATGCATGGAGGCTGTTGTCCTAGGATCAAGGGCGATGAAATCAACAAACTGAGCATCCGAACGTACAATAGTAACTTCAAAGTCAACATTCCAAAACAGAGCAAGACCACCCTTAAAGCCAACTGGATCCTTCACAAAAGAGTGAGTAAATTTAAACTTACGTTGTAACCTAGTCACAAAATGTTGATCATTCTTTGTTTCCATTAAAAACACGATATCAGGCTTATCACAGGCTAACATCGCCTTTAATGCTTGAATTGTTAGGGGATTGCCCAACCCCTGACAATTCCAACTTAGGAGTTTCATTGGGAACACGGTGGCTGTTGAGGGCCAACCGCCAAAGCCCAAAGATCAGGGATATCTGCCTCCAAAACTGGAGTATCCAGAAGGAGGGACTCATCAAAAGCTGTAAAGGATGGAAGTTTAATGTCATAGGGTGAATATCTTTTCGTTTTCTTGCTAGAACCTCCAAGTGGCATTGGGCGAGGGATCTTAGATCTCTTCTGTTGATGCTTATCCACTGGAAAGGCCTGAGTGTTTTTCATCTTTGTTGCTGCAGGTACTGAATCCGTAGTGATAGCAGTTGGGTGCTTGGAAGTCCCTTTAGGTAGAACAGGGATCGAAGTAGCATCCTCTGTTGCAGGGATAGGAGGGAGAGCTGGGAGGGCAGGCTGCATTTGAGGTGGAGTTTCAGGTACTGTCTCTTCCATTGGCTCGACTGGTACTTTAGGGTGATAAAAAGCATCCCAGTAAGGGCTAAATTGTTTAATCTCTGCTCTAAGCCAAGGTCCATAGATCATCGTGTCGCGGCCATCAAATTGTGCTTCATCATAAGGGTACTCTGGACATGAAGCTGCATAATGACCAAGCCTTCCACAAGAATAGCAGTAATGGGACAGTCTCTCATACCTAAAATCAAGCCATAGGGTTTTGCCTTCAATACTGATAAGTTTTCCAGTTTTCAAAGGTTCTTTCAGATCTAATTCGATCCGTATTCTTGTAGAGATGTCAGTTTTCACCTCCAGAACTTTACCTATCTGGGATACAGCTCTACGCAGGATGGGAGGAGAAGTCCACTCCAAAGGTAAGCCGATAACATGCACCCAAAACATACATTTTCCAAAATCATAGCGTTGTAAGGGAGTATTAGGTTGCCATGGTCGTAGGTTAACCAATTGACCTGAAAATAACCAAGGGCTACCATCCAAAATGCAACGTTTTTCCACTTCAGTTCTAAATTTGATTATATACAGCCTTGTATACGCGAAGTAATCTCTACATGATCCACTCGCCTTGGGCTTTCTTCATCGCAACTTGAAAGGCTGATAAATTCTGATAGGATTTGTAAAAATATTACCCACCAGTATAAGGCGACAATCCTTCAGTTTGGCCGACGCAGGGATGTCATCCCAAACCTCCAAATCCTGTTCTGAGCATAAACGACCCAGGCGATGGTATAGGAAAGCAATTCTTGAGGTATTGTCACTTTCATCCATTAGTAAAGTAACAGAAATACACTAGTATGGATAATTTGAAGAACAGATGACTGAAACTGAGATATGCAGGGGTTGCATGTGATAGATCAGCAACATGCAAACCAGGAATTGCTGGTAATTGAGAGAGACGGAAGAACAGCGGAACCGGGGAAAGGTGATGGTTGGAGGGGATGGAAGAAGTTGGGCATGCGGAAGAATTAAAGAGGAGGAGAAACAGTTAGGGTGGAATTGGCGAGGAACACCAGTGGTTCAAATGAAACGCAAAGATCGGAAGAAGAACTGAGGAAAACGAAGACATGGCGAAGAACTCGAGCATCACGCGAGAGGAAACTCTAACATAAACGAGAGAGATTTTCCTTCTGGTAGATTGAATGATCAATTTTCCTCAGAACATGAGGAGGGTCCTTCTTCTTATGTGAGGAAAGACAACTTTGGGGATTCAATTTCCCTATCCGTGAGGATTACCACAATCTACTTCCGAATGTTTTTTTCACAAATCTTACCTTACCTTTTTACTTTTTTTTTTTAATAACTATTCCTTTGTGGTTTTGGCAAGATACAATTTTCTCTTGGTTTGAGGTTTTAACATTCAAATCATTCTATAAAATACAGTTGATCTAAATGATAGTTTAATCTCCAAGCATTTTCAAATAAAATCCATAAAGAGCACATATATATTATTTAAGTAAATGATAATTTTATTCAAATCTATGTCGTATGTTTTTAACCCTTCTTACCTTGTAAGAAAGTTTGGGTCTATTTTCCTAAATAAACGAAAATTTTCAAAAATATTTTGCCCAGCACATTTTTTCTTATTTATGTTTCCATATACGTACGCTCTTTGCCTAGGCAAAGTTTCGGTAAGCAAAAGCTACGCTTCAAATTAAGTAGTTCTTTATCAAAACAAGATGAAGAACAAAAATGAAAGGGTAAACAAGTAGTGACCCGCTATTGTTGGACCATAACATCACTTGGGGCGAGACGATGATATTATCCTCTAGCAAGATAACTTTTTTCAAGGGGAAAATAATACTAATAGTCTCTAAATTTTTGTTCCATGTGCAATATTATTTTGAATTTACAATTGATGTGACTAGGTTCCTCGACCTCTCTTCAATGTGCAATGTTGCATCTTGAATTACTTTAAAATGTTCAATTGTCACCCTTCCATTAATTAGCTTATTGAAATTTGTCATCATTTACACTGTCCAATCAGTCTACCACTTTAGAAAAATGCCGACGTATTTATGATAAGAAGTTATTTCCAACATTTTCTAATTATTGAAAATAACTCTCTTTTGACCAACCAAATAACTTTTTCAATAAAGTATCTCGGTCGTTTATCCAATCAAATAGCTTTCTCCTAACTATTTATTTTCATCCATCGCCATTTCCTTCTCAACTCATTTCTTCCCTCCCTTTTTCTCTTCAACAATACGAAAGACCATCTTCGGGAATTTGGTTTCTTTCAACAAATTGTTTCACAAATCTGGTTACTTATTTTCTTTATCTTAAATGAATATTCCTTTGTTGAGTCTGGCAAGATACACTGCCATCTTGATTTTGATGTTTTAATATTTAAATCTTTCTATAAAATACAGAAAATCAAAAAGCTAGTTTGATTTTCAAACTTTTACGAATAAAATCCCATAGGAAGACCATACATATTATATAAGCGAATGATGATTGTACCACAAAAAAAAAGATGCATGGAATTATAACTTAAAGTTAAATTGACTAAAAACTTAAAAAAAAAAATCTTTAATATAAAAAAACTATACATACCATTTTAATAAGAAACTTGTTTTCCTTAAGAGCAAATATATTGCAATTCCTATTTTGAATAATTCAACTTTTATTCAATGTTTCCAATCTCTTTCAGTATCCACATTAAGAATATGAATGAATTATATTAGAATACACATGGCATTAATAATATAATACTAAAGTATATATTGTGGTATTTGTATTGAATTGGTTAAAATTTAATTATTCAATATCATTTGCGCTTATAATAGTCAAGTTGAAATTAGTTTGTAAGACAACATAAATATCAAAAAGTGCATTTAAAATAGGATATTTCAATTTAATATCTTTGTAAGAAAAATCTTTAAATCATATTGATTATTTTAAGTTTAAAATATAAATGATAATTTGCGGTTATAAAATATTGTCCACGAAAAGTTCCATATTAAAAATAATTCACATTAACAAATTGTAAACTATTGTAGCCATTTTCTATGTTTTGTTCACTTTCTCCACTATTAACAACTAAATTTTGACCTTTTTTTTTTTTAAGATTTAATTGTGTAGTAACTTAAGGATTAATTTTTAACCCTAAATAAAAACTATTTTTCATTAAATTGCATCACATATAGAAATTATGAGTATTTGCATTGCTAGCATTAATTATCAAAATTTTCGGAAAATTACTATTTAAAAAAATAAAAAATTTATTAATAAAATTTTAAAGAATTAATTAAAATTAGGACACATGCAGCGGGCTGGGCTAGGGCCAGCCTTAGCTCGGCCCCTTCCTCTTTGCCCTTTCCTTTTTCCCCTCCTGGGCCGGCCCAGCCCATTTTTTCTTCCCCTTTCCCTTGGCTCGGCTCTCTTCTTCTTCTCGCCCCCTTCTCTCCCTTGGACGATACCTCGACGACAAACGCAGCGAAGGACGGCACGGAGAGGAGGAACATAGACAGGGAAGCAGAGCAGGGATCTCTCTCTCTCTCTCTCTTCTTCGGGAGGGAAGAAGACAGAGAGATCCGAGCGAGGAGAGAGAGAGGGGCTTTCAGAGAGGTTGAGAAAGAGGAAAGAGATTCGGAGAGAGAGAGAGAGAGAGAGAAATTGGAGGAGGGAAGAAAGGGGTCTGGTTCTTCTTCTTCTTTGGGGCTGCTCTGCCCCTTGAACCTGAGAGTTCTGGGCATCGTTCTAAGGAATATACAGAGGGAAGAGAGAGAGAGAGAGAGAGAGAGAGAGAGAGAGGGTGCTCAGAAAGTGAGCTGCCTGACGGAAGAGAGCTTCAGCGGGAATCCGAAAGAGAAACGGGGAAGCTAGAGAGTGAGAGAGAGCGCTCAAGAGAGAGAGATGGAGAAAGGAGAACAGAGAGAAGAAGTCAGAGAAGAAGCGGTATTCCTTCATCTTCTTCGGGACTGTTTCCGCCACCGTGCGGTCCTCGTGCTTGCACAACCGTGAGCTCCTCCCCTCGTGCACCGACGCTCCGCCAGCATATGCAGTGATCTCCGGCAACGCTCTCAGCGATGGCCAGCTTCAGGTTTTCCGACGCTGGTCTGGACCTTGACGCGCCTCAGATCTCCAAGGCGTCTCCACACAGCTCGACACCATAGCCGCCGCAGCAACAAGCTGTCGTCGAGCTTATCCCAGCAACCTCGCCGTGACTCGCCCCTGCTCCAACTCGTTTTTCATCCACCACTCAACGCGGACGCCAGATTCGCAAGCAAGCATGCCTACGGTCATCACCTCAATCAGGTCGACATCGCTCCCTCTCCGAGACCCTGACGTTGGCACCTCGCTGCCGCACCAAGTGAGCCAGCCACGCGTATCCCACTACCACTATGGTCGCGTTTCATCGATAGTTACCCCGGCGTTGCACCTTGTCAAGCATCGCCTCAAGCAAACACCACCACCACCGTGGCCGAGAGTCGAGCAGCAACACGATACACACACCGAGACGTGCCAACTCGAGGCGACGCTGCTGCACCAGCACCTCGAGCTTGCCCCGTTTTCCTTTGTGTTTTGCGGATCGTCCGCGAATTCCCAGTGATCTCGGTGGATATCTAACGTCCCGCAAGCCTGCACATCACGCCGCGATCCCGACGTGTGAGATCGTCCTTGCCTAGCCGCCACAACTGGATCTTTCTTGTTGCCCGTTTTCTTCAGTCGAGTTGGAGTCCAACCCCACGACTTCCGAGGAGAAAGATACGAGAAAAAGAGAAGCGGAGGGCAACAAGCCCACTTGAGCCGAATAAATTTTGTGTTTTGCAGGTTCGCGGTGGCGTTGCTCCTACGCACTGCCACTTGGACCTCTGCAAGACTTGCTGTTGCCTCTGGTTGGGGATAGCTCCTGCCATGCCACGAATTCTCAAATTAGGTAACCATTTCGTCTGGTTTGATTTGAAAATTTAATCGCTAATTTCGGATTGATTTCGTTATCTAATTACAATATTTGAGATTTTATGCATCATCTAGTGAAGGCATTGTTGATAATAGTCAATTTAATTATTAATTTGATTCATAAAGATTTCGGATCATTTTTTTTAATTACTTTGACTTAATATTGGATGGCTATTGTGCCTAAAGATTGTGATAATCTTTAATTTAATCAGTGAGACAATGGGTTATTTTTTAGATTATCGTAATCTTTTAGTTTGAAATTTCCGTTAATTGCACTTATGGATTAAGTGAGATCTCATCCTTAATTCAGACTCCGAAGATATCGACAAAAAAAAAAATCATCTTAGAATGGATTAGATTCATTTTCTTAGTTCAAATTGCATGTTCAAATTAAGGCATTTTTAAATTACAAATTTTAATATAAAAAAAAAAACACACCAATGTTATATAGTTTTAATTTCATCTTTACCTACTATGTCATGTCATGGGCATGTCATATAGCTTTTAGCTACATCATCATTATGCCACACCACCATGCCGCGACCTTATGCTGCGTCATCTTGTCTACCGTCATGCCATGTCATTAATGTCACGTCATATGCCCTGTTATTGTCCATGTCATCACATATGTCATGTTATCATTCACATGCCATTTAGTGATTGTATGTTAGGGTCATGAAATCGGAACGCATGTCATGCTAGGATAAAATGCATATTGATTATTTCTTGTCCTTAGAATTAGGACATGTAGTCGAATATTGTCACTTCTTTACGTCATTGCATTTAGAGTAAGCTCACATTGTATAAAGCATAGTTTTCATTAAACAAGAAAAAACCCCAAAAATAGTTGGTTGAAATTGTGTGTTAATTAGAAACCATACATAAGTTGAATTTGTGTTTCTTCTAATTAACCTTGTACATAAGCACATTGCTTTAAAATAAGTACCATTCCAATTCCTTGCAATTTATTAATTGCTTTGATCATTAGGTGTTTCATTAATGATTGCACACCCGCATGATTTAGTGGATAAGCTTAAAATTAATCTAGACTGCTCCAAAAAAAAAAATCTTAAATTGAGCAAGATTAGATACCGAAATGATACTAATCGTTTAATTATTATAATCAACTCCCTGACCCTAAATTTTTTGGTTTCATAGGAAATGAGGTACACTCCTACTCAACTTGTTTCTAGCCGACCCCAATAGGTTAGTAATGACTCTTCACTAGAAAATTCTTACAGTGTCAATTTAAATACCCACATTGCACTTGCAGTTCCTATTCTCGCTACTGAGGGGTAGGTCGTGAGATCTAGTCTTCCATTATCTCCACTAACTTGCAGTTCTCTCTTCATTAGTTCCTCACAGAATTTTTTAAGAAAAATTTCTACCTTTTTTTCCATGGCCATATCCTATATTAACATGCAAGTATTTTTCAATTACTCCATTTAAAACTCCATTACTAAAAATGAAAAAAACATTAATTCCATCGTTCTTATTTAACGTTGTGTACATTTAATCGCATTTATGTAATATTAAAATGAAAATTTAGGAAAGTAGTTTTTACCAATGCCATATAGTCATGCATTTTTATCATCTTCGCTCACTCACAATATGAGAAAAGAAAAGGATGGTTTAGGTAGGGAGAGAGTGGACAAAGCAGGGGATTGTATCAATAATTGAAGAAGAGAAAATGAAAGTGATGACTATATTGGGAAACTGGAGAAAGTGTGAAAATATAATCATTACCACAACATCCATCAATCCAATCAACTCATTAATTAAAGTGATTATTTTAACTAAGAGCACAACGTTTGACCCAAAATAAATAAATAAATAAATAAGAACATAGCACGAAATTTTATGGCCAAATCACAAAAAATGGTCAAAATAATTTAATTAATTTACTTCGTCCAAACTTCATTACGATATAGAAAATATTTTTACTCTATCATTCTGATTTAATGTTATATATATGATTTCATTTGCATGTACGTAAAATTAAACAAAAACCTCTAATAATTTTCTTCAATAAATTGCATTTTCCATGCATTCTTATCCTCTTCACTTACTCACAATATCATGACCAGAAAAAAATTAGGCACAATATATATATATTTAAAAAAAAAAAATAGATTTAGATGGTGAAAGCGAGTGAAGAAGTACAGGAGCGCATCTTTAGTTGATGAAAATAAAATGAAAGTAATGAAGATAGTGGGGGAGAGGAGAAACTAAGAAAATAGAAAGATTGCCATAATATCCGTCAATTTAATCATTTCATTAAAGTGATTTTTTTTAACGCATGCCATGGCGAGGAATATTATAGTCACATATACAAGAGTTATTTGTTACAGCCTCACATAACGACTATCTAAAAGAACAAATCAATATTAATCGAAGAAAATCTATGGAATCATATAATAATATATAGAATCACAAAATATCATAAACACATCTCTAACAATAATAAACTATTTCAACACGATCTTCATTTATAAGGAAAGCCTTCAGCCGCCATGGACACGATCCAGAAACGAAACCCTTTGGCCACCCTTGGGCATATCATTGGCGTTCTCGAGTGAAAGCCTTTGGCCACTAGAATGTGGTCTTGGAAGGAAAGCTAACGCCTGCCAAAACCCGTACCGTTAGTGCTTTTGAAACAAAAGCCTTTGGTCACCTGGACGCAGTCTTGGAGGGAAAGCTACCGACCGACCCGGTCCTTATTATTGTTGTTCTCAAGTGAAAGCCTTTGCTTGTCGGAGCACGGTCCCGGAGCGAAAGTTACCGGTCGCCCGAGCCCATATCATGAGTATTCTCAAGTGAAAGCCTTTGGCCGCTTAGTACATGGTGGAGTAGATGCTTCAACCGCCTCGACTTGCAGAAAATTATTGGTGAAAGCTGGCGGCTATGCCACTCATGGTTCTTCGTATATGCATATACATACATATATACATATATATACACATGAAAAATGCGTTCTAAGGACTGGGGCTTAATCAAACTAAGAAAGTGAAGACTTCTGAAAGTAAATAAATAAGTAAATTATCTTCATACTGTAAATAGCACCGCAAGCACTTTAGTCTCCGATGCAATTAACTCTTAGGTTCCTAGAGGACTCACCTAGTCTGAGGTGTTCTTTATTGATTTTTGGATAGGAACTAAAATGCAAGAAATTGAAAGGTACAATGTAGGTGAAAGACTATTAGATCCAAAAGTGTAAACAAAAGATGTGGTTAAGTCATTCTTGTTTCAAGTGGACCTGTGCTCCTTAAACTGATTAAATGCCTCTTCGGTGGAGTTTTCTCCTCGAATGAGGGTGTAGGATCAATCAGCATCCAAAGTTCATCAGCGACCCAATGGACATTTCGATCCTCCGTTTTGACAGAAACTTGTGAATGTCTGCAAGTAAAATTGGGAATGGAAAATTCAAACAATATTGATGAGTTTTCACCTACATATCCAAATCCTAATAAAGCACACACGCAACACTTGCTCTGCCACCAGGCGAATTGGCGAGCCTTCTCTGACATCTCCACAACCTCAGGAGCGGTCATTGTGCTCAGTCTCCTTGCCGATTCAATCTCTGTCTCGAACAAAGCCAAGCCGCCATGACTTGCCTGGAAACCTCTGATGGACGTAGTGACCTCAGATCACGGTCGGCCATGGCGTTGTAACCTCGATTCAAGGTTGCAACTGCCACCGCAGATCTCGCCGTGGCTGGCGATGACCTGCGAATTAGAGAGAGAAAGCTGCAAACTAGATTTGAGAGGGGTAGAGAGAGAGAGAGGGTGGAAGGAGGTACAGAGGGAAAGGGGAAGAGAGAAGTTTAGCTACGACAAGTTTAGCTACGACCGCATACAGCGACGGCAGAGGTGTGAGGCTAGGGTCCAAAACTTGAGCCTGTTTTTGGTATTTTCCCTAATTGGAAATTGTCCAGTTTATGTCAAAGCCAAGACGGGTATGTCGGATCCTCCAGCGTGGTTTTCTGCGAAATAATCTGCAAGCAGGTAACACTTATGAGACAGAGGCAAATCTATGGTGTGGCAAGAAGTACTAGCAGGGCCCGAAACTGCATCATTTACTCTGCTGCAAGCATCTTCTTGTGCATCACCGAAGCTCCTGCTCACCACGGGAGGCCGTCCCCAATTTGGCAATGAATAGCTTTATGGCGTCCTCTTGGCTAGAGGGAATAATGTGCCATTGGGAATCTAGAGTTATCTGTATATAGCTCGAGAGAGAGGAAATGGGCATCAGCATTCAGCAAGACAGACAAAGGTTGCGGAGAAACTCAAAATAGTACATTCTTTTGCAGGGTAAGATAAATAATATGTTGTCTTATACACAATGCACAGAATAAGGGCTTCAAATTCAAATTGCCAAATGTGACATAAGTAGCCAACCCTTCCCCCAGTCACCTTGGAGTATATTTAACCTCCAGAAAAATGAACATCAACTAATTTACATAGACTATACTCAGTCTTTTGGTATATAATGCTAAGTTGGGCCATCACGATTCACAAGGATGCACATAGTTTGGATGGTGGATTCTCCATGATCTGTCATGTGGCCACATGTATTGTATGGTATATATTGCCAAATCCCAATTATTTTACGAGGTGTGTTCGTTTTGTGAAAAGTGAACGATTTTTTTGTGTTCTTATATTAGGAAAGAAAAACAAAGTAGTCGCTGGAGATTTTTCTACTCCGCAGGTGCACGCCTTCTCCCGAAGATATCATAACCGTTGGCACCCACTCGCGATGATACCCAAGCGATAACGTGGATTTGTTCCCGAAAGGGAACAACTTTCTTTTATTTAACTAAAATATCGAGAACGAAACTTTTGGCTGTAAAGCATCGAGGAGACGACATAGAAAGTGACGACGTGCTTCTACATGTTTCGGTTTGATCCTCGTGTGGATAATGGAGTTAAAAGGACACATCGTAATCAAATCATCATGACCTTTTTTCTTTTTCTTTTTTTTTTCACTGTCTTCTGTCCTTTACAATTCAATCTGCTATGAGAACGAGAGGCAAGATTACAAAGAGTAAGCCCAAAAAAAAAAAAAAGGCCTAAAAACAATCGCGTGAAATTATTTTATGTTCACTTTTGTTAATCAAAGGATCCAGTATACAAGTAGGAGTCTAGGACTGTCATGAGCCAGTCGGTGAAGGGTATTGGCCCAAACTGGGCCATGGTGGCGATGGTGGTGATGCGACATCCATGCCGCCGCTCCCCTGATCTTGATTGCCCGGCAGCAACGGCTGCTGGCTCCAGTAGCTGGCTCACTGATGCCTCCCAGAGTAAAGCAGAGGAAAAGCAGAAGGTGTTGGAATGGAGGCTGCCTAAAACGACCTCTGCCAAGAAGATGATCGTGAGGATGAGGCTGAGGATGATGATGAAGTGCAGAATGAGACCGAGAATGACCTGGGAAGCGTCCAGCAACTGTTTCACAATGCCTGCAGATTGTTGCTGAAGAAGTCTTGCAATTTACAAATAATTTCTGAACAGATCGGTGACCTGAACAGGTGGATAGTCTCCCTGCTGCAGCTGCCACCGGAGCCGCTGCAGCTGCCGCCGGAGCCGCTGCTGGAGCTGCCGGAGCCGCTGCAGCAGCTGCTGCAGCTGCAGCTCCAGCAGCTGCTGCGGCTCCGGCGGCAGCTGCTGCTGCTGCTGCTGTGGCTCTGGCGGCAGCTGCGGCTGCTGCGGCGGCGGCGGCGGCAGAGGTGGCAGCGGCGGCCTTGGAGGAGGAAAAGGGGCTGCCGGCACTGTCATTTCAAAGTTATGCGAGCAATGAACAAAGAAAATACAAATAGAGAAATCATATTTTCTGATGCAAAGCAAAATGGGCCATGTTTAATGCATTGACATAGATTTCAGTGAGTTATCATCGTATTGATACAGCTGAGCACAATTTAAAGTTGAATACCACATTCTCTTATTCTAATAAAATCAAATCCGGACACATCATAACATATCTAACAAGCTAAAATGACAGTTAAAGTTTACTAAAGTTAGCTTCCTCTAAACATTATTCACCATCAATTCAATGGCCATGAATGCTGTCAAGGTGATTCCATTTTCAAAACTTATTGCTGACGCAACTGGTTCGGAAAGCACACTAGAAACACCAAATCTATTTTGTTTGTTATAGGTTTCATGAGCTCAACTTCACCGAATTAGAAAATAAAGATAGGCAAAGCACTGTCTGCTCATTTTTTGTTGTTTATTTTAAGCATACCCATTTTTAGATTTATGGATTCTGCAAACAGCCGCCGAACCTGAAATTCAGACAACTGCAGAGCCTGCTCTGCTCTAAAGTTTTTTAAATCTGGGCATACCAGACTTTGATTTAACAAGATACCGATGTTGCAAGTCTCTTAAGCCAGTCTTTGTATCTTATTATAGGGCCCAGATGTCCCATGTCAAGAAAAAAGAACCAAAAAAAAGTGATTGTCTGTCAAGTTTCTAATCCTGAATCATGACTCAACATCTTCAACAGCGAAGGCTAAGAAAAAAGAACATAAAAGCATATACTATAACGTCATCAAGTGTCTAAACTTAAATGAGTTACCATCTTCCACAGCGAAGGCATTAGATGTGCCCTCATAAACACGAATTCCTTCGCAATAACCCTCCTTAGTTTTGACTCCAAGCCTGAATTTGCCACTTCTTGTCCAGCTTGATACGTCATTAAAATTGATAGCTCCCAATGTCCCCATACCTTCATCGAGAAGCACAGAGAGATCACCACCCAAGAGCGGCGTCTTCCCCTCTTGCCCCATTATTTTATTTTCATGGCTCTCAAAGAATTCTCTAGTCCAATTTTTGCCAGCTTCTCTGTCAAAGTCACCTCCAATCACCGTCACCGTCAACTCTAGCTTTGATGGGCGTCCAGATTGGACAACACTACCTGTCCTGGAATCTACCAAGACAACATGAATACGAGCCGCTCTCTCACCCTTAACCTCATTGCCTTTAACTAGGCTTGATGGTAGTTCATTTATAAAATGAAGACGTAAATCCTTTTCGCTCTCACCATCTTCTCTCGATAATGCAAACCTGTCAATAGAAATAAAAATTAAACAGTTCACCCAATAAAAGTTTGCACTGCAGAAAGGGGTGCCCAGGACACAATATGAGGGCAGCCTTCTTACCAACGGCATAGTCATACAAAGGAAGAGAATGCCGAGGGCCAAATCCAACATATGAAATCATTCTAGCGGGTCATTTACATTACCATAGGAATCGCAATCAACTGACAATCAAAACCTATGGCCTTTTAGCAACCACTAGTTCGAACACATTGATCTCACTTAAGTCTTTCGAAGTATGGAAAAGAAGCACAGATATCAGTACTTATGATCAAAGGAAATGATGCCCTCCCTGTCTCTATTATCGATACATACAAATATACTTGGTAGGGATTCACTAATTTGAACAGTGTTGCATATGTACTTAAAATTAATTCTTGCGGAAGATCAGTATAAAAACCAAAAACATGTCTCAGTGACCTTTTGATTCGCTACTGTCATATTTTATTCTAGCACTGGTAGATCACCCCAAGTTGTTGGTGACAAATCATCTTGCCATGCATCTAAATCGCAATCATCTATAAAATGTCTCAACAAAGATTCTTACCAACAATTTAGCTTTCCATCTGATAAAGGGACTTCATTCTTGTTCACTAGATCATGAGTACAATCAGGAAGTTCACCGAGTTTCTCAAGATCAAGTGGCTTCCTAATTTTTTCTTTCGTTGTGTTGAAATTCTCCATCAGTAACGCATTTGTCCTCAAATATAGATAGTCGTCAATTACTGCAGGCATCAATGGCTCCCTCTTCTCAGTTTGAGCAGTTTCAAATGCACTCAAACTCTGCCTGCAGAATGAAGTGCTGCAGGGTTGGCTTAGGATTTGAATTGCGTACTTCTTCAATACAGGAAGGCCATCACCACAAAAGTCCCACCAGTCACCTTTATAATCAACACTGTTAGTATACAATTTACACATTGAAAACAAATAAATTATGAAATTTAATTAATGTGGTGAAATAATAAAACAGATGCTTACAAGGGTGAGATGTTTGTAACATTGTCATTGCTATACAATTGAACAACTTTGGCTCTTTCCTACGATAGAGCTGCACATCTTGCATAAATTTTGCTTTTTCTTCACCACCTACCAATTTTTTCCATATGAAATCTATGCCCTGTTTCATTGCATTGTTCTCTTTAAACTTCTCTCTACAAAAGTAAGCAGGGTTAAGAAAAGCCGCAGCAGCATGTATTGGATGAATGATATTACTCTTCCGTAGCTTGAAAAATGCCCATAACCTCTGATACTTATGTACATCAGTCTCATATATTTGTCTGATAGCCTCCTCCGCCATTCCCACAGCTGCATACAAGAACCCAGAGGTAGCACTGTAGCTATCAACTAGACATAGTACTTGAAATATTGGTTTTAGAGCACGCAAGACTTCTCTCCCTTCACTCCAAAATTCAGAACTGTGAAGGATTTTGCCCACTTCTATACCTAATTCATCCTTCTCAAAGCCCAACGAAAGCCACTCAGGTGATGAAACAAGCAACTGCAGCTCTTTTTCAACCCCCGTGATTGATTGGAGCATACAATAGTTTGAGTAAAATTTGGTTGTCGATGATTGTTTCAACTCCCAGTTGTTTGTGAACAACTGCTTCATTGATAACAAGATGCCATCATCATGCCTGCGAACTTTAGTGACAACTGCTTTTGCTTGATCAAATACCTTTCTAATCCATTTGATATTATTGTAAATATCCTTAAAGAGTGCATGTATTTCAAAGGCAACGCAATTAGTCTGGTACAAATTGGGATAATTGCTAATGAAGATATCCTCATTACGTGATTTCTGAGCAGTGTTAGTTATGTACTGCACAATGCACCCCCTTTCTTGAAAGATAGAATATAAAGTATCACCCTGCTCATCGGCCTCCCACAGCAAAGCGCATGTTGTTAACTCATCTTCGGGATTTCCAACGTCTTCAATAGTACCATCCCTTCAGCAGAATAGGCAAAGAAATAAATGAAGCATCTATCCTCATCACATGAAATAGCAGAAATGAGTGTACAACCAGTTCTAACCCATGATTTCTTCACATTTGCCACTTGCTCTCCAATTTCCTCTTTCAAATCAGGCACTAACTTTGTTTTGACTTCCGAACAACATGGTAACCTATAACTAGAACCATGTTCAGCCACGGCATCCACATAGTTAATGAAGGATGGCCTCCGCATAATATCGATATTGAGATCATTCAACAGGATGAACTTAGCGAGCAATTTATCCAGTAAAACGCCATCCTTACTGATAAACATT